>JAVQMG010000131.1:3860000-5083125 GCA_032878915.1 Castanopsis chinensis | reverse complement strand
ACAGAATAGGAGACCGAAGAAATCCCAGTCATGATTAGATCAACCCACTTAGGATGAAACCCCATTTTTAACATCAAAGCCTGCAAGAAATCCCATTCCACCCTATCGTAGGCTTTACTCATGTCAAGCTTGAGAGCCATATGCGCTGTTTTCCCTTGTATTTTAGACTTCATGTAATGCAAAGTCACAAAAGAAATGAGGATATTATCAGTGACCGCCCTGTTTGCTACAAATGCACTTTGACTCTCCGATATAATATCACCTTAAATCTTCTTTAATCTGTTGGCTAGGACTTTAGAAACCAGCTTGAAAATTACATTACATAAGCTGAAAGGTCAGAATTGGGACATAAGTTTTGGATTCTTTCTCTTAGGGATCAAGGTGATATGTGAAAAATTAATGCTTTTAAAAAACTTTCCCAAATTTATGCAATCAAGAACGGCATTAGAAACATCAATATCAACAATATGCCAATATTTCTGAAAGAATAAAGGATTCATACCGTTCGGCCCAGGTGCTTTTGTTGGATGCATTTGGAATAGTGCTATCTTCACTTCCTCATATGAGAACTCTGCCAACAGCATATTGTTCATTTCAAGGGTAACCACTTCACGAACGTGATGAATTACCTGCTAGAAAGAATTAGTTGAAGCACTAGTGAACATTGATTGAAAGTATTCAGCAGCTATCCTCTCCAAATCTGTCTGTTGAGTGAAGCAAGTTCTAGATGAGTCTTTGAGTTTCCAGATTTCATTGCTTCTTCTTCTCTGTGAAGCCATTGCATGAAAATATTTTGAATTGTGATCTCCATCCTTCATCCAAGAGATTCTTGACCTCTGATTCCAGTACATATTCTCCTATGCAATTAGTTCATTAAGCTCATCTCTAATAACATTCCTAGCATAGAATAGTTGCTGATTGAAAGGCTCTGCCTAGCATTCCAACTCCAAACCAAAAAGTAAATTCCTCTTTTCTGATATAGAGTGGATGAGCCCCCTTGCATTGCTCCCACCCCATTATAAAAGTAAAAGTGCCGTCCTAACTGCTCTAATCTTTTGAGTTAGCTGGAACATTGAAGTACCCCATTGTAGTAAATCTCAACTAGAGCAGATAATATCTTCACAATTTGGATTGCGCATCCAAAATGCTTCGAACTGAAATAGCTTGTGTTTCTTGATATAAAATTCTCCCTCTGATGGCTGAAGTTTAACCACCAACGCCATGTGGTCTAAGAACCCAAACGGGATATGAGACACTTTTGAGGAAGGAAATAACTCAAGCGACTTCATATTACACAACCTTCGGTCAAGTCTTGCATAAACTAAATTCCATTCAAACCTTTTGTTGCACCATGTAAATTTTAGGCCACTAAATCCCAAGTCAAGTAAAGAACAGTTATCAACTGCCCTTGTGAATTCTGCAATTTGATTGAATGGACGAGAGCCATTCCCACAATACTCATTTGGCTGAAGAATCTCATTGAAATCCCCAAGTAAGAGCCAAGGGAGAGAGAATAATGAGTGTAGCTTACGTAATAAATCCCATGATTCACCTCTTCGTGATGTTTCAAGATGTCCATAAAAACCAGTAAAATGCCAAGCGACATCATTCTAATTTATCAGGGCATCAATATGATGTGGAGAAGATGTTTGAACATCAACATCCACATTATCTCCCCACAACACAACAAGGCCACCCCCCCAATCCAATTCTTGGAACCTTAAAACCATTCTGACAATACAGTTTCCTCATCAATTTCCTAAATCCATCTCTGTCCAACTTTGTTTCAGAAAGAAAAACAACCTTGGGATCTTCTTCGCTTATCAAACAGCCGAGTTCTTGTACTGCCTCTGGGATCCCAAGCCCACGGCAGTTGAGACTTAAAATTCTCATGTAGGAGAAGAAAAGGGGGGAATCTTCCCACTGAGCA
Organism: Castanopsis chinensis; assembly: GCA_032878915.1. Classification (NCBI taxonomy): domain Eukaryota; kingdom Viridiplantae; phylum Streptophyta; class Magnoliopsida; order Fagales; family Fagaceae; genus Castanopsis; species Castanopsis chinensis. The sequence goes on along the minus strand of JAVQMG010000131.1, from coordinate 5,081,195 downwards.
ACTACTGCCCAATCTGGCTTTCACACTCTGAAGCTAATTTTTTAATAGCTGGTGACCCTTGCTGTGAATAATCTGATTGAGAGCGTTTTAGTGAAAGTGAAGTGGTTTCTAGAGTATCAGTTGATGAAGGATTATTTGATTCTCGAATAATTCGCTTCCAAAAGCGTAAAGATGATTTTCTCTCCAAATAATTCTCCAAAATAAATGAAGATAATTCCATCTCAACATCCCAATTCGAAAAACCCTTTCCTTGATTTTTTGAACTTATCCCCAAACTGTTTTGATGATTTCCATCCAATACCAGATTCGTTTCAATCAATGATTGATGCATAGGAATTGATTCCTTCCCCATAAGTATCAGAGAGATTTTTATCGAATCACTTACCTCCGTAGAAGTAGTTATCAAAACAGGTCCAATCTTGATTGGGTTTGTCTCTGAGTTTTTATGTTTTAGATTCCTAGTCGAATTGAAATTCAAAATGGAAAGGGGGATAGGATTTACGGCATTAGTGGAGTTTGAATTTAAAACAGGATAATGTGAATCTGAGAATACCTGTTTTTCCAAGTTCTTCGAGGAGTCATCCACTTGAGATACCGCTGTATTGGAGCTCAGCTTTCTGCCTGGCGAGGTTCTGATCATCTGTGGCTGGTTTAGGGAAGAAACTCGTTCATCATCCTCCACTTCTAAATCCAGAATCTCTTCTTCAACTCCATCGCTACTTTTGGGCTGATCGGATGCTTGTTTACCCTTGTTGGTTTTTGGACCCACTGCTGGAAGCCACGGACCAAACTGGAAATCCTCTTCATCTGTTGAAAGACACCCTCTCCTAATACTTTGACACTCACGCTCTTGGTGTCCAAGGATTCCACATCGGTAGTAGAAAATAGGAAGTCTCTCGTATTTGAAATAAATCTACCCCTTATCAACGGTTTTGTAATGTCAAAATCTACCCTCATACGAAGAAAAGGGCCCCACGCTATTCCACTCTTAGGAGCATCAATTAAAAGTGGAGTACCAATCTCTTTGGCAATGTGGTTGCCAACAGAAATATTCATGCTTTTTATTGGGATGTGGAAAACCCTAATCAAAAAGGAGACCGTTGAAATTTGACATTACCTTGACTAAGATCACCATCAAAGCATTTCAACAACACTAGTCTCTTGTCAAACAACCATGGACTTTTGTCTAAAACGTCATTCATTTGCTCCTCAGTAACAAAAATTGCCAGAAATAAATTATTCCCCACTTCCTTGATGGTTACCCGATTAGGACCTCTCCACAACTAATGAAGAGTGGACTTGAATGCCTCCTTGTTGAAGTCCTTATTAATCTAAAGTCTAAACAAGAGGCTGAATTGGCTTGTTCCTTTGATTGAGCGACATCCTGGGAATTGATTAGCAGTACACCTCTTTCCTCTTCAGAGAGACTAAATCTCTTCCAAAGTTCATCCATAGACGGATCCATATATGAAAACTAAGAAAAATAAATTAACGAACAAAGATGAATGGATGAGAGTATAGGAAATTATGGGGTAGGTGAAAGTAGCAAACAGAGGAGTGTAAGGGAGCAAAGAAATATAATCAAATACAAAATGAACAAAGTGTGAAAAAACCCCTACTACGATCAAGAGAACCTGATCAGAGAGGTTAGAACCTTGTGTTTAAAGAGAGAACACAAGTTAATAGCTCCTACTGTCCACGACTACAGAGAGCCAAGGAGAGAGAAGTTTCAAACGATAATTGGGTATAGCAAGCGTTAATCCCATAAAATATAATAATAGAGGCGTTATTACTAGTTAATTAATTTCCTTTTAACAAATCTTTTTTAAAAAATTGTTAGAGAATTTTATAGTTGGTCAAACACTCCCAATAAATAATGATTACAACAATTTTAAATGGAAAGAATCCATAGTTCAAAACAACCCCCTCCTACAACACATCAAAGGAAAAGAACAGACCTAAAGCCTGACCCGAGACCCAATCAGTCAATTTGTAATATATCATGTGAAGAGTCTGTAAGCCGAGTTATTCTTAGGTAGCTAAGAGTTTTCTTGTTGAGCCAAACTTGGTTTAATGCGGATAACGCAACTAAAGCTGAATTTGAATACGAGGGAATAATTTCTATTAAGAACTTCAACTTTTAATCTGTCCAATGAGTTTGTCTTATGCTGTCAGTGATTTTTTTTTTTTTTTATAATATTAATACAAGCACCACATTGTAAACAAACACATTAGGACTCACCCTGCTATTCTTCATACTATTCAGCAACTCAAACTCAAAGGCCCTGTTCAACTCTCCCAACTTCACCACTGCCAGAACTGCCTTACCATACGTGAACCGTGAACCTATCGGGTCGAATACCCAACTCCACAATCTCCAAAAACAAATCCAATGCTCTCTGAAACTGTTTTGAAGCCACCAACGACTCAAGCAACATATTGAAAGAAGCCAAAGAAGGAAAAGTACCGCCTTTCTTCATGAATGCATGCAATTCTTCTGTGGCTTCGGTTGTCGTTTGACAATTGTCATTTTGGACACTGAGCAAATCAACAATAGCATGTCCGAGAAAGCGGGCTTCATGGAAGGAGAAGAGATAGAGAAGAGGGTGAAAAGATCGAAGGGCGAAAAGATTGGATCTTTGGAGTGAGTAAGGGTCTTGATGAGCCTACGAGCAGTTTCCATTCGGCCATGTTGGAGGAGGATTCGGAGCTTTTTGGACTTGATCAAGGTGCCCTTTATCTTGAAGGGTGGTATTGTTATGATTTTCTGTTGGGCCTTGACGTGGTTTTTTAAGAGCAGAGACTGAGCAGAGGCACTGAAAGTCGAAAGATAGGGGAACTAATATGGGATTTTGGGGTTTGGTTCGTATTCTAAGGAGGAACTTGGGAAGAAGATGGACACGTCTCCTCTCATATCAAACAACCACTATGATATGTATAATCTGTACATCTAACACAGTTTATTGATGAACCTGTACATCTAACACAGTAAAACTAAAAAAGTATAGCAATTATATACCACACATAAGTACAGTGTCAATATCTAGTGGTATCTTCTAAACTTTTTATCCAAAAAAACAAAAACAATTCTAGTATATAAATTCTTTACAAATAACAGAGCAACAACTAAGCAGCAAAAAAAAAAAAGAGCAACAAATACAGTCTGACATCTGACGAGAGAAGGAGAGAGTGTACCAATGCAGAGTAGATTGAGTCGGTGAAGTGACCTGAGGTGGTGGCAAACAACGATTCTAGTGTGGCGGCGTCCCGTGTGCAGAGGAATCGGCTAGAGGGATGGTTACAAATATCAGATTTTGTTTTTGTTTTTTCATTGCTAATTTCGCTTTATTATTATTTATTTTTTATTTTTTGGCAGTTGCCTAATTGGAGGCATCACAATGAGCTAGTTCTCTTTCTCTCTCTCTCTCTCTCTCTCTCTCTCTAGATCAATGGGCTACTCTATTGTATATTATGTACAGTCTTTTATGTGTGGTTCCTTAGATTCCTCAATCACATTACTACATGTGGTGAATTTATCCAGGTCATCATTAATGGCGTTAACCTCACTTCTAACACTAACATTTCTGCTAGATAAATTAAAAAAAAAAAAAAAATCCCAATCAGCCATTGACACCCCTCTCAAACCTCAACCTCCATACCTCCACTACACCTCCACTAACATCCTTTAGTAAATATCTTATAGTTGCATGGCTAGATAGTTTAGTAAATACCTTATAATGTAGGCGAGACTACAATGTTAGTCCCTCAAATTTACTCTGTGTGTGCAATTAGTCCTTCAAGTTTAAAGCAAGCACAATTAATCCCTTAAGTTTGAAGCAAGCATAATTAATCCCTTAAATTTTAAAACTGAATTGTATTAGTTTTTTACTAATTGTTGTTAATAGTGTTACTTACATCGTTAACAAAATAATGATTTGGCATTTTTTTTAATGATGTGGCATTTTTTATTAAAAAAAATACAAAATAAATTTACTCAAACAAATTAAAAAAATATATTTTCTACTGATTGTAAAAAGTACTGACCTGCCGACAGTGGGATGCACTTTCATTCTGAGCCCAGGGAGGAGGCTCATCTGAATCTGGCCTAGCCTATGAAGGGATTTTACTTTCTTCTTCTTCTTTAGTTTTCTTGTTGCTTGACTCTTTAGAACTTTCAGTCAGAGCAACCACACAAAACTTACCACGTCGTGGGCTTCTTTTTGCTTGGGATAAGAATGATCTCGGGTATAATGGATTTTCTACTCTGGGAGTGAGACTATTATCATGTATTACTGGTATTCGATTTGAACACAACAAGCTTGCTACCATGTTTCTAACTTTTATATTGCGCTGCGTTGGACTTGGGCCCTTCTTTTGTTTCTGTAACTCAAAAGGATCAAGATAAGAGATCAATTGTATGTATGTATAATGATAAATAAATAAATTAAACAAGGAAGGAAGGAAGGAAAGAGATATGATATCATGTGAGACATTGAGGAGGAGGAGGAGGATAGTGGAGAACCTGGGTTGTAAATATTGTTTGTGTAAATTTATTTTGTAATTTTTTAATAAAAAAATGCCATATCATTAAAAATATGCCAAGTTATTGTTTCATTAGCCACGTAAATAATACTACTAACGGCTGTTAGTAAAAGGATTAATACAACTTAGTTTTAAACTTGAGAGACTAATTGTGCTCGCTTCAAACTTGATGGACCAATTGTGCACACAAAGTAAACTTGAGGGACCAATATTGTAGTTTCACCTATAATGTATCTGCATGGTCAACTTATAGTTGCATGGCTAGATAGTTTAGTAAATACTTTTTATTTTCTCTCTTTTCTTGAGAGAATAGTTTAGTAAATGCCTGTTAGTGTCAAATGAGTTTATTTTTTGGAGAATGATGTCAAATGAGGTTTCTCATTCTAGTAAAATTTAATAAATTCAAAGTGGAAATGTATTAGACAACACCAATTGTGTTTTCAACAAATTTAATTTTCGAATTAGCATTCAACTTTGGAATATGACTAAGCATTTGACTTGCATATTTCTTTTCCAACTAAAAAAATGTACCAATAAACATATATACTAAATATGTGTCATAATAAATATTTTTTGATGAATTTTCATGTGCATTACATAGGTTAGCAATTAGCGATTAGTAATACACACACACACAAAAGATTGAAGATAGTAGATTTTTGAATTACCTTTTAATATTCTGCCTCATAAGATTTTGATATGTAAAAATTTTACACATCATTATTATAATATATATTTATAATTGAATTTATATTTTATCCTATAAATAAACATTTCATTTGAATAAACATATATAAAATAGATGCAAAGTTTCCTAGAAAAAAGTTAGAATGGATATTACATATATAATATATTTATAATAAATGCATATTAATAACTGCTATAATTATCAATTAATTTTTTATTTCCATATATAATTAAAAATGTTATAGACATATCACATTAAGAATTATTATATTAAAAATAACATTTAACTAAATAACATAAACATAAATATAAACATAACAATTTTCTCAAGGGCCTTTCAACTTCCAGACAAATTTTCATGTGGTGGTTATCTTGTAGAATCAAATCAATCTTCTTAGGATTGTGTGACTTACTTGAAGAATAAGTGTGCATTCTGCGTTCCAAAAGAGAATGTTTCCTAAAACAAATGTAGAATAGATGATTACATATATAATATATGGATCATTCTATTGTACCCACTTTATTTTTTGGGGGTACAATACCCACACAGATCCTAACTAGTAATTTAGTTTTGTTTTGTTGTTGACTATTCATTTAATTTTAGTAGATACTAGTTATTGGTAAAACAAATTAGCATATATGAACAAAAAATAATTTAGATGGTTCCTCTCTTAGTTTTTCTCTCACATTCTCTACATTTTTCATTCTCCCTTATGCTCTTTGCTTCACTTAGATTGTTTATTTTTATGTTTAGTCTAATTTAAATTACCGCCATTGGGGTGATTGGAATTTGGATTTCCATAAGAGAGAAAGCAGCGTCACTCTTGTTATCATTTGTTCAAAGATTTTAAAGCATGTGAAACTTATCAATCTAGCTAGCTAATGGGCTATCTTTGTGAATTATCTTTTATGATTTTGACATTATCTTTGGTCATTCATGGGCTTGGAATCTTTATTTAATTTATTAATATCATTAATTTTACATTTACTTTCTAAAAACATGATAGATTTTTACTGAAAAAGTAGAATATTTTTTGAGAAGATGAAAAAATAGAATTTTTTATTCTTGGCTAATTCTTTCCTCCAAAAACATGAATTTTCCATACGCATGCATCAAACATCTAATAATTAATTAAAAATGATCTATTTATAGACAATGACACTTTGGTTCGAGGTAGTGATTATGAGCTGAAAGGGCCGAAATTATGAGTACAAAATTATTTAAGTTTATGAGTATTAAACTACTCTCTTTTTATATATATATATATATATATATATATATATATATATATATATATGTTTATGTTTACGTTAATGTTATATTATTTAAATGATATCTTCAAAATAATAATTCTAAACGTTATTTACCAATAATATTTTTAGAGTTTTTTTTTATTACGTACGGAAAAAATGATGTAATTGATAATTATAGTAGTTACTAATATGCATTTATTATAAATAAACTAGTATGTAACCCATGTTATCACACGAGAATTGATATAATTTAATAAAACAATGAAAATAAATATATTGTATTCTATTATTTAAGTAATACTATTGGTTTTGTTTTGTTTTTTGTTTATTAATCATGAGTTTAGTCATGTTTAAAAGACTTAGTTTATTCATGTTAATAAATCTTAGTATTATGTAATTTTTTAACAAATTTTTTTATCATACAAAATTCTAAAGAAAGAATACTACATAGACATATAAATATTCAAGGTTGATTCATACATGGTACATATAGTTATAATTAAGTTGCTTTATCATAAACCATTTTCAGCAAAATATTTTAATCAAGTAAATGTGAATCTCATAACGTGCATCTCATAACAATATATAATAATAGAATAACGTGAATCTCATAAAAAAATTTTAATCAATTAAAAATCATTAAAATTATGAGCATAAAACGTAAAAACAAACAAATAAGATAAGTGTTAATTGTATATATGATCTGTAAAATAGCTTGAGTTTATGTCTTCACCAATTATATATAAGTCTAAGTTTTGATGAGTAAAGATTTAAGAAGACTGTGATTCAATCTTGAGAAGATTCTCATATTTAATAATTAAAAACAAAAACTATATATCCAAAGTCTACCTTTGTAGTAACACTATATATCTCTTTAACACTCCAAATAAAAAAAAATTTAAAAAAAAAGAAAAAAAAAAAGAGCCCATCATCAATCCTATAAACCAAAGTTCTTGAGAGAAAGAGATTGAGAACATAGGACGAAAATAAATAAATCTAATGAAAATAGAGAGTGAGAGCTAGATTATAAACCCCATAAAACTTGCAAATAAAAATAATAATAATAATAATAATAATAATAATAATAATAATAATAATAATAAAATCATATCTAATTAATAATTACCTTGTATATAAAGCTTGCATTTTTAAAGAAGTTATATAATTGATCTGCAAAACAGAGCGAGAGAAAGAGATATTAGATTGAATTTTGCAGAGATGGAATGAAACCAAAAAAAAAAAAAAAAAATTCTTGATAAAACAAATTTAGTAGAGAAGTAGAAATTGAATTTTGCAGAGAGAGAGAGAGAGGAGGTTTGGATGAATATGAGTAGTGGAGATGTGTTTTTTTTTTTTTTTTTTTTTTTTTTTTTTTGAGAAAAAATACATGAAATAAAAAAATTACAATGGGAATCTATGAAAAACCTCTTCTTATATAAGATACAGAAATACCCAAATACATGCATCATTGAAGTCGAGAGATTCTTTTCAAATTCTGTATCAAATTTCATAACATTCATTGAATAAAAGGAGAGTTGTATTGGAGATAAGAAGATGAATCTTGAAATATGCAGATGTAGGAAGATGAACCTTGAAACAAGCAAGTGTGATGAACCTTGAAATATGCAGGTGTGAAAAGAAAAGAAAAGAAAAGAACACACGGAATTACAATTGATCTACTTAAATTTAGACAAATGGAACCACATGAATCTTGACACATGGCACAAAATTAGGATTCTAATTTAGAATTGCAATTGGAGTTTCTCTCTGCTTTACTTATTATATATAATATATATATATATATATTTATTTATATATATAGGGTAAATTACTCATTTGGTCCCTAACCTTTAGGATATATGTTAATTGAGTTCCTAACTTTTTGGTATTGTATCAAAATGATCCTTGCTATTAAGTGAAAGATGGAAAATATTGACACAACTAACAGTTAAAATAAAATATTATTTTTATGCCACATAAATTGCCACATCAACATAAACTTTTTATTAAAAAATTGAAACTTTTTTTTTCTCTCTCTCTTTCCTTTTCCTTTTCCCTTTCACTTTCCCTCTCTTTGGGGTCTCTGTACCCAAGGCCAGTACACACCCATCACCCACCCAACCAAATCCCTCTCTCTCTCTCTCTCTCCATCAATCCCTGCTTCTCACCCCAACCATCAGATTTGAAAGCCCCCATAGCAAAACCAATCCAAGAAAAACCAAACTATGTATTGGCCTTACATGAGTTTAACTTTTAACTTCCGTAACCTATCATTGAACTTGCAGCTCTCTTATGATCCCATCCGTCTTCATACCTGTATTATTTTGCCAAATTTGATTATTTTTCTAAGGAAATTAATGATGTTTGGCTCAAATTGTAATGGATGGTTCTTCGATAGCTTGGACCTTTTACCTTTACTTAAAGAATTGAATGAGTTATCAATTAAATGTTTGTTTAGTAAACTCCAGTAGTCAGTGAAAACATCATGACTCAGTAATTAAATAACAAGGTTATCATTGAACATAAATGAAAAATTCCAAAAGAAGGATGAACTGTACATATCGCCAAATCGAAGCTTGTATTTTCAATGGCATTTGGAGAGGGTTTCATGTGCAAAGTTGCAACTAGTTCTATGGCTCCAGAAATTACTGCAAAATTTTGTTCTCCACAGCCCACACACTCTCTTAGATTTATTACTGGAGAATTATTGGCTAGAAATATTTGACATCAGTCAATAAAAAATTCTAGTTTTCTACCTAGTATCGGCTTGTTACTCAAGAAAAAAGAGTACTTTTTTCCCTTTGTGTTTGGTTTATGAGAAAGTAGTGGAAGAGGTAGGGAAAGTTGGTTCGGTGGGTGCCGGGTGCATGTGTAACTGTGTATTGGCCCAGGTACAAAGAGTCAAAGATGTCGAAGGGAGAGAAAGAGAGAGGGAGAGGAATTAATTTGGGGAGAGGAGATGGAGATAAGTGTGGATGGTAAAATCTCTTGGTTTTAATTTGGGGTTTTTTTTTTTTTTTTTTTTTTTTTTTTTTTTTTTTTTTTTTTTTTTACATGATGTGGCATTACAATTAGTAGCTGATATAGTATGAAAAAACATATTTTATTGTTCTATTTGACACATCAATTTTTTCCATTCAAGAGATAATGGCGGTGACTAAATTGACTTAGCATTGAAAAGGTTAGAGACTAAATTGACCAAATTATAAGGTTATGGACTAAATTGAAATATGGTGTAAAGGATACGGGCCAACTTTGTAATTTACCATAAATTATATATGTATCCATCTATTCTACCTTTTTTAGGAAACATTCCATTTTGGAATGTAAAATGCACATTTAACATAACCATGACATTAAAAAAAATTGTATAGAATTTGAAGGGAAAAAAATGGCTAAATACCTTTTACTTTTAAATTATGTAGCAAAACACCCTCTTTTCAAAGTTTCTAACAAAATGCTCCTGTTTTGGAACTTGATTTTGTTAAAATTGAGTTTGCATAAAATTCGATATTCTCTAAATCCAGTTCCATGTTCTTTGTGCCATGGTGTAATTCGCTAATTTGTCTTTTCCGATTAAAAAGAGATAGTTTGGGTTCTAAAGAGATAGTTTCTCAAAATAGGGGAGTAGATTCAAGTTGAATTTGAGTTCAAAGATCAATCTTTAATCCTAAGTAAAATTCTTCCCAATATCTTTAATCTCTTCAAATTTTTCATAGTATAGGGCTTTGAACTTTGGAGATTCATTGTGATTATAATGATTTAAGTCATTTTTAAAGAAGAGTGTAAGTCAATCAGATGTGTATACTTTGGTTTCTCCACCAAAAAAAAAAAAAAAGTGTATACCTTTATATATTTTGATGAGTTTTGGATTTTAGGATTAAATTTTTTCTTCTTTGCTAACGTGGGGTATTTAAAACTCTCCAAAGCATCTGATCAGTTCCATGGGTGTGCATACTCTCCAAAGAATATATATTTTTTCTTTGTTTTAGGATTAGATGTCAATAACTTGAACTTTGGTGGGGGTTACTAAGAAAATTAGCCGTTAATATTATCTTAACATTAGATTTTCGTAAAAATAATCGCATATTTGGAATTTACTCTAAAATCAAGTGGAACCTGATCTGGTTGGTAAAAAAGACCTTGTTGGGAAAAAAACTGCAAGAATGATAAACTTGGAAATAAGGCCTCCTTACAAAGCCCACTCACGGCCAATATTTAGCAGAATGTTGCTCCCTCCTTAGCCCAATTAGGTTAGTTAAGGCCCATTATGGTCCCCTCACCAAAAAAAGAAAAAAAGAGAAAGAAAAAATTGTGAACATTGGACACCATTTCAGACTAAAATTCAGCCTATAAAATCCAATTCTTTCTATTTTTTATAGTTCATTAATTACAACAGGAAAAAGGGAATTTGATCTACGGAATTTCTAATGCAAACATCTTATAATTCATTAATTACAACAGGAAAAAGGGAATTTGATCTACGGAATTTCTAATGCAAACATCAAGAGGTGTCAACCATTGAATTATATGGCTTTTGGTTACAACATCCAATTCTTAAAACATATAAAACTTCAAAAGGTTTCCTAAAAAGATAAAACTTTAAAAGGAAGTTTGGTTTATATAGTATGAAATTGGAGTTATTTGGCAAAATTATAAGGATAGTTTTATCGTGATTAAATAATAACAATACTAGTATCATTACAAAACTCATAACTTTGCCACAATTTGTCCATATGGAGAGTTGTGAATGGTGGAGTTGTAGACCCATATAGATCCACCACTTTTTCTCTCACTTGTAACTCGCTACGTGGGCAAATTGTGACAAAAATTGCGAGTTTTATTGTAGCAATAGAATTATTATTAAAAAATAAAAAAAAAACATACACACAAATTTTTTAGTTCCAAGGAAAGTGACAAAACAACAATTTTCTTTTACCAGAAATAGGAATTATAATTAGTGAGAACTAACAAAGCGTAAGATTATCAGTAGACATTATCAAGGTAAGGAGTGACAAAAAAGTCAGCATGTTCATCAACATTTAGGTACTAGATAATGATTGATAGTTCACAACTTAAATTCTGTAATTGGTTGAAGTACATAAACAACTCTTGGGAAGAAAGGCGAGGCAGCGTGAAGAAAATGAAATGATTACCGATTCCTTTAAGATCCAATCTTTTTACAACCTAACTTTTGGGAGAAAATGGGCTTTTTCCCTTTTAAAAAAAAAAATAAAAATAATCCAGCATTTTGACCCCTTTCCCAAACTAATTAAGGAAATATTCTTCTTTTGAAACTCGATTTTCTCAAAATCGAGTTAAGCCCCATAGTGGCGTTTCTAAGGAGTCTATAGTGACGTCTTAAGGACTTATAGTGGCGTTTTTAAACTCGATCTTCATGAAATCGAGTTATAGGTAAAAAAGAAAAAAAAATTGCATGTAACTTGATTTCATGAAGATTGAGTTTAAAAACGCTACTATAGGTCCTTAAAACGTCACTATAGGCTCCTTAAAATGCCACTATAGGACTCTAGAATTTTTTTTTTTTTTAAAACTCAATTTTGAGAAAATCGAGTTTCAAAAGAGAGATATTTCCCTAATTAGTTTGAAAAATGGGGCAAAATGCTGAATTGTTTTTTTGAAAAGGGCAAAAGCCAATTTTGTTCCTAACTTTTGAGCATCACTTCTATCTAAGAATCCTTCAATATCTCATTAATAATCCTATGTTAGGTCTAAAATTTCTAAAGATCCAACATCAAATTGGTATCGTAGGCTCAGAGCCCACTAAGCTTCATTCCTACATTGTAAGAATTAGATGAATGGGGAAGTTGTCAACTCATGGTTCCATGTAAGCCTTCATTTCTACCCTGGGTGGATGAAAGAAAAATAAATCCAATGAGCTTGGTTCCATGTTGCTATCAAATGAAAGAAATTGATGACATGTAGAAGAAAAATCAATTCATACAACATGTTACAGAAGAAACTGATGGGAGATGCGGTTGTGTTAAGAAGTAAAATACGTCTACTTCTAGAAATAAGAAACAAAATACGTTTGCTTCTAAAAATATGTAATTGCTTTTTCCACTACAGAAGCAGAATATATGGCAATGATAGAGGTAGGAAAAGAAGCTGTTTGGCTTGGTAGACTGGCTAATAAGCTTGGTTTCAAGCAAGATAGCATGATGCTACATTGTGATAGTCAGAGTGCAATTCATTTGGCAAAGAATCAAGTATATTGTGCAAGAACAAAGCATATTGTAATGCAGTATCACAAGATCAGAGAATGGGTTTTTTCTGGTGATATTTCTTTGTCAAAGATTCTCACTAGTGAGAATGCCTCTAATATGTTGACAAAGCCAATTCCAGCAGATAAGTTCAAGCACTACTTGGACTTGATTGGTGTTTGCAACTTGTGAGCTCTTAAGGGCTAAGGTGGAGGCGATGGAGGAGTTTGCTCGTGTAGCTTGATCAATTTAAGACAAGGTGGAAATTTGTTGATGTTAGGCCCGTGTGGCTTGTATTGCCAAGCCCAAGTCAACATAAGATGATAGAATTCCAGTTGTAATAGGAATCTCATCTAGCCGACTTAATAGATGTACCTATATCTATGTGATTAGGTGTGGCAAAGTTGATTGATCATAAGAGATGAATTCCAAAAAGATATAGTGCCGTATAAGAAGAAAATAAGAAGAGAAGTATTGTTGCATCAGAGAAAAAGAAAAGATTGTGGGCTCTTCAGTCTTTTGTTTTTCTTGTGAGAGAGAGAGAGCTAGGGTGTAATTGGAATTTCAATTTCTTGAGAGTGTTCTTATGCACTATTGTATCTCCATATTTTTATAATGAAATTTCTCTGTCGTCACATTGGAGGTAGGCAGTTTACCGAACCATGTAAATTCTTGTGTTCTTTGTGTGTGCTTGTTATTTAATTTCTACTTATTTGTAGTTATTGATTTGAGTCCTAGGGTGTTATTTGCACAACATCCACAATATTCTCGATTTTAGGATCTTCTTTTAGAACAAGGCCTTTATTAATTTCTTCAAAAATCTCTATATTTTGTTTTTTGACTTTTACATAATCTTTCAGAACAATATTTTCTTCAACATGCAATTCTTCCTTTAATGGCCTTCAAAATAATTCAACTATGAACTTCTTGCCCAATTATAATCTTTTTTTGTGTATGACAAAAGTTCTTCACAATCCAAAGGATAAAAGCTGATAGCAAACATCTTTTTCATCCTCAGCCATGAATGAATTTCTTTTTTCCCTTGCTCGTGTAGCTTGATCAATTTAAGCCAAGGTGGAGATTTGTTGATGTTGGGCCCTTGTGGCTTGTATTGCCAAGCCCAAGTCAACATAAGATGATAGAATTCCAATTGTAATAGGAATCTCATCTAGCCGATTTAGCAGATGTACCTATACCTATGTGATTAGGTGCAGCAAAGTTGATTGATCATAAGAGATGAATTCCAAAAAGATCTAGTGCCATATAAGAAGAAAATAAGAAGAGAAGTACTATTGCATCATAGAAAAAGAAAAGATTGTGGGTTCCTCAGTCTTTTGTTTTTCTTGTGAGAGAAAGAGAGCTAGGGTGTAATTGGAAATTCAATTTCTTGAGAGTTTTCTTGTGTACTATTGTATCTCCATATTTTTACAGTGAAATTTCTTTGTCGTCGCAGTGGAGGTAAGCAGTTTACCGAACCATGTAAATTCTTGTGTTATGTGTGCTTTTTATTTAATTTCTGCTTATTTACAGTTATTGATTTGAGTCCTAGGGTGCTATTTGCACAACATCCACAATATTCTTGATTTTAGGATCTTCTTTTAGAACAAGGCCTTCATTAATTTCTTCAAAAATCTCTATATTTTGTTTTTTGACTTTTACATAATCTTTTAGAACAATATTTTCTTCAACATGCAATTCTTCCTTTAATGGCCTTCAAAATAATTCAACTATGAACTTCTTGCCCAATTATAATCTTTTTTTGTATATGACAAAAGTTCTTCACAATCCAAAGGATAAAAGCTGATAGCAAACATCTTTTTCATCCTTGTCCATGAATGAATTTCTTTTTTACCTTGTCGGATTCTATCAGTTTGTATTCATACCCATCAACGTGAGGCATACCCATTATGTTTATACAAAGCAAGTTTGACTTTTCTCTCATAATAAATATTCTCAAAGTCAAGTAAATCCTCTAGATCAAGTAACCAATCAAGAAAATCTTCTTTTAAAAGATAGTGATTAAAACTTGCAAATCTTTTATAAGGCCTATATGAAATTTGCTTACAAATTGGTTGCCCATGAGTTATGTTTCTGCGACAGTTTTCTCTATTATTTCCATGCTCCGACGACAACATCATACCAAAGATATTTGTACGTCACGTAATACTTGCTAAGTTTTCTGTCATTGGAATTGCTACTGTCTCATATGTTAGCCACTAGACTAGGATAAGTCAAGGCTCTAATACCAACTAATGTAGGATGTGAAAGCGTCAAGAAGTAGAATATGTCTACTTCTAGACAACAAGAAACAAAACACATTTGCTTCCAAAAATAACCTCAAATCCACGCGGGTTCCTTGAATCCATGAGGGTTCCTTGAATCCACAAGGGTCCTTAAATCCACAAGAAGAAAGGGTCTGGAATCCACCAGAAAATAAAAAGACAAAAGTATGAATTTTATTGATTGAATAATTGTTTTAAAAAAGCATTTACAGACTTAAGGGTCTATTTATTGGTTCTGTAAAACTTGACAGACAAGAAAATATATTCTAAAATAACTCTTAATTAATACCTAACCATAATAGAAACCAAATTTAACGTAAAAGTATTAAAAGCACCCGAAAACAAGGAAATAAAAAACCTAAAACTAAAATAACAAATTTTACATAAAAATACCAACATTAAATAGTTACAAAAGTTAAAAAGCAAATTCTGTCCAACATTAGAAACATTAATATGTATAAGTTGATCTTGATCCAAAGCAATCAATTGCACGATAGAAAGTCAAAGCAATACAAGTAATTTGCAAGCAGTCTTCTATACGGTGTGAGACAAAAGACAGCTTTTTGATAATTTTTTTTAATAAAAATTAAAAATTAATTGGAATGAGAAAAAAATTCAAGTACACAATAAGTATACGGGAGAACGACCTAAAGAAACTAAGCAAGAAGAAATGAGTATACAGGAAAATGACCTAAAGAAATTAAGCAAGAAGAAATGCAAACAAAGAGGAAGCATTAGTGCAAGGTGCATAACGTACATCCTGGTCCAAAGAAATTATAACTTTTTATTTATGTTGTAGTTTTTGTTTTTGAGAGAGTTTTAACATATGACGTTCGCTTTTGATAATAATTCTTTATCATCAGATCAAGACACCAATTAATTCTTAGTATAGGAGGGGATTAAACCTGGATCTCTTATTCAATCATTAGAAACTTACCAATTGAGCTAACTAAAATCTACTTTTCGTATTATAGTTTAAACTTGCAGGAAAGTAACTAAATATATTTTCAAAATTGTCTACAGTGCAAAAGGAGGACAAAAGACAAAGGGAACAATAGCGAAAATGTTAGTCAACGTTATAAAAACATGTTGAGAAATATAAGAGTGAGCTAAATGGGAAACGTGTCCATTCTGCCACCAATCCACACAAGAAATTAAGAACATACATCTTGACATGATTCAAATTCCTTGTTTCAGTTGAAATAGATGACCTAAAGGATTCTACATCAACCATCTAACCAATCACAATAATAGACTTATTTCACATAAGTTTAATTGTTTTTTTGCCTGGAGCCAAAGTTGTCTATGGTTACTTAATTGGAGGATAAAATATGATGGATAAGGATTAAGGATTTAGATTAATGTTGTAGCTACTACTTCTCTTGCATATCCCAATAAATTTTTGTTTTACATAAATTTATTGATTGACTTGAGAGAACTTATTTTCCCAAGTTTCTTAATTGGTTGGATAATTTCAATTATGATCTGAGTACAAAAAACAATTTAGGAACAATGGAATTAAAGAGAAATGAAAGAATATAATTGCAAATGGAGGGAAGTCCATACCAATTGTAAGTCTCCATTAACAAATTTATGTATTACTCTTGTGTGTTTGTGTGTGTGTGCATATCCACATTCCTGCAAACAATACACATACTTGGTCAACTCATAGTTGCATGGCTAGATAGTTTAGTAAATACATTTTTTTAGAGAATAGTTTAGTAAATACATGTTAGTGTCTAATGGGGTTTCTCATTCAAATAAAATTTAATAAATTTAAAGCGGAAATGTATTAGATAACACCAATTGTGTTTCGACCAATTGGAATTTTCAAGTAGCATTCAACTTTCCTACTAAAAAAAATAGGATTCAACTTTGCAATATGAACTAAGCATTCACTACCAAAAAAAAAAAAAGGTTCCATAGGCCTGAGGGGTTTATGGCAGCATTTTTTCAAACACGGCTATAGGACTGGCCCAATGGCTACGTTTTGTAAACATGGCTATAGGATCGGACCAATGGCCACGTTTTTATAAACGTGGCTACAGGACATATTCTAGCCGCATTTTTCAAATGCGACTATAGGTCCTTAACCTACAACTGCATTAAAAAATGCGGTTATAGACCCTTATATTTTTTTTTTAAAAAAAAAATTATTACTAAAAATTATTTCGGTAATCAAAAGTTTTTTTTTTATGTTTTAAAATTAAAATTTTAATTTTTAAAATTAATGCTTTCAAACTTTAAAATTTTAATTTTAATTAAATTAAGAAATTCAAAACAAAAATACAAACCTAGCAAATTCAAATTTAGAAAAAAGCCCAGAAAATTTCAAAGTTAATCAAACACAACATGCCCACAATACAAACACAACATGCTCTAAAGTACAAGAAAACAGTACAAGAACACAAACAGAACATCTCCTACAACAAAATCAACCCAAATTGATACTATCTATTCAAGGAAAATAAAAGCACAAGCTCAAAAATACAAAAATCCCTACAACAAAAACATAACCAAAAAGAGTCCATATGCCCAAACCCAAAATTAATTAAAACACAATCAAATGAAAGAAAATAATTTTTGGCCATGGGTTAGAGAAAAAAAAAGCAAAGAGAGATAACTTTTTAAGGCACTTTAGCTTCATTGATTCAAAATTTTCAAATCTAAAGCAAAGAGAGACTCAATCTTCAAAGAGAGACAAAGTTAAAGGGAACAAAAATGAACAAAACTCAAAGAGCAATGAACAAAACCCAAAGAGCAATGAACAAAACCCCATCTTTTCACAAACCCATTCATACAACATCAGTGAGAAAGAGGGATCAACAGCATGGGTCAGCACTTTTTGGATCTCCAAGGACATAGATTGGTGACAGCATGAGAGAGAGAGATTGAGAGAGTTTTGAGATTAATATGAGAGAGCTTTTTTTTTTTTTTTTTTGGAATGACTGTGAGAGAACTTTTATTTTTTCTTTTGATGAGAGGGAGAGTCTCAGATTTTGAATCTTCAGATTTTTTTTTTTTTTTAAGAATATTTTGGAATATGCCATAGAATATTCTAGGAATATTTTATGGCATATTCCATTTTTTTTGTTTGCATTGAACGGCTGAAGTGAACCCATTCAGTTTTTTTTTTTTAATGGAATATTTTAGAATATGCCATAGAATATTATAGGAATATTCTATGACATATTCCATTTTTGTTTACGCTGAAGTGAGCCCATTCCTCTTTTTTTTTACTTGCACATTTATTTTCCAACTACAAAATATACCAATAGACATATATATTAAATATATTTTGGTGCATTGCAAAGTTTTTTTTTTTTTTTTTTTTGAGAAACAAACACACACACAAGGGAGAGCAAAAGAAATTCTAACACAAAGGCACACCTAAATCCACTCAAAAGCCACGATAACTTTTAAGGGAGGGTAGTGCAAGTTTTATCACAAAAAACACATTCTCTTAAGTAATGTGGGATACTTACTCATTCTTTATTGAGAAACAAACACACACACGCACACACACAAGGGGGAGTGTATTGCATAGTTTAGCAATTAGTAATATATATATATATATATATATATATAATATATATATATATATATATATAGTAGATTTTTGGATTAGCAATTAGTAGATTTTTCGATTACCTTTTAAGATACCTCACAATTTCACACATCATTATTATAGTATATATTTCTAATTGAATTTAGATTTTGTCTTATAAATAAACATTCCAATAAAATAACCATACGTTCTTTAAAGTGTAAATAGATGCAAATTTTCCTAAGAAAAAGGTAGAACAAATGGTAATATATATAATATATTTATAATAAATGCACATTAATAACTATTATAAGAATCAATTATGCTGCAATTTTCCTTCTCAAAAAAATTATGCTGTAATTTTTGTATATAATAAAAATACTCTAAAACAGTTATAGGAATATCATGTCTAGAATTATTATACTAAAGACAACATTTAAATAAAGTAATATAAACATAAAAAATATATACAAGAAAGAGAATATTTGGTAATAATAACATATATAATTATCAACCTGGCACTCCAAAAATAGACAATCAAAGCTCCATTCGAGTTCCAGACAATTTTTCGAGTTATGGTTATCTTATAGGATTGAATCAATCTTCTTGGGATTGTGTTTATTATTCTAAAGATAACATTTAAATAAATTAACATAAATATACACATAAACATACACATATATACAAACAAGAGAATAGTTTTGTACTTACAATAAAAATTGATTCATCCACCTATTCTACTGATAGAAACAATAAATCACTAAGACAAAGAGGGAAGAAGAAGACAAGAGAGAGATAGAGGGAGATTTTCTTGGAAAATGCTTCCTACACTTATTAACCATTAATGGAGATTTTGGGTTGGCATAACCAAAAGGAGCATGAATCATGTAATCTAAAACTACCACATAATCCTCTGGATTAGTAGTTTTATTTAATATTTCAGTCAAAAATATCTTGTCTGTATCCGCGATTGTAGGGTGTTTGTAATCTAGGTATAGGTACATATATATGTGAGCCTGGAGGAGCCCTTTTTTGCCATTCAACTGTGCAATTAATTGTTATTACCACGGCTGTTGCTTCACCTTACCCTCTCCACAAAATATAAAATTCCAAATAGTAGTTTTTGCACTTTGTGTATAGTTTGGCCTTTTACTCAAGCCTATGTCATTGGCATTTCTCCATTTTGTTTAATTTGTACAACACTAAGGGAACTTACTATATATATTTATTTTATTGTGGTATCAAATTACAAAGCTACATTGGTAAAAATGTATGCATAAAATGCTATGTATGAAAAAATTCTTTTTGGAGGCATCATTTCGTACGCTGTATATACTAAACTTTATAAGCTTATGATATTCAAGCTAAAATCTATTACGAACAACATTATTATTGTATTTAATTTATCAATATTTTCTATATTTTTTTATTTAAATTTCAATATTAAGTATAGTCTAAAAAATTATATTATTTTTATAATATAACAAATCACACACATGCAGGCGCCTAACATATAAATAAACATAAACATATTTAGAAACAATAATTTTGTTTGAACAAACAATATCATGATTGATAGTGTCAATTTAACATTAGAAGACGAACACTCTAAATTAAACAACGATTTGATAAATTTGATAAATTAATTTATTTTAAAGTTAGTATATTTAAAACTTTTTAAAATTTTATGTATTCATTTTATATATTGTATTCTAATCCATTATGTGTTTTAAGAATAATAAATGAATCAAAGAATTTAAACTTTCCTAAAGAGAAACTAACATGTCTTGGACCACTTCTATGAGATTTATTTTTATCATGTCTATTGGACTCATAAATTGATATAGAAGTTGCGCTAAAATCATGTATACTGTCATATTTAACTTCTTAATTTGGTTGACAAGTGAAATTTAAAAATACAAACGTTAGAAAATATGAAATTTCTTCTATAAGTATTTGAATTTATTATGATATAAAGCCTTTTTAGGATTCTATATGTGTATATTACGATATCAAGATGTGAGAAGAAATTGTTGTTACTATGTTCAACATTTTCACCTCATATTACAATAAGAGTATATTTAATTATTTTTGCCCCCCTATCTAGCGTTCTAAAAATAGATAATCTTTTGAGACCCCCTTCAAGTTCCAAACAATTTTTCGTGTGCTTGTTAAGTTACATAATATATCAAATGCATATCTATTTTCCAACTACAAAATGTACAAATAAACATGTATATTACGATATCAAAATGTGAGAAGAAATTGTTGTTACTATGTTCAGCATTTTCACCTCATATTAAAATAAGAGTATATTCAATTATTTCTGTCCCCCAATCTAGTGTTCTAAAAATAGATAATCTTTTGAGACCCCCTTCAAGTTCCAAACAATTTTTCATGTGCTTGTTATGTTACATATAATATATAAAGTGCATATCTATTTCCAACTACAAAATGTACAAATAAACATGTATATTAAATATTTATCATTCATAAATATTTTCGATGAATTTTCCTATGCATTACACGGATTAGCGATTAGTAATATATATTAGAGATGTATCACAATTTACACATCAATATTATAATATATATACTAATGATTTTAAAGATTTTAAAGTGTGTGAAACTTATCAATTTAGTTAGCTGAAGGACTATCTTTTTAAATTATCTTTTATGGCTTTGACATTATCTTTGGTCATTCATGGTCTTGGAATCTTTACTTAATTTGTTAATATCATTTATTTTACATTTACCCACTAAAAACATGATAGTTTTTTTACTGAAAAAGTATAATTTTTTAGAAGTTGAAAAAATAGAATTTGTTATTCTCGGTTAATTCTTTTCTCTAAAAACTTGAATTTTCCATATGCATGCATCAAACATCAAATAACTAATTAACAATGAACTATTTAGTATTTATAGATAATGTCGCTTTGGTTTTAGCTAGTGATTAAAGGCGATAAAAGTCGAAAGGGCCGAACGTTTGAGCACAAGATTATTCAAGTTTATGAGTACAAAATTGTTCTTTTGTTTGTATATATGTTTATGTTATTTTATTTAAATGATATCTTTGTACCATAATATTGAATTACAATATTCACACATAGCTTGGTGGGCCAAATTTCCATAGCTCTATAAATTTTACTAGAAGATAAGGAAAAATGATGACTATATAAGTTTGTACCTTTTTCCCACATCAGTAATTCACTAATTTGTGATTGTGACTCTGAAACTTGTCTTCTACTTTAAGTATTCCAATTTGAGAAATATCTTCTAGTAAGGGGACAAAACTCATGATACTTGTGAGGCTACTTCCATAACTGACCAGTTCCTCAATAAGATAGTTCTCAAAAAAGGCATCATTTTGCGCTCCTCTGATAAGATTTGTGGCATAAAAAAAAATCATGCATAGCTTGAGTGCAGTTATCAGGCCCGAGCTCTTAAAGAGACATCCTTCCCAACACTGTTGCATGCATATTCTACAATTTTCACTATTAAATAGTGACTAAAATTCTTCCTTACCAACATAATTTAGTTAAATTTGCTTTTTCTATGTGGTCTGTAACCTAGAGAAAAGTGTTGATAACTTGCTATTAGAGTGTTATATGTTAAAATAGTGGGGAAGCCGTTGATTACTCACTACTTCATTATCTAGTGACAATGGAGCTATGGAAATTTATATTCTAGCTTTCAGAGTAAATAGGTGATGCTTAAGACAGTGAAAGGTACGTTGCAAGGTGGGCAATGAAGACTTAAATCTTTTTGAAATATAGTATGAAATGTGAACCAACGTTGTTAAAAGTGCGCTTAAAGCTCAAAGCTCGAAGCCCCAAGGTCACTATCTAAGTGCTTAGCTCATTTAATGAAGCATGACTTAGGCAAGATCTTTTGGGTGACTTTTGAAGAAGCACAAAGCACACACCAACACGATCTTTTTATTTATTTATTTATTATTTTTATTGCTAAAACATAAGTGAAGTTTAAAATTACTTTCTTGATCTTGGATGTTATGGCATAGACCATTGATTATTATACAAATACTATTATCAAAGTGTTGTATTACACAAGGTCATACCCAGTGTACAAAACCCCCACTTTTGTAGTGTTGTATTGCACAACCAATGTTTTTATTTACTTGCCAAAAGATCTAAACAATGCTAATTACCATTCCTATTATTTTTTTGTTCTTTTCCTTCCACATATATGTTGATTGAACCATATACCTCATTTGACCATAACTAACATGTTTATGTATTTTTATGAAGAACAATAGAATTATATAATATTTTACGTTTAAACTTTCAATGACTAAATTATTATCATATTTTCCATTGATAATTGTTTTCAATTTACTATATGAAAATTTTAAGAAATTAAATAACTAAAGTAAAATTTGAACTTACAAACATCATAAATTGCACCTACCTAAAGGTAAAATATGAAATTGCTTTTTTATTATATTTTAATATTTCTATTTGAGGTTATTAGAAATTTTATTTGCAAAATGTGTGTTTTAATTTAGTCAGACACATGCTTGCCCCTAAGCTCCAAGAGACCTGTTAGCTTTAGGGTTTGTTTGGAATTTGCTTTTTTTGCTAAAATTGTAAACTTTTTGCTAAAAGTACTGTAGATAAAGGTAAAAGTTAACGCAAATAGTGCAATAGGGCCCATAAATAATACCAAAAGGTGCAATGAGGCTCAAGAATAGTAGCAAAAATAAGTTGAATAGTAAAATAAGTTAGCTTTTTAATCTCGAGCCAAACTCACACTTAGTGTGCTTCATGCTTTTACTAACACTAATGTGATTCCTAGATGATTAATGTGGCATTTTTAAGGGATAAAAATAGAAGGACTTTTGAAGACTAAGGAGTTTCTACTAAGGATTAAATCACAATTTGTAGGATCATTATTACATTGGGTGTCTTTGGATCTGAGTTTCTATGCTTTATGATTTTTATTGAAGCTGGCTATGTAATTCTTCCAAGGATCTTAAGGCATCCGACCTGTATACTCCTCAGAGTACATTTGAAGTTCAAGTTCAAGTATAAAAGCCATGCAAGTCTGCCCAAGAATCAAGTAATGAAGTGCTAGTTTTTAAAGCTTGACAACTAGCTCAACAGTTAGTATCTATCAAGATTTAAAAAACTGTCTAAGTCGAATCTCGACAGCTGCTTGATAGATAGGGTATCTATCGAGAATTATGAAAATCAGATTTTCAGTTTTGATTTCATTCCAATTCGTGAGTATGTGTTTGGACTTTATTTTCTCACAACCCTAAACATATGTAAAGATTATTTTAAGGGTCGCCACAGAGAGCACAATTGAACAAGTGTGGAGCAAAGTGTTGTTTATGCAAATTGTGACCGGAAACCTAGTTTGCCCTAGTTCGCCCTAGTTCGCCCTAGTTCTTTCTTCTCTTGACGAAGCTGCTGTGTTTGTACACCGTAGGGTTTTGTGACCAAACAACTTTGTGATCTTCATCGTGTGATGAACTGAAGAACTTTGCAGCCAACATCCTTCTCAAGTTGGTGATCAAGTTGCGTACTAGGATTCATGCATCTTTTAGTTAGTCACGTACTGGGAGCCGTGCATTAAAAGGAGAGATTGTCACTACAGAACAAGTCTGATTGGGTATTGGAGTAAGGGTTCAACTGTAGGTTAGCATAACGTACTGGGATTCCTTTACTTGTAACCGCTTGTTGTTATAATAGTAAATTCTCGAGAGTGGTGGCCTTAAAATCACCTGGTGGGGTTTTTGCCTTGGATGTTTTCTCCATTCAAAAACAAACCACCTTGTCAAATTTATTTTCAAGAAGATATCCTCTACTGAAACTGCAAAGGAAGTATGGACCATTCTCTAAACAACTTATAAGGGAACAAAGGCTATCAAGGACTCGAAACTTCAGAGGCTTACTACTAGCTTCGAAGAGATTAAAATGGAGGAGGATGAGTCATTTGATGAGTTATATGCCAAGCTCAAGGACATAGTAAACTCATCCTTTAATCTTAGAGAAACCATTCTCGAACCCAAGATTGTGAGAAAGTTGCTCAAATCTCTACTCGAGAGATTTCATACCACGATCACCGCTATTGAGGAATCAAAGGACATTGACAAAATTCTTTTGACAGAACTAGTTGGGTAATCTGCAGACCTATGACTTAAGACCCAAGTATGCTAGGGATGGTGGTTAGTACACTGTTCCCTCAAGACCCAAGTATTTTTGGTGTCAAGACTTCAGTCACATGAAACAAGAGTGCCCTAATTATCTCAAGTCCATTGGGAAAAGTAAGGCACTTGTTGCAACTTTAAGCGACACCGAACCTGAGGATGATTCTGAAAATGAAGATGACGAAATCCTAAATGCCTTCATCGCCACTATCAATCCTATTGAGGGGATTGTAGAAGATGTGGATGAAGAAAAAGACTTGATGGAGTCAAAGTTTGAGAAGATGGATGAACAAGATGACATCCACACTACCTATGCAAAGTTAAACGAGGTCTCTGAAAAGCATTAGAAGTTATATAGAATGGCCACCAAGAAGCTCAATCAAATGGAGCTTGAACGCGAAGAAATCTCCACAAAGTTTGATGAAGCCAAGAAGACTATTGGAACACTAAGGCTTGAGAACAATTTCTTGGTTGAGAAGACCAAGAAGCTTGAGACAGAACTATTCCAAGTCAGAGCTTAGTTGGAGAGGACTTCAAGTGCAAAGCTTGATAAGAAGCTCAGTATATAGAAATTTGCCTCCGATCGAACCGGTTTAGGGTATGATTTCTCTTCTCCTAATATTGCTTCTTCCAATACTACTATTTTTGTTTCTCTTGCTAATAATATTGAATTTGAGAATAATGATGTCAAAACTGTGTTAGCTAGTGAGAACATAGACAAGAGTAAATATATCTTAGGAGCACCCTTTAAGCTTACTAAGAAAGAGAATAAAAACCCTAGGGCTAAAAAGAGCAATGCTCAAAAGTTTAAACAGAAGAAGTAGCATCTTTGTCATCACTATGGATCAGCTGGACATACTCGACCTAATTGCTATAAGTGGCTAGCCACTCAACACAGCATAGCAAGGTCTCATCGGGAAACCTGAGTTAGTTTCCATCCTCTCTTGCTCCTCTTGAAGATCTTCTCAAAGCCCTCATGTTCCTTTCGAAATTGAACGGTTGCAATGCTTACCTCTCTCCGCCAGTTCAAGGATTTGCAAAAAGAAAAGGTTCTTCCAAAGTGTGGAAGGAAAATGCTCCAAATGATTTAGTCACTTTTCTTAACATGTTTTGCATGTTTGTGTGTTTTGCTTTATTATTTTGAGTCAATCTATTTTTTATGCATTGCTTTGCTTAACATGTTTTTGTTTGTTTGTTTTTCATTTTTTTTCTTCATAAAAATAAAAAAAAATTGAAAAATTAAAAAAATACAAAAACAATGTGTGTTTATGTACATTGGTACTTGTGTACCTTGAATGACCAATGAAACAAAAGCGGTGTGTGTTTGTGTACATTGGTACTTGTGTACCTTGAATGACCAATGAAACAAAAACAATATGTGTTTGTGTACATTGGTACTTGTGTACCTTGAATGACTAATGAAACAAAATTTTCTAAATTTTGTGTCTCTTGTAGCTTAGATGAGCATCTTTATGCACAACTAAGCAAGTGAGCTTTGTGTTTCGTGTTTGTGATGAGTAAGATTAAGTTATCTTTTGTACTTAACACTCGTATCACTTTTTTGATAGGAAGGATTAGAAAATCCTGAAAGAAAGGCATAAATAACCATCTCACCACTGTTGCCCGCCAATCATGAAATGACATCGGTATGCTTTGGCATAGTAAAAGTGCAATGTCAAAAGCTTAACATAATTGGGTATTTTTTTTCTCTCTTTTATATGCCTATACATGATATGCTTAAAAAAAATATGCAAAGAAAAATTAAAGCAAAAACAATAAAAATGCTTTAAAATATGATTGCAAGTGTGTATTCTAGAAGATGTGGGAGTTATAGGATGTACCTTGAAAGTGATAGTCCCTATCAAGCAGTAATGATCGTGTGTGAGTTAAATTGATGTACTCATATCTCAAATCGTCATAACATGTAGACACTTATGCAATCATGCGATGTTTTTTATTCACAACACGAAATATTCTTTGCTACTTTTGATACATGTGCAGGTACAATGTGATTTAGCCATCACGAGGTATACTTGTGTCAGTGTATGCCTACTAAACTGTCTTGACTTGTTTTGAAAATATAAAATTGGTTAGACGTGTTTAGTGTATATGTGTGTTTTGGATGTAAATGCATGACATTTGTCTTGGTTGAAAGATGTTTTTGAGAGCTAAAATTTTTATTTGGGTCTTTGGTTGAGTAGCATGCTTGATTGCATTCATATCTATATTTTTCTCTTCCTAGAAAAACTATTTTTAAGTAATCTCGACAGCTTCTTGATACCTCTCAACAGTTAGGCTATCTTTCGAGCTCTTTAACTTCTTTTTATCGCAATCTCGATAGCTTCTTGATAGCTCTTCAATCCATCGAGAAAGTTTCTGTCTCCTCGATAGATGCTTGATAGCTTCTTGTCCATTGAGCCTCTTTGTTGTGGAAACCTCTAGACAGATCCTCGATAGCTAGCTCGATAACTTCTTCCAACCTTTTTAATTCTTAACACCTCTCGACACCTCTCGATCCATCGAGAATTATGAGCTTCTATATATAGGGTCTGCGCAATTCCAACTTCATTTTTCTCAATCTCTCTCAATCTTTTCTGACCTCTCACCTTCCTAAACACTTCTCTCTCACTCTAACCTTCATTCCCAGTTGATTTTCGGCCTAAATCAAGTGTTTCTTCACTGGTAAGGGTCCTAAATCCTTAATTCTATATGCATTTCATGCATTTGACCTAACTTTTTGGCGTTTTTGAAAAATCTTATGGTTTTTCAAAATTGATGAAGTTTTTGTAAACTTTTTGGGATGGGTCTTGTTTAAATGGTTTAAAATCATCATGAATTGCATCACATTTGCATTATAACAATGTTTCATGCATTTTAAATGTGTGTTTACTTTGTTACAACCATGTCTGCTGGTAGGTTTGGACTGGGCTGAGCCCATGATGCTTTTAAGTTTGCATGTCACATATTCATGCATTTTTCATGCATACGTACCTTTATTTCTTTATCCATATATTGAATTGTTTTGGTGCTCTTCTGTTTGTCTCCCTCTCTCTCCTTCTCTTAGTCTGCATCATGGCACCCAAGCTTAAATCCACTCTGTCTCAGAACCCTCTTCATTCTAAGGCATCTTCCTCTGATCCTACCCCTTCTCATCTTCGGTTCCATGATGAGAAAGACCATAAGGACTTCTCAGAGAACTTTTCTCGATGAGGCATTCATTTGGAACCCCAAGTCATTTTATCAAACTTCTCCAATACTGACCCATCCACTGTCATTTGTCTATCTGTGATCATATAGAAGTTTTACTCCAATATGCACGATTATGATTATTCAGTACCTCATTTTTCTACTCATGTTCAAATTTCACACATTACGGTCACTCTAGATATTGTATCTGAGGTGCTTCATATCCCGAGGGTGTTGCATCCTGACTACCTTGGTTGTAAGCGTCTTAAGACTATGTTTAAACACGAGCTTAAGTCTTTGTTTTGTTAGACTTCTTCCGATTGGGGTGATAGTTAGAACACTCGTTGCTCAACCTTTGCTAAAGGTCCAAGATTCCTTAATGTGGTGATGACTTTTGTTTTATATCCATTGTCTCACTATAACTCTATCACAGAGCCTCGTGCTTGATTTTTGCTTTCCATCCTAGAACATCTTACTATAGACTTCCCTTTTCACTTCATCCTCTCCCTCATAGATGTCTATAGGGATACGGCGACCTGTGTTAAGCTCATCTTTCCTTCAGTTATCACAAGGATTCTACGCCATTTTTTGTCTCATTTCCCATTTTCGATCATTTCTCTGTCATGTGTGCCATTAATGCGGCAAATGTCAGACGGAGTGAGGCCTAGTTTCAATCGAAGTGGCCACGAATTGAGACGACTACACCTCCAGCTTTTAGAACTCCATCCACATCCACTCCTTCTTTTTCTACGGGCGGTGTTATTCTTGATGCGATCATGGTGCAGCTTCAGCACATGGATACTCGCCTTGACATTCTTAGCGATGAGTTGTGTCAGGTGTACACCATGTCGGTCGCATTGCACGATAATAGGCTTGCCTCGGTGGCTTCATTGAGTTATCTCTAAATATGGTAGCTCTAAGGACAACGATGGTATCTTTAAATATGGTGATGATAAGGATGATGGTGCTAGCTCATCCAGCGATGATGAGATGACTACTTGAGTTACTTACCCTTTGTCACTTCTGAAAAAAATAAGGAGTAGTTTTGGGTATGAGAGTAGTCATGCATTTAGGGGGAGAGTTAGAAGACTTTTGTTAGGGGAAGTGTCTATATTTTGAGAGATGTAGTGAGGACTTATGTATCTTTTTCTTTTCTTTTTATTTTAGATACTTTGTTCATGTTCCTTTGGTCTTATGACCACTTTGTAATAGCAAACCTTGTATTCATTGTTGATATATATATGATGAGGTTGTTATTACAGTTCTTTCACCTATCTCTTCTTGTGTTGTTTCTTTTCTCTTTTTATGCACGTGCTTCTTATATGTTTGTATGCAATTTTTTATTTCTGTTTCACGCTAATCCTTTGACAAAATGCACTTTACTTGTAATTAGGTAGGCCTAGGATGTGTTTAGTGCTTCAAGAAATAATGTTTCAAGTTTAAGTGTTAAAGCCATGCAAGTCTGTCCAAGAATCAAGTAATGAATTGCTAGTTTTCAAAACTCGACAACTAGTATCTATCGAGATTTAAAAAGCTGTCTAAACTCGAATCTCGACAGCTACTCGACAGATAGGGTATCTATCGAGAATTATGAAAATCAGATTTTCAGTTCTGATTTCATTCCAATCTGTGAGTATGTGTTTGGACTTTTTTTTCTCACAACCCTAAACAAATATAAAGATTATTTTAAGGATCGTCACAAAGAGTACAATTGCACAAGTGTAGAGCAAAGTGTTGTTCATGAAAATTGTGACCGGAAACCTAGTTTGCCCTAGTTCTTCCTTCTCTTGACGAAACTGCTGTGTTTGTACACCGTAAGATTTTGTGACCAAGCAACTTTGTGATTTTCATCGTGTGATGAACTGAAGAACTTTGCAGCCAACATCTTTCTCAAGTTGGTGATTAAGTCGCGTACTGGGATTTGCGCATCTATTGATTAGTCATGTACTGGGAGCCATGCATTAAAAAGAGAGATTGTCACTACAAAACAAGTCCAATTGCATATTGGGGTAAGGGTTCAACTGTAGGTTGGTATAAGGTACTGAGATTCTTTTACTTATAATTACTTGTTGTGATAATAATGAATTCTTGGGAATAGTGACCTTAAAATCACCTGGTGGGGTTTTTGCCTTGGAAGTTTTTCCCATTCGAAAACAAATCACCTAGCCAAATTTATTTTCCGCTGCATTTTTTTTTTTTTTTGTTGGTGATTTGTTTGTGCTGCCACGTACATTGCATATTAATTTGATTAATTAATAAACTTGGCTAATTAATCAATTAATTCATCACAAGAGGTCAATACATTTTTGGCCTATCAATAAATACAAATTATATATACATATAAAGAATTGCAAAGATGATCTGTAAGATTAAAACTGCCAGTATATTCTATATATACCATCATTTCATTTTCAATTAAACTAGGGCACTTACTCATGACATGTTTGAAAGCTCAAATTAGTGTGAAAACGCTAATGCTTATTCATACCCCAATTTTAAAATTACAACTAGATTGTTTTTACTCTAACTTATCAAAGCGTAGAACAAGAGTAAATATGCACAACAAATCGGTAACACTACTCTAAGCATATTCAACCACAATAAGCGATAAAAAAAAAGCTTAAAGAGTAGGGAAGAGAGATGAAAATACAAGATAACATCAAGCAGCGTTATCGAAAAGGAAACCGAAGACTTGGTAAAAAACTTCTTCGTGACCCTCCAAGTCGAAATCGATCTACTAGTGAATAAAGTTGGAGTACATGAATAACAAAAGACTCTCCAAACCTAGTCTACCCCCATATACTTGAGTCCTCCAAGCTTTTACTACCAACGGACTTCTCAGAGTCTTGTCTTCACTAGCTTTCTAGATCCCGCAATTCAGTCTGATTGCATCCACCATTTAATGGCTCCTTCCAATGCTTCCCAAAGACACTAAAACTTGACTCAACACTCAGATTGAGTGGAGTAAGTGTTTGGGCTAAGAACTTCTCAAGAATGTAGAGAAGGAGAAGTAGGAGTAAAGGAAAATCAAGAGAAAATATGTAGATGATTGTGAGTATAAAAATCTCTAATTCTTAAGTGTTTTTGCTAGGACTTTCTCTCTGAAAAGCACTCATGCATAATGAGATATATATAGTGTGGGTGAAGAATTTGGTAGAGCACTTTTTCTTTTTTCCAAACAGAGAGTTTCGTGAATACCTCATGAGATAGCCTTTCTCACAAAGTACTCGTGAATTGATAGCCTAGCATAACTCTTCAACTTCTAGTCATGTGCTTCATTCGTGGCCTTTCGTAGGTTACTCTTCTCGTGAACTTCTTGCGAGCTAGTTGCGAACTGTATTGATTCTTCTTTGAAGCTTGATTCTTCACCAATCTCTCACACTCATCCCTTACAAATAAAACCACATAAATACAGGGAAATGTGAAAACTCACTTAGTGTATAAAATACTTATGAATGTTTAGATCCCCAAATACAAATTTTCCAATAAAAGTTTATATTCAAACTATAAATGTGCGAAATATGATATATAAGCAATATCCAAATTAGCAAACTACTCTAAGCCATTGATTAATCACAACCAATAGAAATTAAAAGCTAAGAGTAAGAGAAAGAGAGATCTAAATACATGATAACACTGACAGGTGTTATCGAAAAGGAAACTGAAGAACTCGGCGAAAAACCTCTTTGCTGCCCTCCAAGCGGTAAATGATCCACTAGAAAATTAATTGGGATGTATGAATAGTAATAGACCCTCCAAGCCTAATCTACCCAATGCACCTAAGCCCACCAAGCTTCTTGCTCCAACAAGGTTACGCCAAACCATATCTTCTCTAACTTTCAAGATCCCACAATTAACCAATTGCATCAATCAATGTGAATTAGTTCTCTCTTGAGCTGCTTCCTGAATGCCAAGAACCTTCACACTACTCTGAATTTGGTGAGGTAAGGATTTGGTTTATGATCCTCTTATGGTATGACAATGGAAAGGGTGAAAGTAGAGGTTGGAGAATTAAGTGTATAATATTGTGGATGAATCAATTTTGTTTTTCTCTAGGGTTTTTCTCTTAAAATTCTTTCTAGAAACTCTCTACATTTCATGGGTATAAGGGTATTCATAGTAGAGTATGAGATGGAATGTGAAAAGTCACTTTTTAGCAAAACAGGGTGCACTAGCAAGTCACTTGCGACTGGGATAAGTCGCGAGTTCCAGCTGCCGGTTACTAGACTAGGCTAGACTATAGTTTTTGTCCTGCAGTGATCTAGCTGACCTGACTCTTCATCTTCCTACATGCTTCACACGTGTGCTTCATTTTGGCAAGTCACCACTTGCCAATCAGTCGTAATTCCAGTTGCGAGTCACCTTCTTGTTGCACACTCTTGATCAAATCTTCACACTCTCTTACACACAATCCTTATATTATTCTCACCTAAAAACAGGGTTTCTAAATTCTAAATTACAGGCAAATTTGGCATGGAATAAAGCCAACACATAATTAAATAAATTCAACTTTATAAATGATTGAATAAATTACAATCAAATTTGGCACAGAATTAAAGCCAACAAAAGCTAGTTGGAAATTACAACTTTACAATGTTAAAGTTACTTGGTTTTCAAGATTTTAGCCCAAAAAAAAAAAAACCCTTGAAAATGTATAAAGGAAACCAAGTATAAGGACAACCAAATGAAATAGATTACCTTAAAATCAATACGGCCTACCACATGTCTTATTACCAAGGAATTTCGCCAAAGTGGTTGTACATCAATACATCCCACCACATGTCTAATTACCAAGGAGTTGCTAGGTTTACATTTAGAAGATGTCTTCAATACGTGCACAATGAACATGTCACAATATTTTCAAGGCAATGGAAACACAAAAAAGGTGCCTCATTCATGTCATTTTGCACTATCAATTAAATTCTGGATTACAAAAACAAGCATCCTACCATTTACTTATCTTATGAAAATGTAAAACCAAGTCAATATAATTAATTTACCAGTAAAACATGTATATTAGTTATCTACTCTAGATGTTTATCTAATCCATTTAGTGCATTGTTCCTGTAATTTAGAATTATCAGACCGTCCTGTAATGCCATTCTGTAACTCTTAACCCCAACATTGAATCTGATGCATTGGAAACTCACGTGTCTTGAGGAAGAGTGGAGTCATTAATTAGTATTTAAATTAAAAAAAATCGAGCCACCGCTTTCAATACTGAGAAATTTCAAGAACGATTTCTAATGATTTAAGAATGAAATTAAAAAAAAAAAAAATATATATATATATATATATATATATATATATCTCAGACTATACAACAAATGATTCAATAGAACATAATAATCCTTATGGCAGTTAACGGTACAGTACTATAAATTTGTAATGGAAACAAAACCATAAAACATATTAATTCCTGTAATTTCTACACAAATAGAATACCTGTGGCCTTCGTTGGAGATTAATCTTCAAGCTAGAAGGTTATTCACGCTAAGTACCTCCCGCCAAATCCTCACAACAACTAATACACCGTTGTGCAGCTCAGCCTGCCAAAAATTTGCCTCTTCAACATCTGACTTAGCCTCCCTTCTAAGGTCAGCTATGCTCTTCTCAATGTTTCAGTGTCAAAAAGGGAGCAATGAGCCGGAAGAAGATACAAATAGAACTATGGAACATGTTTTTCGATATAATATCTGTGTCTATCTTTGTTGACAAATTGCGGTGCGGAGAGCTTAACCACACCAAACATCTCTATTTGGCAACAGCAAAAAGATTGTTAAGGCTGCAAAGAAGTCTTGCACACAAATAGCTAGTGGTGCAGCAGGTGTTGATGAGGGATGCCCTAGTCCAGCCACAAGAGCAGCAGGCAATGCAGCTGTTACTGATGCTAAGTGCATTGGACAGGCCACGAGGGCAACAAGCAATGCAGCAATTGCTAATGAGGTGTGCATTGCTCAGGCCATGAAGCTTGCATCAAAGGACATGATTAGCTCAGCAGTCTTGGAATTGCTTGAGTCCATGCCACATCATGAGTTCTTCATCCAAGAACGTTGATGCTATTAATTCCATAAATCCAGGAGTTAGTTACTTAGGCTTGCCAAGTGTATTGCTTATAGAGTTTTCAAATAACGGTTTTGGAGCCAATTTGTATAGTTAGTTATTTTTTCTTTTGTATATAAATAGAGGATCATGTAGATTATTGTCATTCTGTTCACTCTTATTGTAATTTATTCTCTCAATCAATGAAATACCCCAATTCTATTTAGTGTCCCTGTTTTTTCATGGTATTAGAGCCCTAGCGTGTGCTAGTTTCGTGTTTCGTTACATTTTCCTTTCTTGCTTACCAAATAGAGATTACTTCAAGAAATTCCCTGAATTTCGATTTACAGGTTTTCAATTCATCCTTGTTGATATTGAATCTTGAAGGATTTCTTGTCTTTTCTTCATTTCCATTCAAGCTTGTAAGAAGCATCAATGGCTTCTGTTAAAGTAATTGAATCTGATCCTGTGCATAACCAATCCACACAGCAATTCCTCAATCCAACATAGAGTCTCATTTTCCCAAAGAATTTTTCCTTAGTGCAAGTGAGAATCCAGGAAATGTCTTGGTCACTCAACCATTGTTAGGAATGAATAACTATTAATCTTGGTCTAGAGCTATGGTTCTAACTCTAACTGTCAATAAAAAGATAGGATTTGTGAATGGCAAGATTGTTAAACTTGAAATTGACTCTCCTTTGTACAAAGATTGGTAAAGTTGCAACACAATGGTGCTGTCTTGGTTGATTAACTCCATGCATGTTGATGTTTCAAGCAACATTATGTACTGTGAGACTGCGAGGGAGATGTGGCTTCAATTGTAGGGTGTGTTTTCACAGGGAGATGGACCAAAAATCTATAATCTTCAACAAGAAATTTCACAGATTACTCAGGGACAATTATTAGTGATAGAGTATTACTCTAAATTCAAGAAGCTTTGGGATTAATTGATTCATTATGAACCTTTACCGGTTTGCACTTGTGGAGCAATGAAAATCTTGAGCATTTCACATGAGAAATCTTATGTGATGAGGTTTTTAATGGGGCTCAACGAGAGTTTTGAGACAGTGAGGAGTCATATTCTCATGCTTGAACCATTTCCTTCAATGAGAAAGGTGTATGCCCTTAGTTTCCAAGAAGAATCTCACAAAGGCATTAGTCATGGCTCTACCTTCACACCTAGGCCTGATTCAGTGGCAATGTATGCCAATGCTAAGGGGAATTTAGGTAATAAAGGTGGTCCTAAGAAGGAGAGACCTTTGTGCACTCATTTTAACATGCTTGGACACACTATGGACAAGTGTTACAAGTTCCATGGGTATCCACCAGGTTATAAGTACAAAGGCAAGCCTAATTCCAATGCTAATCAGTTTTCATATCCTTAAGGTCAAGCTGTTGAAGTACCTTCTAATGTAGCTGCTCAGTGTCCTATTTCTAAGGCACAGTGTAAAAAATTGTTGGCTCTTTTTAATTCTGGACATGATCAAGGTACTAATCACGATGTTGCAAGTGTTAGTACAAGTGCTGCAGTCTCTAGTATGCTATTTAGAGCTACTGGTGTACTTGCTGCAACTGGTGTGCCTTCCACAGCCTTGACATCTTTAGACAGTGCTCATTCCACTTTTGTTGAAACCATGTCAGGTAATCCTTTGATTCATTTTACTCCTTCCTTGCAGCATACCATTTTTTCTGCTAAAGTGGTTAATAGAGAAGTCTTTCATGCCTCTGATTGGGTCATTGACACAGGAGCTACAAATCATATGGTACATTCCATTGCATGTTTCACCACTATCACTTCTACTTTGAACACTTCTGTCAATTTATCTAATGGAGAAGTTGCTTCTGTTACTCATATTGGCATTGTGAAAATTTCAGAACACTTTATACTTCACAATGTTCTTTGTGTTCTATCATTTAGTTTCAATCTCATTTCTGTCAGTGAATTAGTTAAGTCCACTACTTGTTGCCTCATTTTCCTTGGAACTTTATGCTTTATCCAAAACCTTGCTCATTGGAGCACACTTAGTCTGGGTAGAGAAAGCAATTGATGCTACCTACTGGACAAGGGCTACACTTCTACACCTGTCATTGCTACTTCTGTCCATAGTTCACAAATTCACATCTGGCACTCCAAATTGGGTCACTTTTCCAATGCCAAATTGGCTTCAATAAAACAAAGTAATGTACCTAGTTTCATTCCTGTTGAGAATTTTGAATGTAACATTTGTCCACTAGCAAAGCAAAAATGTTTACCCTTTAATAAAAGTTATCATTTGTCAAAATATTTTTTTGAGATAATTCATTGTGATTTGTGGGGACCTTTCTCAGTTTCTACTATTGATAATTGCAAGTATTTTTTAACCATTGTTGATGACTACTCTCGATGCACTTGGGTTTATTTGTTAAAGAAAAAGTATCAAACACAATCTGTTTTGGAACAATTTTGCACTATGGTGGAAACTCAATTTTCTAAGAAAATTAAAACCTTAAGGTCTGATAATGGGACTGAGTTCATCATGAAATATTTTTTTGCTAAAAATGGCATCTTGCATCATTTAAGTTGTGTTGAAACCCCTCAACAAAATGCTATTGTTGAGAGGAAGCATCAACACATCTTAAATGTGGCAAGAGCTCTTATGTTTCAATCTCATTTGCCTTTGCATTTGTAGGGTCATGCTATACTAGCAGTTGTCTATTTGATCAGCAGAATTCCCTCATCTGCTTTGTCAAATCAGATTCCTTTTAAGGTATTATTTGGGCATCCACCTAGCTATGCACATTTAAGAGTATTTGGTTGTCTATGTTTTGCTTCCATTCTTTCTAATCATAGGTCTAAATTTGCCCCTAGAGCTGTTAAGTGTGTTTTCTTGGGATCTCCTTTTGGGGCTAAAGGACATAAGGTTCTTGATTTGTCTACCAATAGGGTTTTTCTGTCTAGGGATGTGGTTAGTCATGAGTACTATTTCCCTTTTGCTTCTATTTCACCTCCTATTGCAGATCCTTTCCTTACCTCTGATGTTAAAGCCTCTTGCTCAGTTGGTATTGATGACTTTGTTACTCTTATTAGCATTTTTTATCCATCTTCCTTGGATATTTTTTATACTCCTTCTTCTCTTCAATCTATTCCTAATGTTTTACATTCTCCTCCTATCTTCTTCTAGTCCTATACAGGTGTCTATTTCTGATCCAGTACCTTTTTCCTCTCCACCAGTTGCTTCAGTGCCTCTAAGAAAGTCTACTATAAATATCAAACCTCTTGCATATTTGCAGGACTATGCTTGTACTACTATTGCAGCTGGTGCTCCTTATGATCTTGGTCAATGTCTTACCTATTCTCATTTAGAGCCATGCTATCATTCTTACTTGCTAGCAGTTAGCTCCAATCCCAAAGAACCTGCCACTTTTTCCCAAGCTGTTCAGGATCCACTTTGGAGGGCTGCCATGGACAAAGAAATTCAAGCCCTTGAATTGAATCACTTGGGATGTGACTACCTTGCCTCCTGGTAAATCCCCCATTGGCTGCAAGTGGGTTTTTAAAGTCAAGCTTAACCCTGATAGGAGTGTGGAGAGATTCAAAGCCAATCTGATTGCTAAAGGGTATACTTAGAGGGAAGGACTTGATTTCCTTGAAACTCTCTCTCGTTGCTAAAACTATTTCAGTTAGGGTCTTGCTTGCTCTTGCTATTGCCAAGCAGTGGCCTTTACACCAATTGGACATCAATAATGCCTTTTTACATGGGGATTTGGTTGAAGAGGTCTATATGACATTGCCGCCTAGTTTTCACAGTAAGGGGGAATGTGTATCAGCCTCTTCTACTGCTCCTCAGGTGTGTAAATTGGTTAAGTCCCTTTATGGATTGAGACAAGCTTCAAGGCAGTGATACACTAAGTTGTCAGCAATAATAAAAGAGCTTGGTTTTGTTCAATCTCAAGCTGATCATTCTCTATTTGTGCATAGCAAAGGATCTTTGTTCACTGCTCTACTTGTATATGTTGATGATATGGCAATCACTGGCAATGATCTCACTTGTGTTGCTTCTCCCAAATCTATTTTAGATCAGAAGTTTGGTATT
Organism: Castanopsis chinensis; assembly: GCA_032878915.1. Lineage (NCBI taxonomy): Eukaryota > Viridiplantae > Streptophyta > Magnoliopsida > Fagales > Fagaceae > Castanopsis > Castanopsis chinensis. The sequence goes on along the minus strand of JAVQMG010000131.1, from coordinate 5,043,186 downwards.
AAGGATTTGGGATCACTGAAGTATTTCTTGGATTTGGAAATTGCAAGAAACAAGATTGGGGTCAGTTTAAGTCAGAGGAAGTATGCTTTGGAATTCTTTAAGGAAACTTGTATGACAGGATGTAAACCAGTCCAAAGCCCAATGGAACAGCAACTAAAGTTATCTAAAGGCAGTGGAAACTTACTTTCCAATCCAGGGCAGTATAGAAGGCTTATTGGGAAGCTTATGTACTTGACTTTGAGGAACCCAGATTTAACATATGCAGTACATAGACTTAGTCAATTCTTGGCACAACCTAAAGCACCACATATGAAAGCAGCCTCTAGAATACTTAAGTACATAAAAGGAACACTTGGTCAAGGAGTTTTCTTCCCCACCGAATCTAATTTGCATCTAAAAGCATACTATGATGCTGACTGTGGCAAGGTGCCTTGACACAAGAAAGTCTCTAACAGGCTATTGTGTGTTCCTTGGTGATGCCTTAGTGTCTTGGAGGTCTAAGAAACAAAGTATTGTGTCTCGATCTAGTCAGAGGTTGAATATTGGGCCATGGGAACAACCACTTGTGAATTGACTTGGATTTCGCATTTGTTACAAGATTTACATGTCAAACATGATAAGCTTGCCTTGATGTAATGTGACAACCAGGCAGCAATTCATATAGCAGCAAATCCAGTGTTTCATGAGAGATCAAAACACATAGAAGTTGACTGCCATACTGTGAGGAATAGGATCCTTGATGGTACACTCAAAACCTTCTATGTTTCTACTAAAAACCAACTGGCAGATGTATTTACCAAAGCCTTGGGAGTGGAAAGCTTCTTAAGGTTGATAAAAAGACTAGGAGTTATTAATATTTTTGGTTCTAAGGTAGAATATCCTCATACTGATGTAAAAGATCAAAGGGCAAGAGCTATGCTCTTAAGAGGGAGTGTTAAGATTGCAAAGAAGTCTTGCACACAACCAACTAGTGGTGCAGCAGGTGTTGATGAGGGATGCCCTAGTCTAGCCACAAGAGTAGCAGGCAACGCAACTGTTACTGATGCTAAGTGCATTGGACAGGCCACGAGGGCAACAAGCAACGCAGCAATTGCTGATGAGGTGTGCATTGCTCAAGCCATGAAGCTTCCATCAAAGGACATGATTAGCTCAGCAGTCTTGGAATTGCTCGAGTCCATGCCACATCATGACTTCTTCATCCAGGAATGTTGAGGCCGTTAATTCCATAAATCCAGGAGTTAGTTACTTAGGCTTGCCACATGTACAGCTTCTAGAGTTTTCAAATAATGGTTTTGGCACCAATTTGTATAGTTAGTTATTTTTTCCTTTTTATATAAATAGGGGATCATGTAGATTATTATCATTTTGTTCACTCTCATTGTAATTCATTCTCTCAATCAATGAAATACCCCAATTCTATTTAGTGTCCCTATTTTTTCAAAGATCATCAGCAGTGCTCCAATCATCCATTAGTTTAACCTTCATTTCAGTGCAAACAATCTAGGCCTCTTGCAACCTCCACTCCTTTCGAAGGCCAGTGGTAAGCTTATTACATGTACAGGCATTTAGGAGGAAACCATTATCAGCCATTTCTCTGTACCAAACATATGCCCCAGTGAAATCCTTCCGTTCGCAATGCCCCTTAATTCAAGTATGTTATACGTATTGGCTTTAGGAACAAATCCTTTAACCCTCAAATCATTATCAAGATCCTTCACCCCAGATAACTTTCCCTCTCTAAAGTTCCCCATAATCTAGCTATTATTGGTCATCTTGTCAGCATGAATACCGTGGTCTATCACCTCACAATGCAAAGCAAACGCCTTCTGAACATCACCATATTTTGCATAACTATGAATTATTGCATTATATACAACTCCATCAGGAGACAAACCCATTCCTAACATTTCATAAAATAGATAATCTTCAAGCAACATATCTTCCTCACTGCATGCATTAATTAAAGGATGATAGGTATTTAAAATAGGTTTAATGCCCAACTTTTTCATGTTTTCATACAAACTAAGACATTTCTGGACGTTTCCTATATTGGAATACCCTGAGATTAGGGAGTTGTATGTGATGACATCAGGCTTATAACCACAAGAAGTGATCTGGGAAACCAAATCTTTAGCTTCTATCATTGTTCCCACATCACTCCTTTGACAAAATCCATTTACAATTGTGTAGACATTGTCATTAGCAAACTAAAAATAAAAAATTTTAAAACCTTTCATTAGTTTAAGGGTCAGTCAAACTAATGTAAATTAGTAGAGGCTTCTAAAGAGATAGTTTCTCAAAGTAGGGGAGAAGATTCAAGTTAAATTTGGGTTCAAAGATCAATCAGTCATCCTACGATAAGAAATTCTTCAAAATATCTTTTATCTCATCATTATAGAATTGTCACTTATTCTAGCTACTTACTAAAGAAGTATTATTACAATAAGAGCCGAAAGGGCCGAATTTATGAGCAAAAAATTTTTATCTTGTTTGTGTGTGTGTGTATATATATATTTATGTTACATTATTTAAATGATACATTCATACCAGAATATCACATTACAATATTCACACAGGTTGGTGGGCCAAAGTTCCACAGCTCTATAAATTTTCCTAGAAAAATAAGAAAAAATGAAGTATAATTAGATGAAGATTTGTAATGCAAATAAAGAATATGCAAAAACGTGTGTCAAAAAAATTTACAATTAATATGAAATTTCATATAGTAGTTTTTGCACATACTTTGTGTGTTGTTTGGCCTTTTACTCAGGTCTATATTAATAGCTTTTCTCTATTTTGGTTAATTTGTATGGCACTGATGGAATTTACCCCCCACCCCCACACACACACACACACACACACGTGTGTGTGTGTGTATATGTGTGTGGTATCAATTTACAACGCTACATTAGTGAAAATGTATACATAAAATGTTATATATGGAAAAACTCTTTTCTGAGGCATCTATTTGTACTCTTTATATACTTAACTTAAAAAGCTTGTGATATTCATGCACTTTTTTTAATATAAAATCTATAATAATCAATATTATTAATATTTGTAAAATTGTTCATTTAGATTTCAATATTAAATATAACATAAGAAATTATATTATTTGTTTGTTATAACAAATCACACGTACACAAGCAAGGCATGTGTGGCCAAAACTTGTCATTTAAATAAATTGAAATAAACATAAATATAAATGCAACAATAACATATACATAAACAAATATACAAACAAAAGAATAATTTTGTGCTCATAAACTTTTTTTTTAACTCACCCATTTAGAGCACTAACAAACAATATCATCACTGAAGTGTCTTGTTAACATTAGAGGACAAACATTCTAAATTAAAACTCGGTTTCTAAAAATAAACATATATTTCCAACTACAAAATGTACAAATAACACACACACACACAACACATATATATATATATATATATATATATATATATATATATATATATGTATCATTTATAAATATTTTTAATGAATTTTCTTCTGTATTACACAGGTTAGCAATTAGTAATATATATTAAATACATATCACAATTTAGGCATTATTATTATAATATATGTAATAATGATTTTGAAGTGTGTGAAGCTTACCAATTTAGCCCCTACCTTTCAGAGCGCTATCAAACAATATCACTATTGAAGTGTCTTGTTAACATTAGAAGACGAACATTCTAAATTAAACTCGGTTTCTACAAATAAACACACACACACATATATATTATGTATCATTTATATATATTTTTGATGAATTTCTTTGTGCATTTCACGGTTTAATGATTAGTAATATATATTAAATACGTATCACAATTTACGCATCATTATTATAATATATGTAATAATGCTTTTAATGATTTTAAACTGTGTGAAGTTTATCAATTTAGCCCCAGCACCCCCCCACCCAGGGCGATGGATGGCACGTAGAGAAAAGAGTATATGAACATATGGACTATTCAGGCTTACTCCTCTTTAGTCACCATAGTCGACCCAATTAATCCAAGCCCTACAAGGACTTCAAATCTTCTTCCAATATTTTCTATAAGAAAATCGTTTGCAGTGAAACTCATTATTGAAACTATTAAAAGTTGTTGAAACCTCTAATGTTCTTGAGATCCCACCACCATGGAGCAATTAAATGACTATCTTTTTAAATTATCTTTTATGCTTTTGACATTATTTTTGGTTGTTAATGGTCTCGGAATCTTTATTGAATTTATTAATATCATTTAATATAGAATTTTTTTTTAGAAGATGGAAAATTAGAATTTGTTAATTCTCGGTTAATTCTTTTTATCTAAAAACTTGAATTACATCAAATAATTAACAATTATCTATTTAGTATTTTTTGAGGAATCTTTTTGTACGCTGTATATAATCAACTTTATAAGCTTGTGATATTCAAGGTCCCTTTTAATATATAATCTATTATGATCAACATAATCATTTATTTAGATTATCCATATTTGTTATATTTTGTATTTAGATTACAAAATTAAATATAACATAACAAATCATATTATTTTTTTAATATAACAAATCACACACGTGAAAGGCACGTGGGATGAAAATTAGACATTTAAATAAATAAAAATAAACATATATACAAACAAGAGAATAATATTTTACTTATAAGTTCTTTTTTAACTCTCCTATTTAGAGCATTAACAGACTAGATTACCATGCTCTTGGCTTAATTTAGACTAAAGATACTATTTGGGTCCCTAATTTTACTAAAAGTTTGCTTTTTGTCCCTAAATTTTGAAAAGTTCTTTTTTCAACCTTAAAATCTAAAAAGAGTTTTTTTTTTTTTTTTTTCCTCAATAGTTTAGAGACAAAAATAGGGATGAAAATATGATATTTTTAAAATATTTTAGATGAAATGAAACATTTTAATAGTTTGGGGATGAAAAAGAACTTTTTAATAGTTTAATGGTAGAAAATGAATTTGTTAAAATTTTGAGACAAAAAAAAAAAAAACTTTTGGTAAAATTTAGGGACCAAAATAATAGTTTACCCTTCAATTTATTAATAATATTTACTTTACTTTTACTCTCTAAAAACAAGATGAATTCTTATTGATTGAAAATGTAGAATTTGTTATTCTTGATTAATTCTTTTCTCTAAAATCATGAATTTTTCCATATGCATGCATCAAACATCTAATAATTAATTAATAAGGATCTATTTAGTTTTCATAGACAATGTCACTTTTTTTTTGTTGTTGATAAAAATGGTGTTCAAATCTCTTCAAGTGTTTGACCATTTCCTTTGATATGTGTAGTCCTCCCATCTCACACACATCTAGTAATTATAGGGAGGAGTCACTTATAGGTGGCTTCAAGATGCAAGCAAGAAGTTTTGAACCTAGGCTCTTATAGACATCATGTGGCCTTAGGAGCCACTAATTCAATTTCAAAGGACCAAAAGACGTATCATTGCCAAATGATCTTGAAGGGAGCTTGATTGTCTTTTTTTGGAACCCAAGATTGGGGCATAAAAATAATTATATATACTATTATTGTAATAAGAGCTGAAAAGGCCGAACATAGGAACATGAACAACCATTTTGTAATAGGTTCCTAAGTTTGAGTTAATTCATATAATCTTTATCCATGTAGTGACTTTCAATTGTATCAAATCTTTTTTGAATCTTAGTTTTGAGTTATTGAATGAAATAAAGAGCTTGTGTTTGTGTATGTGTATTTTATTGTGAAGTGCTCTAATGGAGAAGCAAGTTAGATAAAAAGGTGAATCAATGGTACATCTCTTCCATTTCATGGCCAAAAGCCCATAAGAAATTATAAACAATATTCATATAATTTTTTGTTTCTGGTGAGACAATACTCAAATTCTACTGCCAAGCTTCTTTCCTTCCACTTTCAAGAGAGAGAGAGAGAGGGATCTATGTTGAGTGCCTGACTTTAATTGAACCTATACTCAAATCTATGTTGAGTTATGTACCTATAATTGAACCAGGCAAGTTTGACTTTAACAACCTCGTTTATCGATTTGTGCTGTTATCCATAGTCTTGAGAGATGTAAGGGAAGGGTTTGGTTTGGCCTCATTGCTATCAATGCTATGCCAGCCTCTTTCAGAATTAGGAGGACCTCATTGCAGTGCGGAATGCAAACATTTGGCGTTTACCAATTTTTATATCAGATTATCGAATAGGAGATAACGTGATATTTGGATGGTTTAGAAGATCTATTAATTCTTTGGAATAATTTGGATAAATTATTTGATTTATAGGTATCCAATGGCTTCTGTAAATTCCACTGGTGTGAATTAGTAGTGTTTCAAACTAGACTTTATTAGAGTTCTCGTACATCAAATTGAAAATAATTTCTTTGTTTATTTTATAGCTATAAGAAAAATAAAGCAATATTTCAATAATTGATTTTTAATATATTTTTCTTAAAATTTTATGGTACTTAACAATTTAATAATTTTATGTGAGTTTTTAGTTTTACCAATTAAAGTAGTTCCAAATACTAAATGTTTATTGAAAATTTTAATTTAATTCATAATAGAAGAAAATAGAGATTTAAAAAAATCATAAAAATTCTAAACATTTGATTGAAAAATAAAGGTGATTAAAAAGTAACTCGTAAAACTAAAGGTAATTCTAAGCAGTTGCTCAATACTTGTAAAATCCTTAGTATTGCAAACTGGGGCTAGAAAAGTATAATGCTTGCTGGTAATCTACTCTCACTGATTTTTCTCGGCATGTTAGGTTTGGCAAATTGAGGGTGGTTTTAAAACGATATTTTCCAATATGAGTGTGGTTTTAAAAAGATTAATCATGTTAAAAATCAGGGGAATAATTAGATGTTCGAAAAGCTTTGGAGTGTGGTCACTATCACTGGCAAAATAAAAAAATAAAAAAAAGTTTAAAACCTTTTCATCAATTTAAAGGTTAATCAAACTAATGTAAACTTGTAGAGGCTTCTAAAGAGATAGTTTCTCAAAGTAGGGAAGTTGATTCAAATTGAATATGGGTTCATAGATCAATTAGTCATCCTATAATAAGAAATTCTTTCAAATATCTTTAATCCTATCAAATTTTCATAGTACAGGTTTTGTACTTTGTAGATTTATCAAGAATATAAAGATGTAAGTGATTTTTTTAAAGAACTAATCTAAGTTAATTAAACGTGGATACCTCTATATATATTTTTTGACGATTTCTGGATTCTAGGATTAAATAGTTTTTTTCTTTGTTAACGTGGGTGTTCAAAACTCCCCAAGACATCTGGGTTCAGTATATGTTTACGTCATAAACTAATTGGTATTTTAATTGACAATAAACAACTATTATCATCTTCATCCAAAGTTTCTCCTTAGAGCATTCTTATCAAACATTGTAAAAAATTTAGGATTTACTCTCTCAAAACTTATATTTATAACATATACAATACCACTTTCCAATCCAACTTATATCAAAACTTCTAATTTTTTTTATAATTTCATTTAAATATTGTTTCTTTATTATTTTTTATTAATTTTTTATTTTTCCTCTCTCTCCTTTGTGGGCTCCATTGAATAAAAAATAATTTAAAGTTTTGCAATTGGTGAATAGTGCCATTTCATTTTTAAAATGGCACTATTCATCAATTGTAAAAATTTTGCAATATAAAATGTTTGATAGAGGGGCTTAAACCTTTCAAATGCTAAAAAATTAAAATTTTTAGCATTTGAAAAGTTTGATAAGAATGCTCAAACCGAACCAAACCACAAAATACCATCTTAGTGCCTATCTCTCAGTCCCTCTGCCCGCCCTTGAAGACCCACCTCAAACCCCAACAGAAAATCATAACACTACCACCCTTCAAGATCACGACGCCTTGTTCAAGTCCAGAAGCTCCGAATCCTCCTCCAACATGACCGAATGGAAACTGCTCATAGGCTCATCAAGACCCTTATTCACCCCAAAGACCCATTCTCTATCTCTTCACGTTCCATGAAGCCCGCTTTTTCGGACATGCTATTATCGATTTGCTCAGAGTCCATAATGACAACCGAGACCACAGAATTGTATTCCTTAATGAAGAAAGGCGGTACTTTTCCTTCTTTGGCTTCTTTGAGTATGTTGCTTGGATCGTTGGTGGCTTCAAAACAGTTTCAGAGAACATTGGATTAGTTTTTGAAGATAGTGGAGTCCGTTATTCGACCTGATATTTTCACATATGGTAAGGCAATTTTGGCAGTGGTGAAGTTGGGCGAGTTGAACAGGACCTTCGAGTTGCTGAATAGTATGAACAACAGCAGGGTGAGTCCTAATGTATTTGTTTACAATGTGGTGCTTAGTGGGTTGTGTAAGGAGAAGAGAGTGAAGGATGCGGAGAAGTTGTTTGATGAAGTGCTGAAGAGGATGTTGGTGACGAGTTTGGTTACGTACAATACTTTAATTGATGGTTATTGTAAGGTTGGGGAATTGGAGGGGTCCTTGGTTTGAGAGCAAAGATGAAGGCGGAGAATGTGGTGCCGAGTCATGTTAAATTCAATTCATTGCTTAGTGGGCTTTGTCAGGCACAGAGAATGGATGATGCAAAGAGGGTGTTGAAGAAATGGAGGCCCATGGATTTGTGCGAGATGGATTTACTTATAGTATTCTATTGGATGGGAATTCAAGGTGTGGTGATGATGAGGCTTCATTGGCTTTGTATGAAGAAGCAATTGGAAAAGGGGTAAGGTTTAACAACTATAGTTGTAGCATTTTGTTGAATGCGTTGTGCAAAGAAGGGATGATGGAAAAGGCAGACTTGTTCCAGATGAGGTAATGTATAACACAATTGTAAATGGATTTTGCCAAAGGGGTGATGTGGACAGAGCCATTTTGACGGTTGAAAAAATGGGAAGTCATGGGTTGCAGCCGAAAGGGGAACAATGATAGAAGCCGAAGATTTGGTTTCCCAGATCACTTCTTGCGGTTATAATCCTGATGTTATCACATACAACTCCCTAATCTCAGGGTATTCCAATGTAGGAAATGTCCAGAAATGTTTTAGTTTGTATGATAAAGTTGGGCATTAAACCTACTCTAAATACCTATCATCCTCTAATTAGTGCATGCAGTGAGGAAGATATGTTGCTTGCAGATTATCTGTTTTATGAAATGTTAGGAATGGGTTTGTCTCCTGATCAAGTTGTATATAATGCAATAATTCACAGTTATGCAAAATTTGGTGATGTTCAGAAGGCATTTGCTTTGCATCGTGAGGTGATAGACCGTGGTATTCATGCTGACAAGATGACCTATAATAGCTTGATTATGGGGAACTTTAGAGAGGCAAAGTTGTCTGGGGTGAAGGATCTTGTTAATGATTTGAAGGTTAAAAGATTTGTTCTTATTAAAATTATTGGTTAAATGATTAAATTTACTATATTTCAATAGCTTAAGCTTTTGGGAGAATCGGTAATTTAACATGATATCAGAGCATGCGATCCTGAGTTTGATCATTGTCTCTTTCACTCTACCTCCCATTTAAATTCTCAGGTGTTTATGGTTAAATGATTAAACTCACTATTTCCTAATAGTTTAAACTTTTGGGACAATCGGTAATATAACGTGGTTTCCTCCTAATGCCTGTACATGTAATGAGCTTACCAATGTCCTTTGAAAGGAGGGGAGGTTGCAAGAGGCCAAGATTGTTTGCTTTGAAATGAAGGTTAAACTAATGGATGATTGGAGCACTGCTGATGATCTTTCTGTTGTTGCCAAATAGAGAAGTTTGGCGTGGTTAAGCTCTCAGCACCCCAATTTGTCAACGAAGAGCATAGCTGACCTTAGAAAGGAGGGTAGGTAAGATGTTGAAGAAGCAAATTTTTGGCAGGCTGAGCTGCACAATGGTGTATTAGCTGCTGTGAGGATTTGGTGGGAGGTACTTAGTGTGAATAACCTTCTAGCTTGAAGATTGATCTCCAATGAAGGCCACAGGTGTTCTATTTGTGTAGAAATTTAAGGAATTAATATGTTTTATGGTTTTGTTTCCATTACAAAATTATAGTACTGTACCATTAACTGCCATAAGGATTATTATGTTCCATTGAATCATTTGTTGTATAGTCTGAGATTGTTTTGTTTTGTTTTACATTTCATTCTTAAATCATCAGAATTATCATTCTTGAAATTTCTTAGTATTGAAAGTGGTGGCTCGATATTTTTTAATTTAAATACCAACGATTCTGCTCTTCCTCAAGACACGAGTTTCCAATGCAACAGATTCAAATATTGGGATTATAACTTACAGAATGGCATTACCTGGTCAACCTCTTTAGAAAAGGACAGTTTGATAATTCTAAATTACAGGAACAATGCACTAAATGGATTACATAAACATCTAGAGTAGATTACTAACATACATGTTTTATTGGTAAATTAATTATATTGACTTGGTTTTTACATTTTCATAAGATCAGCAAATGACAGGATGCTTGTTTTTGTAATCCAAAATTTAATAGATAGGGCAAATGACATGAATTGGGCAATTTTTAGTGTTTCCATTGCCATGAAAATATTGTGACATGTTCATTGTGCAGGTATTGAATGCTAAGTCAGCCATATGCATTCTGTTTTATAATGCAATTGAGGACATCTCCTGAATTTAAACCTGGCAACTCTGTTAGTTTATCACTTTCAAAAAAATTATAATGACAGTTTGACAATTTTGTAACAGTATTTCGCTTTTTTTTTTTTTTCACTATGGCCATTTCTTCCCAGATCCACAGTATGAAAATGTTCAGCACATTATTTGTTGTGATTCTTATGCCAGATATGGTTATGACTTTGAGTTTGCCAAAAATGTTGGATTTCCAAGGTACGTTAATACATTTTTTATCATAGCTCTTTCATCTCTGGCTAAAACATAACTGATTTTTGATGATTATACTATAATCAATATGCATGGCTTTGAAAAAGAAAGGGATGGAAAGTCATATTGATCAAATGAAATCTATAATAGGTTGAATTTGTTGTATACTTTCATTGTTACTTAGTTTTTCTTTGTTGATTCTAGCACACTGACTCTCTGCTTTTTTTTTTCCTCTGTATCTTCTTACATCTCTTTTCAATAAAGTTTATTACTTATCAAAAAAAAATCTTGTTTAGTATAACATACAAGCACACACTGACATGTATGTAACCCTAAGTCTTCTACCTTCAAGAACTCTTAACACTAAAATTTTGTAAGCCATGGCTCACAACTTTAAAAATAAGTCGTGGACCTCAATTTCCAATGCTTTCCTACATCAATTTTCGTGGTTTGATCTCAAAATTCCTAATTGAAGATAATCTCAAAATTCCTCATGATTAAATAATTTGGATTTAAAAAAAAAAAAAAAAATTAGCTCTCTAAAATCTAAATCTTAAATCACATAGCCATTCATTCAAAATCTGATTCGTTACTTCCTGAGTTCCTAATATAGCACACATGGTGAATATGTTTTTATGTTTTGGTTTTGAAACTGCCTCATAATGTTTAAGCAGATCTAAAGGTTTTTAAGATGGTAAAAGAATGCTCTATTAAATTTGTGCCTTTGGATCACATAGAAGAGTGACAAATTGTGACATGTGACTGTGAAGATGAAAATATTTAGATCTTGTATTGCACATGATGTTTTCAGGAAATCTTAAAAATTCTTCTGTGTCACACGTCTAGCTATTAAATTGAAGCATGAGTAGATTGTTATTATATTTGAGGGATAACTGCAATTCTTAATGCCATTCTCTCCAGTTGGTCATGTTTTTTCTCTTTAGATTGTTAAACTATCAGTCTATGTATTTACGCCTCATGTATTCACCACATCATGTCTTCCTCTTTCTCAAACTAATTTATCTTTTGAATTTTGTGCTCTAAATTTTCTTCCAAAAACTTGCTTCTTAAGCTGGATATGATGCATATGAATTCAGAGCCATTTATTCCCTTAAACGGCAACTAAGGATTTGAACTTTGCAATATGGAGTCAACTTTATGACACTTGTGACCCTGATTTTCTTAATTCCCTCCCCTGTCTTATATCATTTCAAATTTCCTTTTTCATTCTTCTTCATATTCTGTTGTATCATACCATGAAAGTTTCAAGGAAGATGGTTCCTTGTCACTTGCTTTTTTTTGTTCAAAGTACTTCAATAAATTCAAGACTTGAGTTGTGTACTATATTTTTAGAGTTTTCTACGAGAATGATTTGTTCATAAATTTCACTAACTACAGTTTCTGGAATTCAATATAGTTTTGCATTAGAAAATAACAGCAAGCTTCTACCTTTTCATTGTTGCATACTACTGTAGATCTCACAGGTGATAAATTTGATCGTATTCATCGCTTTATTTGCCCTTTATTTTCTAATGCTCTACTGTTACAAGAAGTATGAAGAAGGAAGTAAGAAACTTCAAAGACTGTGTGAGGACAATTCTCGATCTGAAATTGCATTTCCTAAGAACTCTATTTGAAGGGTGTCAGCTTCAGGAAGTTTATTTTTCTCAAACATTTTAGAGTTTAATGATAATTGTAATTTCAGAGCTTAGCTGAAATGTTCATCTTTGTATACTTCCTGTGTACGTTATGTATTTTGTTTTTTTTTTTTTTTTTTTTTTTTTTTTTACTAATACAACTTCATTTCTTATGAAAAATATTTATTAGTTGAAATTAAGATTTATGTAGTCACAATTGCATATCAACCAAATTGATTTCTCCAAAATCTATTTCTTACTACAAGGGTTGAAGTTTAGACTTCTCACAGTAGTTCTACCAATGGAAAAGATCCTAAAAGAAGAGACTACCGTATATAATTCCAGCTGAGGAGATTAGTAAAAGGCTTTAGTAAAAACTTTCTATTTTGAATTTGATGATAATTGATGGCCCAAAAGACAAATAACATAGTTGACCAGGACATGCGTGGATGGTCAGTATATATCTGAAGATAATTTACTGTCTTGGCATTGGCATTCTATATGATGTACTAATGTACCGCCACTTTGGTGAAATTCCTTGGTAATAAGACTTGTGGTGGGATGTATTGATTTTAAGGTAATCCATTTCATTTTGTTGTACTTATACCTGGTTTCCTTTATGCATTTTCAAGGTGTTATTTTTTTGCTAAAATCTTGAGAACCAAGTAGCTTTAACATGTCACGAGTGAGCTGGTATTATTGAAAATGAAATGATGGTATATATAGAATATACTAGCAGTTTTAATCTTGCAGAACCTCTTTGCACTTCTTCATATATATAATTTGTACTTATAAAGAAACAAATGCACTGTGAGTATACAGGTCGGATGCCTAAAGACCCTTCGCAGGATTACATAACCACCTTCAATAAAATCATAAAGCGTAGAAACTGAGATCCAAAGACATCCAATGAAATAATGATCCTTCAAATTGTGATTTAATCCTTAGTAGAAACTCTTTAGTCTTCAAAAGTCCTATTGAATTTTTTTTTTTGAGAAGCTAGTCCTATTGAATTAAAACACACACTTTGCAAATATAATTTCTAATAACCTCTAATAGAAATATTAACATATAATAAAAAAACAATTTCATATTGTACCTATAGGTAGGTGCAATTTTATGATGTTTGTAAGCTCAAATTTTACTTTAGTTATTTAATTTCTTAAAATTTTCATATAGTAAATTTAAAACAATTATCAATGGAAAATATGATAATAATTTAGTCATTGAAATTGTAAACATAAAATATTATATAATTCTATTGTGCTTTATAAAAATACATCCATGTTAGGTATGATCAAATGCGGTATATAGTTCAATTAATATATGTGTGGAAGGCAAAGAACAAAAAAGGTCCAGGAATGGTAATTAGCATTGTTTAGATCTTTTGGCAAGTAAATAAAAACATTGATTGTGAAATATAACATTGCAAAAGTGAAAGTTTTGTATATTAAGTATGACCTTGTGCAATACAACACTTTGATAATAGTATTTGTATAATAAATCAATGGTCTATGCCATAGCATCGGAGATCAAGCAAGTAGTTTTTAAACTTCATTTATGTTTTAGCAATAAAAATAAATATATATATATATATATATATATAAAATAAAAAAGCATGCTTTGTGCTTCTTCAAAAATCACCAAAAAAAATACTTCATTAAATGAGCTTCACTTCGGCCAAGCCAAGCACTTAGATAATGACCTTGGGGCTTCAAGCTTTGAGCTTTAATTAAGCACACTTTTAACAACATTGGTTCACATTTCATACTATATTTTGGAAAGATTTAAGTCTTCATTGCCAACCTTGCAGCGTACCTTTCACTGTCTTAAGCATCACCTATTTACTCTGAAAGCAAGAATATAAATTTCCATAGGTCGATTGTCACTAGATAATGAATCAGCGAGTTATCAACGACTTCCTCACTATTTTAGCATGTGAGTATAACACTCCAACAGCAAGTTATCAACACTTTTCTCTGGGTTACAGACCTCACGGAAATAGCAAATTTAGCTAAATTATGTTGGAAAGTAAGAATTTTAGTCACTATTTAATAGTGAAAATTGTACAAAATTCATGCATTAGTGTAGGGAAAGACGTCTCTTTAAGAGCTCGGGGCTGATAACTTCACTCAAGCTATGTTTGATTTCTCTTATGCCATAGTTCTTATTAATTAGTGGAGCGCAAAATGATGCCTTTTTTGAGAACTATCTTATTGAGGAACTGGTAGGTTAGGGAAGTGGCCTCGCAAGTGTCATGAGTTTTTTTTTTTTTTTTTTTTTTTTTTTTTTGAAGGTGTACATTTTGTAGTTGGAAAATAGATTTGCACTTGATATATTCTGTAACATAACAGGCAAATGATTTTTTTTTTTTTTTTTTGGAACTTGAAGAGAGTCTCAAAAGATTATCTATTTTTATAACGCTAAATTGGAGGACAAAACTAATTAAATATACTTTTATTGTAATAAGAGGTGAAATATTGAACATAGTAACAAAAATTTATTCTCACATCTTGATATCATAATATACACATATAGAATCCTAAAAAGGCTCGATATCATAATATATTAAAATATTGATACAAAAAATTTCATAATTTATAACATTTTTATTTTTAAATTTCACTTGTCAACCAAATTAAAAAGTTAAATATGATAGTATGCATGATTTTAGCACGACCTCTATATTAATTTATATGTCAAGTAGGTATAATAAATAGAAATCTCATAGAAGTGGCCCAAGACATGTTAGTTTCTCTTTGGGAAAAGTTTAAATTCATTGATTCATTCATTTTTCTTAAAACACATGATGGATTGAAAAATAGTTCTATATAAAATGAATGAATAAAACTTTAAAAAGTTTTAAATATACTAACATTAAAATAAATTGCTTTATAAAATTTAACAAATCAATGTTTAATTTAGAATGTTCGTCTTATAATGTTAAAATGACACTATCAATCGTGATATTGTTTGTTAGTACAAAATTATTGTTAATATGTTTATATTTACATTTATGTTATGACTAGTTTTAATTACAAGTGCCTTGCACGTGTGTGATTTGTTATATTAAATAAATAACATAATTTTTTAAATTATATTTGATATTGAAATTTAAATACAAAATTTAACAAATATTGATAATTTAAATACAATAATAATGTTGATCATAATAGATTTTATATTAAAATAAGAGCTTGAATATCATAAGTTTATAAAGTTGAGTATATACAACGTACGAAAAGATGCCTCAAAAAAGAATATTTTCATATATAATATTTTATGTATACATTTTTACTAATGTAGCATTGTAAATTGATACCACAATAAAATAAATATATATAGTAAGTTTCATTAGTGTTGTACAAATTAACCAAAATAGAGAAAAGCCAATGACATAGACCTGAGAAAAAGGCCAAACTACACACAAAGTTAGTGCAAAAACTATTATTTGAAATTTGAAATTTTGTTTTGAGTGCAGAGTGAAGCAACATTAGTTGTAATTATCATCTCGGAGCTATAGAAAGCCATTCAAGCATCTGCACATTTAAGTGAGGATAGATTTTGGAATTCCAAAATGCTATGTCAATTTGTAAATGGGCTGGGTACACTAATTTGTTTATAATTTTCCCATTCAACCCTAAATGGCTTGTGGATGGACTAGATATCATTGTGAGAATTTTTGAGAACAAATTGGATTCATTACTACGCGATCTAAAACATGGCAAGCATTTTGGGAAAGCAATTGCAGGTATAAAATATAACCCATTACTCTTTGATTGTTGTTTAGTTTTTAAATGGAGTAATCTATTTAATTTTTATAATGTTATTTTTTTTATGTGTGAATACAATTAATTACAAATTTGAATGGCAAAACAAGGGCTCCCCTATGCTCACATACTTTTGTACCTATACCTAGATGACAAACACCCCACAACCGCAGATATAGACAAGATATTTCCTACTAAAATATTGGATAAGATTACTAATCCAGGGGATTATATTGTCGTTTTAGATTACATGATTCACGGTCCTTGTGGTTATGCCAACCCAAAATATCCATGCATGGTTGACAATAAGTGTAGGTAGACATGGCAAAACGGGCGGGTCGGGTCGGGTCGGGTCGGGTTCAGGTCGGGTCAATCGGGTTTACGTGTTAAATGGGTCACGGGTCAAAACGGGTCATTTTTAAACGGGTCAATCGGGTTGCGGGTCAATCGGGTTTCGGGTCGGCTCGGGTTGGGTTGGGTTGACCCATATTTTTCAAATTTTTTTTTTTTTTCAATTACAAAAACAAATCAATGACAATCCATTAATAAAGAATGAATAAAATCAATTAAGCAAGTGAATTGTATTTAATGCCACTTGTTAATATCCTTCCAATTCTGACAGTTTTGAGCATAACAAAAATTATTTATAGTCATAAATTCATGATGGAAAAAGTTTTCAATGTTAATAGTTCACTGTTAAAATGCATATAATAACAAGTTTACATTTTTAAAAAGAGATAGATCTTAAAACAAACAAAACAAGTAAGCTAGCAAAGTAGCAAGTTATCGGTCTTCTTAAGTGCACATGTTCATGTTGCATTTAAAATAATAGTAAAATTAGATTACTTAGAAAAATAAACTAAAGAAAAAATGATTTAAAAATAAACATAACATATTAAGTAAAGAAGAATAAGTAAATATTTTATAAAAATTACTCCTCAATCTCAATCTCAATTTACTCAACGTTGGTAGCAGATTCAGCATTGCAAATATTAATACTTGCAAATTGTAACTCAAGTTGGTCAATTTCGTCAACATCTTCATCTACAATACAATATTTTAATATAACTTAATGTACCATGAAAACAAATCAATAAAGAATTAAAATTGTATAATTATGATTATAAAAAAAATTAAATCACCTTCAAATCCATATAGCCAACTTTTAGTACACAACATAGCTTCCACATTCTCAGGTAAAAGACATGATCAATACAGAGTAAAATTTTTTTTCCCAGTGCTAAAACTTGATTCAGAAGCAATAGTGGTTATTGAAATGCTCATGAGATCTTGTACCATTAAGGAGAGCTCTAGAAACCAATTGTAAAACTTTTTTCATTTGTTTAATTGCTTGGCTTTGGAAAACCCGAATTGTCTACAGCTAGGTTGCACAGATTGTTGACCAAATGAGTCAATGTGTAATGTGTAATGTGTTGGACAACTTGGAGTCTTGGACGGATGGACTCATGGATGGTGTGTAAGGTAAAGTGATGTGCTTTTAAGTGCTTATGAGTTGTCATGTCAATTGTCATGACATGACAATTGATTTAATTTTTATTAGTTTATAATTTATATGATTATATTTATATGAAGTATTTAGGTGCATTCTTTTTTGCACTAATTTAAATATTTTTTTAGCGAATTTTTTTAACAGGTCGGGTCACGGGTTATCCAGGTCGGGTCGGGTTGACCCACAAAAAATCAGGTCGGGTCACGGGTCAACCTGTTTTTGCTTCGGGTCAAAAAAATCGGGTTTGGGTCAGGTATTTTTCGGGTCAGGTCAAAAAATTCTGACCCATATTGCCATGTCTAAGTGTAGGAAGCATTTTCCAAGAGAATCTCCCTCTATCTCTCTCCTGCCTTCTTCTTCTCTCTTTGTCTCAATGGTCTATTGTGTCAATCGGTAGAATAGGTGGATGAATTAGTTTTTATGAGTACAAATTTATTCTCGTTTGTATATATGTGTATGTTTATGTTATTTTATTTAAATGTTATCTTCATAATAATAAACGCAATCCCAAGAAGATTGATTCGATCCTTTAACATAAACACACACTTATTCTTCAAGTGAGTCGTACAGTCCCAAGAAGATTGATTCGATCCTATAAGATAACCACAACAAGAAAAATTTTTAGGAATTTGAATGGAGCTTTGATTGTCTATTTTTGGAGTGCCAGGTTGATAATTAATATGTTATTATTACAAAATATTCTTTTTCTTGTATATATTTTTATGTTTATGTTACTTTATTTAAATGTTATCTTCAGTATAATAATTCTAAAGACGATATACCTATAACCGTTTTAGGGGTCTGGCTTACCTTCAGTACTTTTTTAATTGGAATCTCTTTTTGTTTTAAGGAGAAACCGCCACATTACTCACTAACTAAATAAAAGGTAGAGATTAAAACCTACTACCACTTGCAATTATTTATTTAAAATAAAAAGGATCTCTAGTTAAAAAAATACTGGAGGTAAGCCACAATCCCGTTTTAGAGTATTTTTATTATATACAAAAATTACAGCATAACTAATAATTATAATAGTTATTAATATGCATTTATTATAAATTATATATATTACCATTTGTTCTACCTTTTTCTTAGGAAACTTTGCATCTAATTACAATTTAAAGAACATATGTTTATTTTAATGGAATGTTGTGTTTGTTTCTCAAAAAAAGAATGGGTAATTGTTCCACATTGCTTAAGCGAGTGTATTGTGTGTAGTATAACTTGCTCCACCCTCTCTTAAAAGTTACCATAGCTTTTGAGTAGAGTTGTAGTGTGCCTTTGTATTAGAATCTATTTCCCTCTCCCTTATGTATGTATGTGGTTGTTTCTCAAAAAAAAAAACTGTGCAATGCACCAGAAAATATTTAATATATATGTTTATTAGTATATTTTGTAGTTGGAAAATAAATATACAAGTCAAATGCTTAGTTCATATTGCAAAGTTGAATGATATTTTTTTTAAATAGGAAAGAAAATACTACTTGAAAATTCAATTGGTTGAAACACAATTGAAGTTATCTAATACATTTCCACTTTGTATTTATTAAATTTTATTTGAATGAGAAACCCCATTTGACACGAACATGTATTTACTAAAATATTCTCTAAAAAAAGGTATTTAATAAACTATCTGGCCATGCAACTATAAGTTAACCATGTATATATATTTTGTGCAGGAATGTGGATATGCGCGCACACACACACAAACACACAAAAATAATATATAAATATGTTAATAGAAACTTGCAATTGGTATGCACTTCCCTTAATTTGCCACCCATCTGAAGCAATGGGAAGAATGATTTAACTTTTATATTCTTTCGTTTCTCTTCAGATCATAATTGAAATAATCTAACCAATTGAGAAACTTGGGAAAAGAAGTTTTCTCATGTCAATCAATCAATTTATGTAAAACAAAAATTTATTGGGATATGCAAGAGAAGTAGTAGCTACAACATTAATCTAAATCCATATCCATCATATTTTATCCTCCAATTAAGTAACCACAGATGACTTTGACTCCAAGCAAAAAAATGATTAAACTTATGTGAAATAAGTCTACTATTGTGATTGGTTAGATGGTTGATGCAGAATCCGTTAGGTCATCCATTGCAACTGAAACAAGGAATTTAAATCATGTCAAGATGTATCTTCCTAATTTCCTATGTGGATTGGTGGCAGAATGGACATGTTTCCCATTTAGCTTACTCTTATATTTCTCAACATGTTTTTATAATGTTGACTAACATTTTCACTATTGTTCTCTTTGTCTTTTGTCCTCCTTTTGCACTGCAGACAATTTTGAAAATATATTTAGTTACTTTCCTTCAACTTTAAAATACAACACAAAAATTAGGTTTTAGTTAGCTCAATTGGTAAGTTTTTAATAGTTGAATAAGAAATTTGGGTTTAATCCCTGCATACATTAGGAATTGATTGGTTTCTTAGTCTGATTATAAAGAACTATCATAAAAAAATGAACGTCACATGTTGAACCTCTCTCAAAAACAAAAACTACAACTCAAATAAAAAGTTATAATTTCTTTGGATCAGGATGTACGTTATGCACCTTGCACTAATGCTTCCTCTTTGATTGCATTTCTTCTTGCTTAATTTCTTTAGGCCATTTTCCTGTATACTCATTTCTTCTTGCTTAGTTTCTTTTGGTCATTCTTCTGTATACTTATTGTGTACTTCAATTTTTTTCTCATTCCAATAAATTTTAATTTTTATTAAAAAAATTATCAAAAATCTTTGTTTTTAATCTCTCACCATTATTGAGATTAGATTAGTGATTAGTCACACCTACCGTCACCTATATTGGTCAGGTATAGAAGACTGCTTGCAAATTACTTGTATTTCTTAGACTTTCTGTTGTGCAATTGATTGCTTTGGATCAAGATAAACTTATACGTATTAATGTGTTTGATGTAGGATAGAATTTGCTTTTTTAACTTTTGTAATTATTTAATTATGGTATTTTTATTTAAAATTTGTTATTTTAGGTTTAGGTTTTTTATTTCCTTGTTTTCGAGTGCTTTTAATGCTTTTAGTCAAATTTGGTTCCTGATATGGTTAGATATTAAGTAAGAGTTATTTTAGAATATATTTTCTTGTCTGTTAAGTTTTACAGAATCCTTAAATAGGTTTTTAAGTTTGTAAATATTTTTTTTAAAACAATTATTCATTCAATAAAATCCAGACTTTTGTCTTTCTATTTTCTAGTGGATTCCAGACATTTCTTCTTGTGAATTCAAGGAACCCTCATGGATTCGAGGTTCTTTTCAGAAGCAAATGTGTTTTCTTTCTTGTTTTCTAGAAGTATCAGAGCCTTGACTTATCCTAGTCTGGTGGTTGACATATGAGGCAGTAGCAATTCAGTGATAGAAAACTTAGCAAGTATTACGTGACGTACAATTAACACTCACAAATATCTTTGCTAGGATGTTGTAGTTGGAGCATGGAAACAACAGGGATGACTGTCGTAGAAACACAACTCATGCGCAACCTATTTGTAAGCAAATTTCATATATGCCTTATAAAAGAATTGCAAGCTTTAATAGTTATTTTTTAAAATAAGATTTTCTTGATTGGTTACTTCATCTAGATGATTTATTTGACTTTGAAAATATTTATTATGAGAGAAAAGTCAAACTTGCTTTGTATAAACTTAATGGGTATGCCTCACTTTGGTGGGTATGAATACAGACTGATAGAATCCAACGAGGTAAAGACGAAATTCGTTCATGACCAAGGATGAAAAAGCTGTTTGCTATCAACTTTTATCCTTTGGATTATGAAGAACTTTTGTCGTATACAAAACAAGATTATTATTGGGCAAGAAGTTTATACTCAAATTATTTTGAAGACCATTAAAGGAAGAATTGCATGTTGAAGAAAATATTGTTCTTGAAGATTATGTAAAAGTCAAAAAACAAAATATAAAGATTTTTGAAGAAATTAAAGAAGGCCTTATTCTAGAAGAAGATCCTAAAATCGAGAATATTGTGGAAGATCCAATTGAGATTATATATGAGGATGAGTCCATCACCCATAATCACCAGGTTCCGGTTGAATTGTTAAAGATGACTACATGATATGTTAATTTTCTTGGAGAAGAAAATTTTACTGTTATTATCAACCCTTTGTTGATTGATGTCACAAATAAATTGAAGGTATGAGAAGAAATTTTATGCTAAAATTTATGAAGGACTCAAGTTTCAAAATCGGGTCAAGTTAATAAATGATTCAAAGTAATTGTTTATTTGGAGCGGAAGATTTCAGATTTCAACTATCAACTTGAAGACAAGTTTTCTTCAAGTGGAGGGGTCTAATATAGGACAAAATTTCCTTTTTAATTTTTTAAAATTATTTAATTATGATATTTTTATGTAAAATTTGTTATTTTATGTTTAGGTTATTTATTTCCTTTTTTTAGGTTCTTTTAATGCTTTTAGGTCAAATTTAGTTTCTATTATGGTTAAGTATTTAATTAAGAGTTATTTTATAATATATTTCCTTATCTATCAAGTTTTATGGAGTCTTTAAATAGGCCCTTAAGTCTGTAAACGTTTTTTTAAACAATTATTCAATGAATAAAATTTAGACTTTTGTCTTTTTATTTTCTAGTGAATTCCAAAATCTTTCACCATGTGAATTCAAGTACTCTTATGGATTCAAAGAACCCTAATGAATTCAAGGTTATTTTCAGAAGCAAACGTGTTTTGTTTTTTTGTTTCTAGAAGTAAACGTGTTATATTTTTTGACACTGCCGCATCTCCCATCAATTTCCTTTGAAACATGTTGTATGAATTAATTTTTCTTCTACATGTCATTTGTTTCTTTCATCTGATAGCTACATATCCAGCCAAAGTGATTTGGGTCAAAATTGCTAGTTTAATATCAAACTATAAAAATACTGTTGTCTTGAAACAATTTGTGAAAATGGCATAGATCATAAAATTTCATCTTCAAATCACAAATTCAAATTCAAATTCAAATTGGCAGTTAAAGATGTGAATTTAAGCTTAGTTGTCAATTCACAAGCTACTTTGGGCATGAGCATAAACTACTTAACTTGTTAGGAGAGAATATTCCTAGATTACCTAACAAATGGTTCTCGATCCCTATGTCATAAAAATTAAAAATTAAAAAAAAAATTGCGATTCACAAGTGGTGGGTGGCGTCCACCTATAGTCATGAGGAATTGAGGACCCATTTTGGGGCTGTTTAAATACATGTATCTAAAATTAGTTTGGATTTTGATTAGAAAGCTTCTAGACCCAAAAAGTTAAAATGGTTATGATCTAAAACGTGTTGTCTACTATGATATGCTTAGATAGTTGATGGAAAATCTGTTACTTTATCTCTATATTGTGACTGAAACAGGTGATTCAAATTTTAGTTACTGTCAACATTTATGTTCTTACATGCATGGAACCTTGAGTTGACAACTTCTCTATTCATCTAATTCTTACAATGTAGGAATGAAGCTTAGTGGGCTCTGAGCCTCTGATACCAATTAGATGTTGGATCTTTAATGATATTGTAGAGGCACAAATCACGCTGGATCCAAGGTGTACTTTCAGACCAGCCCATTGAATCCTAAACAATAAATTTATAGAGAGTGGGCATCTAATCTAGGGTTCTGAGCAGTAGATAACATAAGAGTTGGATTAAACTATAGAACACATGCATCCGTTTCATACATGGATGGAATCTAGTTTTATATATCAATGCTGATGACAATCTTGTGTATTTCCTTCCCAGTCATCTCCCCCTCCCCTGTGCTTTTTCTCCGCCTTTTATAGGCCTGCCTCCTTTTCTCCTCTCTTCCACGTGTAGTCCAGGTGTTCTTTTTTTTTTCCGATACTTGTCCCATCATTCCTTCTTACTAAAGTCTCTAGCAGTGAATGTAAGATTGAATTTCAATCTTCAGGCGTCACTTCCTCATTAATGCGGCCAAAGATGTAGGTATGGAGCTTTCAATGCGGTGGTAGCAGCTTTATCTTTGATATTTATCTGTCACTTTCCTTTATCCCTTATTCTCGCATTCTCAGTTTTCGTATCCAAGGTTTCCAGTATGGATGCCCTACAGCCGCCAGATCACTCGTCTTGTCCTCGGCAGTAAGCTGCCGAGGACTTGGTTGTCCTCGGACGTTGTGTTTCGTGGAGCTCTGTCCATGCATGGCACTTCTCTTTGTCACGTGACTTAGTAGGCAGGACTTATCATATCCTCGGACCACTCATGATATTAGGTTAGGCTTTCCCTCTCATGAGAGCCTTTAGGCCGGCCCAACACGTATCTTGGGCCCATTGGCACTATAATAGCCCCTCGAAATCCTTATTTCTACTTTATTGAGAGGAATGAGGGTTTCGATACACGCGAGCGGCATAGTCCGCTTCTGACGTTTCGGTCTACAGAACGCGCTTCAATTAAATGTTGGCGGCTCTTTGTTCCCCACGTTCAACCGCAGGATGCCCATCCAACGGATGCTCGCTATGTGGGGAAGTAGGCGGGAAATTATCTGCTTTTCGATTTTCGATAGCATAAGTATCAACAGTTCAAAGGCTCTTTATTCATTTCAGAAATTGCACAGCAAGTCTATCTATTCCTGCAATCTACACGCGTCCTCACACCTTCTCAATTCTAAGCCGAGGTGACCTTATTACTCCAAAGTAAGTCTTCCAATCTTCTACTTTCATTACTGTTTCTCAATCTCTTTCGTTATTCTTAGTTTCTTCGTCCTCGGCCACACAAATTTCCCAACCTCACCATAGCATTCTCTCTCGAGTTTTTAGAAATGGGTAGATTCGCATCCCTAGTAGATACCCCCAAAAAAAATAGAGGCATTTAAAGCCAAATACAGGATCCCTCCCGGAGTATTCGTCAAACACTGTAAGCAAGGAGAGTGGTACACCGATAGGGATACCGGTGAGATGGTGATTCCTATGATAGCCTTTTTAGAGGGGGGAATGAGAGTCCCTATGATGCCCATCACTAGGAGCGATCTTAGAGCAGCTAGGTTATCTCCCACACAATGTGCCCTAAATATGTTTAGGATCTTAGGCGCTATCGACGTCCTAAACGAGAGGCTAGGGTTAGGACTCACTCACCACGAGGTGAATTTGGTGTATAACCTTCACCGTCTGAAAGGGCATGCCTATTACCTAAAATCTAGGCATCCCGAGGTTAGGTTGATCCAATGCCTCCCCCACTCTAACAAAGTTTTAGACAAGGATTTTCTCATTCTATCCGAGGACTGGCATGACAGTCTCTCCTGTCCGACGAGGGAGGGGGGACCTGGTGAGTCTTCGTGTAGTGTTAGCCCTAATTTTCTTTTTATTGTTTTTCTTTGGTTGTGTTTTTCTTCGGTTTGCTCTTAATGTTTCATTTTTTGAACACATGTGTAGATCGCCGCGCCCTCACTCATCGTGCTCACCTCGTCAACTTTGCTCACCTGGACAAGATCCTAAAGGCCGAGGTCTTTGTACATTCGGACGGTCAGCTTTAAGCGGCGCTTCTCATCCTCGAATACGATCCCATCTCGACTGCGTTCAAAGTACCAAAGTGCGTCATAAAAGAGAAGGACCCACGGCTGCCGAGGATCAGTGTTGCGGTTGAAGGCTTTCTGCTGCCTGCCGGTACCTCGGTTCCTCAAGGCATTCTTATTACTGAGCCTGTGAGGGTCGTCCCAGGAGCCCTCCATCTCGCCACATCCTCGACTCGACCCAAATTGGGTGAAGGTTCCTCTTCCCAGCCAATTGCAAAGGAAGAAGAAGAGGAAGAAAAAGAAGAAGGAGAAGAAGAGGTTGTTGAACTCTCCGACTCAGAAGAGGAGTTCGAAGCCTTCGACCAGCTCCCCTCACCTAGGAATCCATCGCCTGTCGTCAGCTCACCATCCATCACATCCTCGGACGAAGACGACCAACCGCTAATACGAATGGGTATTCAGCGCCGATCTAAGCCCAGCCTCAAGGATGTGCTGGAAGGTCAAGTTGGAGCCTAGGAGCTTCCAAAAGTGCCCCCAGTGAAGACCAAGGATACGGGCGCCGACAAGCTTCCTTCGGTGAGACTCGCTCTTCCTCCTTCCACTCAAATTCAGCACCCCGACTCGGCTGACCATAAAAGAAAAAGGGACCAGCCTAAGGGAAAAGAGGTAGCTGAAGGTGGCAAAGACCTTCCTGCCAAGGAGATAGAGTAGGAAAGGGGAGGGAAGCATGCTTGTCATGCTTAAACAAGGTCGGAGAGATGAGTTGACCCCCCTGCAGCCGTCCATGCACCCGTCTGGGCTCCCCAAATGCTCGTGGATGATCAGGCAGTCACTGCCGACGCTTCAATAAGGGGATCCGATAAGGGCACAGCAGCATGCATCGCCAATGCGCTGGAGCAATCACTTCTATTGCCTGAGGACATGGGCGAGCTACAACGGATGAGGGACTACAATGTCTTCATGATCCTTAAAAAGGAGCTTGCCATGGTAAGGATTTTAATCAAATATTCCTAATTACCCATTTCATTTCATCGTATATATTTCTTGTTTATCATATTTGTTATTATATCCCGTTTAACATTCACTGTTTCTGCATGCTGTTAACTGTTAACACTTTATGAGCAGGCTGTTCAATCTGCACATAAGGCGAAGGAGATTACAGCTAACTCCTACAGGTCGCTGAGGGCCAGAGAGGTGAGGCTGGATCACACCCAAAAGATCCTGGAGCTAAAGGATAAGAAGCTACAGGAGGTGACGACCAGCCTGGGCAAGGCGAAAAGCGAGAGGTTAGGTCTGGAGGCCTAGCTGAGGACTACTACCAGGCAGGGCGAGGATCAGAGGTTGCAGCTTAAGCGTGCCAATGAAGACTTTGCCTCGGCCAAGAAATTAGTAGAAGATCTTAAAAAGGATCTTACAAAGTCCAAGGAAGCTAGGCAGGAGGCTCTCAAGGCCAAGGAGGAGGCACTCATCAAGGCACGGGAAGCCGAGGAAATGGTTGACGAGGCTGAGCAGAGCGGCTGTGAGGTGGGGGTGGCAGAGACTACTGACACCTTCAAAGCCTAGGTGCCAGAGGTTTGTAGGGACTACTGCCTCCAGGTGTGGAAGGAAGCTCTCTCCCAGGCCAGGGTTAATGCTTCCTCTCCCCTATGGAAGGTAGAGAATGCCTACATCCCTCTTGCCATCTAAGTGGCTAGCTCTGGCACAGCCAAGGATGACGCCAATTCTTCTGCGGCCAGGACACAAATAGAAGGAGCCGCCGCTGGTAGTGCCACTACTGAGGCTCATCCTGAAGATGTGCAACCTCCACTTGCCCCATAGGAATTGCCCCCCAACCCTAAGGCAAGCGGGACGATGGAGCTGGTTTTGGCGACCCTGCCTATAATGCCAAAGGGGGGTCCCAAAGACAAGGAAGTGGTTGGCGGTTCCTCGGCCTCGATAGTGGCTCCTGCTGACCCTAAAGACCAAGTCCAGCCTAAGCCTTGATGGTCCTTAGAACTTGTAGCAGTTTTTTCTTCTTTTTTTTTTTTTTTTTTTTTTCTTTTTCTTTTTTTTTTTTTTTTTTTTTTTTTTTTTTTACTTTCTCTTTCTTGTAATTCACCTTTTGGGTTTTGGATGTATTTAAAGAATATTTCGCTTAATGAGAATGACTTTCAGTTTGAATTGTTATCTTACATTATATTAACTGTTAGCAGATCTTTTTACCATTATTGACTCAGTCTTACCAAATAACAACTTGAATTTGTTGTACGCATTGATAATTCTATACCAATAACCAGGTAAGGACAAAGGGAATTTGTGAAAGTTATATACTTGCAAATGCTTTAAGTGATGACTACAAGTTTTTGTTCAATTCTAGCGATAAGTAAGACACTAAGGAGCAAGATATTAGTGTGAAATCCGTTTGCTTAGAACTTGCTTAAAAACTATCTTCATAACAGCATATTAAGACAAGAAGCACCAACATTTCTGATATGTTCCACACTTGAACTAGGAGTGGTTCAAGCATTATGCTTAACACTTAGTAACAAAGAAAGACACTTAGTAGCAAATAAAGTCATATGAAACTCATATTTGAGATACTTATTGCAAGTACATACCTATAGGACGCGTAGGTGCTCTGTAAGGAATCTATGCAACCCAATCTTTGTCTCTGCAATTGTTTTTGAGGCTCTAAGGTAACTTCATTTTCGTTTTAGACTAAGGTAGAGGATCCAAGGACCTGGCGTAACCTTACTTTTATTTTTAAACTAAGGTAGAGGATCCGAGGACCCGGTGCAACCTTACTTTTATTCTTAAACTAAGGTAGAGGATCCGAGGACCCGGCATAACCTTACTTTTCTTTTCGAATTAAGGTAAAGGATTCGAGGACCCGGCGTAACCTTACTTTTATTTTTAAACTAAGGTAGAGGATCAGAGGACCCGACGTAACCTTATTTTTACTTTTTTACTAAGGTAGAGGATCTGAGGATCCGACGTAATCTTACTTTTGTTCTTAAACTGAGGTAGAGGATCCGAGGACCCGGCGTAACCTTACTTTTATTTTCAAATTAAAGTAAAGGATCGGAGGACCCGGCGTAACCTTAAACATAATAGTACAAGCAGCACAATAGCGATTGAATTAGAATGACAAAAATGCTTTTTATTAATAATAATATCGTCGCAAATTACTTACATTCCAGGGATGGGGCACAACCTTTTCATCTAAGTCTGCAAGGTAATAAGCTCCTATTCCAGCTATTGCAGTAATGTGATACGGTCCTTCCCAGTTTGGTCCCAACTTTTCCCATGCTGGATTCTTGGTATTACCTACTACCTTCCTCAGCACTAGGTCTCCAAGAGCAAGTGGCCTCGAGTTCACATGCAAATCATATTCCTGCTTTAGTTTTTGTTGATAGTAAGCCAAATGGATCATGGCAATTTCTCTCCTCTCTTCAACCAAATCTAGGCCCCTTTATACTAGCCTATCATTACTTTCCAGAGCGAAGGAACTTGTTCTCATTGTTGGAAAACCAGCTTCCAAAGGGATAACAGCCTCGGCGCCATAAGTCATTGAGAATGGCGTCTCTCTCGTTGATCGGCGAGGTGTGGTCCGTTACGTCCACAAAACATGAGGCAATTCCTCTACCCACCTCCCTTTGGCATCATCCAGCCTCTTCTTAAGCCCATTGACTATGGCTTTGTTGACCGCCTTGGCCTACCCATTTCCTTTCGGATAAGCTGGGGTGGAGTACCTGTTGGTTATGCCGAGGTCACAATAGTATCGCGTGAACGCCTTATTATCAAACTACAAACCATTGTCTGAAATGAGAGTACGAGGGATTCCGAATCGAGTGACGATATTATTCCACACAAACTTCTTCACATCAACATCCCAGATGTTTGCTAGGGGCTCAGCCTCAACCCACTTAGTAAAATAGTCAGTGCCTACAACCAACTATCTTCTGTTTCCAGGCGCCTTTGGAAAGGGACCCACAATGTCCAGACCCCACTGCGCAAAAGGCCAGGGGCTTGTCAGAGGATTAAGCACACCCCCAAGCTGATGAATGTTTGGAGCAAATCTCTGACACTGATCGCATTTCTTCATATAACTTTGAGCTTCTCGTTGCATATTGGGCCACCAATACCCTTGTGTTAGAATCCTGTGAGCTAAAGACCTTCCCCCCGTATGGCTTCCACAAATTCCTTCGTACAACTCTTCCAAAAGCAGCTTTGTTGCTTCAGGATGTATACATAGCAGGTATGGCCCAGTGAAGGATCGTTTATAGAGTTTGTGATCCTCGGCCAACCAAAAACGAGAGGCTTTCCTGCGTATCTTGTTCGCCTCGACCTTTTCCTCTGGCAGGACATCATCTTTAATGAAGGATACAATAGGGTCCATCCAACTTGGTCCCATCCTGATCTGATGGACCTGGATAATACTTCCCATCATTCCCGAGGGTTTAGGTAAGTCCTCAACAAGGATGATCTGTGATAGACCTTGTGCCGACAACGTGGCAAGAGTTGCTAAAGAGTCAGCATACGCATTGTTACTTCTAGGGACATGCGATAAAGTAAAGGACTCGAATTTGTGTTGCAAAACCTTGACTTGACTTAAGTAGTCCTGCATCCTTGGATCCCTGGCCTTCACCCTTCCATCCACCTGGCCCACAATTAGTTGTGAGTCCGAGAACATTTGCGTGGTCTTTCCTCCCAATTTCTGGACCATATCCATTCCTTTTAGCAAGGCCTCGTATTCGGCTTCGCTGTTAGTAGCCGAGAATCCTAGGCTCAAGGACTTTTCCAGTGTGAGACCCTCTGGGGTCGTAATCACTAACCCGACCCTGGATCCCCTTTGATTAGCAGCCCCATCAATGTAAACAGTCCACATTGGGGGGCCTTTGCACGCAATTATGCTAACTGATTTTTCATCAATGTCCATGTGATTGACATTATCTTTTATTATGGGCTCGGTAAATTCTGCAACTAGATCAGCTAACACTTGACCCTTTACAGATGCGCGGGGCATATACTTGATGTCAAAAGAACCCAAGATGGTTCCCCACTTGGCAATCCTGCTTGTATAATCTGCACTTTGGAGTATGGCTTTGAGGGGAAGTTGGGTCAAAATCACCACCGTGTGTGATTGGAAATAATGTGGGAGCTTACGTGTCCAATGCACTATGGCTAAGATTGCCTTCTCTAATGGTGGATAACGCACCTCGGCCTTATGTAAGGATTTACTCACATAGTAAACCGGCTTCTGTACACCCCCATCGACCCTTATCAGCACCAAACTGACAGCATGATTTGCAACTGCAATATAGGTAAATAGAACTTCATCCACTTCGGGCCGAGACATGATGGGAGGATGTGAAAGGTATTCCTTAAGTTGCTGAAAGGCAGCGGCACACTCCTCTGTCCATTCAAATCCTTTTCACTTGTTTAATAATTAAAAAAATGGCCTGCACCGATCAGCAGATCTTGAGATAAATCGGTTGAGGGCAGCAGTCATCCCAGTCAACTTCTGCACCTCTTTTGGATTCCGAGGCGGATGTAAGCTATTGATGGCTATAACTTGAGCGAGGTTGACTTCAATTCCTTTATGTGTCACCATGTAACCTAGAAATTTACCAGATCCTACTCCAAAGGAGCATTTTGATGCGTTGAGGTGTAACTTATGCTTTCTCAGTGTTTGGAAGGTGTTATCCAGGTCAGGTATATAAGCCGAGACGGTTTTACTCTTAACCACCATATTATCGACGTACACCTTAATTGTTTTTCCCAGTTGTGGTTTAAACATCCGCGTCATCATCCTCTGATAGGTAGCCCCAGCATTCTTCAAGCCGAAGGGCATCACCTTATAGTGATAGTTTCCCGTGGGTGTTACAAAGGTTGTCTTTTCTTAGTCTTCCAGAGCTAAAGGTATCTAGTGGTAATCTTGGAAAGCATCTAAAAAGCTCATCCGAGGATGCCCCACAGTAGCATCCACTAACTGATCTATGCGGGGCATTGGAAACGAATCTTTAGGACAAGCCCTATTCAAATCTGTAAAGTCCACACATACTCTCCATTTTCCATTCTTCTTCTTCACCACCATTGTATGCGCCAACCATTCTAGATAAAACACCTCCTTAATGGCACCTGCCTTTTTAAATTTCAGTACTTCTTCTTTAACGGCCTCGACGTGATTTTGGGACGAGCGCCGAGATGGTTGCCTCCACGGTATCGCTGCTGGATTGACGTTGAGGTGATGGTAAATGAAGTTTGGGTCAACCCCTGGGGCTTCGTAAGCGTCACATGCAAACACATTGATGTTCCGTTTTAAAAACGTAACTAGTTCCTCTTTTTCTTGGAGTGGTAATTGACTTCCCACCTGGAAGAACTTCTCCATATCATCGGCAATAAGCATCTTCTCTAACTCCTCACAACCAGGCACTTCAGCCTCGGCTACACTTGGCTTGGCCAAGGACGTTAGCTGCTATAAACTACTCTCAGCTAAGGCTTGGGACTCCTGCTTTTCCTGACGTGTAATTGCCGCCATGATGCATTGTCTTGCCATTGACTGGCTGCCGATTATTTCTTCGACTCCACCCTCATACGGGAACTTCACCTTAACATGCAGAGTTGACGATACAGCACCTAAGGCGTGCAACCATGGTCTTGCCACTATGGCCGTGTAGGGGGAATAGGCGTCCACCATGATAAAATCTACATCCACCACCACTGGCCCTGATTGCACAAGTAGCCAGATCAACCCCTTTGGAATGACAGCCTTCCCTTCAAAACTTATCAACGGGGAGTCGCAAGCCGTGAGATCCTCAGGCTTCAAGTTAAGGCCCTTGAATAAATCCGAGTATATGATATCAGCCCCACTCCCTTGATCAACCATCACTCAGTTCACGTCGTAACCCCCTATCCTTAGCATGATGACTAATGCATCATCATGCGGCTGGATAGTGCCAACCTTATTCTCCTTAGAAAATCCCAAAACAGGTGGAGGATTCCTCTTAATCCTCTTCAGCTCAGAGTTGAGGTCCTCGGTTGAGGGGTGCAACAAGGACATTACTCTGGTAGAGCAAGACCCAGTCTGACCTTGTGCAGCAAATATGACATTGATCGTGCCCAAAAGAGATCTTGAAATGTTACTGCCTTGATTCACAGAACCCGATTGTATGCCTTGTTCGTTAGGCCGATTCATAAATTGCCTTAACTTCCCTTCTTTGACCAGCTGATCCAAGTAATTCCATAAGTTTCTGCAGTTTTCAGTGGTGTGACCCTTATTCTGATGATAATTGCAATAAAGGTTCTGGTTGCGTTTTGTAGGATCTCCTATCATTCTGTTGGGCCACCTGAAATATGGTTCCTGATAAATCTTCTCCAACACTTGCTGTACCGGCTCACAAAACACATCGTTTACTGTCTGAGGAGTAGCTGACCTAGACTGGCCAGCAAAATCCCTCTTTGGCCATATGCTGTTGTATTTGTCTGTCTTGAAATCTCTACTCTCCTAAGGGGCAATTTTCATTTTTCCTTTGCTTTGCTGCTGATCCTCCTCTACTCGTTTATACTCGTCAATACGATTCATAAGCCGACGGACAGTCTTTACAGGTCTCTTGGTCAAAGATTTTCTTAAATCATGTTCAATTGGAAGGCCGACCTTAAACGTGTTGACTGCTACTTCATCAAAGTCTCCATCAATCTCATTGAACGCTTCCCAGTATCTATCAGAGTAAGTTTTTAATGTCTCACCCTCCCTCATGGTCATGGATAGTAACGAGTCTAGAGGCCGAGGTACTCTGCTGCACGTAACAAAACGAGACTCAAATGCCATCGTAAGTTCCATGTAGGAATCAATGGAGTCCACTTTCAAACCATTAAACCATCTCATCGCAACAGGTCCTAGGCTTGAGGGGAATACTTTGCACATCAAGGTTTCATTCTGCAAATAGACCGCCATGCGTTGGTTAAAATGGCTCACTTGCTCCACTGGGTTTGTTCTGCCATTATAAATGGTGAAGTTTGGTTGCGTGAAACGACGAGGAAGCTTTCCTCTCTCAATACGACGTGTGAAAGGTGACTTAGAGAGCTGGTGTAATGCCTTCCCCATAGCGTTACTGCCCAAACCCCTGGGAAGAGATTTCTTGCTCGCCCTATCATGAAGACTTTCCTCTTGGTATGAGAAAGTCTTTCTAAAAGGAGTTCTCGACCTCGGCTTATAGCCACTGCTCTGGGAGTCGTTTGAGGAGGGGTCAGATATGGAAGGTGTCCGTTTTCATTTGGCTTAGCGCAACTTTCTCTTGAACTGGTCAATTTCCCTCTGTATGGCCCTAGTACCTCCTTCATTAAAGCCCCTGCTTCCTCCCCTGAGATAGTTACTGGCAATTCGCCCTGTGTGTATACTGCCTTCTCGATCTCCCATCTGTTCTAACTGCTGGAAAGGATCTTGGTGTTGAGATCCTAAAGATTCTGCACAATCTAGACCGGAACCCACCATCATGTTATCTGCGCCAAAACACAAGAATTCCCACAAACGGCGCCAATTGTAGAGGCACAAATCATGCTAGATCCAAGGTGCACTTTCAGACCAGCTCAATGAGTCCTAAACAATAAATTTATAGAGAGTGGGCATCTAATCTAGGGTTCTGAGCAGTAGATAACATAAGAGTTGGATTAAACTACAGAACACATGCATCTGTTTCATACATGGATGGAATCTAGTTTTATATATCAATGCCGAGGACAATCTTATGTATTTCCTTCCCAGTCATCTCCCCATCCCCTGTGCTTTTTCTCTGCCTTTTATAGGCCTGCCTCCTTTTCTCCTCTCTTCCACGTGTAGTTCAGGTGTTCTTTTTTTCGAATACTTGTCCCATCATTCATTCTTACTAAAGTCTCTAGCGGTGAGTGTAAGGTTGAATTTCAATGTTCAGGTGTCACTTCCTCATTAATGCGGCCAGAGTGGTAGGTGTGGAGCTTTCAATGTAGTGGTAGCAGCAACTTTATCCTTGATATTTATCTGTCACTTCCCTTTATCCCTTATTCTCACATTCTCAGTTTCTGTATCCAAGGTTTCCAGTATGGATGCCCTACAGCCGCCAAATCACTCGTCTTGTCCTCGGCAGTAAGCTGTCGAGGACTTGGTTGTCCTTGGACATTGTGTTTCGTGGAGCTCTGTACATGCATGACACTTCTCTTTGTCACGTGACTTAGTAGGCAGGACTTATCATGTCCTCGGACCACTCATGATATTAGGTTAGGCTTTTCCTCTTGTGAGAGTCTTTGGGCCGGCCCAACACGTATCTTGGGCCCATTGGCATTACAGATATATTGAAGGATTCTTAGATAGAATTGATGCTCAAAAGTAAAGTCGTAAAAAGATTGGATCTTAAAGGAATTGGATGATTGTTTTGTCTCATAACAATAAATAAAAATAGAAATAAATTAATTAAGGTAAACCCTAGCTAATCATTTCTTTTTCTCCACCCTGCCCCGCCCTTCTTCCCAAGAGTTGTTTTTGCTTTGATTGACATGCTGTAAGGAAAAAGGAGTGAGGAAAATAATTTGTATAATATTCCACAACTATTGTACTTGAGCCAATTACAAAATTTTAGATGCGAACTATCAATCATTATCTGGTACCTGAATGTTGATAAGCATGTTGACTCTTTTGTCACTTGTTATCCCCAAGAAATTCCTCCTCAAAATGACCTATTTGAGTTTGGGATGAGGGACTACCCACACCCAATGGGGACTAATTAGATGCCTTGTAGAGTTTTATTTTTAGAGAGAGTTTTAATTTATGACGTCCACTCACACTACAAGAAATTTGGTTATTTTCAACGGTTGAAACCGTCAAAAAAAGTATTAAAAACCGTCAAAAAAAGTATTTTCAACAGTTAGAATGACCGTAGAGTACCATTGTTATGAAAAAAAATTATTACACATTTATCAACGGTTAATAACCGTTGAAATATATACACATAAATGTATATTAAAGTATACTTATTACTTTTATCTACAGGCACTCAACCGTTGAAATAAGTATTTTCTTTTTAAAAAAAAAATAATTTTGAATGCTCCCTTTCACATTAATCAAAATTTAATAACCTAAAACAAATTGTAAAAATCAATACAACTCAACTACTCTACCTGCTACCCTTTACACTCTAAAATTTACATTGTTCATCTATCTTTCAAAATAGAAGATTCTTATAACCTTTAACCTTCAAGACCAATTCACTGGAAATTTTAAAAACACAGCAACTTGCATCTGCCATCCAGACATCTGGATCTATAGCTACGTCCTCTTCAATACGCCTGAGACCCCATTAATCACTAAGTTCTTTTGATGCTTGCAAAAAGTGTTGTCCATCAGTCATTGTTATAAGTGCCAAACCTGAACAAAAAAAACAAATAAGGGTAGTTCATTTAGGAAGAAAATGCACCTACCTAAAAAAATAAAATAAAATAAAACCAACACAAAAAGAGTCGCATATTAGCAATTTACAAATGTATAGATGCAAACTTGGTGTGTGAAAGTGAATGATTGGACTGA
Source organism: Castanopsis chinensis (assembly GCA_032878915.1). Taxonomy (NCBI): domain Eukaryota; kingdom Viridiplantae; phylum Streptophyta; class Magnoliopsida; order Fagales; family Fagaceae; genus Castanopsis; species Castanopsis chinensis. The sequence goes on along the minus strand of JAVQMG010000131.1, from coordinate 5,007,405 downwards.
ACTATCAACATTTTAAAACAGGTAATTTATTCTATTAACATTTCCAAAATTCAAATCCAAACTAACCATATCAGACCAGAGCGAACTAGCTAAAACTAAAAGAAACACAATAAACAAAAACAAATAATTGTGCACATGCTTAACCAAAATCGTAGAACCACTCTATGAAGAACACAAACTCCCTAAAGATTGAGCAATTCACCAATGCTTATTGTTATCCATTACCGCATAAGCCTTTGCTTTTAGATCAGCTAGATGAACATTCATTGGTAAATAACTATGGATGTCTACAAAATCATCCAACTCAAATCCCAAAGAGAGTTATGAGGTTTACAGAGGAATTACCACCAAAATTTGAAGGAAAAAAGATGAGCCTGCCTAAGAAATATATCTAGCCAACCCCAATCAGTTTCACTAAAACCTATGAGTCGAGATTGAGAAGCAACCCCACACAAAAACTAGAAAACATCACATAAATAATTAATTTTTAGAAGCAATAAGGACTTGAATTGAATTCCTGTGCATAAGCCTTAGGCATGTAAATCAAGAATCATTTGATTAGATATATTGAAATTGGAGTGCAACCCCAAGAAAGCCCTAATGAGGAAGACACAGAAACAAAACAAACCTTGAACCAGAGACTAATGGAGATGGACGTGAATATTTTCTCTTTGGAGATATGCTGCAAACAACATATAAAATCTCATTTCAAATCTTACTTCGCAAAAACTATTTTACTAAAACCTATTTTACTTAACAAACCAAAAGTTAAAAGCTAACCTCCCACTCCTGCCACTATAGCGACAGCTGTGACTAGGGCTTCTCTACATGTAAGGACTTCTAGAGTAGCTCCGTCTTGAATCAGAATCACGGCTGTGACTTCTACAGTAACTCCACCTCGAATCATATAGTAATTCATTGTTAAAATGAAATGATAGATTAAATAGAACTCTCTTTTGATATAAAGTTTATCTCTTAAGGGATTGTATATTAGGGATTTACTACAAATTCCCATCTTTACCAAAAGTTCAATCGGCATTCAAAGAAACCCCATTACAAAGCCCATATTTCGCTTTGGACCAGAACAGAGAAAACATATATATTAAAATCAGCTGTGTGATCTTAGAGAGAAAACCACTTATTAGGCCAACCAATTTATATGCATTTTTAGTTTAAAATAACTGGAATTATAAATTTAGGAAGAAGGCCTAAGTTCAAGATTGATAATTGTAACTGACAGTTATTTTAATTTATAATGAAATGACCGGCGAGTAATTAAAGTTAGGGGGACAATTGAAATGGAAGTGGATAAACTAGCTGAACAAACTTTTTCATTGTGTTCAAACTCAACTATCATTCCATTCCTCAAAAAACACTAGCTTTCCGTTCAGCTGAGATTTGCTAGTAGTGTCACAAATGGAAAATCTCAATGAATGCAATGGTTTTTTTGAATTAAAGTGTCTAAATTTTGGCCTTTCTGAGTATGATGAGCAAATCAATGACGTTAGAGTGTAAGAGGAGACACTCTTTAAATTAAAGTTACTTTGACTCTAGGAAGAGACACATCTACGTTGGACTAAGCATCCTCATTTTTTTCAAGGGCTAATGTGTAGGGTGCCCAATTTGTAAAAGGTAACGGACCTTCAAGGGATCCTTTTAGAGGTCTAGACTATGCAAACTTAATTTAGATTCAATAATACACCAGGACACAGCATGTGTTAACAGATGGAGCATGATTGAGAAGTTGTACTGAAGTGCCTAAAAAACAAAAGAGCAATGGACCACAACATAGTTTAACAGATGGAATGTTAAAAGACAATGAACTTTTGGACTGCTTCCCAGCATATTTAAGATTATAGTCAGTCAATATTCAATGCTTAATAATACTAATCATACACATGTTCATTATGCAACAAATTCCTACGCCTATAATTGTATCCAAAGCATTGTACTTACAATTGATAAAAGCAATATAAATTGTTTTTTAAATATTCTATTTTGTTACATTGATGTCAGGTAGAAAGGAAATGGCTAGGTATCTTTAAACAGTCAAATAACAATTCTCTTACATATTCATACCTTGTTACGGTTCAGCATCATTGACTTTTCCATTGCCTTCATAGCATTTAGTTCACCTGTACCTTGCAATTCCACCAAATGAACACTGCAACAAAAACCGCAGCAATTTAATCATAAAGAAGAGCAAAGAATCCAATTTTTACTTTAATGCTTTTGATGTTAGGCAAGACCTTTGTGTGACCTGGAGAAAGACAACAATTTTAATAGAGAGGAATTAACACACTAAAAAGTGTTAAAAACTCATATTTTGGTCTCACAAATTCTAAGAATTAAGTTAAATTCTCAACAATTTAAATTTTCACAATGATTGGTGATACCCGTGAATGGTTATTTTGTCTCCTAAATCAAATTTTGTAATGTGACAAGAAGAATCTAGATGCTAGACACCGTATTTCTTTTTGCCTAAAAGCACCGCATATCAAAAATAAGGATTAGGAACACACGAGATGATACATACCACAGATATGGCAAAGCAAAGTGGTACATATATGGTATATGAGGACATGAAACATATAGTACTTGATAAATAATTTCTAAGTTACTTTAAACGATACTATATGACTTCATGAGGCACAATGAAATTTTAAAAACCATGTAATTTAGTTAAGAATATACTCTTTTCTTCCAAGTACACGATAGTTACAAAAAGACTCTTTTTCTTTTTAATACATGACAGTCACAAAAGGCTGACAAAGGGAGATCGTATAACAAGCTACACACCAAAGTTGCAGTTCTTTAAGAAGGGAATAAACAGATGCATATTCAGGTGTAAGGTCTTAAAAATTGACAAGAGCTCCTATTTTCTTGGCTTCATTATATCTTTTGCACCAGAGTTCAGAGACAGATGCATATTCAGGTGTAAGGTCTAATTGAGATGGATGAATGATTTAATTTTCTACCCAGCAATTTCCTCCTTACTTAAGGGCAGACTGAAGCATTGTTCCTTAGCACCATCTATGCATGCCAAAAAATATACTTTCAAAACGTGTCACTTACAGATGTTCCCAAAGCAGCCACATCTGCTGGAACATTGAAAGGTTTAGCCTCGTCCATTTTCATAACCTTGATAATCACCTAGAATTAAACAATTGAAAACAACAAGAACAAAGTCTAATTAAGCATATTTCAAAATATATATATATATATATATATATATAGAAATTGTAACTAAAGGCTTTGTTAGGTTATCATTCTACAAATGATTTCTATCTTTTCAAGCAAAAATTTTCTTTTTCTAAAATTATTTACATGAAAAGCAATAAATCTATCAATCAAACTACTAGTCAAATATACTACCTAATAAAAATTTTAGACAGAAACGCATTACAAAAATTTCCATCATACCACTAAGGCAGCACATGATTCTTGCTCATTATACCACCGCATTTTTTTTTTTTTTTTTTCAGAGAAACCTCAAAGCTGAATTCCAAAAGGCCATTGAAAAACACTCATGAAAAACGCATCAAACTCTGAATTCCAAAAGACCATTGAAAAACAAACCTAAATTATACAATAAGAGTAATTATATTAATAAACAATAATTCTAGATTTGCAGTTTAATTATACAAGTTATATACAAAAAATTCAAAATCAAAAACAAAACGTTTATGCTATCTATGGAAAAACAAAGATATAGAAAATTGAAAGTTAGGTTTTCAAGGAGAATGTGAAATTGGATTCATCAATGTATAGAAGATACCTAATCAGAGGTTTGGAGAGGGAAAAATGTGAATATATACAAGATTTGGATGCGATTGTACCAACTCGGTGAATCTGAAGCAAAGAAATAGGAAATTGAAGGTTAGGTTTTCAAGGAGAATGTGAAATTGGATTCATCAATGCATAGAAGATACCTAATCAGAGGTTTGGATAGGTAAAAGTGTGAATATATACCAGATTTGGATGCGATTGTACCAACTCGGTGAATCTGAAGTAAAGAAAAATCAACCAAAGTCAAAAACTCTGTTTGGTTGCCGAGAAAAAAACAGAAAAACACAAGGAAGGAAGAGAGAGAGAAAGAGAGAGAAAGAACCTGTGAGGAGCTGAGAGAGATGTGAGCTATGAACGAGAGCGGGAGCGAGAGCGAGAGCGAGACTGCGAGAGAGCCCCTTTGGAAATATCTATCTTCTTTACAATTTCTCTGAGTTTAAAATGAGCTTTTGTACAATATAGTGTTATTGTTTTTAAACGTTTTACAACCGTTGGTACAAAATTTAATTTATTTTATCCACACTTGTTCAAACTGTTGATTAAGCTATTCTCTCTTTTGACCCCCTTTTCTTAAAGTGCTTGCAGAAAAAATACAAAATCAAATATTTTTTAATACCTTTTTTCAAAAGTTATAACAACTGCAAAAATAAAATTATGAATTTTCTTATTTTTATTCTACAATTGTATTCAACCGTAGAAAATTAAACTTTTATTTACATTTTTTTAGTGACCGTAGGTATAAATATGTTGAAAAAACTTAAGTTTGTTGTAGTGAGAAGATTTCAGGCAAAGTTCAATGGCCCATGTAATATTTCCTTGCCTGATCCAGATTTATATATTGATAAAATTGATTGGAACTCCAGGATTGATCCTCAACTTTTATTGGACTTGGAAGTTGCTATTGATTAAAGTGGAAGAGAATAATGTGATTGACAATTCTTTTCAATTAATTTTGGACTATAGTGATTTTTTAACAAGCCCAGAGTATTGACTGGTTGATTGTCGGAGTTGAGGGGATGGTGATGTCAAATAGAATCTACAACTTTTAATGTTTTTAGGTGCATATAATGATTTTCTAGTCAAATTAGAGTTTTATGGTGTTTTTCTAGCCACTTTAGGAGTGCTTTAGGGTTTTCTAAGCATCTCCTAGCAACCCTAGGACTAATTTTTTATTTGAACTCATTGTAACTTTTAAGGCAATTCAGTTTTCAGATTAATAAAATTTCTATTTTCTTGTAACTCTCCCCATGGATTCAAGGAATCCTTTAGATTCAAGGTTATCTTTCAAAATAAGTGTATTTTATTTCTTATGACTTTCTGGTTTCGTCAGTTGGTATCATAGTCTTGTCCTTACCATGGTCTGACAGCTTATTTATGCAACAATAGTCACTCCAATGATGATGCAGTTAATGGAACAATCCTCGCCAGGGCTAAATTTCTCCACATAATGAAAAAGCATGTGGTTGATTTTTGGTTTCCTTACAAATATAATGATATGTTACACACTATACAGTTGGTGGTTATAGATCATTAATTTCATATGATGAGGACTATATTCAAAATTTTATAGGCCAACCACATACATCAAGATTATCACCCAAAGAATTATATATATATATATATATATATATATATAATCTAAAAGCTGGAGCTCAATATTTATTGTTGTTACACTCCTATTGACCCACATCATCTATCTATTTCCAACTAATTCTCTCAACTATTGCCAAGCACAATGTGATTTTTATTTTTTTTACATAATACTTAGTTATTTTAGAAGTGAGATTTTGAATTTTTGTAGACAATAATACTTAGCTATGTATTTCTACATGTATATCGACTATTAAAACCGTCCAAGATGAATATTTGTACACAATATTTTTGTTTTAATTTTTCATCGATTTATTATTTAGTTATAACATCAAAAGCGAAGTAGATGAATTTGTAAAGCCAATATATTTATATATTTAATATTGTCAAAAAAGTAAATAATAAATAATAAAAAGAATAATAATGTGGCCAATGAGTAGGTTGAATAGAAGGGTAGCAACAATAAATGCGACATGAAGGTCTAGTTAAAGGCAATTAAATCTTAATAAATGATAGTTTATGTAGTCAGCTATTTTGTTAGATCACGTCCCCTTTACGTTGTTATGCAAATTATTTTCTTTCATTTCAATAGACATAAAGTCTACTTTTTTCTACATATTATTTTAAATATCAAATTTATAGTATGACATAGTCTCTTAGAAATGTTTGAGAAATATGCAGTTTCAATCTCATGTATCTATATTAGTAAACAAACACAATCAATAATTCGAAACTACTTCTACAATAAGAAAAATTTTAAATATGATAATCTCTTTTAAGAGAATGAAAATTTTGAATAATATATTTAAGACTTAAACAGTGTAATTAATTGAACAGGAATAAAATTAGGAAAATATTGCGCACAATAACATAATTTAGCAAAATATAGATCACTTAAAAAATGTATAATATCAATCAAACAAACAAATCCAAATAATAAAATGATGATATAATTTTTGAGATAGATATATGAAAAATATTTTTAGAAATTGTTTAATTTTTTGCGAAAAAAAATAATTTTCCACAAAATTTAAAGTAAAAATTATATATTATATCATAACTACAAAATAATTAAACAAAAGATTGATATTAAAATAAAATTGAAGTTCAAGCATCAAGAAAAGAAATAGATTTGGGATTGACAAGACAGCTCAATAATGAAAAGATTGAAGAAAATCAAGTTTTTTTTTTTTTTTTTTTTTTGAGAAACAAAAACATACACACAAGGGAAGAAAATCAAGTTACCATCACAAATTGAAAAATTTTATAATTTACATGAGAATTATCTTGAAGTCACCTGGAAAAAGGTGGATATTCTTGCTAATATTGATGAAGATTACAATGAAGCAAAATATCTTGAGGTAGAAATTGTAAAATAAAAAAAAATAAAAAAAAAATTCAAAGATCTTAATGATATCAAATAAGATAATTGCCTATCTCAAGCTCCTATTATTTTAATGGGAGATGATACATTATAGATTTTATTTCGATTGAAAGATTTGATTCAATCAATCATTTATTCTTATTTGGTGAATCTTGTCAATTGCATGAAGACCAAGGAAAAAGAATTTCAAGTTGCTTAATTGATGACTTGCAAGTTTGGAAAGAAGACAAAAGAATTAAAGTATTCCAAATATTTGTTTGTTTGGCATTAAAGATTTCAGACGTCGAATATAAATTTCAGGACAAGTTTTTCTCAATTGGAGGGTTCTAATGTAGAATAAAATCTACAATTCAATTTTTGTTATTTATTAATTTTGATATTTTTAAAGTAATTTTCAGAATTTTAGGTGGAGAGTTACAGCCTGTTTGGTTTAACCTTGTTTTGAGTTATATCACTCAAAACACATAACTCAGTTATGGAAAAATGAGAAACTCACCCCAATTTTTTTGTTTGGCCTAGTTTCTTGATTTTGTTTTCATCACTCAAACTCAAAAATTTTGAGTGAGAGTGATGAAAACTGAAAACACCAAATTGGTGTTTTCAGTTTTTGAGTTATATCACTCAGTGGCATTTTTGTAAAATTAGGCAAAAAATGGGACCCACCCATATGTGTTGTCCCGTCAATTACTGGTCCTTCTTCTGCGTCTCTCCTCCTTCTTCTTCTTTGTTTTTTTCTTTTGCGCTGAGCTCTCTCTTCTCTTCCCGTTCTTCTGTCTCTTCTCCTTCTTTTTTTTTTTTTTTTCCTTTTACCATAAGCGCTCTCTTCTCTCCCCGATCTTCTCTGTCTCGGCGTTATTCTTTTTTTTTTTTTTTCTTTTCTTTTACCCGGAGCTCTCTGTTCTCACTGACTTTTCATTGCTCCTCCACAAGCCGCCACCACCACACCGGCCAGTCGTCACCGTCACGAGCAACCACCAGATCAGTTCAAGCTCAGCCCAAATCGGAACCACCAGATCGGTTCAAGCTCAGCCCAGATCGGAAGTTTGGGTTTGCTATGCACAGGGACCTCGAGATCGGAAGCTTCGCTGGTGACATCAGCTCGTACTTCGCCAGCGACATCAGCTCGTACTTCGCTGGAGCTCCATTTTTGGCTTCGATTTTTTTTTTTTTGCTCTGCGTTATTCTTCTTCTTCTTCGGCGTTATTCTTTTTTTTTTTTTTTGGCTCTACGTTATTCTTCTTCTTTGGTGATGTGGGATTTGGTTGTGGATTTGGTTGGTGGTGGTGATGAAACTGGGTTTGAGTGTGGATTTCATGTTCACGCGGGTAAGGGAAGAATATAGTTGAAAAAGATTGATCGGTGGGCTCCACCATTTTGGCACAAGGTGTACTTAAAAGTTGAGATATATAACTGAGATTTGTTAACAAACAAAAATTTTAGAGATTTTGAGTGATAGTTGGGTTTGAGATATGAGTGATGAGTTTTGAGAATGAGTTAGGAGTTTTGAAAACTAAATTTAGAAAATTGAGTGATGGTTAAACTAAATTTAGTGTTTCCTTGACTTTAAGTGCATCTAATGCCTTTCTAGTCAAATTTGGGTTTTAGAATGTTTTCCTAGCCACCCTAGGAGTGCTTTAGGCTTTTCTAAGCCTCTCCTAGGAGGCTTAGAACTATTTTTCTATTTGAATGCATTGTGCCTCCGAGTCAATTCAGTTATCAAATTGAAAAATTTTCAGGAGAATTCTAATAATGTACTTTTCTTGTGGATTCAAGGTTATTTTTTAAAAGTAGAGATGTTTAATTCTTGCAAATTTCCGTCAGCGTCATATGGTGAGAATAAGAATTGGGAATGCAGCAATTCTCTTGGTGATGAAAATTTGAGTAATGGAAATGGTGCAAGTAGTTAGCAAAATAATAATATTAATGACAATTTTAGGAAAGGTGTGAGGAAAGAAGAATGAGAATCATAGCAGAAGAGAAGAGTACTATATGGCAATGGATGTAAGTCTCCTAGGTGCATAAATCCAAGGTTTCAAGCAGATAGGTATCAAAGAAACATGGATGGGAGAGTGAAAGAGTATCCGTGCATGCCGACCAAATAAGGTCATGGTGGAGCTTGTTATTAAAAAAAACAAAAACAACAACAACAGAAAGGGTCGTGGTGGACGTATTAGAAAAACTAGTAGCTACCGGCTCATATCTTTTGAATTTTTGGCACTTCTATTATGATATTCTTTTGTTTTTAGTTTCAAGTTTCAACACTAACATAGTTTCTCTTATTCTAATTGGAAGACATTGTAAGATGTTATATATATATATATATATACATATGTATATATATATAAGGTAGGTTCAAGTTACACCTGGTGTAACTCTTTAGAGTTACACCTTTTTTAAACCGTTAGATCTAAGTAGATCTAACGGTTTAAAAAGAACCCTCATTAATTCTAAAACCCTTAATTTCTCTCTCTCTATCTCTCTCTCTCTCTCTCTCCACGTTTGGTCTCACGTTAGTATCTCTCTCTCTCTTTTCTAAACCTACGTTTCTGTCTCTCTATCTCCTCCTCCATTGCTCCTCCACTTCCACCTCTACGTGTCGCCAGCAGAAAAAAAAAAAAACAAGCTGAACTATTTCAAAAAACACAAAATAAAACAAACCGTAGAAAGCATATGAAGAAGCAGAGGAGAGAAGCAAAACGCACGCTGAAAATTAGAGATTCAGACCTTGGCTTGGCAGATTGAAAGCATGAAGAAGCAGAGGAGACCTTAGGCATAAGCATTCGCAAGCTGCTGGACTCTTTGGTCTCTCTGGACTCTCATCCCTTATGCACAAGCATTCGCAAGCATGAAAACGCACGCCATTCTCACAAGCATTTTGTCGAGCAGGTGGAAGGCGCTCTGGACTCTCGTCCCTGTTCTTCACTTGGACAAGCCCACGCTTGATAGTATCAGAACTTCGACCTTGGATGATATTTTATTGCCCAGAAACCCCTTCACCCTTCGCAAGCTGCGCATCGATTGTCCTCATTGATCCTTCGTTTACAAATGTGTCCAAGCCGCCATCTTGCGTGGTGTGCAAGAGCTCGACCTTATTCTTGCCCTTGATAATTGACAAACTTCATGGTTTTGGAGCTAGAATTATGGCCTTTATTGGTGGACCGTCAACCGAAGGCTCTGGTGCTGTAAGGATTGCTGCGTTTTTCTTTGTTTCGTCGTGAATTCGTTCATTGTGATAATGTTTTGATTCATTTTCGCTGTTTGCTCCTTTATGCTTAGTTTTGTTTCTTTAATATGAATGGAGTTTGTTATTACTATTATGTTCTGTTTTAGAAATTGCTATGATGGAGAGTTTGATTGATATGAGGTTAGTTGGGATTTACTTGTGTTTAATATGTTGATGTTATAAAGTTGAGTCCGGTAGAGGTGTGATGGTGAGTGAGGGTGTGGAACTGTGGGATTAGTTGAAATGGCAAATGTTGAACATAGTATGCTCTACATTGCCCAGCAACATGTCTGATTGATCCAAGCTTTGAGATATTATGAATGTCTCAAGCTAACATCTTGTTGTTTGACCACTGTTTCTGTCTTGATTAAAATGAATTCTTGTGAGTGATTAGTTTGATCGCTGGATTCAAAATTGTTATAATTACAAGTCAATGCTGGACCTTTTTCTTATTTTTGTGGCATATATTTGATTACAATTCTAGTTTGCAAAAGGTTTCAAGTGTTTGCCAAGTTTTCCTAGTTATTGCATTAACAATGGAGGTGAAATAAGGCTTATTTATTTATTTATTTTCTTTTGAATGGCATATGCCTTCTTGCTTTTGTGCATTAGCTGGTTAAATATTCCTGTTTATGAAATACTGGGATTTGATCTCTCTCTACTTTTGGTTTTTGTTTTAGTATTTCATGGTTACTCACATTACAGGGTCTTTGGAAGTTCTACTGAGTTTTTCTATTTAAATTAGTCCTTGTTGAACAGATCCTGAAGGAGTCTAAAGTATTAAAGACAATGAAAATCACTTTCAACAGTGATCTAGACTCAAAGGAGAAGCTTTGTATTGCGCAAGGTCTTGTGCAGACAGGGAAAGGCTTTCTGCTCTTGGTATTGGAGTGTTTCAAGACAAAGACCAAGGCAGAGAGGCAGAATGCCGTAACAGTGCATTGGAAGAGTTCAAGCCAAGACTACCTAAACAATAGTGCAGTAAAAAGTGTAGTAAACAGAACAGATAGTGCAGTAACTTAAAGCAGCTATACTACCTGTAGTTTTAGGATTAGTTTTGAATTGTTAGCTGTGATTTATATACATGTGTAATGATCTGATTGTTTGTAAAGACTAGTTCCACATTAATTCACTGTTGAACTAGTCTACAGTCATTCAAACATGGGGTTACAACACTTCTTGAACTATCTGTAATTATATGTCTAAAGTTTTGTATAAGCACACTTGTTTATAGTTAAATGCATAAAATTTACTAGTTTGGTTTGGTGACAGTCACAGTGCTGTTGAAATAGGTACATCAGCTCATTTTGTGATTAACATGGTTATGGTGAAGGACCCTTCAATTATTGGAACTTGTGTCAAATTTGGCTAAGGAAAGCAAATTGAATTTGTGCATTTTACGTGAATCAATTCTTTTAACTCTTTAGGCCTTTTGCCTATTTGAAAAGATATGGATTTGTCAACTTTTTCATAGGGGTGGCACCTCCTTTCCTCTCAGGTCTTGCTAGTCTGTTAGGACTCACTCTTCAAGTCACATTTGCTTACCCTTGCTTCATGTGGGTTCTCATAAAAAAGCCTACAAAATACAGCTTCAATTGGTATTTCAATTGTATGGGTTTCATTACGCTTAACAACACATATCAAATTTCAGTGCCTTAAAGTGCAGTAAAGTGCCTTAAATAAAACTATAATGCAGTAAATAAAACCACTAATGCAGTAACTTATGCAGTGCAGTAAAGTGCCTCAAATAAAACCATAATGCAGTAAATAAAACCACTAATGCAGTAATTTATGCAGTGCAATAACTTATGCAGTGCACAATCAACTAGTGCAGTGCAGTAAACAAACATCTATACTACAAATAGTGCAGTGCAGTAAACAAACAGTTATACTAATGCAGTGCAGTAAGCAGGGCAGTAATTGCAGTAAACAGAACAGTGCAATAAACAGTATTGTGAATAGTGCAGTAAATAGTGCAGAACCACTAATGCAGTAATTTAAAGCATCTATACTACCTGCTATTTAGAACCACAAACAAATATAGATTATCATTAAGAAACTATTATTAAAAAATCAAATACAAAGCTGCAAATACCCCCTCAAAACAAGAGGTGAGTAGTAGAAAATCTAAAAAAATAAGGCATATGTCCTTAAATTAAAGTATTCCAACATAGGTCCTTAAAAACACATTGTTAATAACATTAAATTGAAGCAAAAACAATATTCCAACATAGGTCCTTAAGGAAAAAAAAAAAAAAACAAAAAACCAAATAAAACTATTTCATCATGATTAACAACATAGGTCCTTAAAACATGGTTCTTTCAGCTACTTGGACTCAATATATATATAAGTTCGACCAAGGAATGCTCATTTTGTGATTCTCTTCAGCCACATGTACCTACAGTAGAACAAAAAAAGGTATAAGTAAATTTGAAACATGAGATAAATATTATTACAATAAAAAATTCTTTTTTTCTTTTTTCTTAAAAGACTCGAAAAATGTAATGAAAAAACTCACTTTATGCTAAATCATCAATATCATTGTCATCAACCTCTGTAATGTTTTCTTCATCTTGGTAATCACTTCCTTTGCCATTATATTGTTTACAAGTACGACGATTATGACCATAATCCCCACAAAGTTGACAAGATTGTCTTTTTGCTGTTGCACGAGCTAAGGATATTTCAAGCCCACCTTTAATTCTCCCACCAGGACCCTGTTTCTCAGTATTTTTCTTTCGACCTTTGGTTTGTGATACATGTGGATCTTTTATATTCAAAGGAATAATTACAGAGCAGTCTTCTACTTCAACAATGTTAGCTGATCCACCACTCTTGTGATGCATATCCATTTCATTATCTTCCTTATCTTCAAGCAATTCATTTTCCATTCCAAAAGCTTTCTTAAGGGTGTGGTCTAAGTCTGAGATAATCATTTTATATATATCTTCAGATTTTTCAGCAAGGTGAGACAATTGACTTACACGTTGACAAACATGGATGCTTCGTAAGGCTCTTGACATATGATGCTCATCCTCAACGCCTGATCTATATTCTACACTTTTGAGTTCTTTATTTGCTTCTTTTGTCCAACGTTGTAGGATGTAGTGGCTAGGAATCTGAAAAATATTTTTAACCTGAAAGATTAATAACATGAGCCTACAAACAATTCCTATAAACTCAAAAAGTTGGCAGTCACATTCACAAACTTTTGATTCCAAGTTTAGCTTCACAATAAATGCATCATCTGGATCAAAGAAACTTGTTACTTTGTACCTATAAAAAGTTCTATTTTTCTCAACCTTTTCCTTGGTAAAGTGATTACTACTCACCAATTCTTTTTGGAACTTGCTAAATATGGTTCTTGTGTAAATAGAAGCAGCTTGATGCTCTATTTTTGAGCCAATTACCAAAGAAGGTGTTTTATGTCTTGAATCAAAATCTTCCTTCCTTTCTTTCTTATAACGACTGTCCATTGCCTTTGCGAATTTGACCACAAAATCCTTTAATGTAGTACTCGAGTTAACAAAGGAGTCAAAGAATGCATTGATGCTTTCACTTCTCTGGGTAGTGTTCATTCCTGCAAAGAAAGTATTTCTATTGTAAACCGGTACCCATGACTCTCGAATATTATATAATCCTTCAAGCCATTCATTTCTCTCCAAGCCATAAGTCAATATTAGGCTCTTCCAAGCCTCCTCAAATTTTTCCACACTAGGTGACCCACGTATGCATCTCTTCAACTCACGTTTGAATATTGACTTCTTATGATATATGTGGGAAAGTTTCTCTGGAAATTTCTTCTTAATATGCCAAAAACAAAGACGATGATGAGTTCTTGGGAATACCTTTGCAATAGCTGCACCCATGGCTAAATCTTGATCCATAATAATAGATTTTGGCTCCTTCTCCCACATTGCTTGAAGCCAAGTTTCAAACAGCCACACAAAAGTTTGTTTTGTCTCATCTTGCAACAATGCACAACCAAATAAAATTGATTGACAATGATGGTTTAACCCCGTAAAAGGAGCAAATGGCATATCCTACTTGTTTGTTTTGTAAGTTGTGTCAAATGTCACTACATCCCCAAAGTATTGATAAGCCATTCTTGATCGCACATCCACCCAAAAAAAATTAACCATATGGCCAACATCATCACATTGAATTGCATAAAAGAAATTGGAGTTTTGAGCTTGTTGTTTTTGGCAATAATTAAGAACAGCTGAGGCATCTCCAACATCTAGATTTTTTCCCCTAACATCTCTCAAGTGATTCCAACAATCTCTACTTGTAAATGTTTGGTCACCTACATTGAACATCATGGCAACTTTTCCTGTTGGAAGACCTTCTTCACCAAATTTTTCAACTAGACTTTTAGCAGCAGTAGACATTTTTTTGTGGCATCGGAGGTATGACACACTTTTTGGACTAATAATACCATGATTGTGGTTGTTGTTAAATCCCTTCACAACCCATTTCTGCATTTTCTTATTCTTCATGACCCTAAGCATTGCTTCACATCCAGTTCTAAGACTTGAGCAACTTCTGCGGGCCTTGTTTTCATCATCTTTGCTCAAACCATTGTCTAATGCATTTTTTGTTTTGCGCTGCCCTTCACTACAACATACATAAATACGACTTGTTACATTATCACTTTTGGGTGCTTTTTTACTTGTACAGATACAGATTCCAAAACCTTCTTTTTTGGCAAATTCTTTGTAAAAAGTTTCAACATCATCAAGGGAGTCAAATTGCATTCCAACATATGGCGTGAATTTCAACTCACAATCACCAAAATCTTCAAGCGGTAACTCTTTCTCTGATGGTCCTAAATTGTTTGGGGCATCATATAACTCTTCACATTCCATTTGCGATTTAGTAACTATAAGAACCAATATAAATAATGAACACAAATAAAAAATACGCAAACATTTTACCAATATTAGGCCCAAAATTGAAACCACAAAGGAAAAAAAAAAAAACAAACGTAACTCAATTCTCTAATAAATAAGATTTCAAACATAATGTCCAATTCACCAATACCCAAGAACATCTGATCAATGGTATCTAAAGTATTTGGATAAATAGAAAATATTAGGGAAAAAGGAGTGGTGAGGGGATTAAGCTATTTCAGAAAGTAGGACTTACTAATTTGAGTTTGGAAAAGAGCTAGATAATATTTTTTAAGTACTTAATTTTGTGATTATATGTAGTCTATCAAAGTAGTTCAAATTAAAAGTTTAAATGATTCATAGTAGTATAATTCTGAAGAATTTCACATAAACCAAATATGTCAAAAGAAAGATGATTTATTTTGCCTTTAAAACACCAAGAAAAAGCTTTTTCTTGCCATTCTTTATTCTTTCAAGTCAAACTGTTTGTAATTTGTAGTCTTATCTAGTTTTGATGGTTACCTACTTTCAAGGACATGATTTATTATGCCTTTAAAACACCAAAAAAAGCTTTTTCTTGCCATTGTTTGTTCTTTCAAGTCAAACTATTTGTAATTTGTAGTCTTATTGGTAGTTCTAATCAAACATACGATGGGAACTGCATTTACTTTATGCTGCACCCTAAAAACCAGGAGCCTTTCTAATTCCTAAACTGGCAAAAAAAAAAAAAAAGTCTTAAAATATAATGAAAAGGAGGCATCTTGCTCTTAACATTACCATTACACAATGGCTTTTGAATCAACAATAAAAGGTCACTTGTAAATAGAGAGTTTTTATTTTATTTTTTATGAATTTAGTAAAGTGATTCCTTTAAATTATATTATGAAAGTTAGTAGCCATTATTAACAAAGAATAATCACTTTTAGCTCGTTTTTTGGTAAAATTCTATAGGAACAGTTAATTTGTCTTCTCAAGCAAACTATCTTCAAAAAATCATAAAGAAAGTTTGCTTTCGATCCAATTATCATCTGCTTGAGCACAACTACATATCACTCAAAAGAAATCCCTAAAACATGTCTTTCTTCAATCCAAATCCTTTATTCATTCTTCCACTTCAAAGTGTGATCTTACATACAAGAATGGAGAAAGTAAGGATGAATGTGTGATTTGATTTAAAAGGGTTAGTTTTTTAAATGTGTGATCTAATTTTCTTCTTTAAATGAATGTAAAAAAATTGCATCCTAAAAATCACAAATAGTTGACTAAAATAGTACTTGCTCACATAAATAAAAGGAATACCTTTAATGCGCAATGCTCATAGAAATAGTGCTTGCACTTGGTTACAACAACATCAACAAAAGGCTGCCTGCAAATGAAACAGAGCACTCACAAACCAGAAAAGAAACAAAAACAGAGCACTCACAACAGAAAAGAAAGAAAAAAAAAAAACAGAGCACTCACAATAGTTTGGCTTCACATAGAATGCATTCAAGACCATTCAGCTCGGCTTCACATAGAACACATAGAGTCAGAACTCCTAAACACATTCACATACAGCACATAGAATAAGCCCAGAAAAGAAAAAAGAAAAAAAAATAGAGCACTCACAACTTGAAACAGTTCAACTTGGTTTTTTTTCGGCGTGCGTTTTGCTCCTCTCCTCTGCTTCTTCATATGCTTTCTACGGTTCGTTTTATTTTGTGTTTTTTGAAACAGTTTAGCTTGGTTTTTTTTTTTTTTTTTTTTTTTTTTTTTTTGCTGGCAACACATAGAGGTGGAAGTGGAGGAGCAATGGAGGAGGAGATAGAGAGAGAGAAACGTAGGTTTAGAAAATAGAGAGAGAGAGAGAGAGAGAGAGAGAGAGAGAGAGACTAACGGAGATACTAACGTGAGACCAAACGTGGAGAGAGAAAGAGAGAGAGAGAGAGATAAAGAGTTAGACTTGTTTTTTTTTAGATATAGATATGAGATAATTAATGAGATAATATTAAGGGTATTAGAATTAATGAGGGTTCTTTTTAAACCGTTAGATCTAAGTAGATCTAACGGTTTAAAAAAGGTGTAACTCTAAAGAGTTACACCAGGTGTAACTTTAAAGAGTTACACCAGGTGTAACTTGAACCTATATATATATATATATATATATATATATATATTTGCGAAGAAGATTTTTTGCTTTTTGATTAGTAAACATACGTTTTTTTTAATAGTTTTAAAATAAAAAACTTGAAGCTAAAGAGGCAATGTGATCTTTGATAATAAAAAAATAAATTGAAAAACTGACATATTTTAACTCCTTTTGATGACTATAATCTATATGCAACAAGAATCAAGGCTGAAATATGTGTTATGTTGTTGAGAAGAGTTTAATAGGATAAATTGATGCATTTATGTTCACTAGTACCTTTAAAATTTAGGTTTTGTTTTATGTTTGGCCATAGTCTAGATTTCATTATCCTAAAAAGGCCAAAGTCCTTCAAGGAAAATATGATCCATGGGATGGCAACTTAATTTTTTTTTTTAAAAAAAATTATCATTTTTTTTAGTATTTTTCATGTTATGGTTTTGTCTCCTTTTATCTCAACTTTATTTTACTTTACACTAACCCATACCATAAAAATCACGACATCCCAAGTAGGGATGGCAATGGGGTACAGCAGGGCCGAAGGATGGGGTCTATGACCTTACCCGGCATGGTTTTGTCTCAATCTATCCCCGTCCCTCCCCACATGACGGAGAAAATTTTATTGCCTTATTCCTGTCCCTTAGGGCCCCGCAAAGCCCCACTCCATCCCATAAAACTCTATTTTTTGTTAATTTGCTCCAAAACTAATTACAATTAAAAAAAATTGTTTCATTAATAAAATTATACTAGAAATTACAATTAAATTTATCCCATCAAATTAAACTAATTTTTAGCAAAAACTGAATAATATTATCCAAGTGTTTAACAAGAAAATATCACAACAAAAACAAAAAACTCATAGTATAACAAATAACAAAATAGAGGCATGAATGTCATGTTGGGTAGAATAAAATAAACTAATATTAATATGTTTGTTTAAATAGTAGGGTTTTTGGGTATAAAAAATTTACAATTATAACTTTTATCAACGCGGGGTAGGGTGGATGTAAAAAGTCTAAACCTATTCTTGCCCTGCCTTGTAGGCCCTATGGTGCGAGGCTAAAATCTCATCTTTTTCTCGCTCCACAACCTTATTGGGATGAGAAAAACCTATGCGGGGCGAAATGGGGAGGGACGAGTCAAGTGGGGTGGGCAAAATTGTCATCCTCTCCCAAGAGCAATTATTTAAAAAAAAAAAAAAAAAAAAAAATCCATGCTCTTCACTTCAATTGCACGGTAGAATTTTTAGTTAAAATGTGATTAAGCCTCGATCAAACTTGATTAACTCCAAGATTTTGCTATAAATTGATTAAGTTCACCGATATGCCAATATCCAATCTGCCAACACAAATCACTTCACCAATAGTAAATTCACTCCCAAAACGAATAACATAAAAAACAATACTGTAGTCCCTATACTCTTCTTGTGGATTCATGGTTAATTTTCAGAAACAAATATGTTTATTCCTTGCAACTTTCCATTTGCGTCATATGATTAGAACAAAAATTGAGAATATAAAAAAAATTAAAAATCAAAACATACACAAAAGAGTTCAAAAATTAAGAATATAAAAAATAAATTGAAACTTACATAAGATAACCAAGAATTTAAATGGGCGTTGATGTAGAACAGATAGCACATGCCTTCCTAGAGCAGCAGGGGTGCAAGTAGTCGCAACACAAGATCAAAGGAGGTTGTCAATAGAGGCCATTGGGGTGACAGTGTCGAAATTGCATGAAATTTGGTAGGCTAAAGGGAAACAGAGTTCTAATCTAGATTCATTCTAACATGAACATCGCCAAAATTTAGGCAAATTCCTTCATTAAGGCACTGAATACAGTGTTTCTGCTATTTATAATAATATTTGTTTTTTCTTAATAACTTTTAGTTGAAAAGTTAAAATAAGGTCTCGTCTATTTTGGGACAACCCTTAGAGTCAGTCGTTTATGATTTTGTATTTAACTCAGTTTTGCCATTTTTGGTAAATTTCTGTATTTTTGTCACCTAATCACATAATTTCTCAGTATTTATATACATTTTGTAGTCATCAGAGGCAATTCAAACTATTATCAATAAACACAGACTTTTGTCAAATTATTTTTTTAGTGGATTCCAGTTCTCTTCTCATTGTGGATTAAAGGAAACCCCTTATGGATTTGAAATTTACTACTAGGAACTAACAATTTAGTTTCTGTTCCATCAAGAGAGCATCAAGTGTGCTTTCTTTAGGCATCCATGACATCAGTTGGTATATGTTGATAGCGTATTTTGTCCGCCCTTGATTTGGGTGCCGGACCATGAAAAATCCAAAAATATCATTTTCCCTTTACGGAGCCATGAAAACATCTAAAATGACGTGACACAACCCGTTCAGGCGCCGGAGCACCGAAGTGCCTTTTTCTTTTAAAATGACCAAAACGCTCCTAGTCAACCCTAGGTTTGACTAAAGGTAAAATGAGGTCCAAACTTTCACAAAACAACGTTTTTCATAGTTTTACATCAAACCTGAGCTTATAGGATACTTTTAACAAGTTTAACCAAGTTAACCTAAAGTCGATCTTGAGTGAGCCCAAAAGCCCTAATTTTGATCCAACTACCAGAACGAGTTGAAACCAATGTCATTACGAAGATTATTGAATTCTCATTCCAAAAACTGTTCATGGGTCGAAATGGAGTTGAAACGACAGAGATATCACGAAAATCGGGATGGCACACCAATTGATGCACCACAAACTTCCAAGAGCCATAACTTTCGATTCGACTATTGGATTTTCAAGTTCCACACCATTTCGAAATCCAGAAGTCAAGATCTTTCCAAAAATTTCATGTTCAATCTGATCAGAGGAATGAAGGCTAGCGGCCCTCTAAGGGCCACCACCTCGTAATTTGTGCCGAGGGCACCCATCAGACAAGGGAGAGGACACTTTTTCTGAAATTTGCTCTCTGCCCAGCTCCTCTCTATGTTTTTCTCTCTTCCAAACACCCAAAAACACTCCAAAAAACACATCAAAGTCTCTTGATTCTTCCCTCTTCACCAAGAACACAAGGTATTGCTTTTGTACCCAATCTTTTTTTCCCTGGTTCTACACTTTGGATTTGGGGTTTAGGGCTGTGGATGTAGCTTTTTAGCTATCATCCACAGTCCTAACCTTCTAATTTTTTTTTCCTAGCATTTAGCTTGCTCTTTTTTCTTGAATAACATGATTTATTGCTTTCTTTAGCATGTTTCTTGCTTTATGTGTTTTTCTAGCCTAGATTTCTTGGTTGTTATGTTCTATGCCATGTTTGGTGCTTAGATCTATGTTTCTACATGCTTATATGTTTAGATCTGCATGCTTAGGGTTTTTACGCCATGCTTCCTTGGTTTCATTCCTCTTTTTGCTTTATGTTGATGTTAGAGTTGTGTGCTCACATGCTTGATATCGTGTCTATGGTTATGCTTGGCTCGGATCTATGTGTTCATGTGCTTTTCGCCATGTTTTATGCTTAGATCTGCATCCGTAAATGCTTATATGCTTGGATTCTTGTTCGTCCATGTCTATGTTCTAAACTCTCACATGTTCACACACACATGTTGCCATACCCATGCCTAGATCTATGTTATCACATGTTTGTATGCTTAGATCCATGTTTTCACATGCTCGTGTGCTTGGATCTAGGTTTTCACATGCTCATTCCCTTGCTTATGTTTTCTACGCGCTTTATGCCATCTTCCATGTGTTTGTGTGCAGCATGCCATTTTTATGTGCCTAGACCTAGGCTATGTTTGTCTGGCCATGTGCTATTGTAGCCCTTTTGTCGCTTTATCTTCCTTTATTGTGTTTTGGTCTATTGGTTCGGACCCGATCTAGATCTTATGGTCTTTGTCATCGTCCGTACACCTCGGCCCATATCAAAGGGTTTGGATCACCCCATTTTGCATGCTTATGCTTGCTTGCTTCTATGCTTTATGCTTGTGTTAGCCTCTCTAGATCTAGGCTTTGCCATGTTTGATGTCCTTAGCGGGTCTGTGGTTGCATCGGACACCCAGGAGCCCATGTCTGGATGTAACCACTTGTGATGCATCTCCGTGATGTAGGTTGCTTCATGTATACCTTTCCCCTTTTCTGCCCCGTGTGATGTTACGTTTACCATGCTTGTTTGTGCCACCCGTTGGCTTTCCTTGCATATTTACATGCTTGCTTACACATCCATGCATGAGTCTTGCTTGCTAGTGTGTCGTCCATACTTCAACACAATAAAGCTATGGACATTCGATCCAAACCTGCATTTGTTCCTCGCGGACACCACCTTTTGTTTCTTTTCTTACCTGTTTACTCTTTTGCTTGTTTGTTTGCTATCTTGCTTGTTTCCCTTCTTGCTTGTTTGCTTGCTTTCATGCTATGTTTGCCACGCCTATCTCACTTACTTGCTTAATGCCTGTTTCATGCATGCTTTGCACATTTTCCTTCCATTACTTGTCTGTTGGCTCTTTGTCTTTGCCTTTGCATGTACACATATGGAACGCGGACGCATGGAGCTAGGGCACAGTCTCTCAGACGCAAGCAAAAAGGGCACGAATACAAGCATGTGGATATAAGCCAAGCGGCTGTAGTCAATAGGTTTAGGAGTTTAGCATTTCCCTTTAGTTTTGTGCTCTTTTTAAACCCCTTTCTTCCTCCTCCCTTTCTCTCTTAGATGGATTATATTAGGTATATCATGTTGTGTACCATTCATCCTTATCGCTAGAGTATGGCGACCCCTGTTTATTTTCCTGCACCTATATTTTAGGTTATACTCTAGAGATGTAGGCATTTACTTTCCTACTCTGTGTGCTTGCATTTTGCATGATGTATGTATATATATACCTTCTTTCCTCCTTCCGGTGTGATTGTCACGGTCCGTGTCACCTAATGCCAGCGATGCCTAATTTTCATCACAAAAGAAAGGTGACTTCTCACTGTATTTTCACTGTGGAAATCTAGTACTTTGCCGAATGTCTTACAAAAGCATAGATTGCAACTACACCCTTTCAAACACTAAACCTCGAAGCCCTCATGCATGCAAAGCCCCGAAAGCCAACACCAAAATCATGTTTTCACTACCAATCTCCAAAAATTAAGCTTTTGTTAAAACAAAGGACTGTCGTTGGACAGGCATTGTAAGGTGCCGAACACATTCCTGGCACGTAACCAAACTTCCAGACCTAAGAATCAAGATTTTTTGTCATCCACATTAGATCAGGAAAAATGCCCTTTTTCTTAACCTAGGATCGGTAATAAAATCAAATAGAAACAGGTGACCAATCACATCTTAAAAAAACCTCATGATTGGTGGTGACTCCACTTACCTTTGGTAATCCCTTAAAATTTGGCCCAAATTCTTGCCACAACGCCAAAGGTAGACCTACCTTCCTTCACTGAGAGAGAGAGAGAGAGCACCCGAAGCTTCGCTTGAAGTGAACAACACGTGCATCATTCAAAAGGGGCCCTCCAACGGGGCCCCCCATGTGCGGGAGCTATCACCACGGTAGGTGGTCGAACAAAGGCATAGTGGCGGCAGTCTTTCTGCTTAGTCCGATTGAGGCTAGGCGTCAATAGACTGGCAACTCCACTGGGGATCGATAAGAGTTTAACCTTTAGAGGTTTGACAATTTTCAAAAGAGCAAAAAATATTTTTCCAAAAGGATGGCTTTGAGATATTTTCACATAGGGCTTTATAGCTTTTCCCACATGCTTTACCGCTTTCCTCACATGCAAACATAGGGTAGCAAAATTTAATTTCCATTACACCTGTATCCGCTTTCCATATATATATATATATATATATATATATCTACTATGCTTTGAAAAAGTCTTCCCCCTTCATTAAGGATTGCATGACATATACACCCTTTTGAGCCGAACCCAGGCTCCGCATTGCTAGCTTAGTCACATCTCTTTGGGGATTTCATCACCCCATCTTTAGATGTCCGGAAGGAAACACCGACAGTGTTACACATAGATAGATTCGGGGCTAATGTTGTAGGCACTTTTAGGTCCATGGGTGGATAGGAGTAGCTAAAAAGGCCCCCTCGATCCTTCCTGCCTCATAACTTCCATAAATGAAGGGGTATGATGATTGAATACCCTAGGATAGGAACCACCTACCAATAAATCTTGTACATGCAGTTGGCTTAGTTATGTCAAACCTGTGAGGACTAGATTAAGCCCAGAGCCCATTAGGACTAGGCGAAACCTAAAGAGTGAACATCCAAGCCTAGGAAAGGATACCCTTATAAGGCTAGAGGTCAGGGGAAAGTTTCTTGTAACAGGTGTGCCCTTTTTGCTTGGCCAAAGAAATTGTGCTCTACTCTATGTTCCTTCTATCCTGCTTGCACAACATCCATGATTAAACCCTTAGGAAAAGCAACCCTGTTGCTTGTACCTGCTAGACCATACCCTGTCCCTAAGGGTTTAAACCCTACAAGGACACTCATGCATACATTATTTGGTTCCATCACCTAATTATGCAATGATAAAATTTGTGGCAAGTAACAAAACTCTGTTCAGGAGGAGATGTTGTCGAAAAATTGTCAAGAATCCCAAGATATCATGAGTCCAAGAATCCCCCCGAGGGAGATCCAACAAAGATTGTCAAGAATCCAAGGGCTCCCCTAAGAAGTCCAAAGGCCGAGAAGTTCATGCTACCCAAATTGCCAAGAAATCTGAATTGCTAAGACGTCAAAATTGCCAAAAGGTCCTAAAGGTCAAGAACCTAAGGGCCCCCCCTAAGAAATCCAAAGGTCCAAGAGATCCATGCTGTCTAAGTTACCAAGAGATCCAAGTGTCCAAGAGCTTACTCAAGAAGTCAACATTATCAGAAGCAAAGCTTTTCCTCGCAGTCGCATTTCTTATATTATAAAAGGCCCATTATTGGAGCTGATGAACCCAACATTATAAAAGCAACTTTTGTACAAG
Organism: Castanopsis chinensis; assembly: GCA_032878915.1. NCBI lineage: Eukaryota > Viridiplantae > Streptophyta > Magnoliopsida > Fagales > Fagaceae > Castanopsis > Castanopsis chinensis. The sequence continues at coordinate 4,983,462 of JAVQMG010000131.1, read as the reverse complement.
CATGTAGTCAAAGGAAGGGTCCTTCCCGCATAATTGAGCATATCATGAAAGTTTCGGTTACTTGCCAATCTTGTGCATTAATCTCGCATCATAGTAGAAACTCGCCATAATAAATACCCAATCAAGGGTGCAAAGCCATTTTTTTTTTTTTTTTTAAAAAAAAAATGGTAGGTGCATGTTAAATGGCAAGAGCATAAACTAACCTGATCTGGGTGTTGTGTTTCCACTTTGTCAAATGCACCCCGCCACGCTGTGATCCCATTTTCACTAGGTCTCTCGTAAGGGAGATGTCTACTAGCAGTGCTTCTCTGCATGAGGAAACTGCTCAAGAAGTTGCTTCTCTAAGGGAGCAAATGGTAGAAATGGTGCGTATAATGCAACAACTAGTTCTAGGAAGAGGACTAAACTCTTTTGGTCATAGTCAAGGGGGTCCCTAAACTTAGAATGAAAATTAGCCTCCACTAGTATAGGAATAGGGCCACCATGTGCCGCCCCAGGGAAATGACTTGGAAACGGATCCTTTTAAGGATAAAAACCTCGAATCTGGGATCAGCCAAGTCTAGAGCCAAATGGAAACTCTAGCTGAAAAGCTTCATATCACAGAGGGCTCTAGTGTATAATCTAACCAACTTCCCACAGGTCATTATGCCTCCCAAGCTCAAGGCGCCAGAGTTCGTCAAATATAATGGTACATGAGACCCCTACGCGCACTTGCGCATGTTCTGTAGGAAGATGGCTCCCTATAGGGACAATTACCCTCTGTTTTACACGATTTTCCCTGATAGCTTAACCGACCCCTTAGCCACATGGTATACAAGATTGGAAGACTTCTAATTGGAGGGAAATGGCCAACTCTTTCTTGGAATACAACCGGTTCAACACTGAGATAGCTCCCAACTGCGTTGTTCTTTAGAGGACAGAAAAGAAAAGTGGGGAATCCTTCCGTGAGTATGCTTAGAGATGGCGCGAACTAGCCACACAAGTGCAACCCCCTATGATGGAAAATGGGATGATCAAGTGGTTCATTGTCAAACTCAAGCCTCCTTATTGTAAGAAGATGTTCAGTACCCAAGTCACTCATTTCACTAGCCTCATCCTTATTGGGGAGCGCATTGACGAGGGAAGAAGATCATGGATGTTGAATCTTTGAGTTCTATGATTGAACAACAAGTCAAGAGAATAACCAATCACAAGGCTAAGGAAGCCAATGTTCATATGGTCGATAATGCATTAGAAAGACCTAAGGGTGTCGCCCCCGCCTATGCTACCCCAACTGCTAGACCTTATTAGCAACAAAATCAGTCTGCTGAAGCACCTAATAGAGCCTTTATCAGAGAGGAAGGCCAGATTTACCACGTGCCCCCAAGAGGGAAAACTAGAAGTACACTCTGTTACCTATGCTTATGTCAGATCTCTATGCTTACCTATTGGAAAGGAAATAAGTGACCCCACTATTTCAAAGGCCCAGAGAAGGTCCTCTCCCACCAGGATTTGATCCATCCAAAAAGTGCGAACATCAATTTGGGGCCGAGGGGCATACTTTAGAAGAATGTTTCTAGTTGAGAGATTGTGTACTAGAACTCATTGACAACAGGCTGATACAGTTCAATAATGCAGTCACCCCGAATATCATTACCAACCCTTTCCCTTCCCATTAGGAAGGGAGTGTGAATGCCATCATTATAGTGGAAGAAAGGGTTCGGAATTTCTCCTCACCATCATTCCTGTGGAAGGCTATGCTCTGGGCCTTGGTCCAAGAGAGCCATCTTGATCTTAAAGGTATGGGAACCCTAGGATTTGATTGGGGAATCTACTCATTCTATGACAATGAAGACGACCATGCCCTGTTTGATTGTAAAGTGCTCCGAGCACAAGTGCAGAGTCTAAATGAGTGAGGTATCATCTGGATTGAAAGGGAAATTGTGCGAAGAAGTGATTTTAGGGCTGCCAGCTTATGTCTACCAATCGTCTAGTTAGAGGCCAGTTGCAATGTTATATCAGTTGGGTCAAGGAAGGATTAGGATGAGTATTTATTGAAACGCCTTGGCCACGTTTCTCCAAACTGTCCTTTTCAATAGTCATTAAGGAAATTGTAGAAATGCCAACAGATCTAGGGTCATCAGGTTCAGGGAAGAGGGAAGTCCCATCTGCCATTGGAAGATTCGTTCCTCTAGTTCTCGCATTGCCTAAAATCGCAGGGCTAGCCTCATCATCAGTTTAGGTGGGAACCGCCATCTTTCCTGCTATTCGAGGTTTCAATCCTCTTATTTTGCCAAAGCTTGCCTCAAGAATCTCTGGGATATCTAGTTCAAAGGCCCTTTAAGCTATTCTACCAAGTCGGGTGGTCATTAATCCAAAGACGTTCTCTATAGCACCTAATTTGTAGACTCAAGAAGGTGTTATCATTCGCATGCCAAAGTCGTTCCCTTATAAAGATTTTCATTATGTCCCCTAGAAATACGACATGTCATTGATCTCCACTCGAATTGAAAAAGAGGAGCTCTAATATCTCTTTAGGCCTATCTAGGCTTACTAGAAGTGGTCGTTGCTATACTCCCGAGGAGTTAGCAAAGAGAAGGAAAGAGATTGGCAAGGGTACAACCGAACCTGTCAGGGGCAGAGTCACAATCGAAGAAGCTGAGAAGTTCTTAAAGGTTATCAAATACTCAGAGTACAGTGTGATTTTGTAGCTAAACAAGTCGTCAGCTCATATTTCCATCTTGGTGTTATTGCTATCCTCTAAGGTCCAACGCAAGGCTCTCTTGAAAGTCCTAATAGAGACACGTGTACCTACAAGTGCTACAGAATCCGCCTTTGCGGGTATGGTCTCAACAGTGTTAGCCACCAACGAGATTTCCTTTACTAATGATGAATTATCACCAGAAGGTAGAAACCACACTTTGCCTATGCACATTATAGTAAAGTATGAGGATATGATTGTTGCAAGAGTACTGATTGATAATGGATTGGCCCTGAATGTTTGCCCAATGTCCACTTTGGAGCACTTGAATGTGGATACCTAGCTTATCCACCCTACCACCATGATCATCAAAGCCTTCGATAGCACTCCTCGGAAGGTGCAAGGTGAGATTGAATTAGCCATTGGAATTAGCCTATGTTCTTCTCAATCAATATCTAGGTCATTAAGGTGGATTCCCCTTATATAATGCTTCTGGGGAGGCCTTGGATACGTACCTCGGGCGCAGTTGCTTTTACCCTTCAACGGAGACTTAAGTTCCCATCTAAAGATCTGATGGTCACTATCATGGCTAAGGAACCCCTGACTTTCTTCAAGGAGACTTCAGTCCCCTACATTAGTGCTAATGCTTTTCTAGAGGCAACTTTTCACAATTTCAAGCTAGTCTCCATGGTTTCTAGAGTTTCAGAACTCAAGTCAGCATGGCCCTCTGCTACTTTAATGGCTGCTAAGGAGCTGCTCAAATTTAACTATTAGTTAGACCAAGGCCTCAGTACCATGGGAAATGGGAGGGCATCTTTGGTTGAACTCCCGGACAACAAAGTGAGCTTTAGTCTAGGCTACGACCCTTCTGATAAAGAACTTTTTTAGGCTTCCAGAGAAAAGAAAGGGAAGTGCATTGGCCAAGGGATGTCTGTTCCGCACATAAGGGTCACTTTTTCGGCTCTGGCCAAGGTCATCAGATCAAAAGTAGTGCAAGAATCATGTGAAGAAGAATCAAATCTAGCTTGTCTCATCCGTCTGTCCAGAGGAATTCTCAATGAACGCCACCATATCCCCAAGGGATGATCTGACTACTACTATCAGGCCTTATGTGCTAAGCAAGATAGTAGGCCATTGGACCGTCGAGCCCTGCTTTGTGGTTGCATCGGCTGAGTAAGGATTATTCCATTATTGTGTGGTTAGGTCCTCCATTTGCTTGAAAGAGTTGGAATAGCATATCTAGTTTGCTTTGCATGTTTATTTCCTACTCCTTGTTTGCATTTTCCAATTCATTTTCCAAAATAAAAAAAAAATATGCCTTTCCTTTTTATCATTATCAGGCATAAACTCTGTTATCCCCTATCTATAATTCACTAATGAAATTATCCAACATATTATTCAGGAAATCTTTGCATTTATCTCTTTACTTGCTTTCTCATGAATATGTATCTGCAAGTTGTCGTATATTTCCTTGTATATGCTCCGTTGTATAGGATCTATTCTAATTCCCAAGCAGGTACATTGTCTCATTGCCATAACGAGGACATTGATGACATATGTTGGGAAATTTAGACCCCAGTTGATAGAATTAATAAGTTTTAATTTCAAGTTGTTAATTAGATTTATTATGAATAAAACTTGTTAAAACAAACAAACATCAATATAATGTCAAAATCATATGCAGCGGAAAAGTAAATAATACAAAATATGATAATCTAGGAAAGTCAATGAAACCAACTAGTTTCACAGTAAAAAAACCTGGGGGGAAACCTTCCCAAAAAGCAATTCACTATAGTAAAGAGAAGTTTCAAATCTAATACAAAACCTTTGTCCCTAGACTCTACAATCCCCGTAGATGAACTTACAGTGAAAACCTTCTACTGCTTCAAAACCTCTGGACTCTTCAATATATGAACGTCACTCTTTTGATGCATAGATCCCAGTACGTGAGTATCTCTTTTGCACGAATCCCAGTACATGACTCACTCACCAACTTGAGGAAGAAGAATGTTGGCTGCAAAGTTCTTCACTTCATCAACAATGAAGATTGAGAAGCACTTGGTTACAAAATCCTAAGGCACAAAGACACAGTAGCTTCTTTTAGAGAGAATAAGGCTTAGGTCGCCTTTTGCATATGTTCTCCTTGTATTCTCTTATGTGACGGCTTCTAAAATAAGCCTTATATATGTCTAGGGTTGTGAGAAAAGAAACCCTACGCAAATACATAAGCATGGACTAAAAATCAGATCTAAAAATTATGATTTTCGTAACCTCGATAGATACCTCGATAAATGGTATCTGTCGAACCTTATTAAACCTCGATAGATAGCTATCTGTCGAGCAGCTATCAAGCTATCTGTCTGCAGGTGTCGAGCTATCTGTCCAGCTTTAATAAACAACTTTTCTTCACTTGTTTCTTGGTCCAATCTTCATAGCTTTTATTAGACTTGAACAGCAAGTTCTTTAAAGTATTAAATACATCCTAGATCTACCCAAATACAAGTAAAGTGCATTTTTTTAAAGGATTAGCCAATTACATAAAATATATCCTTAACAACATGAATGAGAAAATAGAGTTGGAACATGACATTGAAGGATTGGAGGAAATTTTGAGTTTGCTTCATGATATTTTGGAAGCTTTAAATAGAGAGGGTGAAGGGTCCAAGCCCAACATAGAAGAGACAAAAGTGGTTAACCTTGCCAACGAAGGCAAGAATGAAAAACCTGTCAAAATTTGGGAAAACTTTCCTAAAGACATAAAGCCTAAACTCATAGCACTACTCAAGGAATTCAGAGAGATCTTTGCTTGGTCCTACCAAGATATGCCAAGGCTAGATATTGAAATCCTCGTACACAAAATCTCAATCAAGCCTGAATGCCCTCCAGTATGGCAAGCTCTTCGAAGAATGAAATCTAAGATCATTTTGAAGATCAGAGAAGAAGTAGAAAAGCAGTTGAAAGCCGATTTCCTTATCGCAATAGCCTACTTAGATTGGGTCGCCAACATTGTTCTTGTGCCTAAGAAAGATGGGAAAGTATGCATGTGCATTGATTACAGGAATAATTTGAACCAGACCAGCCCTAGGGATAATTTTTCGTTGCCACACATCAGTCCCTTGGTCAATAATACCACAACCAATAGGTTCTTCTCCTTTATGGATGGATTCTTAGGCCATAACCAGATCAAGATGGTCGAGGAAGACAAAGCCAAGACAACATTCACCACACATTGGGGAACCTATGCATACGATGTCATGTCATTCGGCTTGAAGAACACTGGTGCTACTTACCAACAAGCTATGGTAACCTTGTTCCGTGATATGATGCACAAAAAGATTGAAGTCTACGCAGACGACATGATTGCCAAATCCCGCACTGCTAGGGATCATTTGGGAGATTTGAGAAAGTTGTTTAAGCACCTTATCAAGTACATATTGAGACTGAACCCTAACAAGTGCATCTTCGAAGCTAGTTCAAGGAAACTACTTGGCTCTATAGTCAACCAAAGGGGAATCGAAGTGGACCCAACAAAAGTCCAAGTCATCCGAGATATGTCGACATCGCAAACCGAGAAACAAATTCGTTGTTTCTTAGGCAAAGTCAATTATATAGCTCACTTCATTGCGCAATTGACTGCCACATGTGATCTGCTATTCAAGCTCTTGAAGAAAGACTCCAAGATTGAATGGACAAATAAGTGCCAAGCGGACTTTAACAAGATTAAGCAATATCTATTGAACCCTCCTGTTTTGTTTCCCCCAACACTGAGATATCCATTGATCCTCTACCTAGCGGTACAAGAAACCTCCATGGGTTGCATGTTAGGCCAAGCGGCTGAGCCCGATAAGAAAGAAAGGCAATTTACTATTTAAGCAAGAAGTTCACTAGTTGAAGGGATGAGCATCTGCCTGATGGGATCGTGTTAAATTAAACCGTACCCGTGAATGAAAGCTTCCAATACAATCATGGAGGAGAATGAAGAGATTAATGGAAAATCGGTTCTTACCACCAGATTACCAACATGAGTTGTTTAGACAATATTAGGATTGCAGGTAGGGTACTTAAACAGTTAATAAGTACATGGAGGAGTTTGATAGGCTAGCGAATCAACATGATTTGGAGGAAAATAAAGATCAACAAATATCCAAATTTGTACACAGGTTGCGAGTTTCCATTTGGGATTAGGTATCCTTACAAACCTTATATACATTAAATGCGGCTATAACCTTGTCCAAGAAAATAGAATATCAGTATCTTAGGGCAAGTTCGAAGTTTCCCAACCGCAGTTCGAAGTCCTCCAATTCCACTGCCAACAAAGGTAAACAATCCATGTTTACGCCACGATCACAACCCGTGGTTAGGGAGAATAGTGGTTTCAATCAATCCATAGTAGCAGTAGTAGGCTCTTCAACCCAACTGATAGCAAACACCAACCCCTGTGCTAGGCCAATTGGGAATAAGTGCTACAGGTGCAGAGAACCAAGACATCAATTTAGTACTTGCCCTAAGCGAGCCACAATGAATCTAGTAGTGGCAGAAGAGGGCGAGGCAGAAGGTGAACAAAAAGGTGAAGAGGTGTATAATGATTGATAGGCCACAAACGCTTTAACCCCTTATGATGAATTAAGTTGATTAATTAGTCAAGTTATTAATCAAATTAACATGCAAATAATGTGGTAGCACAAACAAATCATCAATAAACTAAATTATACAGTGAAAAATAAATTGACACGGTGATTTGTTTACGAATGGGAAAAACCTACATGACAAAAATCCTATTGGGTGATTTTAAGGTCACCACTCCCGAAATTCCACTATTATCATAACAAGCGGTTACAAGTAAAGGAATCTCAAGTACCTTACCAACCTACAGTTGAACCCTTACCCCAATACCCGATTAGACTCGTTCTGTAGTGACAATTTCTTCTTTTGATGTACGACTCCCAAGTACGTGACTAACCAATTGCGCAGATCTTAGTACGCGACTTCAATCACCAACTAGAGAAAGTTGTTAGCTGCAAAATTCTTCAATTCATTTACACGATAAAGATCAAGAAGATGCTTGGTTACAAAACCCTACGGTGCACATTACATAGCAACTTCTTCACAAGAGATGAACTAGGGCAAGAACTTTGTCTCAGGTCACAAATTGCTTGAACAAAGGTTTCTCAATACTTGTGCAACTTGTATACTTTTACGGCCCTTAAAATAATCCTTTTATATGTCTAGGGTTAGAAGAAAAGAATGCCCAAAGACACATGTACGGATTGGAGTCAAAAACAGAACTCAAAATCTGTTTTTCTTAAATCTCGACAGCTAGAGGTGTCGAGGTGCTATCGAGTAGCTGTCGAGCCTCGAGGCTGAACAACTTCTTAAAGCTCGATAGATGCAACTGTTGAGCTAGATGTCGAGCTTTAAAATCTGGTACTTCTTCAACTTGAATCTTGGACAACTTGCATGGCTTTAACACTTGATCTTGAAACTTTGTTTCTTGAAGTATTAAAATCATCCTAGAGCTACACAAATACAAGCTAAGTGCATTTTGTCAAAGGATAAGCCAATTACATAAAAGAATGACATATGTTTAAAACAACTTGAAACACATATGTCCTAATAATCTCCCCCTTTGGCAATCCGTGACAAAACCACAATAACAAATGAACATATGAGAGAAGTCATAAATCACTCAACTCATATTCACTTGTTGAATACAATAAAATCTATCCTAACAGAAACTCTTGAAAAACTTTGCAAGAAGAGAGTTTATGGCAAGTAGACTTTGACAACTTGTATTTTTGAAACACTTTAAACAAAACACATCAAGGCATCTTTGTGTGAAATAGAAATAATAGATTGTATACAAGTAAGGAAACATGTGTATAAAGATAGAAAAGAAACAACACATGTAGTGATAGTTGAAGAAAACATACATCATCACATATATATCAAAGATAAGCACAATGTATGTATATAAAGGTCACAAGACCTAAGGTATAAGAACAAGGAGGTAAACACTCCCCCTAATAAGATGAAACACAACTCCCCCTTACAAGGACATGTATTTCTCCCCCTAACTTGTAGAATCTTAAAGAAAGAAACCACAAATTCTCCAATTTCTCCCCCTTTTTGTCACGATTGACAGAAGGTACAGGAAGCTATAAAGCTTTACCTGAGATACATAAAGATGATCAAGGATGACCAAGAGGGCACAAAGAATCCATAAAAATGCATGAATGTAATGAAAAAAAATGCTATCGATGACAAGATAAGAGAAACATGCAAAACAAAGAAAAATGAAATGCATGCAAGGATATCTCGATCGATCGGGAGGTGTCGAGGATCTATCGAGCAGAAGATATCTCGATCGATCCACCTAGCTATCGAGAGGTGTCGAGATTGCGATAAAAAATCAACTGAAGATCACGACAGACAGCCAGGTTTCGAGAGGTGTTGAGAAGATGTTGAGATGGCTTAAATGCAGTTTTTCAAGAAGAGAAAAACACAAATATGAATGCAATCAAGCATGCAACTCAACCAAAGATCCAAACAACATATTAACCTCTCAAAAACATCTCTCAACAAGAAAAATGTCATGCATTTTAATCCAAAATAGACACACACACACACACACACACACACACACACACACATACACACACAACAAGTCTAACCAATTTTTATTTTAAAAACAAGTTAAGACAGTTTAGTGAGCATACATCAAGGCATGTAAACCTTGTGATGGCCAAATCACATTGTACCTGCACATGTATCAAAAATAGCAAAGAATATTGCGTGTTGTATGTGAAAAACATCGCAAGATTGCATAAGTGTCTCAAGGTTATGACGATTTGAGATATGAAAATATCTCTTTAACTCACAGACAATCATAACTGCTTGATGGGGACTATCACCTTCGAGGTACATCCTATAACTCCCATATCTCCTAGAAAACACGCTTGCAATAATATTTTAAAGTATTTTGTTCTTTTTGCTTTTATTTCTTTGCATATTTTCTTTTATTAAGCAAACTATGCATGGGCATATAAGAGAGAAAAGAAATACACAATTATGTTAAGATTTTTGACATTGCACTTTTACTATGCCGAAGTATACAAATGTCATTTCATGATTGGTGAGTAACAGTGTGAGATGGTTATTTATGTCTTTCTCTTAAGATTTTCTAGTCCTACCCGTTAAAAAAAGTGATACGAGTGTTAAGTACAAGAGATCACTTAACCTTACTCATCACAAATAAAGAGCCACAAATCTCACTTACTTAATTGTGCATAAGGATGCTCATCCAAGCTACAAGAGATATAAAGTTTAGAAAACTCTGTTTCAATGGCCATTTTAAGGTTCACAAGAACCAAAGTACACAAACACACGCTGTTTTTGTATTTTTCAATTTTTATTTTTATTTTTATTTGAAAAGAAAAATAAAACAAAAACTGAAAACAAACAAACAAAAACATGTCAAACAAAGCATAAAACTAAACTGACTTAAAACAATTAGAGCAACACACACAAGTAATGCAAAAACAAAAACAAGAAGGGGAGAGAGAGAAAATGTGAAACAATCACTTGGAACCATTTTCTTTCCACACCTTGGAAGAACCTTTCCTTTCCACACCTTGGAAGAACCTTTCCTTTTTGCAAACCCTTGAACCGATGATGAGGGGGAAGGATTGAAACCATTCAAGTTCGAAAGGAATATGAGGGCTTTGAGAAGATCTCCAAGAGGAGCAAAAGAGGTTTGAAGTTGATTTTAGTTCCCAGATGCTATCATGCCATTGTTTTGTTGAATGGCTAACCACTTATAGCAATTTGGTCAAGTATAACTGGCAATACCACAATGATGACAAAGATGCTACTTCTTCTATTTAGGCTTTTGAGAGTTAGCCTTCTTATTCCTTGGGTTTTTAGTTTCCTTTCTTTCAAGCTTAGGGGGTGCTCCTAAGATGGACTTACCCTTGTCTAGGTTCTCACTAGCTAATTCAGCTTTAACATCATTGTTCTAAATTTTAATTTTATTAGCAGGAGGAACAAAAATAGTAGTACTAGCAGAAGGAGTATTAGGGGAAGAGAATTCATACCCTAATCCTGTTCGATCAGAAGCAAATTTCTGAATGCTAAGCATCTCATCTCATCCAGCTTCGCACTTGATGTCCTCTCCAATTGAACTCTAACTTGAAACAGTTCTGCTTCAAGCTTCTTGGTCTTCTCAACTAGAAAATTGTTCTCCAATCTCAGTGCCCCAATAGTCTGATTTGCTTCATCAACCTTAGTAGAAAGCTCCTCACAATCAAGTTCCACATCACTGAGCTTCTTGGTGGACAGCCTATATAGTTTCTCATGATTCTTAGAAAGCTTGTACAGTTTCTCATAGGCGGTATGGATATCATCTTGATTACCCATCGTTTCAAACTTAGCATCCACCAATTCTTTTTCTTCATCTACATCTTCAATAATCCTTTCAATAGGATTAACAGTGGTAGTTAAGGCATTCAAAATTTTGTCATCATCATTGTCAGAATCATCCTCAGGCTCAGTGTCGCTCAAGGCATCAGCAAGTGCCTTGCTCTTCCCAATGCTCTTGAGATATATGGGACACTCTTGTTACATGTGACCGTAACCTTGACACTCGAAGCACTTAGGTCCAGCGGGAACAGTGTATTGATCGCCATCCCTAGTATCCTTTTTCCCTTTATCTAGGCTCTTAAACTGAAAATAACTGGATTTCCTACGGTCCTTGTCGAAGCCTTTTCCATTTGCATTTTTCATGAATTTCTTGAATTGCCTGGTGATGTAGGACTTCATCTTAGAATCTTCATCGTCTGAGGACTCATCTGTATCACTGCTCTTGGCCTTCAATGCCATGCTCTTGCCTTTACTTGACTTGCCCATTCTTGTCAACTGTAGCTCGTAGATTTATAGATTACAAACCAACTCAGTCAGAGGAATCTTGTCAATATCCTTTGATTCCTCTATCGCCGTGATCTTGGCATAGAATTTCTCAGGCAGAGATCTGAGCACTTTTTTTACGATCTTGGGTTCAGAAATAGTTTCCCCAAAATTGAAAGCTGAGTTCACTATGTCATTGAGCTTGGCATAGAACTCATCAAATGACTCATCCTCCTCCATATTAATTTCTTCAAAGCTTGTAGTGAGCCTCTGTAGTTTCGAATCCTTAACAACCTTTGTTCCCTCATAGGTTGTCTGGAGAATGGTCTATGCTTCCTTAGCAGTTTCAGTGGAGGAAATCTTCTTAAACTTCTCATTAGTGATTGCACTGAAGAGGGCATTCAATGATCTGTTGTTGAAATTGGTCACCTTGATCTTGGCATCATCCCAATCGGCCGGCGCTTCTGTAGGTTTAGTCCAGCCTATCTCCACAGCTTGCCATACCTTCTTCTCTAGTGACTGCAAGAAAGCTTTCATGCGTACTTTCCAGTATGCATAGTTTGTACCATCAAATAGTGAAGATATAATAAGAGACTGACCTCTATCCATGACAAACAAGGGTCAATGGATCACACACAAGGATTAAACCCTAATCAAAGTATGCCTGCTCTGATATCACTTGATAGGCCACAAACGCGTTAACCCCTTGTGATGAATTAAGTTGATTAATTAGATAAGTTATTAATTAATTAAATTAACATGCAAATAGTATGGTAGCACAAACAAATCACCAATAAACTAAAGTATGCAGTGAAAAATAAATTGACAAGATGATTTGTTTACGAATGGGGAAAACCTACACGGCAAAAACCCCACCAGGTGATTTTAAAGTCACCATTCCCGAAATTCCATTATTATCACAACACGCGGTTACAAGTAAAGGAATCCCAAGTACCTTACCAACCTACAGTTGAACCCTTACCCCAATACCTAATTGGATTTGTTTTGTAGTGACAATTTCTCATTTTGATGCACGGCTCCCAAGTACGTGACTAACCAATTGCGCGAATCTCAGTACGCGACTTCAATCACCAACTAGAGAAAGTTGTTGGCTGCAAAGTTTTTCAATTTATCCACACGACGAAGATCAATAAGATGCTTGGTTACAAAACCCTACGGTGCACATTACACAGCAACTTTTTTCACAAAAGATGAACTAGGGCAAGAACTTTGTCTTAGGTCACAAATTGCTTGAACAAAAGTTTCTAAATGCTTGTGCAACTTGTGTACTTTTACAGCCCTTAAAATAATCCTTTTATATGTTTAGGGTTAGAAGAAAAGAAGTCCCAAAGACACATGTACAGATTGGAGTAAAAAACAGAACTCAGAATCTGTTTTTCACTAATCTCGACAGCTAAAGGTGTTGAGGTGCTGTCGAGCTTCGAGGCTGAACAACTTCTTAAAGCTCGATAGATGTAACTGTCGAGCCAGATGTCGAGCTTTAAAATCTGGCACTGCTTCAACTTGAATCTTGGACAACTTGCATGGCTTTAACACTTGATCTTGAAACCTTGTTTCTTGAAGTATTAAAATCATATCTACCCAAATACAAGCTGAATGCGTTTTGTCAAAGAACAAGCCAATTATATAAAATAATTACATATGTTCAAAACAACTTGAAACACATATGTCCTAACAATGATACTGATCCATATGCTTATGATCCCAATGAGGTCTAAGAAGATGAGGAAGGCATGCCATTAGGGAGGTCTTTGGTGATTTAAAGGTTGTTGCTCACACCAAGGGCGGAATACGGTGATCAGCGGAATGAGATCTGCCGAGCACAATGCACCATTAGTAAGAGGGTCTGTGATTTGATCATTGAAAGTGGCAGTGTAGAGAACATCGCATCGAAGAGTTTGGTTACCAAGCTGAGAATAAAAAAAAAAAAACATCCCTCTTCCATACAAGATAGGTGGGATCAAGAAAGGTACGGAAACTCTTGTTACTCAACAATGTCATGTTACTTTTTCTATGGATAAATGTTATGTAGATGAAGTGGCTTGTGATGTTGTTGAAATGGATGCATGTCATTTAATATTGGGTAGACCTTGGCAACATGATGTAGATGCTACTCATAAGTGTAAGGATAATGTTTATGTGTTCTTTAAGAATGGCAGAAAAATTGTCCTTGGTTCTCTTATGGAAGGTAGTGTACCCAAAGCTTCTAAATTGGAGGGGAAGCCATCACTGCTCATAGTCAACAATGAGGATGAGTTTAACAGGGAATGTAAGAGTTGAAACAGGTATATGCTGTAGTGGTGACGGATGGCGAGCCGAAGAAGGTTGCTGAGATACTTGAGTCAATTCAGCCATTGATCAAGGAGTTTGAAGAGCTTTTTCCAAAATAGCTGCCTACAGGTTTACCACCAATGCACAACATCCAGCATTGCATTGATTTAGCTCCTAGAGCTAGTCTACCAAATCTGCCATATTACAAGATGAATCCTCAAGAAGGTCAGATTCTATAGGGGCAGGTGGATAAGCTTTTGAGCAAGGGACAGATTAAGGAGAGTATGAGTCCATGTGTAGTACCGGCATTATTAACATCGAAGAAGGATGGGAGCTAGCATATGTGTGTGAATAGTTTAGACATCAACAAGATCATAGTAGGTATCAATTTCCTATTCCCTAACTAGATGACATGTTTGATATGTTGAGTGGGTCTAAGTGTTACACCTAGCTAGATCTTAAGAGTGGGTATCACCAAATTCGAATTTGACCTGAAGATAAGTGGAAGACAACTTTTAAGACAAATGAGGGGTTGTATGAGTGGATGGTGATGCCTTTCTAATTGTCTAATGCTCCCAGCACTTTCATGAGGCTTATGAATCAATTATTGAAACCATTTATTAGAAAGTTTGTGGTAGTTTATTTTGATGATATCCTAATTTACAGTAAGATAAAAGTAGCTCACTATTATCATGTACGAGAAGTATTGGTGGTGTTGTAGGCCAATGAGTTGTATATCAACTTGAAGAAGTGCAGCTTCTAGACTAATAAGTTAATGTTCTTAGGGTATGTGGTCAGTGTGGATGGGATTCATGTTAATGAGGACAAGGTCCATGTAGTTAGAGAATGACCAACCCCAAAGACAATGAGTGATGTGTGAAGCTTCTATGAACTATCAACCTTGTATCGAAGGTTTGTTCGAGATTTCAGTAGCATAGTAGCCCCTATCACTAAGTGTTTAAAGAAGGGGAGGTTTTCATGGGGGAAAGGAGGCAAAACAGAGCTTTGCCTTGATGAAGGAAAAGTTAAGCACAGCCTCAATTTTGGCATTGCCCAACTTTGATAAGGTATTTCAAGTGGAGTGTGATGCATCTGTGGCCGGGATAGGTGCTATTCTTTCACAAGACAACAAAACAATAGCATTCTTCAGTGAAAAGGTTTATGAAGCTTGAAGTAAATGGTCAGCCTATGAGCTGGAGTTCTTTGCTGTAGTACGGACTTTTAAGCATTGGGAGCACTACCTGATTCAAAGGGAGTTTGTATTATATACAGATCATTAGGCATTGAAGCGCATCAATAGTCAAGTTTGCATTAACAAGATGCATGCTAGATGGGTAGCTTATATACAACGCTTCCATTTCACATTGAAGCACAAGTCTGGTGTCACTAATAAGGTGGCTGATGTGCTCAACAAGCGAGCATCTTTGTTGACTACCTTACGTACTGAAGTTGTAGGGTTTGATTGCCTCAAGGAGCTGTACGAGAATGATGAGGATTTTGGTGAGATTTGGGGTAAGTGTCAACAAAATCATACTGTTGTCAATAGTATGTACATCCAAGATGGTTTCCTCATTCGGGGTAATCAATTATGCATCCCTAAAAGTTCATTGAGGGAGTAGATTATTAGGGAGCTGCATGGTAGTGGTTTGGGTGGACATATGGGCAAAGATAAGACTATAGCACTGGTAGAAGAAAAGTATTATTGGCCATAACTCAAGAGGGATGTTGGCAATTATGTGAGGAAATGTCCAATCTACCAAATTGCCAATGTTCAATCTCAGAATATTGGTTTATACATGCCTTTGCCAGTTCCACAAGCACCATGGGAGGATTTGTCTATGGACTTTATACTAGGTCTTCCTTGACAGCGTGGTATGGATTTTGTTTTTGTTGTGGTTGACAGATACTCGAAGATGTCCCATTTCATAGCATGCAAGAAGACTTTAGATGCTACTTGAGTGGCCAATTTGTTCTTTAAAGAAGCTAATGCATTTGCATGGAATGCCAAAGTCCATCACTTCTAACTGGGATACCAAGTTCATTAGTCACTTATGGCGGCCTTTATGGAAGCGTTTTGACACTTCCTTGAATTACAGTAGCACTAATCATCCTCAAACTGATGGCCAAACAGAAGTGGTTAATTGCACTTTGGGGAATTTGATCTGGTGTATCTTAGGTGAAAAGCCCAAGCAGTGGGATCTTGCATTGTCTCAAGCAGAGTTTGCTTACAACAGCTCAGTCAACAGAAGCACTAGTAAGTTTCCATTCGCCTTCGTCTGCTGTGTGCCCCCAAAACATGCTTTGGACTTGGTACCTTTACCTGAGCTTCCAGGAGTGAGTTAAGTATCAAAGAACATGGTTGACCATATTTAGGCAATGCAAGAGGAGGTGAGGCAAAAACTTGAAGCTATAAATGCCAAGTACAAGGAAGTTGCTGATAAGAAGCAGCGTGAGAAGATCTTCAATGTCGGGGATTTAGTGTTGGTCTATCTTAGAAATGAGAGATTTCATGTCGGTACCTACAACAAATTGAAGGACAAGAAGTATGGACAATTTCAGATTACCAAAAAGATCAACAACAATGCTTATGTGGTTGCTCTTCTTCCAAACATGAGCATTTCTTCTACCCTCAATGTTGCTAACTTGTATGATTATCATCCTCCTGATGAACCAGATAGTGGGAACTTGGGATTGAGTTCTTTTCAAGTAGGGGAGACTGATGTAGAATAGACAGCATATGCCTTCTTGGAGCAGCAATAGCACAGGAAGTCACAATGCAAGATCAAAGGGGGGTGCCAACAGAGGCCAATGGAGTGACAGTATCAGAATTACATGAAATTTGGTAGGTTGAAGGGAAATGGGGTTCTAATCCAGATTCATTTTAACATGATTGTCGCCAAAATTAGGCGAATTCCTTCATTAAGGCCTTGAAAACAGTGTTTTTGCTATTTATAGTAATATTTGTTTTTCCTTAGTAACTTTTAGTTTAAAAATCAAAATAAGGTCTAGTCTATTTTGGAATGACCCTTAGGGTCAGTAGTTTATGATTTTGTATTTAACTCAATTTTTCCATTTTTGTTAAATTTTTGAATTTTTGTCACCTAATCGCGTATTTAGTGTGAATTACAGTTTTAGACGTTTTTTTTCTTAGTATTTATATGTTTTATAGCTGCAGAGGCAAATCAGAGTATTACCAATAAACACAGACTATTGTCAAATTATTTCTTTGATGGATTCTTGTTTTCTTCTCCTTGTGGGTTCAAGAAAACTCCTTATGGATTCGAGGTTTACTAACAAGAACTAACAGTTTAGTTTCTGTTCCATTAAGAGAGCATCGAGTGTGCTTTCTTTAGGCTTCCGCGATGTCAAGCGTCCATTGTTTTACTTATTTGTTGTAAACTTCCTTTGGCATAATATCATGCACACTAATTCAGAAGCAAAGATAAATAAGATGAATTTATTAAATTAAAACATAATCATAAGTCACATTTTGAAAAAAAAAAAAAAAAAAACAACGACAACAACATGAGGTGTATTGTGTGAGATTTAATTACACTGATGAATTATTGGTTAAGAGCGATTGTATTGAAAAGCCATGGCTAAATATATATAAGTTCTGAAAATTTTGATAATAGACTTTTAGTTGGAGTAGAATTTAAATTTCTAAAACTTAAATGATAAATCTTTATCTAAATTAAATTTTCGTTAAATCTTATCCCCTAGTCAAGAGCTTTGTAGCTTAATATTCTAATAAAATATTAATTTAATGAGATGCAACTTGAGGAAAACAAAAGTGGGTTGTGTGAGATTTAAGTTTAGAAAATTTTTATAATAAACTATTAGTTTGAATGAAATTTTTTTTTTAATTATAGTTAAATCATGCAACTTGAGGGAAAAAATAAAAAACAAAAACAAAAGAGTGGGTTGTGTGTGGGATTTAAGATTGGAAATTTTTTATAATAGACTTTTAGTTTGAATAGAATTTAAATTTGTTTTAAATTATTGTTAAATCAAGCCACTTGAAGAGAAAAACAAAAGCAAAAACATGGATTGTGTGAGAAGAATGTTTAGAAATTTTTTATGATAAAATTTTAATTTGAATAGAATTTAAATATTGATAGGATCCAATTTTTGAATATCATAATATATTAAAAAATATTGACAGAATAAGTTTCATATTTTCAAATGTTTTTATTTTTAAATTTCACTTGTCAACCAAATTAAGCAGTTAAACATGATACTATGCATGATTTTAGCACAACCGTTATATTTATTTTTAAGTCAAGTAGGCATAATAAAAATAAATCTCATAGAAGTGGTCAAAGACATGTTAGTTTCCCTATAGGAAAACTTTAAATTTGTTGATTCATTCATTATTCTTAAAACATATAGTGGATTAAAATGTAGTTCTATGTAAAACGAATAAATAAAACTTTAAAAATTATTAAGTGTACTAACTTTAAAATAAATTAGTTTTAAAAATTTAACAAATCAAGTATTAATTTAGAATGTTCGTATTCTAATGTTAACATGACACCATCCAATGGTGATATTGTTTGTTAGTGCTCTAAATGGGAGAGTTAAAAAATAAAGTTTATGCGTACAAAATTATTCTTTTGTTTGTAAATATGTTTATGTGTATGTTTACGTTTATTTTGATGTCTAGTTTTGGTTACATGTTCCTTGCACATGTGTTTTGTTATATTAAACCAATAATAATTTTTAATGTTATATTTAACGTTGAAATCTAAATACAAAATATTACAAATATTCATAATCTAAATTCAATAATAATGTTGATCATAATAACTTCATCAATTGTTAGGGCCAGGTGGGAGAGAAACTTTAGGCCCAATATGCTCGAGCTTGTCTAGACCAATAACAAATCAGCTATAGGGAGGTAATGTTTTCTAATCACTGTTAATAGCCCATGATAACGTGGATTATTAAACACTTCTGGGGTGAAGCTAAACATGAGTATAATTAATAGCAGGATCACTAGCCAAATAATGTTTATTATAATCATTCTCCAATTGGCAGAAGATATAATTGTTGGAATAAGCTATATGAGTTGGTAAGTGAATTCGATCCCAGCGATTGCTGTGAATATATAGTTGAGTTGCTAAAGTAGGTGATATAGGGATATAATTATTATCGTCCCTATAATTACTCCGTAGTCAGCAATGACGAGGAGAAATAATAGTTGTTTTCTCATGTTGATAGCCATAATACTATTGCATCAATAAATACTCCTAAATAGGAAAATAACAAGTTCCTGATGGATGCATCTTTATCCTTACCATACTTTGAAAAACTAGATATAAGACGAGGCAATGTTTGTATTTTCTAATGTTTGTTTTTTTAAATTTCACTTGTCAACCAAATTAAACAATTAAACATGATACTATGCATGATTTTAGCATGACCATTATATTTATTTTTGAGTCAAAGAAATTTCAAAAGAAATCTCATAGAAGTAGTCAAAGACATATTAGTTTCCCTATAGGAAAAGTTTAAATTCATTGATTCATTCATTATTCTTAAAATAAAACGCATATGGATTAAAATACAATTTGATATAAAAATAAAACTTTAAAAAGTTTTAAATATACTAACTTAAAAATAAATTCATTTACAAAATTTAACAAATCGAATTTTCATTTAAAATGTTCGTCTTCTAATGTTCACAAGACACTATTCAATGGTGATATTGTTTGTTAGTGCTTCAAATGAGAGAGTTTTAAAAAAAATTATGAGTACAAAAGTATATATGCTTATGTTTATGTTTATGTTTACTTTTATTTTAATTTATTTAAATGACTAGTTTTGGTTACACGTGTGTTTGCTATATTAAACAATTAATAAAATTTTTTATGTTATATTTAATATTGAAATCTAACTACAAAATATTACACATATTGATAATCTATATTCCATAATAATGTTGATCATAATAGGTTTTATATTGAAAAAAGAGTGACAAGTATTTAAAGTTGAGTATATGATATGATATGATGATATATGATACTATTTTCTATTTGATTAATTAGTAAACACATGCTTTTTTAAAATCATTTTAAACTAAAAAAGATAGGTAGTGCAATACTTGGTTAACAGTTGTTGACACCTTATTTTGCAACCTAGATTTAACTTCATGTGGAGGGTAAAAGAGTAATGTCACTATGGAAATAGGCTTTAAATGTGGCCACTATATCTTTAATTTCATTTCATCAAAGTGATCTTGATATTGTAACGATCAAATTGACTAGTCATAAGCCTTAATCGGATCATCCGATTGAAAGTTATCACCAAATCAATTTTTAATGACCAAGATGCACTATCACAAATTGAGTTTGGCTATACGTGATTATGGACAATAAATTCCAATTGGTTATAATTATAATGATGTATCATAATTTGATTGGCTAAGACAACAGGTTACAGTAAAGTTACGCAAACTTGATTAATTAGATAATCAAACATTAATTATTCAATGAATAATTTGTGTAATTATATTTTTAATTGGGGTAGATTTGGGATTGATTAATTCTAAAATGGAAGTGATTTGGAGCCTATTAATGTTAAATGGAAACTAATTTAGGCCCATTAATGTTAATTATGCTGAAACTATTTTCCAACAAATGTATTTTGAACCTGTGAATGAGGTTAATGTTTCTAGAAATTAGACATATGGGGCTTCAATTTAAGCATAAGAATAAAGCAATTTCAATCAGAATTGAGAAAGATATGATTTTTTGAAGTTAGCTTTGAGAGCTATTACGAGAGCTATAGGAAAAACCGAGGTTTTAGACATTTGGCTTGCTCATTACTCCCGCTAACCTTCAAACTTAATACACCAATTTTCTCTAAATATTGAAATAGGGTTCAGGTTCATAATTTTCTTTGATCCTTTGTCAACCCTCATTAACTTCCCTTCTATTCATATTTTCTCTAGCACAACTATATAAACCTCCCTTTCATCCATTCCAAGACACACAAAAACACCCTCACTTCTTCCTTCTAAAGTTTTAGTGAAGTAGAGTAGTCTTGACATATCTTGATCTTCTTGAAACTCAAGGTATTGATTGATACTCACTCTCTCTCTCTCTCTCTCTCTCTCTCTCTCTCTCTCTCTCTCCTAGCTCTTTTCTACTCCACCTTTAGGACCACCACCAAGAGCCTCTTCCCCCATCGTGTGGATCTTGCATGCAGGTATAATTACTTTCCCTAACTTGTTTTTTATATTGCTATGATGAGAATTTAAGATTAAGGCATGCTAGTCATTGTTTAAATTTCATTGAATATGTTTGAATGTTCTTGATATTCTAATATGTTTTGATGCGTTCTTCACATGTTCTTGGCTGTTTATCACATGTTTATGCATGACATTAGCTTTGATTTTAAATTCACATCCAAAATATGAAAAACATATTAATTTCATAATTCTATCAAATCCTTGAATTTAGAATATCACCATTCACACACATTCTTTAGAATTTATTTTTCAATCAAAATGCAATGATTAACAAATGAAATTAGAGTTTATCACATGCACACACATTAAAATGAACATGCAATTGATTGATAATGTATTAGATGATATTACATGAATATTGACCACCATAATCTATAAGATCAGTTTCACTGGGTAAGGTAAATGTCTAACACTTTTCTATCTTGTAACGTAGTTTCCGAGCTTAGATCAAGGGTTAGTAAATCAAATGCTTATCCATGTAATTTTTAATCTCTAGATTGTAATTAGGAAACAAAACCATGTAGTATTTAGGATCAAAGCCATGTAATTTCCTATAATTAATGTACATTCATTCTCAAATCAATAAAATGAAGAAATTTTCAATTATAGTTTTTTTTTTCAATAATTAAATAAGTGGTAACTCCATTATAAAACCCTTAATTTAAAGGGAAAAATGTAATCAAAAGAACTTCCATTTTGAGAGGTAGTAATATGACTCCACTCATTCGTATGGGTTTGGTCCAAATCAAATCAATTCCAAAAGAGGCCTAGGGCACGGTCTCTTACAACAATTGACATGTTTTAACTCCTTTTGGTGACACACATACACATATAGGGCAAGACATATTTTTTCTGATGGGATAGAAGTGTATTTTTTAGTTAAGTAACCACATGACTGAATTTTAAGAGAAAAACTTAAAGAACCGCACCTAATATATATAGTCAGTGGCGATATCTAGAGTTTTGGTCTCTGCCATAAATTGCTTAAGTTTGCCTATAAGCCAAGTAGCCAACATCCAATCTGCCAATACACATCACTTTAACAATATTCATAGATATCTAATAAAAAAAAAAATCCAATTAAAAGCCAGTAAACTAACATAAACCATACCATAGTCCATAAACCAATCCATCACAACTAAACGTAAAAACAAAGACGAAAAACAACCAGAACCAAGAAAAACAAGAAAAGGAAAACGTGCCCAGAAACTCTTAACAAAGTAGTAGTAACATTAACTCTAACAAGACACCGATTAGGAATAAGATTATTAATCAACTAATCCTCATCGACTCCCTCGAAAGCCCAGGCATACTCTTCGCGATACTTCTCCTCTTCATGGGGCTCGTAATCGCCCTTGATACCAAAGAACTTCCGAACATACTCGACGCTCTTGTTCTGGATGTGATCAGCCAAGGCCTGGTTGAAGAACTCCAGCCCTTCCTTGAAGTCCAAATAGTTAGCAGCAGATATTAGGTCTACGAGTTCCCCAGGCTTCAGGTTTTTTATCAACTCTTGCTCATATTGCTTCCTCTCTTTCTTCTTCGTCTCTTCCTCCTCATGGTTGTCCGCAACGGCATTGATCTGGGGAAGTTTCTTGCCGTAGGAGATGAGAGTGGCGAGGATGGCACTGTGAACGTTCGGGAGAGGGATGACAGTGGTGGAGCCACGCGCGGCCACATCGTTGTCTTTCTCGTCTTCAAAGTATTGCTTGACGGTGCAGAATTTCATGGCCACGGCTTCTTCAACCTCGAATAGTTCGTTGTCTGAGGATTTTAGGGTAATTTTGGCTGAAGATGAACTGGGGTTTGGGTTTTCGCTAGTGTTAGACATTGTTGAAGAGAGAGGGATTGGTTTGTGGAGAGAGAAAACGTAGTGGTAGCAAAGACTAAAAAAAAAAGTTGGAGTGAAGCCAGGGTTCTTTGGCCTTATATAGAGTAGATTTTCCAAACCGAACTAGAATAGAATAGATATATATGACTTTTATTTTTTTTATGGAAGAAAGAAGCCGAGTTTGTTACGTTAAGTTTGTGGATGCCGAGTTGGAGTAGATTATTTATTTTTGAATAAAGTTACAGTTACAAAATATTTTATAATATTTTTAAAACTGTGGTCAATTCTTATTGGTTCTCATCAGATCCCACCGTTAACATTATTTTTTCGCTTATTTATAATACCTTACCACATCAGTAATTTATAAAAAATATTGTAAAATAATTTGTAACTTTAGCATTTCCTTTTGTTTTATTGTTAAAATTTATTAAGTAATACTACAACAACAAACTATTTTGCAAATTATTGATTTAGCAAATTCTTATTAATTTTAATCTAGACTCATCATTGATATATTTTTTTGAAAGAGTTTTAACATATGGCGTCCGCTTTTGATGATAACTCTTTATTAGCAGACCAAGACACTAATCGGTTTTGATGTAGGCAAGGATTAAACTCAAATCTCTTATACAACCATCAGAGACTTTACCAATTGAGCTAATTGGAACCCACCATTATTAATATTACTTGTTTACATACGAATAAAGATAATAATAATAATCATTCACAACGTTAGAATTTTGTTAAAAAAAAAAAAATTCCTTGTAAAATAGTTTGTGACTCAAACATTTTTTCAAATTTATTTACCTATATATTAGGCTTCATTATGTGGTGATCTTAGTAGTAATTGGCTTTCAATCTTATAAAAAAAAAAAAAAAATCTCATTATTTTGGTTAGTTAACACTTATGCAAATAGAAATGTCAAAATGGAATTTGTAAAATGCTAAACGTAATAAAAGTTTCACTACATAAAACTTACAAATTAATATGACAATGTGACTGGTGGAATTTAACCACCTCATAACTGAATATTTAAGTTTCGTCATGATTTTTTTTTTGAGAATCATATTTTGTCTTTATAATTGGTGACACATTAATTTGTATGTTCATTGTAATAAAACTTGTAGTACTTGTATTACCAAAGGAGGCGTTGGGCTGTTTCCACGGGTTCAAATGAACTCCCTAAGTTGCCCCCAAAAAAAATATTTAGTCTTTTTTTTTTTTAATTTTTCTTATTTGATCCTCCTAAAATAAAAATTTGAACACTCTAAATCTAAATCTCTTAACAATATCTTGGTCTTTTTCAACAAACCAATTTGATCTAAAATTTAGGGGGGGGGGGGGGGGGGGGTAAGTCCAACAACAAAAGTAAAAATTTGTTCATCTTAAACCTTAAGAAAAAACCCTTTTAGGTCTTAACAAATTTGAAATAAACTAATAGATAACAGTTTATTATATTTAGATTTTGCTTGCAATTCAATTAACAACACTAATTAATATATTTATTGTATTTAGAAATAATAGATGATTTCCAAGATTTAATCTTAGTAACAATAATTCCTTTCAAAAAAAAAAAATCTTAGTAACAATAATTAATATGTTACCACCACGCACTCTTGGTGCAGTAGACACTCTACAAGTATAAATACTTGTGGGGTTTGGGGGTAAGAGCTGAGGTTCAAATCTTCAGGAAGGAGTTTTACACACATATACACTTAGATTAGGCTCGAGTAGAAATTCTATCCTGTGTCAAAAAAAAAAAAAAAAAAAACAATAATTCGTATGTTCATTGTATTAAGAAACAATGTACCACTACTCACCCTTGGGGCGATGGTCACTTTATAAGTATAAGTGTTTTTGAGGTGTGGGAGGCAAAGACTGGAGTTCAAGTCTTTGAGAAAGAGCTTCATACACATATACACTTAAATTAAACTATAGTAGAATTTTTATTTTGTATATATATATATATATATATGAAATAAACAATGTGCCAAATGAACTTATAATTTATCTTTTATGAGAAATGCTATGTCTACAATATTTTTATAATAAATCCTAAATGGTAGATTTGCTAGTTGTTTGGAATCAGGAACCAAACAGTTTTTCAGTGTTTACTCGCGGTTAATGGTGGGCAAAACATAGCACTTCTCATCTTTTATTTTATTGCTAGTATGTATTGTGGACAAATTTGTAAAAAGGAAACCATATAGACCATGAAATTCATCTTCTTCCTGAGTCCCATAAAAAAATTCTAGAGCCGCCTCCTTGTAATACTACTCTTTATAAATGTTTCTCTTCCACCTCATTGGATTAATGCTTCACAAATGCTACTGGATTCAATTTTGGATTCTCCACCTACCATTTAAGATTCCAATTTTGTTCTTTTAAATTTTCTACAAGTGATTACTTTTTATTGCAATTCTTTTTTTCTTTTTTTAACTTTTTTGACAATTTCACAGTTGTTAATGATATATCGCCTTTGGCTAATGATTAAGGACAAGAAAATACATATTTTCATTTGCTACTTGTGAATTTCAAACTGTTATTGCCAATTATGTTCATATTGAATGCTGTTAAATGCTTTGGGCTTTAATCCTTTATTTTGTTCCCTTCTCTCTCTCCGCCCCCCCAAGCCTGTGAAATAACAGAGTTGGATGCAACAAAAAGAAGCTGAGCTTCTTCAATTCTACTAGCAATTCCTTTTTCTTTGGCTTAATACACGCAATTTATTTACCGGTTGAACTATAGCTCATCCACGCCAGAGTAGTAATGACAGAAAACACAAAGTCTCTAGTTTCATGGCCCTCCTTGCAAAGTTCTATATATCTGCAGGAAAGAAATGGTTTATCTGCTTATGATGATTCAACGTGACATGAAGCATTAATAATTCAAGCTTCACCCTCTTGTTCTTGTTGTACAATTGCTTAGCTTTCATCAGATTCTGTAGAGCAGAAAATTGATGTGGCATTGCAAAGTTATCAATTTGACAAGATGTTAACACCAGCCTCTATAAAATTTTGTAATAGCTTCAGAGTATATTTAAAATACTAATTGCTTAAGTTAGAAACATTTTTTTGTAACCATCCAGATTGCTGCAAATGAAACTTGGATATGCAACTGGTAGCTCAATTCCTACAAATGGCCTTGTAATAGCAATGCTGAAGATAATTATAATAAGAATTCTAATGATGATAAATTAAAGCCAAAACAAATTCGTCCAGTTCCAAAAATTCAAGTACGAGAGAAGACTGCCCCCACATATGAGGAAAAAGGAAAACGAAGTTCGAAATTTTTTGAGGATAATATTGGGTAGATAGGTAATTGTTACTAGTCATGGCGGCTAGATAGAAGGATTATGTAGTTCAAAAATCACTTGGACTGATTTTTGAGGAAGACCTTTGTTCAGATAGAAAAGGTTTTGATGCCTATTTGTTGTGAATGTATCTAATACTGATAGGTTTATGGAAAATGCAAAAAAATAAATAAATAAATAAATAAATAAATTTCACAAAAGGAAGACAAAGTTTAAGTGATTCGGCTTCTAGCGTATGTCCACAGGCTATGCCGAAGAGACCTCTCTGACCACGACTAGATAAACCTGATGTGTAAAGGATCAAAGTTGTGTGTGAAAATGCAACTGAAGTATGGCCGGATATATACAGTTGACTGCTGTTGGTTTGGCTGGGACTTTGTGCTTTGTGCAATTTCACATCCACTGACTTCACAACCTTAAACTGAATAGTTTTGTACTCCTCACAGAACCGCATCTGAAAACGAGGAAGAAAAAATAGAAGCGAACAGGATTACTTGAAGAAGGTGCTCCTTCCATCACTCTGGGAACAGGATTATATCTGTCACTGTCCTTTGCATGCCCTTAGTATATAAATCTTGATTAACCCAGGTGAAATGCAGAATTTACTTAAATTTGGTCCACTGGTAGAAGCATTTTATTATAGTCACCTTCTATATCTCTCCAGACCACTATTGAACTACTAATATCGCATGACCTAGAAAAGCCTTATTCCTGATTTGTTTCTGTTTGTGGTGGTGATTGCTAGTTGTATATTCATTGTTCTCACACTTCTTAACAGCTTAGCTTTTGGGATATATGGTAGGGAACAGTTTCTACAACAAATGAATGGACAAATTTATCCAATCTACTCTTTCGGTGAGGGTTTGTTCCTAAGCCATAAAAGGAGACAAGTCTGGGAAACTATGTTATGTTCCTCCAAGGTGCCTTAAAAATAAAACGTTTGTCTTAAGCAAATTCCAGCACAACAAAATTTTCCTTTAAGGAAGAGGTTCCAACCTTAATTCTTTTTTTTTTTTTTTTTTACAGATTCATAACTTTTTGTCACGTTGAGATCATCTTTCAGCACAAACATCAGCACCAGTTTCTTCTGTAGGGCTAGTTATTAGTGGTTAGATAACTTAATTCACATAAGACTAATTTATGACCCAACAAATATGTCAGAAGTGTTTAATCAGAGTTGCATATGGAAAATTTTGGTATGTAAAGAGGGGTCAAATGAGTTAGATATAGAGTAGTGTTTATTACACAAACTGTTTTACATAATTTTACACACACCCCAACTGGTTGATCCCTTGGTTAATCTTCCAATGCCTACTTCATCATGCACCAGCAACAATTTTCTTAGACCCAACAAGCCTTGCCTCTCCCTTGCTTCTTATTCCCCATTATGACCCCCAATCCAAAAATTTTCCCTTGCCAATGTTACTGATTGTTCGAGGTGGGGAAGCGATCCAGAACTAGATTGTAAATGTTATGAACTTGGAAATATTATGAAGTTATCTAGAAAGACGCAATTGGGCTTGAATAGTTTTCTGTAATTGGAGAGGAATAATGAGGAGTTGATGGACACCTGGGATAACTGGGAATAAGTAAAAGATATGGTGAACAGGTATTAATAATCGTGAGGTTTAGGTAGGTTCAATAACTTAGCTATTTCAGAAATTAGAACTTTTGCATAGTTAGCTACCACTTGGCATAACATCAATCACTCTTTAAGGTTTTTAGATTTAGCTTTTCTATCAGCTTTCACTTTTATTTATTATACTTGTTAAAATTGAAAGTCTGCTTCAGCAACAGAGCACAAGGCAGCAACAGAGCATAGGGTGTGGCATGACATGTATTAGTCATCAGAGCAGGATGCAATCACGTGCAGCACAAAGAGCACTACAACAGAACAATATGCCAGCACAAGAGCAGATACAATCCAGTGCATCCAGTGCAGCACAGCCTGCACCACATCATCAGGAAGAGACTAAAAGGGTAGCTAAGATGGATTTGACACGTGGCATCATAGAGGACTTGATAGAATCAATCCCACATTATGATCAATTCATCAATTCTATGGTTTGATCTATGTACACGTGTAAGGTTGAAGTTGGAAGTTAGTTATAACAACTTTACTTGATAATTTGGAATTAGTTATTTCTTCTTTTAGTCTAAGCTTGTATATGAAGTAGGATTGGAAACACATTGTATTCATTCTTTTCATTATCAATAAAATCTCAGTTTTATTTAGAGAGAGAGCACAAACATTTATAATACTAGAATATTAGTTCAATAGGAAGAATTATAGAAGCACCATTTGAAATTGTAGTTCTTTTTAAATGTTGAAAATGACTGATGAGGGAGCACATTTCAGTAGAAATTAACTTGAAAGTTCGTATTTCAAATACTCCTAGCATCATCAAGGCTACTTCTGCAATTGGAAAAAGTGAAACCAGAAAAAGGCAACCAAACCTCTTTTGTTTTA
Source organism: Castanopsis chinensis (assembly GCA_032878915.1). Classification (NCBI taxonomy): domain Eukaryota; kingdom Viridiplantae; phylum Streptophyta; class Magnoliopsida; order Fagales; family Fagaceae; genus Castanopsis; species Castanopsis chinensis. Next base: position 4,954,719 of record JAVQMG010000131.1, on the reverse strand, counting down.
TACAGGGAGGCACCTAATTTTCAATCTAGGAGTGAGAGAATTCATCTTTCCAGAAATGGAAAAGCATAAAAACTTTAATAAGTGAACATTATCAAGGAAATTGAGAAAAGAGTCAACATGCTCATCAGCATTCAATAACCAAATAATGATAGAATAGTTCATTGTTTAAATCCTGTGATTAACTCAAGCATAACATAGTTGTGGAACACTCCAAATTATTTTTCTCACTCCTTACAACATTTCAATCAAAGAAAAAGCAACTCTTGGGAACACAAGTACTGCAGGGTGAAGAAAAAGAAATGAAATCCTGATTATCAGTAAAGATGAACACAGTTTGTGTCATAGCCATTTTAATTTTTTGGATCTAGAAGCTTTCTCATCAAAATCCAAACTAACTTAAGATATAGGTGTGTAAACAGCCTCAAATGGGTCCTCATGGCTATAAGTGGAGGCCTCATACCACCTGTGAATTATCAACTAAGCTTAAATTCACATCTTGAACTCACAATTTCAACTTGAAATCGTGACTTAAAGATTCAATTTTAAGATCTACATTATTTTCATAAACTGTTTCAAGATTGCAGTATTTTTCTAATTTGATATTAAATTTACAATTTTGATCAAAATCACTTTGAGTGGATATGTTGTTATCAATTGGAAGATCTTGATCATAAAACGTGCTAGAGAAGAAACATTAAAGCATACAAGTATATCTTGATCCAAATTATTCGGTTGATTGCATACAAGTAAAACCAATCAATGCAATATGCAGGCCATCTTCTATGATGTGAGTTTGATGCAGAACTAAATAGGATTTTTTAAATTTATGTATAAGTAATAAAATTTAATGAAATAAGAAGAAACTTGAGTACACAATGAATGAGTATACAGGAGAATCACCTAAAAAACTAAGAAAGAAGAAGTGGAAACAGAGAGAAGCATTAGTGCAGGTGCATATGGTACATCCTGATCCGAAAAAAATCACAAATTTTTATTTTTCCTGAAGTTGTAGGAAAGTGAGTAATATTTCAAGTTGTCCACAGTGCAAAAGGAGAACAAAAGAGAAGAGAACAATAGCAAAAGCATTAATCAAAGTTATAAAAAAATATGAAGTATAGGAGTTAGATGAATAGGAAACCTCTCCATTATGGTTCCACGTTGGAATATACATATTGACATGATTTGAATTCCCTGTTTCAGTTACAATGGCTGACCTAACAGGTTCTGCATCACGCATCTAACCTTATCACAATAGCAAAAACATTTCACATACCTCATTTTTCTGGCTCTAGAAGTTCCTCATTAAAATCCAAACTCATTTAAGATACACAAATTCATAAACTAAACATGGATCACCAATAACTTTTCCTCCAAGATTGAAGAAGTTCAAAAGTAAACAGAGGAATTGCTATACTTGATGAATACAACCAATAATAAGGCAGAACTGACCCAAAACATTTACCGGAAAAATATTTGTCATTTCGTCTACATCAACAAGTGCATTATACTATATCTAACCCCTATTGTGGTACATAGGGTTTCTTACTGTCTATACAACTAAAATACATAATGAAAAAGAGAAAAACCAGTTCCTAAAAAGGAAGGCAAAAGGGGAACGGGGTGAGGTTGGCACATAGTCATGTGGCTCATGTTAAGTAATGGACGGTCATCTCACTAGAGTGAAGAAGTTTGCACCTGTTACACCAAAGAGTTATTTGTGAGAATACATAAATTTGTGAAGATAGATTAAAAGTAAATTTTTGTAATAATAAAAAAAATAAATAAAAGTATTTCAAAGGTTCTAAGGCTTTCTTCCAAAATATAATTTCTGAGGTTACAAATGTGGCTGAGACATTTAATTATTTTACCATTTCAATTGTACAATCAAACAAAAATTGAGTGAACCAAAATCTAAAAGTGAAGCATGTAAAGAGGATTCAAAAGTTTATTCATGAGCATTTATTTATCAAAGCTGTAGCCTGATTAAAAAATCAACTATACTTATCTTATGATTGTCGAATGGAAGTTTTGTACATCGATTATTAGAAAGCCAAGAAACAATTTTTATCACAAGGTACTTTGGATGGATAATTTAGAAGGGGAAAAAAAAATTAATAACCAGAAAAGAGTTATGTAACTCTGCAGCCATACAAAGAGTGTCTATTATAAATTTCTTAAGTACTAGTCAAAGAAGTATACCTCATTTAACTGTAAGAAGACATCTCATTGAGCGCCTTGGGATCTTTGATAGTTTCTCACGAACAATTTCCTTTAGCTTAATATTTCCAACTCTAATTTTTGCTGACTTCAAGACTCCTGCCTCCTTTAGAATATATTTTACAAATTCCATTTCATGTTCCAATCCTTTAACTTCGCGAAGATAAAAAGTTGTGAGGTGCGATGATAGAAAAAGAGGATCATTTGGTGACTTCTTCCAGCCTAAAAGGGAACCGGCACTCTGATGACAACATACATAGCAGTTCATTAATGTAAGTTTTACCAAAGAACAGCTAAAAATACACCGCATCAAGTAAACTAACCGTATTAGTAACATCAAGAACTTCTAGATTAGGAGAATTTTTTAACAAGTCTTGCAGAACATGCCAGTTCCACGTATTCGCCTTAAAGTCCAATCTGAGCAAATTTTGAAATTGGGAAGGATAAGTAGAACCATTGCTGAGACACTGCATGAAAAAATTATAATCACCCCGACATCAAAGCTTGTATTAGAAAATGGCTATAAATTTAACGAGAGTGGAATGAGACTATAACTGACTATTGAGCCTTTATATGTGCTCACCTCTGAGTGACCTGTAAAAAATAATAGGAATTTGACATTATAGAGTGCTGCAAGAAGTTTGAATACCCTACCTACAAAACATTCCTCCTTCTCATGGTCTTTAGGTTCAAATGTAAAAATGTTAACCTCTGCCCGAACTAAGTTGTCTAGTTTTTCAAGGAAAACGAAGTCGCTCAAATGACCATCAAACGAAAAGTACTCAAGAGCTGGGGCGTTGATCTCAACTAAGTAATGAACTTCAGAATCTTCTAACCCCCCAATATCAGCATAATCATCAAAAAGAATTTCATGGTGAAGTATACTTAAACGTTTGAGAGTAGGTACACAGATTCTATAAATGGAAATACTATCAAAAAAATCTCTATCAAATGAAAAATCTTCAAGAACAGGGCAACCAGAGAGAAGTCTAACAAAAGGGTCACATTCATAAAAAACTTGGTACAGATCAAGTTTCTTTAGGCATGGCAGTTGAAACGATGAAGGAGGATCAATCCTGACCCCGCTTAAACTCAGAAAAACCAATGTACTGCAAGAGAAAACTCGATGAGGCAACTCCAAATAACTTTTGTGACTTTTGTGACCATCAGTATGCATCTCGAGGTTGAGTTGCTCGACTTTACGCGAAGCAAGGTTGTTTATCCATCTCTGAACAAGTCTATAACAGCAACTACAGAATTTGTATGTGAGGGAACAACACTGGAGGTACGGTACTTTGTGTTGATCGAAAACACTTTGAACGGAGTCAAGATTTTCACTTTCGATGCCGAGTATTGGGACGTGAGTCCAAACATGCTTCCATCTCCTCGACAAAATACTAGTGGCCATTGCTGTTTGGGTTGGAAGGAAAGAAAGGATGTGAATGAGAAGACATTCTGGTAGTTCACTGATCCTGTCGGTTTTATTATTATTTTCCGGAGAAAGTTTATGGCGTTTCGATTTTGACTTTGATTTTGGCATCAGAGAGAGTACGAGGTTTTGTTCAGATTGGAGAAAGATGTAAACGAGCGACAATGATTTATAGTCACTTTTATATGCAGCCCAACCAACTTATTTTAGGATTCAGATTCTGTTTCGGAGTGTACTTTGAAGTTCTTTAAATTTTCACGATTCTTTTAAAAATAAATGGTTAAGATAAAAAAAAAATATTACTCCTATCCGCGTTAGAGTACTAAACATCGTCTCATCACATCTTCTCTTCAATTTTTCTCTAAAAAATAATAATAAAAAAAATTCCTCTTCAATTTATTTTTATTTTTTAAAATTCATCAACGCAAAAACAGTTCACCTGAATCCAGATTCATCAAAGTTAATCCAAAATAAAATCATTAATAGGAGTTTTTTTAATTAAAAAAAACGAATTTAGAGATTTATTAGTGGTGCTTATGACATGTACACACCACTACTTCGTGTTTATATAAACTAGTTCAAGTCGGCTAAGTCACCAACTTTGATGTTTCTAGCCCATATTTTTTTATTATCAATAAATAATTTTTTTTATCTACCAATCTACTTGACTCTTCCTTTGACTAAATAGTTTCGGTTCTATAGGTTTCTAGATTCTAGTTTATATTATTTCTTGTCCAAAACAACTTCTAGAACAATTGTCAAATTGTGGCTGAAGTTTAAGCTGTTGAGGTCTCTATAAAAATGTCTTGTATAGAATTCCGAAGAGAAATAGATTGAGAGAAACTTTATAAATTTCTAGAGAAATGCGGCGCTTGATTTTTAACACAACATTGCAACATCTTTGAAGAGCAGAAGTTCCAGTAGCAGGTAGAAGAAGATACTGATGAAGGCTAATGAAGATGCAAACGGTGTCGTATTTAGCTGTGCGGTGGCTTTAAGAATTTTGTTTAGGGGTCATTAAAAATAATAAAAAGAGAATTTGAATATATTGAGTTATTGCCAAAAATAAAAAATAATAATACATGAAGTTTTACAATTTTATTTTACAAGTTTTCAAATTTTGAATGTCACATAATAGTTCATTAAGAGTCTATATTGCCAATGTAAGTAGTTATGAGTCTATGACCATTTTATTTTGTTAAATTTTTCTAACATCTTTATCTTTATATAGTTGTTATTATCCATTTGACTTTGTTTTTATAAAAATATTTTAGGCTAAATGACTAATCTCAACTTATTGGCTCCATATTAATTATTGACGTGCACAATCACACTCATTTATAGATAAAATTATACATTAGGTGTCTACTTAACCAATCAAATTCTTGAACAATCACTAACATTACAATTTTTTTCTTGAATTTTACTAATTTTATAACAAAAAGTTGTTATAATATGATAACAATACACACACATGTAAAAAATTCCTCTATATTTCCTAATTATTAAATTATATAAAGTTAAATTATATTTATATTATACACACAAACATCCACACACATCATAATATACACAAATAATATTATAACAAAAAGTGATGTACACAATCAATATTAGACACACTTACACACATATAATATAAACTTATAAAAATGAATTACATTTACAATTCACAAACACTTATTCTTTACTCTTAAAGTAAAAAAATACTTGTAATAGGGTGTGCAAGAGTTAAGTCAAGGTGTGAAAAAAAATACTTTTAAGAATAAATTAAAGTATTAAAATAACAAAAAAAAAAGATTTATATATATATATATATATATATGGAGTTAGGGAGCTCATTTGAAACCCCTAAATAGGCTGTAGTGCAGCCCCTAGCACTGTATCATTTTAGTAAAACGCACTTTGTCACTTGGAATCATAAGCTTGTAACTGAGGCTAGAAAACGCAACGTTTCATTATTCTATTATTTACTCTTAATCTCTATATTGCACGTGTAAATGGTTGCTAGTCTGTTAAATCTGTTACAACAGATTTCCACCTTTTTAGCTAGCCCTCTCTCTCCTCTGCGTGGGTTTATAAACATGGTTGGATTTTCAGATGTATTTGGTTAGCCATTTTATGCAATAAAAGAATATCTTCTATTTAGAATTGTTCAGGGTATCAGAGCTAAGCTTCCTTGCCGTTTGCAAATCCAAATTCATCTTCAACCTCATTTCCTACTTCCACTACTTTACCTACAATGGCTAATTCCATCACACACATCAATCCCTCACTGCTACTACTCTCAAATATGTCATCCATGTTGACTGGTAAGTTTGATTACTCCAATTACACCGTTTAGAAGCACTAGATTGAAGTAACTTTGGAGACTTACTCTATGATCGATGTTGGGTTAAGATAGATTGACCCGGTTAATTAATTCAATTACCCAAGTTAATAATTAAGTCAAATTACATGTACATCATGGAGGCACCAACAAATCACCAAATAAACTAAATGCAGTGGAAATTAAATAGACACAGTGATTTGCTGACAAATGGGGAAAACCTTTTGCAAGGCAAAAATCCCATCAGGTGAATATAAGATTACTACTCCCAAGAATCCACTAATCAATAATCAAATGGTTACAAGTATGAGGAATCTTACTACTACCATGGCCTATTCTAAAATACCAACCTACAGTTGAACCTTTGCTTCAATACTTAATTAAACTTGATCTTGTAGTAACCTTCTTTCCTTTGTTGCATAAATCTCAAATTTGTGATCAACTCCTTTGCACGGATTCTTGTACATGACTAACTTCAGCATCTTAAATGATTGTTGTTGGTTGCAAAGTTCTTCACTTCATAAACGATGAAGATCAGGAAGCACTTGATTACAAAACCCTAAGGCGTACAAACACAGAAGCTTCACATAGAGTATATGAATTATAGGTCTTTGTTTCCATACTTGATTACTTTTAAAATAAGTCTTATATATGACTAGGATTGTGAGGAAAGAAACCCTAATCAAACAATTCATCATGGGCTGAATTTCAAATCTGGAAATTCTAAAATCATAGATCTCAATAGATAGAGCTTGTGTTGAGCTTCTTCATTAATCTTCGATTGCAGTATCTATTGAGCTAGTGTCGAGACTTAATGAAAAGACTCTTTTTTACTTGTTTCTCGAATCAACCTTCATGTCTTTAATGAAATCACTTGATATGATTGAACAACATACTTATTGATACATTAAATCCAATTTAGATCTACCCAATTACAAGTAAAGTGCATTTTGTCAAGAAATTAGCCAATTACATATAAAATATGATCCTAACAATCAATGCCATTGATGAATTTGCTATGGCACCAAATCAGTTCTTGATGGATTCCTTTGGTAATTTTACTACTAAGCTTAATCCTACCTTTCTCAATTGGAAGAATCGTGAATAGGCACTGTCACCTTCCTTAATTCCACACTTTCTCCTTCTATTCTTACTCTCCCTGTGGGACAGAAATCTAGTAGAAGTGTTTGGAAGGTGTTGGAGAAGTGTTTTGCTTCAATTTCGAGGTCTACTTTGATGAGTCTCAAAAATGAATTAAATGTTGTGAAGAAAGGTATTGATTCAATTGATGTGTATTTGCAGAAAAGTAAGCAAATCAGAGATAAATTGACTGTTGTATCAATGATTGTTGATGATAAAGAACGGCTTCATGTTGCCCTTGACGGTTTGCCATCAAAATATGATTCATTTAGTTCTGCTATAAGGACTTATAGTGATGTTCTCTCTATAGAGGAACTCAATACTCTTCTCAATGCTGAAGAAAGAGCTATTAAGAAGAAATTTGGTGTGAATGATGCCTTATCCATGGTAATGGTTGCTAATTACCAATCTCAAGGATTTGGTAGAGGAAGAGGAAGAAACAACAATTAGAGAGGTTATGAAGGATATGGAGGTAGAGGCAATTTCATTGGTGGATATAGTACCAATCCAAATGGCAACTTCAACAACAATCTCTCTCAGTCGAATCAATCTCCATTTGGTCAATCAAGGTCTCCGGGTTTTCAAGGTCAGACTCAATGACCACAATGTCAGATCTATGGAAAGAATAGACATGTGGCTTTAGACTGATATCACCAGATGGATTTTTCTTTTCAAGGCAAGCATGCTCAATCAAAACTTGCAACAATGGTAGCCAATTCATCTCATGTTAATGTTGCTAATGGTTGGCTCACAAACACTGGTTGTTCTAATCATGTGACACTTAACTTGGCTAATCTTTCACTACAACAACAACCTACTTTAGGATTTGAAACAGTGATTGTTAGCAATGGTCAAGAGATACCTGTTACTCATATTGGCAGTGATGAATTGTGTACTTCATCTCATAACTTTAAGCTTGATAACATACTTATTGTAACACCCCAAATATTTTTGTTAAAGCAATTTTCTTTTGAAAGGGAATAATATCTAAATTGGAGTTTATTTTTTTTATTTGTGTGTATAACTATTTTATGGAGGACTTATGAATACTTAAGTGATTTATGGGGCTAGATGAAATATGGGAGGAACCTTAAGGGTGAAGTGGTAATTTACCACAAGATATTTTTGTTGCAAATTTGTAATTAAGCACCCTCCCATAAGTCAGCCACCCCCCCTGCCCAAGCCTACACGTTCTCTCCCTCTCCCTTGTCTTCTCTTTTGTATCTTTCTCTCTTTTTGTTTCTCACCGCCCTCCATGGCTGAACCATTGAAGGTTCTATATCCTTACCACCACTTCAAATAACCTCCTCAATAACTTGAATCCAACAAGGATGATCTTCCATGAGTTTTGGCTACCCAATATATGATTTTAAGGTGAGTTTTCCATTGACCCACTTCTTTGGTTATTCCATTTATGGCTCAAGGCTCGTGTGGGGTTGATTTAATGGTTGGGGATAACACTTTGGTAGTGTTAACTACAATTTTTAGGGGCGGTTTTGAGGTGTGGGTATGTGATAGTTGGTATTAGGGTATTCAACCATGGAGGTTTTGGGCACTTGGTTTATTGGAGGAAGGAGGAGCAGACTTTTGTGTGATTTATGATGATTTTTCTGTTTTGAGTTGTGTTGTTGGAATGATTTTTGTCATATGTAAGAAGTTGATGAAATGTTGGCTATTACTTGTTGTAGCGGTTTGAGAATGTGCTTGTACATGCCAAGTGTTTGGGGTTGGATTGCTTGAATTGTTTTCTTGGTAATTGTTATATGAGGTTATGCGTTATAATCCTAGTTGTTAATTTGAGCTAACATATGTAGCTTTAAGGTTAATAAAGTCTCAAAGCTTTTGGCATAGTCTTAAAATTTTAGTATTTTTCTTGAGTCAAATGCACTGTGTGATTTTTAATAAATTATAAAAAAAAAAATTATTTTGAGCTGAATTTTTTATGGTACATACTACACATATAACAGCTTATCCCTATTTAATTTTAAGTTAATCAGATAAATTCTCAAGGACCAAACGATTTTTACAAAAGGGCTCACTTGTTGTGTAGTAAATCTAAAAATATGACGAGTATGTTGGGATTTTGTGGATTATACATAAAACCTTTGTTGAGTGGGTTGGCTTGTAAATTCTTGCATTTGTTGGACATGTATTTTACGTAGTTAATTTTAATAATGGTCTGGTTTAATCACTTGGTACCCAAAAGAAAAATCATGAGATATGCTACCTCTATTTTGAATTGATGTGTTTTATGTTATATAATAAATACACATTGTTTGTGGTAGTGTATTAAAATGCTTTGGTTGTGTTGTGGTCCTTTGGTTCACTTGTATGCTTGTTTTATACCCTTTGGAAATTGGTGCCTTGGGATAGTCAGGTTAGGCTTTAGACCTTCAGTTTGATTTTAGGGGACCATTTTCAATCTATGGAGACAGGTTTGATGGTACTTCGTGAAAGGCCTTTTTATTGATAGGCTTGATCATTGTGTTTCTAGGTTTTAAGATTCTTGGTGATGAACTTTGTGATTGCATGGCTTGCTTTGGGTGATGCCTGATGGAGGTAAAATTGGTTGGTCTTCCAAGGTAAGTAGCTTTTTGATGAGATTTTTGGAAAATAATCATGTTGCATAAACATTGTTTTTGGGTCAAACACATTTTGGGAAAAATTATTTATGGGATTATGTTTTCCTAAAGAGTATTGTGTTGTGACCCTATTATACATGACTATTTATGAAAAGTGCATCATATTTGGTAATGCATATGGAGAAATGCATGATTTGTTAGCATGGAAAAGATAAGCATCTTTTATAAAATTCTTGGGAATGGATTTTATGGATTTTTTGCATTATTGGCAAATTCTAAAGATGCTTTATCTTAGCTTGTATATATTTGGGAATTTTATGCAAAATATTTATGATAAGAAATGGTTTTGAGGACTTTGAGAATATTATGGATATTTGGTTATTGAAATATTTTATGAAACTACTTGGAAGTGAACTGTTTATTTCAAATACATTAACTTGTGAGCTTTTGATGTGGATTTGTCATTGTGCCATGATATTGGGTGAGGTTTTTGGTTTTGAAATGGTATTGGATATATTTATGGCTCACATTGACTAATAGGTAGCTCATAGTTATTTTGGGAAGCTTGGTGCTATATTATTCCTATCATTCTTGTCATGTTGTAAAGGAAATTAATTTTGCATAAGTTGAATGGAAATTCCCATTTTATAGCATGTTTGATAAAAGTTGCATTATCATGAAACTTGCATTTCCCCCACTCTCATTAATTATGCTACTTACTGTGCTTTAGCTTCTCCCACTCTCCAACAGTTTTACAGATAAATTAGCTACACATCGAGGATGAATCTTAATTTACTGGTGGTGGTTGGTGTGTTATATTAATTGGGAGACTTGGGCCACAAATGGTTGGTGACTTAATCTTGCAAGTGTAATGAGGTCATAATTAATTCTATTGGAGGTTAGATACTTGAAGTTTGTTAGCCTTAAGCATAGTAGGCCTAGAATCAATGTTGAGGTTGCATATTCTAGAAAGGATATTGCTTTGTGTAATCCAATTGGAGTTTTGTAAAATATTCATGTATTATTTGGAGGCACGTGATTTTTAGTTATTGTTTGTAAATGTGTTATAGAGTTTTGACTTGTAATGTGGAGATTTCAGTATGGTTATATTCAAATCCTGTGGAAAAGAAAAGAAAAGAAAAGAAAAGAAAAAAGCTCCTATAGTCTCTCTCTTGATGGTTCTTTTCTGATGCTTTGGTCGCTTTTGGGTTCGGGGCGTGACACTTAGAGTTCCAAATCTTGCATCCAATTTACTATCTATTCATAAGCTTTGTTTGCAAAATAATGCTTTCTGTTATTTTGATGCTTACAGATTCTCTATTCAAGATTTACCTTCGGGGAAGATCCTTTACAAAGGATTGGGTAAAGATGGTGTTCATCCTATTCTTGCATCATCTTCTCCATTCTCATCCTCATCCAATTCCACTACTTATACTACCTCTTCGATTCATCAAACTTCACAAGCTTCTGCTTTGTCTTCTATCAAATCTGCTTAAATCTCATTTTGGCATAAAAGACTTGGACATCTAGGCACAAAACTTCTCCATTCTACCATTCAATCTATAAATCATGATTTTCCATTCCATAAGGTTGATGAATTTTCTTCTTGTAAATTTGGTATAAGTGCAAAGAAGCACACACTTCCTTTGCACAAACATGATATTCAATCTACTTCTATGCTACAAATTGTTCCCTCTGATGTTTGGGGTCTAGCACGCATTTCTTCTTCATTTGGATATAATTACTATGTTGTGTTCATTGATAATTTTACTAGATTTACGTGGTTCTTTCTATTTAAACAAAAGAGTGAATTGTTTGCTGTTTTTAAGCACTTTAAGAACCTAGTTGAAAATCAATACTCCTCTAAAATTAAAGTGATTAGGTCTGATAATGGTGGGGAATATGTCAATTCTCAATTTCAATCCTTTTGTTTTGACCATGGGATACTTCATCAGACCTCCTACCCTCACAATCCCCAACAAAATGGTATTTCAGAAAGGAAACATAGGCATACTGTAGAAATTGGTTTAGCTTTACATTATTAGTCTTACCTACCACTCAATTTTCGGTCCAGTCTTTTCCACAGCCTCTTTTTTTATTGATTGGCTACCCTCTATGGTTTTAGGTCTTGTTTCTCCTTAGGAAAAGGTAAACTCTATGTCACCTCCTCTTTCAGCTCTTAGGACCTTTGGGTGTGTTTGTTACCCGTACCTTAGACCTTGTCTTTGGAATTTTTTTCTCCTAACCCTAGTCATATAAAAGGATTGTTTTAAGGGCCATTAAAGTGTGCAAGTTGCACAAGCATTAAGTAATTCTAGTTACCCTGCTTTGTCAAAGGATATGCCCTATGTTCATCTCTAATACCAATTGCTGTGCTACTGTGCTATGTTTTTTAACCAAGAGAATGTTGATTTCATTTTGTGGAATTTGAAGAACTTTGCAAACAACTCTCAGTATTCCTTCGTGTACTGGGATACAGCTATTGGTTATCACGTACTAGGAGGTTTCCAAACACTTCTTCCAATTGGGTATCTAGGGTAAGGGTTCAACTGTAGGTCGGTCTGGGATTCCTTGCTTCAATCTTATACTGATTATCTTTCTTTAGATCTTCTTACCTGGTGGTTCCATATTTCCTATGTGAACAATCCACCCCTTTATTTTCCGCTGCATACTTTAGTTATTGGTAATTCTCCTGAATTTGCATTTAACTTGATTAATTAATAACTCCTTAATTAATCCTTGTACTTCACAAGGGGTAACATTTCTGGCCTATCAAATACTCATCCCATGCTTACAAAATCCAAACTTGGTATACACAAGCCAAACGTTTTTCAATTCATTGCTGATTACACATATGAAGAACCCCTTTCTCTTGATGTTGCTGCTAGATACCCTCTGTCATGCCCCAAACCCAAAAGGGTTCAAAGCATGCAAAACCAAACCTTCAAGAGAAACTATAGGGGATTTTTTTTTCTTTCCATATGATAAAATAAATAAACATATTGATCTTTCCACAATATAAGTCAAAACTCTATAACACATATGCAAACAATATGAACTACAAATCATGTGCCTCCAAAATTTGCATGAATATTCCAAACACCAACCGATTTAACATAAAACTCCAATGTTCTTAAAATTATGCAACCCCAACAAGATTCTTGGGATAACAAACCTCAAGAGAGCCCAACCTCCAAATAGAATTAACTATTACTTCCTTTAAAACGACTAGATCAAATCACCAACCAATAATAATGTCAGTTTCCCAATTCAGCATAACACTCCAATCACCACCAATAAGACAAACTCCATTCCCAAGGTATAGCTAATTTATCTATAAAACTGTTGGAGAGTGGAATGAGCTAAAGCCCCATAAGTAGCATAATTAATAGGAGTGGGAAAAATGCAAGTCTCATGATATTAAACATTTTACAAAACATGTTATACTTTTGGAATTTCCATTTGATTTCTAAAAATTTGATATCAGTAACGACATGACAAGAATGCTTGAAACAACATAGCACAAATTTTTTTTGAAATATCTCAACATGAAACTACATAAGTATATATTTCTCAAAATACCTCAACATGAAACTACATAATGTATATACTGTGAGCAATAATAAAACATCATTTGAAAACCAGAAAATCCAACCTAGGGCCACATGATAATGCCATCACAAAGATGGAACTCATTGTTGACACACAGTCGTAACTAATCTGTCGTCACACAGACATAACTCAATGTTGTCACAAAGACAAAACTCATATGCCATCACAAAGACAGAACTCATCGCTGTCACAAAGAAAAAGCTCAATAACCATCACAATGATGGGTGCAAAGATACCAATGTCACACAGACTATAGTACTTAACTAGGTAATCACTGGGTTATCACATGTCCCCACACAATAGTAAAAGATAAAAAGCTCACAGATTACATGAATTCAAAACACAGTTCATTTCTAAGTAGTTTCACAAAACATTTTAATATCCAAAGATATTTTCAAGCTTCTCAAAGCCTTCAAACTCATTTCTTGTCAAGAAAATTTTGTATCAACTCTCCCAATTATCAAAGCACCTTTAAACTTTGCAAGTAATTTAATAAATCCATTGTCAAGAATTTAATCAAAGATGCTAGTCATTTCCATGCTAACAAATCATGCATTTACCCATATGCAATAAGAAATATGATGCACTTTCAATACTTCATGCATTTTCCATAAATGATTAACAATAATAGTACACATAGAACGTTTTAAGAAAACCATGAATAATGTTCCAAAATGGGTTTAATCATAAAATATTTAGTGAAATAATGATTCCTTTTTAAAAATCCGATTAAGAATCCACTTACCTCAAAAGTCCAATCCAAATTTACCTCAACCAAGCATTGCATTCAACCAATCAAGTTACTAGGTCCATTACTAAGTACCTTGGAACCTAGAAACATAAGTATCAAGCCTATTAATAACAAAGCCTACTACAAATTACTCTATCAAATTTGTGTCCATAAATGGGAAAGGATTCCCTCAAAAATCAAACTTATAGCCCTAAAGCCTAGCTTGACCATCGCAAGAAAAGGAGGGGGGGGGGTGTTGACTTAAGTTGAAAAGCTTAATTACCAATTTTCCCTAAAAATATCTTGTGAGTAAATTGCCTATTAGCGCCTCAAGCTTCTTCCAAGATTACACTTAATAATCAGGGTGTTAAACCCTTAGTGAGTAGCTACTATGGATTCAAAATTCCCCTCTCTTTTTAAGCAATAGACTTGGTCCCTTGTTCCATTTCATGCTGATAAGAACATTGTTACTTGCAAGTGGGTGTTTAATCTCAAAAGGAATAGTGATGGTACTATTGCTATATATAAGGCCCAATTGGTGGCTAGGGGGTTCCTTCAATAATATGGTTGGACTATAAGGAGACCTTTAGTCCTGTGGTTAAACCAACCATTGTTAGATTGCTTCTTGCACTTGCAGTGACTTGTGGTTGGGATCTCAAGTAGTTGGATGTAAGTAATTCCTGTTTACATGGTGTGCTTAAAAAACAAGTGTATATGGCTTAGCCTCAAGGCTATGTGGATCAGTCCTGTCCCAATCATGTTTGTCTTTTGCATAAGGCACTATATGGTCTGAAATAGGCTCCTGGGGCCTAGTTTGAGAGATTTAGTACTTAGTTACTACATGTTGGGTTTGTTGCTTCTGGAGCAGATGAAAATCTGTTTAAATATAATCATGATTCTCATATTGTCTTTCTATTGCTCTATGTGGATGATATTACTGTGGCTGGTAATCATCCTTCCTTTGTTGCATTACTTATTGGGGCTTTAGATTGACTACACTTAATCTGGTTTGTTTGTTCCTTAGACTAAATACACTCTAGGTCTTCTACATAAGTTCTTAATGTTTGATTGTAAACCTTGCAAAACTCCATGCTCTCTTAATACTCATCTTGTTGCTAATGAAAGTCCTCCATTACTGAATTCTACGCTCTATAGGAGCATGGTGGGGGCTTTACAGTATCTTACATTTACTCGGCTTGATTTATCATTTGCTGTTCAACAAGCTTATCAATTCATGAGCTCTCCAACTTTTAATCATCTACAGGCAAGATGATATTAAGGTATCTCCAAGGATCAATTCATCAATGTTTGGCTTTTTTTGAGAAAGGGTTCTTCAACATGATCTTTAAGTTCAATTTATGGCTTCTCAAGATCAGTTAGCTGATATTCTAACTAAAGCTCTTGCCTCTCCTCGGTTTCAATGGTTAGCTTCCAAACTCATGTGGCGTTTTTCCATGTGTTTGAGGGGGGATGAAGAGCAAAAGCTGTAGCAGCAGGTAGAAGAAGATATTGATGAAAGCTAATAAATTCGCAAATGGTATATGCACTGTATCATTTAGTAAAATGCATCATGTCACTTAGAATTATAAGCTTGTAACTAAGGCTAGAAAATGTAGCGTTTCATAATCCTATTAATTACTCTTAATCTCTATTTTTTACATGTAAATGGTTGTTAGTTTGTTAAATCTGTTATAACAAATTTCCACCTTTTTAGTTATGTAAACACCGCATTTTGTACCAGTTAATAAATGTTGGTCTCCAGCCCCAATGATGAGCTTGACATATGTCAACCAAGGCTAATTAAAGAGTTCACAATAGTTTGGAATTAATGATAACTTAAAAGTGCTCAAATTGCTTTGAAATCGATACTGAAAAATGACCTTTGCTCACTGTTTTGTCCATAACTTTTCATCTACAATGATTTTTTTAGTGAGTTTGTTTTATTGGAAAATAGACATCTTGGGCTTCAATTTGAACACAAATTTTGCCTAATTTGGACTTATATTGAGTAAGTTATGAGCATTTCAAGTTAGGTCAACTTGGCAGTCCGGTTTTTTGTGTTTTAAAACTTCATTTTAAGGGCTCAAAACATCATGCTTTGATATTGATGTGGGCCAGCCCATAGACCCTTGTAATGTCCAAAGACAACTAAAAAGCCTCCAAAACCCTAATTTTAACTTATAAATACTCATCTTATGCCTCCAATCAAAAGGCTAGCTAAAGAGAGTCTTTTTTAGCCTCCATCTTCTTTAAAACCCTAATTCTCTTTTATGAAACTCACACACAACCCTTTAGCATGTTTTTAACAAAATTAAAAACCTCTCTTTAGTTAATTCCAAGGCAGAAATTTTATTATCCAATTTATTTCAAAACCTTTTTCAATTAAAGTTTATTCTTGAGTTGTGATTACCTAAACTATTGTGTTCTTTTGATTATTCTTGTCCCCAATTTGATCTTTGTGTTGTAGGCACTGAGGAGTTGGTTAAATAACTTAATGTTGGGTTAAAATGAATTGATCCCTTGTAAATTAATTAATTACCCAAGTTAATTAATTAGTCAAATTACATGAAATAGTGTGATAGCACAAACAAATCACTAAATAACTAAATGCAACGAAAAATAAATTTGACACAGATAATTTGTTTACGAATGGGGAAAACCACCAAGGCAAAAAACCACCAAGGCAAAACCCCACCGGGTGAATTTAAAGTCACCATTCCCGAGAATCCCCTATTATCAATCACAAGTAGTTACAAGTATAAGGAATCTTACCAAACCCTCTGGCCTATCCCGAAATACCAACCTATAGTTGAACTCTTACCCCAATACCCAATTGGACTTGTATTGTAGCGGCAATCTCTTAGTTCAATGCATAAATCCCAGTACATGACTAAACAGTGATGCACAGATCCCAGTACGTGACTAACTCACCAAATTGAAGAAAATTGTTGGCCGCAAAGTTCTTCAGTTTATCAATAATGAAAATCAGGAAGCTCCTTGGTTACGAAACTCTTGGCGTATAGACAAAATAGCTTTTTTAGAGAGAATGATGAACTAGGTCACTTTTTGCATTCAGTCACACAATACATGCGCAACGGCCTTTAAAATAATCCTTATATATGTCTAGGGTTATGAGAAAAGAAACCATACACAGGTACATAGGAATATGCGTGTAATCAGATCTGAAAAGTTTGATTTAGTAATTCTCGATAGATACAGCTTGTGTTGACAATCTATAGAGCTTCAACATTAAATCTTGATAGAAAGGATTCTGTCGAGACTTCTATTGAGTTTTCATAAATAGCACTTCCTTCACTTGTTTCTTGAAGTTTTAAATCTCGATAGAAAGTATTGCATGGCTTCAATACTTAACTTGAACACTTATTTCTTGAAGTACTAAATCCATCCTAAATTTACCCAATTACAAGTAAAGTACGTTTTTTTCAAAAGATTAGCCAATTACATAAAATATGTCCCTAACACCTAAAATCTGTGATTCTAAAACAAGGTGAGCTTCTTTTCCATGGTTTCCTACTTTGTTTTATATGATTCACATGATTTTGTTGATATAGATTCTCAATTAGTTATATTTGTTTGTTTGATGTTTTTAATTATGTTTGATATGCTTTAATATGATTTTAGGTTGTTTATTTTTATATTAGAAGCTTGTTTAGGTTGTTAGTTTCTTGGTTTTAAGTTCCCGCTTTGTTTTTCTGCATTTGAGTTCCTAGATTAGGATTTGAAGCGTGTATGCGTGCACATGCTTCTACATGCGTACGCATACTCAAAGTATGCGTACGCATACAACTAGCCCGCTCACATAGGCTTATGTATGCACTTGCATACTCCTACCTAGAAATTCTAATTTGAGTTTTCTACTTCTGTTTCTTTGATTCTTTCATGAATGCCATGTTTTGGCTCCATTTATGTTTTTAAGTCTTTATTCCTTTGTTTAATTGTTTGTTTGCCTTTTACATGATAGATTAGGGCTTTCTTTTCTTTTCTTGCTTGAATACCATGAGCATGTATTCACATGTCCATTCATTAATGCATAGGTGCTAAGATGGAGTAAGGTAAGTCATGCATTCACATGAACATGCATTGGATATATATTTAATGATGAGAACGAACATGCTTGGTTGGATGATGTGTTCTTGATGTCTAGAATGCAATCACATGTTTCTTTGATGTTGCCATGTCTATGTTTCTACCCTTGTGATATCTTGTTGTTTGCTACCATGGATGAGAAGATATGTTATGCATGATAGATGTATGCTAGGCTTGATGTAAGTTGCCATGATAGATTTATGTTTGGGTTTTTGGGTTGAAATGCCATGTTAATTGCTAGATGTATGCTAGTGTGTGTGTGAGTATAGATAACACTATTGAATAAGTCTTTAATGAGATTAAGACGTAAGACACAATGGCTGGAAGCCAACGGTGGGACTGGGTACCTAACACTTTCCCATTCCCATACCTAAACTCTAAACCCATACTCTGGTAGTCAAATTAGTCCTTCCTAGTAAGGGCACTATTTTATGGTTCCTAGACCATATCTATGTGGCAACTCCATCTTTTCTCTGCCCTAGTCCAGTCGGCCGGGACATACTCCTCTCTCCTCTGAGTGGGTATATAAGCACAGTTGGATTCTCTGATGTATTTGGTTAGCCATTTTATTCAATAACAGAATATCTTATGTTTAGAATTGTTCAATCTTGCACTAGAATGGTGAGCTAACACAAAAGCAAGCTGAAGGTTTAAGCATGATGAAGGTAGGGTTTTTATTTTATTTTTATTTTAAATCACATTTTAGTTGAGACTAGAACATCATTGACAAAATTTTCATTTGAGGTGTTTTTTGCACATCGATAATTCTGGACACCATACGCTTGTGGTTGGTAACTGTGTCGAACTCTTCACTGTCCATGTCGAGTTTTGGGATGTGAGTCCAAAGATGCTTCCACCTGGTTGATAAAATGCTAGTGGCTATTGTGTTTTGGGTTCAGAAGAAGGAAAGGATGTGGGTGAGAAGACATTTCGGTAGATTGATGATCCTGTTGAGTTCTACTTCATTATTTTTGGAAGAAAGTTTATGGTATTTTAATTTTGATTTTGCCATCAAGGAGTCTCAATTGTGTTGATATGAAGGTTAGGGTTCGCTAGAGGTAATAGTAAGATTAAATAGAGTAGGGAATTTGGGAAAAAAGATTAGAGAAAAATGGTTTTGAATTTTAAAGGTTTGGATTTTTTCTACCTACACAACAAACTCATGCTTCAAGTATTAAAAACTTCCATAATACCCTTGTTTTCAATTATGGTAGCTCCTGATATAATATAATATTATTTTATTTTATTTTAAGTTCTAATGGATTTTTATTTTTGAGAAAATTATAATGGATTGATATACTGTTTATTGTGAAAATATTGTGACATATTGTAGATGTATTAACAATTCTAAATTTTTCAATGTAAGTAGAATCCCCAAAAGGTCCCCTTAATTTGATTTTTTTTTCATCAATAAATTAACAATAGCATTTACAACTTACTAGATTTTATTTTTGAGAGATTTTTGTTTTTTTATTTAAAAATGCTAGTTACAATAATAGGTAGGTTGATTCAAACAAACAATATCATTGAATTACAAGGCTTATTAACACAACAAGAAACATAACACAACAAGATAACAAGAGTGGGTGAATTCCATATCCATCTCATGGCCAACAGCAAAAAACTCAAGGTATCAGTAATGGGGATTTTAATCCTTATAGATTACTCAAAAAGGTCCATCTTGCAAAATTATAGGCAAAAACAAAAAATGTACACTTTTAAAAAACACCGGTATAGGGTTACAAAATTGCTAGGACCTATACTGTCAGTTTTAAAACTACCGATGTAGGTCAATTGGACCTATTGTCACACTCATTGGGCAATGCTAGGAAGTGTCGGGAAGCCTCAATTTTTTGTAGTGTGTAATTTATATATCAAATGAAAAAAGAGCTAAAGGAGCTTTTGATTTTTTTAATGTTTAACTTAATGGAACGATGTGGATGCGGTGTGACAGAGGAGTTCTAAAAAGAAGCTTAAAGTTTTCCAACATTTGGGCTTCCACTACAATCAAATCTGTACAGTTTTAGACCCCTTAAAACACAATTGGATTAACCTAGTTAACAAGCCAAGTTATTACTTAGTCCAAATTTCAGATCTAGGTTAACACAATCATATAACCATATCAATGTAAAGTGTGGAATATAAAAACACAAAGATATGATGACCCAAAACCAAACCGGTAAAAAACCTGGAGAGGATTTAATCTAGCTATCCTCAAGGTAAACTTGAATCCACTATGAAAGAATCGAAGTTTGTACAATAGTGACTTAGACCACTAACATCCTATTGCTACCCACCAGTAGAAAACTTACTGACAAGACCATGTGCAAGCTCTGAGACCACGGACTCCTTCTTTCTTGGATTCTCCTACAAGTACAAGCACTCCCGCTTGTGTATCTTTAAGCTCTTATGGCAACAACTGAATGATCATCAAGCTCTTGAAGAAATCTCCTTCTTGATAATCCTAAGCTTGTGTGAAGGCAAGCACCTCTTAGATCTCACAAGAGATTCACACAAACAGCAATATGAGCAACCTCAAAAACGTGGCTAGGGTTTGCCTTTTATACCTAGGACAAAACATAAAACCCTACATGTCATATGGGCTTAGGGCTGAGTTGGAAATTCTGCAGAAAAAACAATCTGCACGACTTTCGATCGGTTGAGTCTAATTCTCGATCGATCGAGCCAGGCAAATTTACACAGTAACTTCTGCAATTAACTCGATTCCAACTTTAAATGAATGACATACTTTGAGCAAGTCTAAAACAAACTAAACACCTGTTTTGATCATGGTTTGCCAACAATACACATTAGAGTTCTAACACATTAGTTCCTAAGTACTCAGAACCTAACAAAATCCTTTTTCTCGCTGTTGAATACAAAATTTTATTTACTGGTTGAACTAGAACTCATCCATTCCAAAGTAATAATGACGGAATACCCTAGAAAAGTCCATAGTTTCAAGGCCATCCTTGCAAAACTCTGTATATCTACTGGAAAGAATTGGTTCATCAGCTTATGATGATTCAACATAACATGTAGCACAACAATTTAATTTTCATCAGATTCTATAGAGAAGACAATTGATGTGAATGGCCATTGCTTTTATTCTTAACAAATAGGATCGTGAGATGTCATTGTGACCAATCAAAATAAATTGTTCATAATCACATGTAATCAGACTCTATTATGTGGATGCATCATGACCATTAAATTTTGATTTCATGATATTTTTAATCTAATAGTCCAATTAGAGCTCATGACACGCTATATTAATTGTTATGACTTCAAGATTTATTTTATGTGAAGCCTAAGGAAATCAAACAATCAATACTATAGTTTTGTCCTTGGGATGTGAAATAACCATTATGCCCTTAGATAAGGCTAAATTGGATTGCAAAATGGGGTGTCTAGGTGATGTAATTATGTAGCGAGAACAAAAACGTATAAATATGAAAAATAAATGTTCCAACATAAACACTATTACAAACACAAGCAAAATATTAAAATGAAAATAAAAATAAAAATAAAAATAAACATTAACAAATATATTAATAAAATACTTAATGAGAAAACTAAGATGAATTACTATGATTTAATCAGTCATCTCTCTATGTCAAATAATTTTTTCTTTCATTGTATCTTCTATCGAGAATAATATACTAGAAAATAATTATATAAATAACTTAATAAATTATGTTATATAAATGAATAAATTTAAGCACATTTGCTATTAAATATAGATATTATCCTCAATTAAATGTTTATACATGAATCATCTAATATTTGCATGACTAGAATTTTAAAATTTATTTGAAATGGTTTAATGGCAAGGGTTAGGAACTTAAAAGTGGTTCACATGGCGAATATCAGGATGACCATAAAAACTTTATTCCTGAGAGAAAAACCACTTATAAACAAAAACAAAAACAAAAAAAAAAATGACATAAAGATGTATCAAAAGAGATGAAATTGAAAATTATATCATTATTAGTTATTGTGAATCATGTATGTGTTACATGATAACATTGAGGGTCCAAGCTTAATTTGAAGATCAATACTACGTCTCGAACCTTGACTACATAGAGTATGAGCAACAAATAACACTCGATGGGAGTTAATTACATAATTTAGCTGCTAACATTCTCTTAAAGGCGTTGATTGCAGATTGATAAATAAAGCATTACTGTAGCCAACACCAATAATCCACCACACATATATTTAAACTAATCATGTTTGTATCTTAACAATTCTAACCATTTTTTGCTTAACCACTATGGTTTTGTTGGTTCACAATAGTGACAATTTTTGAATCTTTTAAATGATGATCTTAGACTTCTAGGGTCCTAAAACCCATCCCATTGAAGGCAGCAACTCCTTTCACTTTAGACAAGTTAGCAAAGCCGCAACCAAAGTTTGCAGCAAAAGCAATCTAGATGATACCAAGGCCCAAAAGATCCCCTCTAAGACAAACCATGTCAACATTAAGATTTTTTTTTTTCTTGCCATTTGATTTAGTAGAAAAACTTTCCTATTTTTCTCTAGTAAGCTCAAAATTTTGCTACTATTCCTTTAATTGTATCTAATGAACCTACGAAAGATAAGACTAGAGTTTTGCAATAAATTATGATAAATAAATTCAGAACCTAGTAAAATTTTGAATTCATTTCTTTTGTACAATTGAATTATGCTGTAAGATGAAGCTATGTTAAGAGTAGAAAATGTATAATCATGCAAAATATATGTGCAAACATAAACACTATTACAAACAAAATTACAAACTTTAACATGAACATATATGTAATACACATAATACACACACACACACACACACACACACACATCTAATATTGAATGAAAAAATTAGGCCAAAAATATTTGCATTACTATGATTTTATCAATCATCTCAATCTTGAACAAAATAGTCTTTGGTTATTGTCAATTGTGTTAGGAATAGTATACTAGAAAACATTTATGTGAAAACTTAATCAATTTATCGTCAACAATATATATATATATATATATATATATAGATATTATCTGAATTTAATTTTTTGCACATAAATAATCTAACATTGTGCACATATGATTAGAATTTTAAAATTAACTAGTTCCAGACCCACACAATGCGTTGGATTAGATAAATATTTTGTAGTTGTGACATATTGCATAATTTTTTTCTCTAAATTTTGTTGAAAATAATTTGTTCTCCCCAAAAAATTAAACAATTTCTAAAATTAGTTTTCATCTCTACTAATCTATCATTCTATTACTTTGAGTGTGTTTGATTGATATTCTTTCTTTATGAGGGAATACATTTTCTTTGAATTATGTTATATTGCACTGTTTATTTTTGTTGTTTTTCTGTACAACTAAACTTTTTAATTTTCAAACAAATTATTCAAATTCTTCATTATCTTAAAGGAGATTATCATGATAATCAAAATTCATAACCAAATTATACTTAATATTACTAAAAAAAATTGATAGGCACATTCAAATGCATAGCCAAAATTGTGTTTTGATATAAATTTCAAAATAAATAAGTATTGATTCAAACAAAAATCAAATCAAACCTATAGCAGGAAGAAAGAACAACAAAGAATACATGTGATGGAAAATTGAAAAATACAACAACAAAACATATCAACCTGAAATAGAGTTTAAAAAAAACAATGATTAATTCAGCAACCTAAACTAGAGTTGCAAGAAAGAAATAAAAGGAGAGAGAGAGAGAGAGAGAGAGAGAGAACAATCACTCTTTTAGGAGAAAATGTGAGAAACATTTGAGAAGTCATGTTTTTTGTTGGCTTTATGCAGTGACAAAAGTTTATTTGTAATGAATTTTATTAGTGATGTATTGTTTTTTGGTTTTTCATGTAAATTGGGGTTGTGTACTTGAGCCTTTCCTTGAACAATGACAGTTGCATCAACCAGAGATCTTGCGACCTAGAGGTGACCATCTTGCGACCTAAGTTGCCCGCGAAGTCCACATGGCAAGTGCTTTGTTTGAGAGTGCAATTGTGCACCTCGTGACCATCTCACAACCTTAATGGGGCAAATAAGTCACGAATGTCACAATCTCTGTATATGCAATTACACCTACCACTGCGAATCTGCCAACACACACACACACACACACACACACACAACTGTAAGGCGTGGCATGGGGCTTCAAATAAGTATTGACCACACCCTAGTAACCCTAAGGGTTGCCAATAGTGTAAAGCCATTCCTTTGTACGAAAGGAGAGAGCTTTTTCCTTAGAGAAAAACCAAGTTTTCATCTCCCTTTTCCATCTATTTCATTCCATTGATAGAGATTTTGTAAACACATTCCTCATCCACAAACACATACTTGTGAGTGAGTGAATAGTTAAGGATAAATGAGAAGCGACAACCTAAATACAGTCTTCATTAGTGATGATTCCATTGGAGCTTCAATGGAGGGTCTCCAGTAAGTTAGGAAGAGAAAGGGCTCAGTGAATTCAATTGCTAGTTGGAGTTTGGAGAGCTCAAGTATATGTGAGAGCTTGGGCTTGGTGGGTTCATTGTGTCCTTATGTATAGCAACTATCTTGCCTAGTAAAGGTTTCTGATGAGTGGTCAAGGGAGAGGTTTTTACACCTGAGGCTCGGGTTTTCCTCTTCCATAACGCTTATGGTGTTATGTGTAGGTTGCTTGTCTCTCTCCCTATTTCCTTTAGCTTACTATATTGCCATGCTTGTGTAGTATTGTTTGTGTTTGGAAATTTGCCAAGTCACTTACACTTTGACTATAGCTTAGTTTAGTGTTAAAACCAACTTAGTCGTAAAACTTTAGTTTGAAAGGCTCTATATACTTGCTAGGTCGTATATTACATGTTTTTAGTAAAAATCTTGGAGGTATTATTTAAATTTGTATCTTTTTTTTTTTTCAAAAATATAAGAGGGGAGATATTTTTAAAGAGTCAAGAGGGATAGCCCTCCCCCGCTAAGCCCTAACCCCCCTCCCCTGGTCCCTACAAGGGAGATATGGAATGAATTACAATGTTGAATGAGGAAACAAATGAGGACGAAAATGATGTTAAGCATCTCATTCATGAGCTACAAAATGCTGACAACCAAGATGATATCTATATAATATCTAAAAGATAAAATGTAGCGTTTATTGTCCACTCAAGTTCATTCACTCAAGTTGCAATTGAGCTCTCTGCAATCACTTATAAACCCAAGATCCACCTAATAACAATTGATGTGGGCAGGGTTGGCTCAACCTAGTAGGCAACTGAGGTCATTTCCTATGGAATCCAAGTGCAAGAAGGCCCTAAGAATTGCTCAATTATCCAAAATATTGACCCAGAAATGGCCAACTATTAATCTACAAATTCTTTCAAAAAAGATCCTCAAAAAAGAATTTAGAAGAAAAATTTACACATAATTATCTTGCCTACGTATTAATTAAGCACCAAAATTTAGCCAATGCATGAAAATCTCTATCTCTGTAGTTGTGCACTTGGTCATTGTTTGACCCTCTTTCAAATAGTTGTAACTCCTTTCTATGCCTATGTTTAGACTCTATTCCTGCACAAACTAAAAACACCAAAATTAAAATTGATACCTGAAATATTCTCCCTCAGCCAACAAAAATTTTTGTCTTGAAATATTCCTTTTAGTCTTCTTCTTCTTCTTCTTCTTCTTCTTTTTTTTTTTTTTTTTTTTTTTTTTTTTTTTTTTTTGCTTTTGTTTAGATCTTTTAATTGTTTTTCATTTTTTTTACTATTTTCTAGAAGTGGTCATTTTATTTGTTTAGTTAGAACTAATTACCATTATTTTTTTGTAGGTTGAGAGGATAGATGATTAAACAAAGTTTCTCTCCAAATTACTCCAAAGTAATTTGGAGAGAAACTTCTCAAACTTCTCATATATCTTTTTTTTTTTTTCAGTGTGAATTTTGAAAATATATTGATAATCTACACTTTAATATTATTTTATTATTTTATATCTTTTAATAAAAAATATTTTTTATTATAGATATTTTTTAAAAATTTCTATATCTAAAAAATTATAAATAAAAAATTAAAAAAATTAATTGTATCTCCAAATGATGTCTAAGTATGTAAATTGTTATTAGCAATAAATAATAATAGAAAATTTAGATTATAATCTTACAAATGATCAAGAAATTAATAGAAAATGCTCCATTTAAAATTGTCGACTTAAACTCAAATGCATTAAGCCAACCTTGGATGCAGAACTCAACACACATCCGCACAATATCCCATCAATCTACTGAATCACAACATATTAAAAAGAGACGATTCAAGGAAACTATGTTTCATGACTCCAGGGTACCTTTTATAAATTTTAAATAAATTAAATTAAAAAAAAAAAAGCTTTACTTAAAGGATGAGGTTATAACCTTGATTCCTTTTTCTTTTGCAGATTCATAACTTCAGTGCTGGTGCTTCAAATGTTGTCTTGTTCAAAGGAGAGTATCAAATCTCACTATCAGATGAGTAAAATAGAACACTAAATACCTAATCCAACAACGACCACTTGAAGAGTTGAATACTCTTGTCAGAGTACTGGCAGCAATTCCCAAAGACTGCCCAAGAACAAGGGATTCTGAGACACCAAGTGTTATGCCCCGAACCCAACTATAAAGATAGACATGTGACAACTGCCGCACGCTTATATAATAAGCACCCTACAAGTGTGCAAGACCTTTTTAGCAACTAAAATTTATCCTCAAAAATTAAATCAAATAAATCCAACATACTTCAACAATTTCTTTCTGAATAGATCTCCAATAATTTAAAATGAACAAAATCCAAACCTCATGTACATAATGCGATTGGCCAATAAATATAAAACTATTTGAAGACCATCCAATCCCAAAAATCACTAAGCTTCTTTTCCTGCCAAATAATAATCTTCCAACATCAAAATAGAAATAAACTAAATCCTTTAAATCTAAAGGTCTACACAAAAGGTAATTTTAAACATAAAAGTTCAAATCTTATTCCATTGATTTCCTAAACTACACTCACGCGCACATCCCAGTGGAAGCCCAAACATATGTTACTCGTCTTGATCAGAATCTGAAAGGGGAAAGAGGGGGAGTGAGTTGACAACTCAATAAGTAACCAAAATCCTAATAAGTTCTATCAAGAAATAGATCTGTAAAGTAATAAGATGTAATATGAGTCTCCAAAAGTTATGATATGCTATGGGTTTTCAAATATGACTAAAGAAGTTTCATAGTCTTAAAATAATAAGTTGCAAATAGATCACATACTTTAATCTTACAAATATATCATAGATGGTTTAGAAAGTAGTCAATTTTTCATATATCAAAAGCTATAACTTACAATAGGTTCCAAAAATCCATAAGTAGTTTTAATGACTCAAAATAGTTCAAATACTCAAACATTTCCATAATCAAATATGTAGTTTTAAGGACTCAAATAGTTCAAATATTCAAACATGTAGTTTTAAGGCCGGATCGAGGTTCAGCCAAGGTCGAACTATTATGACGTCAAAATTAATTTAATATCAATGAAAATACAAATAAATGTATAAAATGTGTAAAAATATGAAAATTTACCCTTAAAAAAATATTAATCAATTAAAACAACTTTCAAATGTATTTTCGTTATCTTTATAAAGTGAATAGAAAATAATAAATATAAACAAGCTTCAAAAAAATGTATTTATTAATCTTTCAAATAAAAAATGAATTTTTAATTTAAAATAAAATCATTTTTGACATAAATTTACAATTTTCGTATTCATATTTATTGATGTGAAATAATAATTCATGAACCAAAAAAATAGAAAATAATATTAAGTAAATAGTGATAAAATTAAATCCAAAACTATTGATCTTGTAAAATTAAAATAAATAAAATATAAATTTCAAGAAGGACATGTGGAAGCCAACTAGTTCAGTGGTTAGTGCGTTGGACAAAGGTGCTCCTAGGAGGTCGGCGGGTTCTATGCCTAGAGCATGCGTTTTTCCCAATTTCTTTCAGGACCAATTTTCACTTGCTAAAGAACCGGGTTGGGGCACGGGTCATAGGTAAGCAGGTCGGACCATCTAGTCCGGTCCAAATTTGACAACCTTGGTCAAAAAGAACAAACTACTATATTTGCTAGATGTTTGATGAAAGGCCTCCAATTTTATTTTTAATTCTCATTTGATTTGTCTTCCTTGTTTCCATACAGATAAAAATCTCCTATGGTGGAGCTTAATGCTCTATAAAACATTGAAAGAGAATCGCCAGCAACATATGCAATTAGTGCTTCCTAAGTCCAACACGTTCTTTTGATCTTTTTTAGCTCAGTGACAATTAATGCTGCCCTTATTTAACTTCAATTGAATTGATGCTTCCTTTTTGTTTTATTACGGTCATTTGCAATTTTTGGAGTTGAGGATAAATGTTATGTTAATGGAAAAATGTATTGAAGCAACATGTAACTGATTAGTGAATGGCATTGGTATAGATTAAGCAATTATAATTGAAAACTCATTTGCAATTATTATTTTTAATTGATAAACACTAAAAAGGTATTACTTCAAGTTATGACTTTTAAATAAGTTTAACATTTTACTTAACCTTCTCATACAGTACCTTACAAAGTTATCTACGCATCACACAGATACTTCGCTAGTTAATTTTAAAGGTTTGGACTTTTTCCGGCTACACAATAACGACGTAATACCCTAGAAAAGTCCATAGTTTCATGGCTATCCTTGCAAAACTCTGTATATTTGCCGGAAAGAATTAGTTCATCAGTTTATGATGATTCAACATAACATGTAGCACAATAGTTAAATTCTCTTCAGATTCTATAGGGCAGAAAATTGATGTGCATGGCCATTGCTTTGACAACCGGATTAATTGAGTACATGCAATCCTGCCATTGCTTTTAGTCTTAACAAATGGGATCGTGAGATGTCATTGGGAGCAACCATAATCAATTGTTCATAAGAACATGTAATCAAACTCCATTATGTGGATGCATCATGACCATTAAAATTTGATTCCATGATATTTTTTAATCCAATAGTCCAATTAGAGCTCATGGCATGCTGTATTGATTGTTATGACATCAAGATTTATTTTCTGTGAATCCATAGGAAATCAAACAATCAAAACTATGGGTTTATCCTTGGGATGTGAAATAATCATCCCTTAGATAAGGTTAAATTGGATTGCAAAATGGGGTGTGTTGGTGATGCGATTATGTAGAGAGAACAAAAACGTATAATTATGCAAAATAAATGTTCCAACATAAACACTATTTCAAATACAACCAAAATATTAAAGTGAAAATAAAAATAAACATAAACATTAACAAATATATTATAAAAATGCTTAATGAGAAAACTAGGATGAATCACTATGACTTTATCAGTCATCTCTCAATGTCAAATCATTTTTTCTTTCATTGTATCTTGTATTGAGAATAGTATACTAGAAAATAATTATATAAATAACTTAATTAATTATTTTATATAAATGAATAAATTTAAGCACATTTGCTAGTAAATATAGATATTATCCTCAATTAAAAGTTTGTACATGAACCATGTAACATTTGCATGATTTGAATTTTAAAATTATTTGAAATAGTTGGTTTGATGGCAAGGGTTAGGAACTTAAAAGTGGTTCACATATCAAATATTTGGATGACCATAAAAACCTTATTCTTGAGAGGAAAACCACTTATGAACAAAAAGAAAATGACACATAAGATGTAGCAAAAGGGAAGAAATTGAAAATTATAACTTTATTAGTTATTGTTAATCATGTATGTGTTACATGATAACACTGAGGGTCCAAGCATAATTGAAAGATCAAAACTACTTTATTCGGCTACAAGGTTTCAAATTGCCATAGTCCTCTGGGAGGGATTGCCATAATCCTCATGTAGCCAACACTAATAATCCACCGCACATATCTTCAAACTAATCATGTTGATATCTTAACTATTCTAACCATTTTTCGCTTAACCACCATGGTTTTGTTGGTTTAAAATGGTCACATTTTTCGAATCTTTTTAATGATGATCTAAGACTTCTTGGGTCATTCATTGCATTAACTCTTTTCACTTTAGACAAGTTAGCAAAGTTGCAACCAAAGTTTGTAGTGAAAGCAATCAAGATGATACCAAGGCCCAAAAGATCCCTGCTAAGTCAAACAATGTCAACATTAAGATTTTTTTCTTGACATTTGATTTAGCAAAAAAACTTTCCCATTATTCTCTAGCAAGCTCAAAATTATACTACTATTGCTTTAATTGTATCTGATGCGCTTGCAAAAGATAAGAATAGAGGTTTGAAATAAATTATGATAACTAAATTTGAAACCTAGTAAACTTTCGAATTCATTTTTTTTGTACACGAATGATGTTGTAGGGAGATTATCATGATAATTAAAATTCATAACAAAATTATAATTAATATTACTCAAAATATTGGTAGGCACATTCAAATGCATAGCCAAAACTGTGTGTTGATATAAATTTCAAAACAAGAGTAAAAAATCAAATCAAAGATATAACAGGAAGAAAGAATACTTGTGATGGGAAATTCAAAAATACAACAACAAAACATATTAACCCCAAATAGGGTTTTAGAAAAACAATAATTAATTCATCAACTTAAAGTAGAGCTCTAAGAAAGAATAAAAATAAAGAGAGAGACAAAAAGTGGACAATCACCCTTTTAAGAGAAAATGTGAGAAAGATTTGAGAAATCATGTTTTATGTTGGCTTTATTTAGTGACAAAAGTTTATTTGTAAGAAAAAATTTAGCTACAAAATTCGTTGTAGCCTAAGGCTACAACCTTACTTAATAAAATAAACATTACTATATATTTGGGAAATCTAACCGTTGAATTGCATGTTCTTTATGCTCTTAATACACATGTCAAATTTTACGTTAATTGGATATTATTTACTATATGATCTATAGGCTTATGTTTTATGCATCATTTTAACTACAAAAACTTACAATTTAAACAATTTACTATATGATATCTTAGTTCTCAATGTCTAATTGTAAACCTTCTGAAACCCATGCTCTCCTAATGCTCATCTTGTTGCCAATGATAGTCCCCTACTGCTTGATCCTACTCTCTATAGGAGTATGGTGGGGGCTTTAGAGTATCTTACATTAACTTGTCCTTATTTATCATTTGCTTTCAACAAGCTTGTCAATTCATGAGCTCTCCAACTTATTATCATCTTCAAGCTACTAAGAGGATTTTGAGGTATCCCGAAGGGTCAATTCATCAACGTTTGGCTTTCACTATTGGTTCTTTGAAACTTTCTGCCTACAGTGATGCAGACTAGGTTGGGGATCCTATGGATAGGAAAATCTACTTCTAGGATTTTGGTGTTTCGTCCCTTTACTAATGCCAAGTATAGAGCTTTTACTTTCTTAGCTGCTGAGCTTTGTTGGATCAAAATGCTACTTAAAGATTTCGGTGTTTTTCTTCATAATCCTCCTATCCTATGGTGCTCTTGTCTTCTATGCTCGCACAAAACTAATTTAGGTGGACTACCACCTTGTCCGACAAAAGGATTCTTCAACATGATCTTCAAGATCAATTTGTGGCTTCTTAGGATCAGTTAGCTGATATTCTAACCAAAGGTCTTGCCTTTCTACCCTAGTCATTCTCATCTCTTATCATCAAATCCATTATCATACCAAAACAAAACAGTTGGTCCCTTCAAAAAACATTAAAGAAGATTTTTTTTTTTTTTTTTTTTTTGTCTATTACATTGCGCCGAGAGAAAGAGCTGTCAAGGGAAACAGTAACGGTAATGGAATCGAAAAGAAGGTTCATTTTAGAGGAGTGAGGAAGAGGCCAAGTGGGAGATACGCGACTGAGATTAAAGACCCAGGGAAGAAAAGCCGTGTCTAGATTGGAACTTTTGACACGGCTGAAGAAGCCGCTCGTGCTTACGACATGGCTACCAGAGAGTTTCGTGGTGCCAAAGCTAAGACCAACTTTCCTTTTCCTATCGAAAATGTGAACGACATGAACAACAACAAGAACGATAACAATAATAATAATAATATTGCTCAGGCTTGAGTCCGAGTCAGAGCAGCACGGTTGAGTCTCCGACGAGAGACCCATCAGCTCTTCTCATTGAATCCTCGTCGTTGGATCTCAATATTGCTCAGGGTCATGCCTATGGTGGCGTCGCTTCGGGTTTTGGATCCATTCCAGTGAGTTTTCCTTTTCAGCAGTACCACCACTCCGGATTCTTCACCGGAAGTCTATCAGCGACAGCGGCAGCAAATCACGTGATCTACTTCAATATGGTGGTGCGCACCAGGATGCTACCAAGTCATTCGTATAGTCAGCTGAATTTCGATAGTGGCCAAATCATATCGTACCTGAACATGTATCAAAAAATAGCAAAGAATTTTGCGTGTTGTATGTGAAAACATCGCAAGATTGCATAAGTGTCTCTATGTTATGGCGATTTGAGATATGAGAAAATTACTTTAACTCACACACAATCATAACTGTTTGATGAGGACTATCACCTTCGAGATATATCCTATAACTCCCACATCTCCTAGAAAACACGCTTGCAATCATGTTTTAAAGCTTTTTTTTCTTTTTGCTTTTATTTTCTTTCAATATTTTTTTTTTTATTAAGCAAATCATGCACGGGTATACAAAAGAGAGAAAAGAAATACCCAATTATGTTAAACTTTTTGATATTACTCTTTTGCTATGCCGAAGCATACAAATGTCATTGACATTACACTTTTGTTATGCCGAAACATACAGATGTCATGTCATGATTGGCTAGTAACAGTGGTGAGATGGTTATTTATGCCTTTCTCTTAGGATTTTCTAGTCTTTCTCGTCAAAAAGAGTGATACAAGTGTTCAATACAAGAGATTACTTAATCTTACTCATCACAAACAAAGAGCCATAAAGCTCGCGTGCTTAGTTGTGTATAAGGATGCTCATCTAGCTAAAAAAGATACAAAGTTTAGAGAACTCTGTTTCAATGGCCATTTTAAGGTTCACAAGAACCAATGTACACAAATACACACTGTTTTTGTATTTTTCTAATTTTTCCTTCTCCTTTTTTTAATTTTGAAAATAAAAGCTAAACAACCAAACAAAAACAAACAAAGAACATGAGAGCATGAAAGAAAGATGCAAATGCATGGAGGCATGATAGAAAGGAGCAGATGCATGAAAGCATGATTCCAACAACAGATAAAAATCAAGCAAAAAGAGTCCTACTTTAGATAGAAAGAATTAAAGCAGAGGACAACAGAAAAAACAATTAAGTCTTAGGCTTATTTCTAAACCACACAGCACGAGTCTTTAGCCGTGAAGATGAAAATGCACCACGTGTCCTAATATGACTACTAAGGGACAGGGAAGAATTAAAATTCTCCTGAAATTGAGTTAAAAAGCTCAAAGCTTTTAATAACTCTCCAAACAAAAGTGTATGTCCTTGAGAGGAAACCTATGACCGTTTGGACACTTGCTTTTAAGGATATAACTTAAAGCAATTAGAACGAATGTGTCCAAAAACACCACAATGGTGACAAACATGAATAGTTTTAGAACTACTCGGCTTCCTAGAAGGAGGTCTAACCTTAGAGTTTAACGTAGGATAATTTGGCCTAATATGACCAACAGTATGACAATGATGACAAGTGGGGACAAATTCAAATTTTTCATTCAACCTAGAAGAAGTTTTAGACATAGGTTTAGAAACTTCAGCATTAACATTAGTAATTTTTCAACTTCAGTTTCAAATTCAACTAGTTTCTCTTCCAAACTCTTAATTTTGTCCACCTGAGATGAAATTTAATTTTTAAAATTCTCAATCAAATTATTGGCTTCATCCAATTTTGCAATCAAATCATCTTTTTCAAGCATAACCTTTTTAAATTTTTCTTTTAATTTTGTAGAACATTCAAGAGATTTCATACAAAAATTATAAAGCTTACAATAGGCATCATGAATATCATCATCATCATCATCATTCAACACAAGATCATGCAAATCAAAACAATCAAGAGTTTCTATGACAATAAGGGTCAAGGATCACACTCAGGAAATTAATCTAATCCGAGTGTACCTGCTTTGATACCACTTGTCGAACCGTGTGCCTTACCAATTCATCCAACGACCAATTGGTGAAGGATGAGGGGACACAAATCTTTTATAGCATTCGATCGTAGGCCAAGCCCATTGGAATTGGAGCAAATTGTGAAATCCCTCACAATACGGCTCCAACAACTCGAACCTATGACCTTGGCTCTGATACAACTTGTTGGGAAATTTAGACCTAGTTGATAAAATTAACAAGTTTTAAACCCAAGTTATTAATTAGATTTATTATGAACAAACTTGTAAAAAACAAACACACATCAATATCATGTCAAAATCATATGCAGAAAAAAAAGTAAATAAGACAAGATCTGATGATCCAAGAAAACCAATGAAACCAACCAGTTTCACAGTAAAAAACTTGGGGGGAAACCTTCCCAAAATGCAATTCACTATAGTAAAGAGAAGTTTTAGATTTAGTACAAAACCTTTGTCCCTAAACTCTACAATTCCCTTAAACGAACTCACGGCAGAAACCTCTTACCGCTTCAGAACCTCTGAACTCTTCAATATATGAACGCCACCCTTTTAAAGCACGGATCCCAATACATGACTAACTCCTTTGTACGAATCCTAGTATGTGACTCACTCGCCAACTTGAGGAAGAAGAATGTTGGCTGCAAAGTTCTTCAATTCATCAACAATGAAGATCAAGAAGCACTTGGTTACAAAACCCTAGGACCAAAGACACAATAGCTTCTTTTAGAGAGAATAAGGCTCCAGTAACGTTTTGCATATGTTTTTCTTATATTCTCTTATATGACGACCTTTAAAATAAGCCTTATATATGTTTAAAGTTGTGAGAAAAGAAACCTTACACAAATACATAAGCATGGGCCAAAAATCAGATCGAAAAATTCTGATTTCTGTAACCTCGATAGATACCTCGATAGATAGTATTTGTTGAGCATGATTAAACTTTGATAGATAGCTATCGGTCGAGCAGCTATCAAGTTTTAATGAATCAACACTTCTTTACTTGTTTGTTGGACAAACTTTCTTGGCTTCAATACTTGGACTTGAACTCTTATCCCTTGAAGTATTAAACACATTCTAGATCTACCCAAATATAAGTAAAGTGTGTTTTATCAAATAATTAGCCAATTACATAAAATGTTGACATATGTTTCTAACAACCAATCACATATGTCCTAACAATCTCCCCTATTGGCAATCCGTGATAAAACTACAACAAACAAATGAACATATGGGAGAAGTCATAAATCACTCAACTCATACTCACTTGTTGAATACAATAAAATCTACCGTAACACAAGCTCTTGAAAAACTATGCAAGAAGAGAGTCTATGGCATGGAAGACTTTGACAACCTATATATCTAAAACACTTTAAACAAAACTCATCAAGGTATTTTAGTGTGAAACAGATATTAAAAAATTGCATACAATAAAGAAATATGTGTATAAAGATAGTGAAAGCTTTTAATTATGGCTTGGTTGATTTTACTTTAACTTAAACTAAGTGTGGAATAGAGTAAATATGAGTGAACAAACAATAAAACTACTCTAAGCCATATTCATTAAAGCACAGCAGTAAAATGAAAGCTAAAAGAGTATGGAAGAGAGATGCAAACACAAAATAACACTCAAATATGTTATCGAAGAACTAGGTGAAAAACCTCTCCACCGCCCTCCAAGTGGTAAATCGATCCAATAGACAATAAGTTGGAATACACAAATAGCAAAAGACCCTTTAAGCCTAGTCTACCCAGTGCACCTAAGCCCTCCAAGCTCCTACTCTAACAAGGCTTATTGGAACCGTGTCTTGTCTAACTTTCCAAATCTCGCAATGCGCCTGATTTCATCCGCCAAAGTTTGGCTTCTTGCAATGCTTCCCAGTAGCACCAAAAACTCATTGGACATTTAGTATGGGTGTGGTAAGTGTTTGGACTATCAACCTCTCAAGGATTTAGAAATGGAGAGGTAGGAGTAGAGAAAAACCACAATGGATGGTGTGTAGAATTGTGGGTATGACAATATCACACTCTCAAAGGTTTGAGGCTAGGCTTTTCTCTTCTGAAAAGCTATTTCTTTAAAAGATGAGTGTGTGTATTGTAGAAAACCTATCTAGAGTTTTTCTCTCTAAATGGCCTCTCATACTTTTGTGGGTAATGAGAGTATATATAGTATGGGTGAAGAGTAAGAAAGTCACACTTAAAAATCCTCCAGGCAAAGAGTTTCGCAAGTATCTCATGTGAAGGCCTTACCCGTGAGACACTCGTGAAATCCTCTAGGCTGGCACGACTCTTCAGCTTCTAGCATGCGCTTCTCAAGTGCCCTTTTCACAGGAACCCTTCTTGCGAGCTACTTGCGAGCCAATCGCAAAAATGCACTGATTCGTCATATTAAGCTTAATTATTCACCAACTTAATACTAAACTCAATACAATAAAATCCCACAAAAATACAAGGAAACAAATTAATGCAAATACAACACTTTTTCTCATGTAATAAAGCCAACATAAAACATATTTGTAAATCACAACTTTACGGATAGAAAAGAAACAACACACGTAGAGATAGGTGAAAAAAACATGCATCATCACATATATATCAAAGATAAGTACAATGTATGTAAACATGGTCACAAGACCCGTGTACAAAAAGAAGAAGCTAAAAGTAGCTCCTACAACAACAAGGAGGTAAACACTCCCCCTAACAAGATGAAACACATCTCCCCCTTACAATGGCATATATTTTTCCCTCTAACTTGTAGAATCATAAAAAGAAACCACAATTTCTCCAATTTCTCCAATTTCTCTCCCTTTTTTTCATAATTGACATAGGGTATAAGAAGCCTTAAAACCTCATCCGAAAAATATAAAGATGATCAAGGATGATCAAGAGGGCACATAGAATCCATAAAAATGCATGAATGTAATGAAATAAGATGTTATGGATGACAAGATCACGAAAATATGCAAAACATGTGAAAAAAAATGCATGCAAAAGAATCTCGATTGATCGAGAGGTGTCGAGAAGCTATCAAGCCAACCTCGATGAATCGAGAAGGTGTCGAGGATCTATCGAGTAGACAGAAAAATTCTTGATCAATCGACCTAGCTATCGAGAAGCTATCAAGGATCCAATAGAAATCTCGATCGATCCACCTAGCTGTCGAGAAGCTATCGAGATTAGGATAAGAAACAGCTTAAGAGCTCGACATGTAGCCAGGTGCTGAGGAGCTGTCGAGATTGCTAAACAAGTCTAACCAATTTTATATTTCAAAAATAAGTCAAGACAGTTTAGTGAGCATATATTAACACATATAAACCTTGTGCTGGCCAAATCACATTGTACCTGCCCATGTATCAAAAATAGCAAAGAATTTTGCGTGTTGTGTGTGAAAACATCACAAGATTGCACAAGTGTCTCTATGTTATGACGATTTAAGATATGAGAAAATCACTTTAACTCACACAAAATCATAACTGTATAATATGGACTATCACTTTCGAGGTACATCCTATAACTCCCGCATCTCCTAGAAAACACGTTTGCAATCATGTTTTAAAGCATTTTGTTTTTTTTTTTTTTTTGCTTTTATTTTCTTTGCATATTTTTTTTTATTAAGCAAATCATGTATGGGTATACAAAAGAGAGAAAATAAATACCCAATTATGTTAAGCTTTTTTACATTGCACTTTTGCTATGTCGAAGCATACAGATGTCATTAACATTGCACTTTTACTATGTCGAAGCATACAAATGTCATGTCATGATTGGTAGGTAACAGTGGTAAGATGGTTATTTATTTCTTTCTCTCAGGATTTTCTAGTCCTTTCCGTCAAAAAGAATGATACGAGTGTTAAATATAAGAGATTACTTAATCTTATTCATCACAAACAAAAAGCCACATAGCTCACTTGCTTAGTTGTGCATAAGGATACTCATCTAAGCTACAAAAGATACAATGTTTAGAGAACTCTATTTCAATGGCCATTTTAAGGTTCACAAGAACCAATATACACAAACACACACTGTTTTTGTATTTTTCTAATTTTTCGTTTATTTTTTTGAAAACAAAACAAAATAAAAGCTAAACAACCAAACAAAAACAGACAAAGAACATGAGAGCATGAAAGAAAGATGCAAATGCATGAAGGCATGATAGAAAGGTGCAGATGCATGAAAACATGATTCCAAAAGCAGATAAGAAATCAAGTAAAGTGAGTCCTACTTTAGATAGAAAGAATTAAAGCAGAGGACAACAAAAAAGACAATTAAGTCTTGAGCTCCTTTCCCACCCACACAGTACGAGTCTTTGGCCGTGAAGATGAAAAGGCACGTGTCCTAATATGACTACTAAAGAACATAGAAGAATTAAAATTCTTCTGAAATTAAGTTAAAAAGCTCAAAGCTTTTAATAACTTTCCAAACAAAGGCCCAAGTCCTTGAAATGAAACTTGTGACCGTTTTGACACTTACTCTTGAGGATACAACTTAAAGCAATTAGGACGGATGTGTCCAAAAACACCACAATGGTGACAAACATGAGTAGTTTTAGAGCTACTCGACTTCCTAAAAGGAGGTCTAACCTTAGAAGTTGACAGAGACCTCAACTTAGGATAATTTGGCCTAATATGACCAATAATATGACAATGATGACAAGTGGGGACAGATTCAAATTTTTCATTCAACCTAGGAGAAGTTTAGACATAGGTTTAGAAACTTCGGCATTAACATCAGATTGTTTACCTTTGTCTATCCTAGCAATATTAGCCTTCAGCTCTTCATTATTTCTTTTAAATGGAGGAATATAAAAAAAAAAAAAAAATTTCTTTTAAGTTAAGCTCAACAACAAGTTTGGCATTAGTTAATTTTTCAACTTCTGTTTTAAATTCAATTAGTTGCTCTTCCAAACTCTTAATTTTGTTCACCTGAGAAGAAATTTGATTTTTAAAATTCTCATTCAAATTATTGGCTTCATCCAATTTCGCAAATAAATCATCTTTTCCAAGCTTGACCTTTTTAAATTTAGCTTTTAATTTTGTAAAACATTCAAGAGATTTCATACAAAAATTATAAAGCTTGCAATAGGCATCATGAATATCATCATCATCATTCAACACAAGATCATGCAAATCAAAACAATCAAGAGTTTCCATGAAAACAGGGGTTAAGGATCACACTCAAGAAATTAATCAAATCAGTGTTTACCCACTCTGATACCACATGTCAAAGCGTGTGTCTTACCAATTCATCCAACAACCAATTGGTGAAGGATGAGAGGGCACAAATCTTTTATAGCATTCGATCGCAGACCAAGCCGATTGGTATTGGAGCGAATTGTGAAATCCCTCACAATCCCTCCCTCACAATGCGGCTCCAACGACTCGAACCTATGACCTTGGCTCTGATACCACTTGTTGGAAAATTTAGACCCAGGTTGATAGAATTAACAAGTTCTAAACCCAAGTTGTTAATTAGATTTATTATGAATAAACTTGTTAAAAATAAACACACATCAATATTATGTCAAAATCATATGCAACGGAAAAGTAAATAAGACAAGATATGATGACCTAGGAAAACCAATGAAACCAACCAGTTTCACAGTAAAAAACCTGGGGGAAACGTTCTCGAAAAGCAATTCACTATAGTCAAGAGAAGTTTCAAATTTAGTAAAAAACTTTTATCCTTAGACTCTACAATCCATGTAGATGAACTCACAGCAGAAGCCTTCAACCGTTTCAGAACCTCTGAACTCTTCAATGTATGAACACCACCCTTTTAATGCACGGATCTCAGTACGTGACTAACTCCTTTGCACGAATCCCGATACGTAACTAACTCTTTTGCACGAATCCAGTACGTAACTCACTCACCAACTTGAGGAAGAAGAATGTTAGCTGTAAAGTTCTTTACTTCATCAAGAATGAAGATCAAGAAACACTTAGTTACAAAACCATAAGGCACAAAGTCGCAGTTTCTTCTTTCATAAAGAATAAGGTTCCGGTCAACTTTTGCATATGTTTTTCTTGTATTCTCTTATGTAACGGCCTTTAAAATAAGCCTTATATATGTTCAGGGTTGTGAGAAAAGAAACCTTACACAAATACATAAGGATGGGCCAAAAGTCAGATCTGAAAATTCTGATTTATGTAACCTCAATAGATACCTCAATAGATAGTATCTGTCGAGCCTCATTAAACCTCGATAGATAGCTATCTGTTAATCAACTGTCAAACTTTAATGAATCGACACTTCTTCACTTGTTTCTTGGATAGACTTGCATGGTTTCAATATTTGGACTTGAACTCTTGTTCTTTGAAGTATTTAACACATCCTAGATCTACCCAAATACAAGTAAAGTGCATTTTGTCAAAGGATTAGCCAATTGCATAAAATGTTGACATATGTTTCTAACAACCAATCACATATGTCCTAACATTTATAACTCAACTAAAATTCATACAAAGGATGATCTTAGTCGGATGATTAACAGTTAGAACTCAAGAATTAATTGTTTAAGATAGTTTCATGAAATTGATTAATTGTAGGCAAAACAAAACTAGTGAATTAGATCGCAGGGAATGCTAAGCATTTAACGTGCTCAGAGTCCATGATAAATAAAAGGATTATGTAGGACTAAACACTTTTCTAGATGAGTAAAACATTAAAAAAAAAAAAAAAAAAAAAAAAAAAAAAAAAAAACATAAAAACATAAGCGTTAAAACCAATAAATAATTATTAGGAACATACCTATAAATGGTTGGGTTTCATCCCTTGCCTTTGCAAGGTTTCTAGCAAGGCATAACACAAATAAAATTTTAAAAACTGTAAAGAAATTTGAAGAAAACCTAAATTATGTTATACAGAAGCTCCCTTCTGAATTTTTCCCTAAAGAACCTTTAAATAGATCAAAGAACCCTATTACATGTTGAATTTCCATTTGGAGAAAATTCCAGGGTTTTAAGCTTCAATTAATTGACGTTTTCGAACTATTAAGCTTCAGAATTCGAACTTTTGGTAAACTAAAACATTGTAGCCCTTTAAGTTAACTTTCCATCCCAACTTGAATCATCTCTATTGGATATTAGAGCTAAAATTTATGGTCCAAATACTAACTGGAGGGCAGACTGAAATCCTAATCCGAATTGGACTTGGATTTAGTGCAAATGTCGTTTGATTCTTACTCCAATTGGACTTGAATTTAATTGGGTTGGCCTTCATTAACTTCATCATGTCCCTTGGCCCTTGTAAAAGTAAAGTCCATTAGCTTTCTTCTTTGCACAAATCTACTTATTTAATTAAGTTATCCTATAAAAGACAAATTCACGCATTAAAATTTAACTAAGCACAAAATTGATTCTTCAGCATTATTCAAAAATAAACTATAAAGTGCATGAATTAAGTCAAAATAAGTATAATAATTCTTTCTAATAATGATATAAATATGCAAAATTAAGTTATTATCAACTATAACCAACTATCAGGCCTTTAATTTTTGACCTCACCTTTGAGTGACCAATAAAAAATGATAGGAATTCAACATTATATAGTGTTGCAAGAAGCTTGAATACCCTATCTATATAACATTCCTCCTCCTCTTGGTCTTTAGGTTCAAATGTACAAATGTTTACATTTGACCAAACTAAGTTGTCTAGTTTTTCAAGGAAAACAAAGTCGCTCAAATGACCGTCAAACCCAAAGTACTCGAGATGGGGCCTTGATCTCGACTACGTAATGAACTGCAAAATATTTTAATCCCCCAATATAGGCAAAATCATCAAAAGCAATTTCATGGTGAAATATACCTAAACGTTTGAGAGTAGGCACACAGCTTATAAAAAATGGAAATACTATCTATAAAAGCTCTATCAAATGGAAAATCTTCAAGAACTGGGCAACCAAAGAAAAGTCTAACAAAAAGTTTAGATTCATGAAAAACTCAGTACGGATCAAGTTTCTTCAAGTATGGGAGTCAAAATGATGGAGGATCAATCCTAACTCTGCGTAATTTCAGAAAAACTATTGTATTGCAAGAGAAAACTCGATGAGGCAACTCCAAATCAAGCCTATAGTCATCAGTATGCATATGGAGATTGAGTTGTTCGTAGGGACGGACCCAGGTGGGGGCCTAAGGGGGCCCAAGCCCCCACTAGGCCCAAAAGAAAAAAAAAATTAGCATGTAAAATTTTTTTAAAAAAAGGCTTAGCCCCTTTGATTTTTAGCTCGGGCCCCTCCTTGGTTTTTAGATTGGGCACCCCTCAACTTAGTGGACAATGGCTCAACCATCCCTATGATCCAACCGGCAGCCCAAGAAGTAAGAGCCCATCAAACTTAAAAAAAAAAAAAAAAAAAAAAAAAAAAAAAAAAAAAAAACCAAAGTCGAAGACCCAAACCAAAACCAAACAAAAAAGCCTAAAAATTAAAATGAAGGAAAATGGAAAAAAGAAGAGAAAAGAAAGGGAGAGGCGAGACAGAGAAAGTAAAAGGCAAGACCGTGACGCCGCCGCCCACGCTGTGACGCCGCTGCCCATGACCAAGCGAGAGAGACCCACGCCGTGACACCGCTATCAGCTGTCGCATACCCAAACCCAGCTTCGTTGCTTGATCTTGTAAGACCCATGCCGTCGCCGCCGGTTGCTCGATCTGAGCTTTGATTCTCTACTACTCCAGTCTTTACAGTTCACAGGTATTTAACCAATCCTTTCCTTCAAAACCTAATATAATGTTTGTGAATCTCAGAATCTAAAAATCTATGCTTGTGGACTTGTGGTGTTTGTGTTTTTATTGATGAGTGATGAATTGATGTTGGTGATTCCGTAATTGTGATGTGAATTGAGTCTGTGCCTGATGGTCCTGACTGCTTGTGGTGTTTTTTTTTTTTTTTTTTTTTTTTAGCTTTTTGGCTTTGTGACTCTGTGTTTGTGGCTCTCTCTCTTTTTATATAGATAAGAGAGATAAAGAGAGAGTAGAGTTTGTAAAGATTAGAGAAAATATTATTAGTGTAGTGATTGTCTGTTTGTTTTTTGTTGACTGGTAGACTGGTGGTTGGGCAACATTAAGGACAAGTGGCTGGAAAAAAAAAAAAAAAAAAAAAAAAAAAAAAAAAAAAAAAAAAGGTAAATTTAAGAAAATTTTTTGTTAGTAGTGCAGAATAAATTTATAGTGTTAGTGATTCACTTGCATATATTGTTAACTCATAATGCTAAATTAGATAAATTTATAAATTGAAAAGAAGTGAGAAATACTAAATTTATAAATAAATGCATCATGCATATTACCTTGATTCTAGTATTTGTCTTTAGTTAGTAATAACATTTAGCGTAGATGTTATACATTGAAAAGGATATAGCTTCGACATTTAGTTTGGATTCAATCATAGATGATTTTGAAGATTTGAAAGAGCGTTGAGTTCCCTTTTCATAGATGATTGTATTAAGAAACAACAGTGTTTCGTGTCTTTTGTTTTTGTTGGTCGATGATTGTATCTTAATATATTAAGAAACAATGATTTTTGGATATTTGTCTTGGTTGATAGTTTATGCGTATTTAAAATTTTTTTTCTGCTTATCTTCGCCCCCCCCCCCCCCCAGCTTGAAATCCTGGGTCCGTCCCTGGTTGTTCGAGTTCACACAAAGCAAGGTTTCTAAAGCATCTCTGAACAAGCCTACAACAACAACTACAAAATCTGTATGTAAGGTAACAACCCTGGAGGTCTGGTTTCCTATTGATATTATTTTCCGGA
Organism: Castanopsis chinensis; assembly: GCA_032878915.1. NCBI lineage: Eukaryota > Viridiplantae > Streptophyta > Magnoliopsida > Fagales > Fagaceae > Castanopsis > Castanopsis chinensis. The sequence continues at coordinate 4,910,710 of JAVQMG010000131.1, read as the reverse complement.
GAAAGTTTATAGCATTTTGATTTTGATCTTGATTTTGCAATGAAAAGAGTACGAGATGTTGTTAAGATTGGAGAAAGATGTAATGAGCGACAATGATTTATTCTCACTTCTAGTGTTCCGAGGATACTCTAGCGGTTAAAGTTCTTGAGAAAAAAAAAATACTCCTATCCACGTTAGAATACTAAACAAAATCAGAGCTATCTGATAAGGATCCTATCAAGATAAGCAACCCAAATGCAAGTGATGAGACTAGATCAGATTGAAGTTAGCAAGGATTACTCCTATCTCATTTGTAACTGATTTTGAAATGCATGTACTCTTATCTAAAACTCTTCTCATCTGTATCTAATATGTAACTACAGAGTCTATATAAATGAAATAAAGTAAAGACCACACGTCCATTGGTGTGGAGCACAATACTATTCAGGTTATACTTGTTTTTTTTAACTATTATTATTATTATTATTAAATATTCATCAACACAAAAGCAGTTCATCTGAATTCAGATTCATCAAAGTTCATCTCTTCAAAATAAACTAGCTTATAACCCCAAGCATATGCATATATATACTTAAAGATATACAATAAAATGTATAATATAATTCCTATATATATAATTTAAATACTATTGATAATTATTTTTATATTTTGTTAACTCATTAAAAAAGTCTGTAAAAATATTATTAGGTATAAAATGTAAATTGTCCTTTTTTTTTTTAATTATAGTGAAGCACTTTTTTTTACGATTCATTTATTCTAGACTCTTTGATTTTTGTACTTAATAACTCACTAAGATGAATATTTCTGATGTGGGCCCATATTTGATTCTAAAATGAGGAAATAAAACTCTTTAAGAATAAATAATTTATGACATATGGAGCAAATTTGGAACTCTAATTTGGAATTTTAATTTAAGTTTCTCTCAGCTGAAGCTATTATTATATACCCGTTTGGATACAACTGATAGGGTGCGTCTACGTTTTGGCGTTTTTAGCATTGGGACCAATGCTGTTAGTGGGTCTTGTGTACTGTTCATGGGACCCACAATTTTTCTAATTCAACAATTTTTTCTTCAAAATTGGGTTCTACAGTAATATTCACACATTTAAAAATTATTTTGTTACAGTGTTTTTAGTTTTCAGTTTAAGTTCAGCAATAAGCGGTATCCAAACAGACCCTATATATATAGAATCGTTAATAAGAGTTCTTTTTTTTTTTTTTTTTTTGAATGATAAATTTAGAGATTTATTAGTGGAACCATTTAAGAATGGTGGGGATTTAAAAAACCTTGCCTAGTAGAGTATCTTAAGAACACTAGATGATCTCTTTCCTTATTTAACATTTGCTGTGAAAATATTGTGAACATAACATTTTTATTTGGTTAATTGTGCTAATGAGACACACCACTACTTCCTATTTATACTAGTTCAAGTCAGTTAAGTCACCAAACTTTGATGTTTTTAGCCCATTTTTTTACTATCAGGAAATATATTTTCTTTTACAAAGCTTCTGGACTCTTCCTTTGTCTCTATAACTTTGGTTCTATAGGTTTCTAGGTTCTAGGTTATTTTATTTCTTCTCCAAAACAACTTCCAGAACAATAGTCAAATTGTGGCTGAAATTTAACTTGAGGCATTGCTTGATTTTTGATACAACATCATATTACACTAGAATGGTGAGCTTGCACAAAAGCAAGCTGAAGATTTAAGCATGATGAAGGTAAATTTTTTAAATCACATTTCAGTTGAGACTAGAACAGCAATGACAAAATTTGCATTTGAGGTTTTTTGTGGACGTCAAAAATTCTGGACACAGTATGCTTGCAGTTGGTAACAGCGTCAAATTCTTCATTGTTGATGACGATTTTTGGGACATGAGTCCAGAGATGCTTCCACCTGGTTGATAAAATGCTAGTGGCCATATAGTTTTGGATTGATGAGAAGGAAAGACGTGGGTGAGAAGACATTCTGGTAGATTGATGATCCTGTCGATTTTTCGAAGAAAGTTTATGGTATTTTAATTTTGATTTCGCCATCAAGGAGTCTCAATTGTGTTGGTGTGAAGGTTAAGGTTTGCTGGAGGTAATGGTAAGATTAAATAGAGTAGGAGATTTGGGCAAAAGATCAGAGAAAGATGGGTTTGTATTTTAAAGGTTTGGACATTTTCTGCCTACACAACAAACTCATGCTCCACGTATTATATACTTTCATAATATTATTGTTTTCAATTATGGTAGCTGCCGATATAATATTTTATTATTTCATTTTAAGTTCTAATGGATATTTATTTTTGAGGAAATTATAATGATTGATATATCATCGATTGTGAAAATATTGTGACATGTAGATGTATAACAATTCTAAATATTTCAAAGTAAGTATTATTATTATTATTATTATTATTATTATTATTATTATTTTTAGAAAGATGTTTGAATGTAAGTAGAATCCTCTAAAAGTCCCCTAATTTTGATTTTTTTTTTATCGATAAATTAACAATAGAATTTACAACTAACTAGATTTTAAATTTTGAGAGATTTGTATGTTTTTAGTTAAAAATACTAGTTACAACATTGGAGAATGAAGATTCAAGCAAACAATATCATTGAATTACAAGGCTCATTAACACAACAGGAAACATAACACATCAAGATAACAAGATTGGGTGAACTCCATATCCATCTTATAGCCAAAAAAAAAAAAAAAACTCGAGGTATCAGAAATTTTGATCCTTATAGATTACTCAAAAGGGTCCATATTGCAACATTATAGGCAAAAAAACAGAAAGTGTAATTTATATACCAAACGACAAAGAGTTAAAGGAGCTTTTGATTTCTTTAATGTTTAACTTAAGGGACCAATGCGGTGTGACGGAGGAACTCTAAAAAGAAGCATAAAGTTTTTCCACATTTGAGCTTCTTCTACAATCAAATCCTTTTTCTTTGGTTGAATACAACATTATATTTACCGGTTGAACTATAACCAATCCATTCCAAAGTAATAATGACGGAATACCCTAGAAAAGTCTATAGTTTCATGGCAATCCTTGCAACACTCTGTACGTCTGCAGGAAAGATTTGGTTCATCAGTTTATGATGATTCAACATAGCATGTAGCACAATAGTTTAATTTTCACAATCACATGTAATCAAACTCCATTATGTGGATGCATCATGGCCATTAAAATTTGATTTCATGATAGTTTTCATTCCAATAGTCCAATTAGAGCTCATGACACGTGGTATTGATTGTTATGACTTCAAGATTTATTTTATGTGAAGCCTTAGGAAATCAAACAATCAAAACTATAGGTTTGACCATGGGACGTGAAATAACCATTATGCCCTTAGATAAGGTTAAATTGGATTGCAAAATGGGGAGTGTAGGTGATGAAATTTTGTGGAGAGAACAAAAACGTATAATTATGCAAAATAAATGTTCCAACATAAACACTATTACAAACATTTTAGGACATATGTGATTTATGTTAGAACATATGTCAACATTTTATATAATTGGCTAATCCTTTGACAAAATACATTTTACTTGTATTTGGGTAGATTTAGGATGTGTTTAATGCTTCAAGAAACAATGTTTCAAGTTCAAATGTTAAAGCCATGCAAGTCTGTCCAAGAATCAAGTGAAGAAGTGTTATTCATTAAATCTCGACAGTTAGTATCTATCGAGGTTTAAAAAGCTGTTTCAACCAGAGGATCAACAGTTGCTTGATAGATAAGGTATCTGTCAAGGTTTATGAAAAACAGATTTTCAGTTTTGATTTTCATCCAATTCGTGAATGTATGTTTGGGTTTTCTTTTCTTACAACCCTAAACATATATAAGGATTATTTTAAGGGTCGTCATAGGTAGCATAGTTGCACAAGAGCACAATTGCATAAGTGTGAAGAAGAGTGACTGGAAACCCAATTTGTCCTAATTCATCTTGAAAAAGCTGCTATGTTTGTACACCGTAGGGTTTTGTAAACAAGCAACTTTGTGATCTTCATCATGTGATAAACTGAAGAACTTTGCAGCCAACATCCTTCTTAAGTTGGTGATAAAGTTGTGTACTGGGATCTGCTCATCTATTGGTTAGTCACGTACTAGGAGCTATACAATACAAGAAAAGACTACCGCTACGTCACAAGTCCAATTGGGTATTGGGGTAAAGGTTAAACTGTAGATTGGTATAAGGTACTGAGATTCCTTTACTTGTAACTGCTTGCTTTGATAATAGTGGATTCTCGAGAGCGATGACCTTAAAATCACCCAGTGGGATTTTTGCCTCGAAAGTTTTCCCTATTCGTAAATAAATCACCATGTCGAATTTAATTTCCCCTCATTATTCTTTATTTGGTGATTTGTTTGTGCTACCACATTCATTGCATGTAGTTGAACCTAATTAATTCACTTGGTTAATGAATTGGTTAATTCATCATAAGAGGTCAATACATTCTTGGCCTATCAAGTGGTATCAGAGTAAGCACACTCTGATTAGGGTTTAATTTTTTTTTTGTGGTCCATTAACTCCTGTTTGTCATGGATAAAGGACAGTAATTCATTGTACTTATTTTATTTGATGGTACTAACTATGCATACTGGAAAGTACGCATGAGAGCTTTCTTGCATTTTTTAGATGAGAAAGTGTGGCAAGTTGTAGAGTTAAGTTGGATTAAGCTAAAGGAAGTGCCAGCCGATTGGGCTGATGCAAAGATCAAGGCGGCAAACTTCAACAACAGGGCATTGAATGCTTTATTTATTGTGGTCATAAATGAGGAGTTCAAGAATATATCCTCCACTGAAACTACAAAAGAAGCATGGACCATTTTCTAGGCAACCTATAAAGGCTAGGGATGGTGGTCAGTACACTGTTCCTTTAGGACCCAAATGTTTCGGATGTCAAGGATTTGATCACATGAAACAAGAGTGCCCTACTTATCTCAAGTCCATTGGGAAGAGCAAGGCACTTGTTGCTACATTGAACGACACCGAACCTGAGGATGATTCCGAAAGTGAAGATGATGAAATCCTAAATGCCTTTACCGCCACTGTCAATCCTACTGAAGGGATTGTAGAAGATGTGGAAGAAGAATAAAATTTGGTAGAATCAAGGTTTGAGAAGATGGATAAGCAAGATGACATCTACACAGCCTATGCAAAGTTATACAAGGTCTTAGAAAAACATGAGAAGTTATATAGGTTGGCCACCAAGAAACTCAGTGATGTGGAGCTTGAATAAGAACAACTCTCCACAAAGTTTGATGAAGCCAATCAGACCATTGGAGCACTAAGGTTTGAAAACAATTTCTTGACTGAGAAGACCAAGAAGCTTGAGGCAGAACTGCTCCAAGTTAGAGCTTAATTAGAGAGGACCTCAAGTGCAAAACTTAATGAGATGCTCAGTATGTAGAAATCTACCTTCGATCAAACCAGTTTAGGGTATGATTTCTCTTCCCCTAATATTGCTTCTTCTAGTACTATTGTGTTCGTTTCTCCTACTATTAATGTTGAATCTGAGAACAATAATGTGAAAAATGTGATAGCTAGTGAAAACATAGACAAGGGTAAATCTATCTTAGGAGCACTTCCTAAGCTTGCTAAGAAAAAAACCAAAAACCCTAAAAAGTCTAAAGAGAATAAGCAGCATCTCTGTCATCATTGTGGAGCAGCAGGACACACTTGACCTAATTGCTACAAGTGGCAAGCCACTCAACAAAGCAACAGCATGGTCTCATCTGGAAACTTGAGTCAGTTTCCATACTCTCTAGTTCCTCTAGGAGATCTCCTCAAAGCCCTCATGTTCCTTTCAAACTTGAACAATTGCAATTCTTCCCCCTTTCTGTCGATCCAAGGATTCGCAAAAAATAAAGGTACATCTAAGGTGTGGAAGGAAAAAGGCTCTAAGTGATTTAGTCACTTTTCTCTCTCTCCTTTTTTTTTTTATTGTGTTTGCATTACTTGTGCGTTTTGCTTTCTTATTTTGAGCCAGTCTAGTTTTATGCATTGCTTTGTTTGACATGTTTTTGTTTGTTTTTTTTTCAGTTTTGTTTTTATTTTGTTTTCATTCATAAAAATAAAAATAAAAAAAAAATTGAAAAATCAGAAAAATACAAAAGTAGTGTGTATTTTGTGTACATTGGTACTTGTGTACCTTGAATGGCCAATGAAACAAAGTAAGATTAAGTTATCTATGCACAACTAAGCAAGTGAGCTTTATGGCTCTTGTTTGTGATAAGTAAGATTAAGTTATCTCTTGTATTTAACACTCGTATCACTCTTTTTGACGGGAATGACTAAAAAATCCTAAGAGAAAGGCATAAATAACCATCTTACCAATGTTGCCCACCAATCTTGAAATAACGTCTGTATGCTTTGGCATAGCAAAAGTGCAATGTTAAAAAACTTAACGTAATTGAGTATTTTTTTTTTCTCTCTTATATGCCCATGCATGATATGCTTAATAAAAGGAAAAATATGCAAAGAAAATTAAAGCAAATAAATCAAAATGCTTTAAAACATAATTGCAAGCATGTATTCTAGGAGATGTGAGAGTTATAGGATGTATCTCGAAGGTGATAGTCCCCATCAAGCAGTTATGATCGCGTGTGAGTTAAATTGATTTACTCATATCTCAAATCGTCATAACATGGAAACACTTATGCAATCTTGCGATGCTTTTCACACACTACATTTGCTACTCTTGATACATGTACAAGTACAATGTGATTTGGTCATCACAAGATTTGCATGTGTTAATGTATCCTCACTAAATTGTCTTGATTTATTTTTAAAATATAAAATTGGTTATACGTGTGTGTGTGTGTGTGTGTGTGTGTGTGTGTGTTTTGGATCTAAATGCTTGACATATTTATTGGTTGAGAGATGTTTTGAGAGATTAAAATGTTGGTTGGATCTTTGGTTAAGTTACATGTTTGATTGCATTCATGTCTTTGTTTTTCTCTTCTTGAAAAATTATTTTTAAAGCAATCTTGACAGCTCCTCGACACCTCTCGATAGCTAGGCTATCTATCGAGCTCTTCAGCATCTTTTTATCGCAATCTCAATAGATTCTCAATAGCTTCTCGATAGCTTCTCGATCCATCGAGAAAGTTTTTGTCTCCTCAATAGATGCTCGATAGCTCCTCAATCCATTGAGCCCCTTTTACTGTGGACACCTCTGGATAGTTGCTTGATAATTGTATCTTTTCAAGCCTTTAAAGCTTAACACCTCTCGACACCTCTTGATCTGTTGAGAATTATGAGAGTCTATAAATATGACCCGTGCGACTTTTCTTCATTTCTCCTTGATCTCTCTCGATTGTTTTTAGTCTTTTCACCTCCCAAACACAATCTTCTCACTCAAAACCTTCAACCCACATGTTTTTCGGCAATTTCTTGTCTCAAACCACTTGGTATGATCTCTTTATCTCTCATTCTTCATGCATTTAGACATAGGTTGGGGTTTTGAAAAATTTTTGGGGTTTTTCAGGATTGATGAAGTTTTTGTGAAATTTTTGGAATGGGCTTTGTGAAAATGTCTTTAAAATGCCATGCATTGCATCACATTTGCATTATAACAATGTTTCATGCATTTTAGATGTGTGTTTACTTTGTTGCAAATGTTGCCTGCTGGTAGGTTTGAATTGGGTTGAGCCTATGATGTTTTTACTTTTACATGTCACATGTTCTTGCATTTTCATGCATACGTACCTTCAATTATTTTTATTCTTATATATTGATCTCTCTCTCTCTCTCTCTCTCTCTCTCTCTCTTGGTTAGTTGCTTTATGACACCTAAACGAAAATCTACTCCGTCTCATTCCAGGGCTTCCTCTTCTGATCCTACCCCTTCCCACATTCGATTCCATGATGATAAAGCCCGACAGGACTTTTCAGAGAACTATTCTAGACGAGGCATTTGTTCGAAATGCCAAGTTATTATATTGAACTTCTCCAATACTGACCTACCCACTGTCATACACAGTAGGGGTTGGGAGTCACTGTTTGGCATCCCAGTCACTTGTCCATCTGTGATCATTAAGGAGTTCTACTCCAACAGGCACGGATTTGATTATTCAGTACCTCTCTTTGTTACTCACGTTCGTGTTATGCGCATCATGGTCGCTCTAGATATTGTATTCGGCGTGCTCCATGTCCCGAGGGTAGCACATCCTGACTACCCCGGCTACGATCATCTTAAGACTGTGTCTAAAGACGAGCTTATGTCTTCTTTTTGTGAGCATCCCTCTAATTGGGGTGATCTTCAGTACACCCCTTGCTCATCCTTTGCTAAAGGTCCAAGGTTCATTAACATGGTGATGACTTTTGTTTTGCATCCTCTATCTCACTATAACTCCATTACAGAGCCTCTTGCTCAATTTTTGCTTTCCCTCTTAAAGAATTTCACTATAGACTTCCTGTCTCATTTCATTCTATCCCTTATAAATGTCTATAGGGATATGGCAACCCATGATACACTCATTTTTCCTTCAGCTATCACAAAGATTCTTTGCCATTTTTTTGCCTCCTTTCCCATTTCTAACCATTTCTCCGTCATATGTGCCATAGACACCGTTACCGTTAAATGAAGTAAGGCGTAACTATGACCGAGACGGCCCGAGACGGCGATTCCTCTAGCTTCTATAGCTCCACCCACACTCGCTCCCTTTTCTTCCATGGGCGGTATGTCTCTTAAGGACATCATGGCACAACTTGTGCGCATGGATGCTTTCTTTAACATTCTCAGTGATGAGTTGTGTTAGGTGAAAACCCATGTTAGTCGTATTGCACGAGGATAGGCTCGCCTTGATGGCTTCATTGCTTCTCCTTCTCCATCTCCAAAGACTTCTGAGTATGATGACGATGATGCTAATGCTAATGCTAATGCTACTGATGCTCAGAATGATGGTGCTAGCTCTTCCAGTGATGATGATATGTCTACTTGATGCACTTACCCTTTATCACTCGTGACAGAAAAGGGGACTAGTTTTGGATATGAGAGTAGTCGTATGCATAGAGGGAGAGTTAGTGCTTAAGAGATTTTTGTTAGGGGAAGTGTTTATATTTTTGAGGGATGTAGTGAGGACTTTTGTATCTTTTCTTTCTATTTTAGATACATTGTTCATGTACCTTTGATCTTGTGATCACTATGTGATAGCAAACCTTGTACTTGTTGATGATATATATACATTTGAGGTTGTTATTACAATTCTTTTACCTATTTTTATATGTGTTGTTTCTTTTCTCTCTTTATGCACATGCTTCTTTTTATTTGTATGCAATCTTTTATTTCTATTTCACACTAAGATGCCTTGATGAGTTTTATTTAAAGTGTTTCAGTAATACAAGTTGTCAAAGTCTTCTTGCCATGAACTCTCTTCTTGCAAATTTTTTCAAAAGTTTGTGTCAAGATAGATTTTATTGTATTTAATAAGTGAATATGAGTTAAGTGATTTATGACTTCTCTTATATGTTTATTTGTTTGTTGTGGTTTTGTCACGGATTGCCAAAGGGGGAAATTGTTAGGACATATGTGATTCATGTTAGGAACATATGTCAACATTTTATGTAATTGGCTAATCCTTTGACAAAATGCACTTTACTTGTATTTGGGTAGATTTAGGATGTGTTTAATGCTTCAAAAAATAAGGTTTCAAGTTCAAGTGTTAAAGTCATGCAAATCCGTCCAACAATCAAGTGAAGAATTGTTGTTCATTAAATCTCGATAGCTAGTATCTATCGAGGTTTAAGAAGTTGTTTCCGCTTGAGGCTCAACACTAGCTCAATAAATAGGCAAGGTTTTCAAACCCGGACCGTTTAACGAATCGGAAAAGAGAGATGTTCAAGGTTTTTAAGGTTGAACTGATGTACTATTGAAATGGTTACTTTAATTTAACTAAAATTTTTCTCAAATTTGATTAACATACACAAACCAAAATTCAATAATACATATAATTATTCCACCATTTTTCTAACAATTCATGTTGTTAGAGATATATTAGCCCATTAGTAAAAACCCAATCCTAATTCTACTTTGTGTGCAAGCCAAGTTTTCTACTTGTACTAGAAGTCTATTAGTTTAGGGTTTAGTTTACTATATATACACATGTTATGGTTCATTGTAATACAGGATTTGTACTACACTCTAATATATTATTGATCTAGCCCTTTAGGGTTTCCTCCGTGGATGTAGGTCGTTAAGCTGAACCACGTAATCCTTGTGTGTTATTGTGTTTTACACTTTATGCTTTCGCTTCCGCATTCATACTAGCATATTCAACATGGTGTATCAATGCTAATATTTAACACATGTTAACATATGGTGGTAGTACAGTGTAAAATTTTTAAGAGAATGACTATAAGATATCCCATGCATACAATCTAATAATGTAGTAAAAATTTAAATATTTTTGCTTTCTTTCTTCTCCTCTTTCGTGACATCCAAGAAATGCTTTCAAATTGTAATTTCTTAGCCCCAAAATAGCCATGTAATTTATTTGAGGTTCTAATTTCAAATACTCACTTTAGTCACTACATTCCTTGATTTCCTTTAGCAATCAAATACAATCTTTTTGGGGAGGAAAAAAAGAAGCTCAAACAGCTATATAAAGAAGATGCCCAAATCTCAACCAAACTAAATAAAAACCTAAAATTATTCATATGTATTCCATTACTACACTTTCTTAGTAACTAAACACAAATCATTATTAAACAAAGAAATTGTAATGGCATAAAAAGAGAGAGGGTTTAGAAGAAACCTCATATAATACGCAAAAGTACTCATCAAAGTCCATGGGCAGCCCATGTAAAGAATACTTGTAGTTAACAATAGTGCAAGGCTACAAGCAATCTACGATACAGATTAAGATCATTACCCAATAAAATATTTATCTAAAATAAGAGAGAGAGAAATGGGGAGGGACATAAATAATAAATTTGAACATCTTGTTTGGACTACATGATCTATGTTATTAATTTAAAATTTCAAAGTTTCATGGCTTTCATATGAAAGGTTGCTAGAGCAACATGTCAAGGAATTTAGGATTTTGAAGATAATTGAGGCAAGATTTGTATCAACGTACAAAATAGTTCATCAGATTTGTGTAGGAAAATCATCAAATTTTAAAACTTAAAAGGTACTAAGTCTGAAACTATTGCATCAATAGGAGGAGAAAATTGAACTTTAAACATTTAACATCTTTACTCAATTAGAATTGTTTTTCAACATACCATCTAGCTACCACTTCTATTTTGGGTTATCATCTCTAACCACTATCTAAAATTTTGTGGTTGTCTATGCTTCCCAACCAACAAAAAATTATGTTCCCCACCAATAAACTAACTTCTCAATTTTGCAAGTATTGTGCCTTCTAGAATAACAGCAAAAAATCTCTAAGAAATTTCATCAAACACCTTGTGCACATGTAAAAGAAAAAACACTTCATGAAAGTGGACATTGTTAGAAATTGTCTATTACTCTACTTTCAAATAGTAGCATAACAGTCATAAATCATTGCAAAACTTCAATTTAACAGCGAAAATTTCAAAACATGTATGCCTCAATACTTCCAAATCTACTATCCAAGCCCATATCCTACCAATCAAATTGCTTGGACATTCAATTGCAGATAAATATTATGCAATGGATTTAAAATCTCCAATGTACTACCTAGGGCCATATCTTAAGTGTTATGACATGCAATCATGTATCAATCACCCCTTCAAAGCTGTTAATCCTTTAATTTTTATTTTTATCAATAAGTGACCCTCTTAGTCCTTTCCCTGGTCTAAGAACCCTCAAATTTCATAGTAATACTAGCTTAATAGTGTAGTAAACAGTTCTTACAATTAAATTAATTGTGAAAACTGGTTCCTACAAAGCAAATCCCCCCACTTTTCAAAGGCAACAAAGCAATGAAAAATAACCCACTACTTGCCTATTAGATTCAATAATCAATATATCAGCTTGGATCATAGTGATGTCTCACAAAATATGCTTAAAAAATAGGTATGGAAGAAGAAAAAACACAACTCTACCTTTTCACTTTGCTATTGCTGGAAATTGTAGCTAGCCACTAAACTCTATAGGTTTAGTCCTCCACTGAGCATGGCAGAAAGTAGAAATAAAAATTAGTAGTAGGCAGGGATCTTAGCTTCCATGGTTATACCTGAATTTAAAATACAAACCTTACAATAACTAACAAAAATAACTATACTTGGGTTAGATTTTTTTTTTTTTTTTTTTTAAACTAAGGTCTTTGGGTTAGAATTGATTTTGTTTTAGTAGAAAAGATTAAAATGGTGTCACCTTGCAGTAAACTCTTCATCTTCTCCTACATAGAAATCTCCCTCCAAGATACTCCCACACGAAATAGAAGAAGAAGAAGAAGAAAGTTCCACAATTGAAAAACTATCTTAACTTTTTCAAACTAAAAATAAATAAATAAATAAGAGAAAGAAACAACAGTGATTTATGAACAACATACTTGGTTGGTTGCATTCTTGCAAAGGATATGGTTAGGAGACATAGTTTTGATTGAATTTGCTAAAATATGAAAGAGAGAGCAATGCAGCCAATAATTGAAATTATCCAACTCCACTACCAGTTCCAAACCGGTCAATCTATGCTAATCATTCAAAAGAAACACTCCCAAATGTAACCCTAAATCATACTTAACAACCAAAAACAATAGAACAAAATTAAAAACTTACTGTTAATGTTTTTGGAGAAGTTCTAGTCTGATTATAAAGTGCCTCAATTTTTTCTCTCCCTTTCTAACTCTCTCTGCCCCTTATTAAGGCTCTCAATGAACAATAATAATGTAAGGCTCTTTTGGTTTTTTAAAAAAACCAGAAATTTACTCCAAATAAAGAGAATTGGTAACCTAAAATTAAAATAAAAACATCACTAACCATTCTTTATAATGCCAAGAGACGAAGCCCATGTAGAATTTGATCTTCTATAGGGTTTCCCTAGGTTCAACAAAGCCAACATCATTTAAATCCATAGTTGATAGCAAACCTGATCTTAGACAATTTATAAACAAATTAGAATCTTTACTTTCATGAAATTTGGAACTCTAACTTCAAATTGTTACTTATCTGACATTGAAAGTTGCGAGAGACTTGGAGAGAGACAGTGATTGTGTGAGGATTTGAATAGAATTGGAGTGACGGTGGTTGTGTGAGATTTTGCATCATTCAATAGGCTGCCTTTTTGTGGTGGCGGCGATCCGTGGTAGCGGCAATCTATAGCGACGGAGGCGACGGTGGGAGAATCTAAGTTTTGGGTTTTGATTTTGGAGGAAGGAAAGGATGAGTTTTAGGTTTAGGGGAAGGAGATGTTAGTGTGTGAGAAGAGAAGAGAGAATTTTTCATTTTTTGGTTTTAAAGAGGTATCGGGTTTTGTAACGTGTATTTGGTGGGGGAAAATTAGATTTATTTTTAAATAAAACTTAAAATATAGGGAAAAAAAATTAAATGCTAACATGAAAAATTATGGAAGTTTCAGAGGCTTCGGTTTTATATATATATATATATTACTCCTATCTCATTTGTAACTAATTTTCAAATGTATGTACTCTATCTTAAACTTTTCTCATCTGTATCTAATAAATGAAATTAAGTATAGACCACATGTCCATTGGTGTGAAGCACAATATTATTCAAAAGCTATACTTGTTCTTTTCATTATTATTATTATTATTATTATTATTATTATTATTATTATTATTATTATTATTATTATTATTATTATTATTATTATTATTATTATTATTATTTAAAATTCATCAACACAAAAGCAATTCATCTAATCCAGATTCATCAAAGTTAGTCTCTTCAAAATAAAATCGCTAATTGGAGTTCAATTATTGTCGTTTTTTTTAATATTTTGAAAGACAAGTTTAGAGACTTATTAGTGGAAACATTTAAGAATGGTGGGGATTTAAAAAACCCAGCCTAGTAGAGTATCTTAAGAACACTAGATGATCTCTTTTCTTATTTAACATTTATTGTAAAAGTGTTGCAAAAATATTGTGAACATAATATTTCTAATTAGTTAATTGTGCTTATAAGACACACCAGTACTTCCTATTTATACTAGTTCAAGTCGGTTAAGTCACCAAACTTTGATGTTTCTAGCCCATATTTTTTCTTTTAACAAGCTTCTGGTCTCTTCCTTTGTCTCTATAGCTTTGGTCCTTATCAAATGAAAAAGAGTTAAAGGAGCTTTTGATTTCTTTAATGTTTAACTTAATGGAGCAATGCGGGGTGACAGAGGAATTCTAAATAGAAGCTTAAAGTTTTCCAACACTTGAGCATCTTCAACAATCAAATCCTTTTTCTTTGGTTGAATACAACATTATATTTACTGGTTGAACTATAACTCATCCATTCCATAGTAGTAATGACGGAATACCCTAGAAAAGTCCATAGTTTCATGATCCTTGCAAAACTCTGTATATCTGCAGGAAAGAATTGGTTCATCAGTTTAGGACAATTCAACATAATACATGTAGCACAATAGTTTAATTTTCATCAGATTCTATAGGGCAGAAAATTGATGTGCAAGGCCATTGCTTTGACAACCGGATTAATTGAGTATATCCAGCCATTGCTTTTAGTTTTAAGAAATAGGATTGTGAGATGTCATTGGGACCAATCATTATCTATTTCATAATCACATGTAATCGAACTCCATTATGTGGATGCATCATGACCATTAAAATTTGATTTCATGATTTTTTTTTTTTTTTTTATTAATCCAATAGTCCAATTAGAGCTCATGACACGCTATATTGATTGTTATGACATCAAGATTTATTTTATGCGAAACCTTAGGAAATCAAACAATCAAAACTATAGGTTAATCCTTGGGATGTGAAATAACCGTTATGCCTTTAGATAAGGTTATATTGGATTGCAAAATGGGGTGTGTAGGTGATGCAATTATGTGGAGAGAAAAAAAAAATGTATAATTATGCAAAATAAATGTTCCAAAATAAATACTGATGATGCAAAGAAAATTAGTAGGTTGGATACTTCGGATGTGAAGATACTATTGGCTGTCTTAATGGCCTGAAAAAGAAAGAACAATAAACAAAGGTGACCAGGGTTGCCGGCCAAAAACCCTCCGATGGCAAAGTTAGTTTTCTCTCTATAATTTTGGAGTTCCAACTTTTTAGGAATTGTGTAAAACGTACCTTTGTCTGGTCTGAATGAGCATTTTCATAGTGTCCTAAGAGCAGTTATTAGACTTTTAACCTCCCCTGGATTTGAGGAGGTATGAGGGTTCAGGGATAACTTCTATAACTATTTAGGAGTTACATTTTTCTCACATAACGGTCACTGGAAGTTATGCATGTAATACGGAGTTGTTGTACATACTCAGGAATTTTCCTAAGTATCAAGGGTTCGTCTAGGGGTCCTCGTCCAAAGATCCTCCAATTAAGCGTATCCCGCTTCTAAGGGAGGTCGTTATTTTATGGACGACCTTCTCATGGACAAGGCTGATGGTTCCTCTGGACGACACGGTGTGGTTTTGTAGAACTTGACCATGCAAAGTTCATCCAAACACCTTCCTGTGTGGACAAGCTTTTTATGGACGAGGTTCTTACATTCCTTTGATTTCTTTGTCTCGTCCTGGACGACCTCCATGGACGATATTGTAGTTTGTACCCCATCAAATACTATTACAAACACAAGAAAAATATTAAAATAAAAATAAACATAAACATTAGCAAATATGCTAATAAAATGCTTTATGAGAAAACGAGGATGAATCACTATGACTTTATCGGTCATCTCTCAATGTCAAATAATTTTTTCTTTCATTGTACCTTGTATTGAGAATAGTATACTAGAAAATAATTATATAAATAAAACTTAATAAATTATGTTATATAAATGAATAAATTTAAGCACATTTGCCATTATCTATAGATATTATCCTCAATTAAATGTTTGTACATGAATCATCTAATATTTGCATGATCAAAATTTAAAAATTTATTTGAAATAGTTGGTTTAATGGCAAGGGTTAGGAACTCATAAGTGGTTCACATGTCAAATATCAGGATAACCATAAAAACCATATTACTAAGAGGAAAACCACTTATAAACAAAAAAAAAATGACACATAAAGATGTAGCGAAAGAGATGAAATTTAAGATTATAACTGTGGGGGGTAAAAGCGCCAAAACGCCATGTGGGCCGGGGGCTTGGTTTGAGAACGTGGACCCCGCTAAAAGGCCCGCGTATCGAGAGCAAGGCCTCTTAGCACTAGAGCCCAAAGGCCAGCCGACCAGACCGCCAGCCTATCTATACTACTATTGGGAATCATGTATGTGTTACATGATAACACTGAGGGTCCAAGCATAGTTTGAAGATTAAAACTACATCTTGATGCGTGACTTGGAGATATTAGACTGCCATAAACTTGAAGGGGTGTTTGCCATTATCCATCTTCAGCCAACACCAATAATACACACCACATATCTTCAAATTAATCGTGTTGGTATCTCAACTATTCTGACCGTTTTTTTCTTAAACACTATATTGTTTTGGTTTAGAATGGTAACATTTTTTTGAATCTTTTAAATGATGATCTAAAATTTCTAGGGTCATTCATTGCATCAACTCCTTTCGCTTTAGACAAGTTAGCAAAGCTACAAGCAAAGTTTGCAGTGAAAGCAATCTAGACGATTCCAAGGCCAAAAGGATTCCTTCTAAGTCAAACAATGTCAACATTAAGATTTTTTTTCTTGCCATTTGATTTTGCAAAAAGACTTTCCCATAATTCTCTAGTAAGCTCAAAATCATACTACTATTGCTTTTATTGTATCTGATGAACCTGCCAAAGATAAGAATAGAGGTTTGCAATAAATTATGATAACTAAATTTGAAACCTATAGTAAACTTTTTAATTCATTTCTTTGTACACTTGAATGATGTTGTAGGGATGAAACTATGTGAAGAGTATAAAATGTATAATCATGCAAAATATATGTGCAAACATAAACACTATTACAAATAAAATTACAAACTTTAACATGAACATTAAAAAAAAAAAAAAAAAAGATATATAAATCTAATATTATATGAGAAAATTAGACTAAAATTATTTGCATCACTATGATTTATCAATCATCTCAATCTTGAACAAAATAGTCTTTAGTTATTGTCAATTGTGTTAGGAATAGTATACTACAAAACAATTACATGAAAACTTAATCAATTAAGCGTTAACAAAATATATATATATATATATATATATATTAAAGTCCACTTTTCATTAAAAATAGAAAATATCTAAACTTAATTGTTTGCACATAAATAATCTAACATTGTGCATATATGATTATAATTTTAAAATTAACTACTTGCAGACCCACACGATGCGTGAGAGTAGATAGATATTTTGTATTTGTGATATATTGTATAATTTGTTATCTAAATTTTTTTGAAAATAATTGTTTTCTCCCCTAAAAATTAAACAATTTCTAAAATTAGTTTTCATCTCTCTATCTCTAAAAATCTATCATTCTATTACTTTGAGCGTGTTTTGATTGATATTCTTTCTTTATGAGGTGGTACATTCTCTTCGAAATTATGCTATATTGCAATCTATCATTTATAATTTTTTTTTTCTATACAACTAAGCTTTTTAAGTTTCAAACAAATTATTCAAATTCTTTCTTATCTTAATGGAGATTATCATGATCATCAAAACTCATAACAAAATTATACTTAATAGTACTCAATATTTATAGCCACATTCAAGTGCATATCTAAAATTGTGTTTTGATATAAATTTCAGAATAAATAAGTATTAATTCAAACAAAAATCAAATCAAAGGTATAATAGGAAGAGAGAATACTTGTGACGAGAAATTCAAAAATACAACAACAAAACGTATTAACCCCAAATAGAGTTTTAAAGAAACAATGATTAATTCATCAACTTCAAGTAGAGTTATAAGAAAAAATAAAGAGAGAGAGAGAGAGAGAGAGAGAGAGAGAGAGAGAGAGAGAGAGAGAGAGACTGAAAAATCACTTTTTAAGGAGAAAATGTGAGAAAGATTTGAGAAGTCATGTTTTATGTTGGTTTTATTCAGTGACAAAAGTTTATTTGTAAAGCATTTTATTAGTGATGTATTGTTTTCTGGGTTTTCATGTAAGTTAGGGTAGTGTATTTGATCCACTCCTTGAAGACTAAAAGCTACATCAACCAAAGATCTTGCGGCCTAGAAGCGACCATCTCGAGACCTAAGCTGCCCGCAAAGTCCACATGGTAAGTGCTTTGTCTAAGAGTGAAATCGTGCACCTCGTGACCATGTCGCGACCTTAAGGGTGTGAACAGCTCTCGAGTTGCACGATCTCTCTACTTTGAAATTACACCTACCACTGCCAATCTGCCAACACACATGCGCATGCACACACACACACACATAGTTGTGAGGCGTATCAAGGGGTTTCAGATAAGTATTGACCAAACCCTAGAAACCTAAGGGTGCTAGTAGTGTGAAGCCATTCCTTTGTATGAAAATATAGAGCTTTTTCCTTAGAGAAAAACCAATTTTCATCTCCCTCTTCCATCTCTTTCATTCCATTAGTAGAGATTCTGTAAACACATACCTCATCCACAAACACATACCTGTCAATGAATGAATAGCTAAGGAAACTTGAAAAGCCACAGCCTAAATCCAATCTTCATTAGTGGTGATTCCATTGGAGTATCAATTGAGGGTCTCCAATAAGCTAGAAAGAGAAAGGACTTAGTGAATTCGGTTGCTAGCTAAAATTTGAAAGGCTCAAGTATATGTGGGAACTTGCCTAGTGGAGATTTCGACGGTGGTCAGGGGAGAGGTTTTTATGCTCGAGGCTCGCTTTTCCTCTTCCATAACACTTGTGGTGTTATGTGTGGTTTGTTTGTCTCTCTCCCTATTTTCTTTAGCTTACTATATTGTCATACTTGTGTAGTGTAGTTTGTGTATTTGGAAATTTGCTAAATCACTCATACTTTGACTATTGTTTAGTTTAGTGTTAAAACCAACTTAGCCAAAAAAAACTTTTGTATGAAGGGTTCAAAATACTTGCCAGGTCATATATAGCATATTTTAAATTACATGTTTTTAGTAAAAATCTAGGGGTATTATTTAATTTTATATCCTTTTTTTCTTTGCCAAAAGTACAAGAGGGGAGAGATTTTTGAAAAGTCAAGAAGGTTCATGGCCCCCCTTAGGTCCTAACCCTCCCCCCCCCCCCCCCATCCCTCCCTCCCTCTACCCCTGCAAGAAAGATATGGAATGAAGGACAATGTTGAATGACAAAACAAATGAGGATGTTGAGTTTTAGATTCCTGTAAACTAAATTGTTTAGCCTAATTAATTAACCAAGTGATTATTTAAGTAAATTATTCAAATCTAAGTTAACACAAGTAAATCATATTAAGTAAACAATGCGGAAAATAAATAACACAACGATATGATAACCCAAGAAAACCAAACCGATAAAAAACCTGAGAAGGATTTAACCTAGCTATCCTCAAGGTAAAAAGCAAATCCACTATGAAAGAACTGAAGTTTGTACAATAGAACTTAGACCACTAACATTCTATTACTACTTCGAGTAGAAAATTTACTACCACAATCCCATGATAGCTCCGAATCCACGGACTACTTCTTTCCTTGATCTGCAGCAATCACAAGTTCTCCTACTTGTGAATCTTGATCTTCTTGAATGTTTTTTTATGCAGCAATTAAAACGATTACCAAGTTCTTGATGTGAATTTTGATCTTGATAGCTCTATGTGTGTGTATGAAGGTAAACACCTCTCAGATCTCATAAAAGATTCATCACACAACTTGACAAAGACTCTAGAGAGCTTTTGGGTACAGAACCCTAGATCTACAAAAAAGGCACAAGGTGCACTCTAATCTCTCTAAAAAACTCTCTTAAAAATGTGCTTAAATTTTCCTTTATATACTAGAAGAAGTAGACTTGAAACCCTAATCCTTAATAGGCTTGAATTGTTGTTTGGGCTTAATTAAAATTTTGTAAATACATATTTCGATTGGTCGAGCTTGTCTTTCGATCAATCAAAATAAGCAGTTTCTGAAATCTTTTTTTTTTGCAGCTTACTTGTTCTTGAATCTTGACTTGAATCACCTTGAGTATTGTCTAATAATACCTATAAACTCTAGAATCTAGATCTAGACAAGTTTGTGTTCACAATTTTCCAATTGTTCTAAACTGTTAGAACCTAACAAAGGACAAAAATGATGTTAAGCATATCATTCATGGGCTGCAAAATGCTAATAACCAAGATAATATCTTTATAATATCTAAAGGATAAAATGTAGCATTTATTATCCGCTCCCGTCCATTCACTCAAGTTTCAATTGAGCTCTTTCCAATCACTTATAAACCCAAGATCCACCTAATAACAATTGATGTGGACAAGGTTGGCTCAACCTAGTAGGCAACTAAGGTCATTGCCTAAGGCCCCCAAGTGCAAGAAGACCATAAGAATTGTTCAAAAATCCAAAATATTGACCCCAAAAAAGCCCAACTATAAATCTACAAATTCTTTCAAAAGAAATCATCAAAACAAAATTTAGAAGAAAAATTTTACACTATTAATTATCTTGCCTATGTATTAATTAAGCACCAAAATTTAGCCAATGCATAAAAATCTTTATCTCCATAGCTGTGTACTTGGTCTTTGTTTAACTCTCTTTCGGATAGTTGTAAATTGTAATTCCTTTCTATGCCTATTTTTAGACCCTATTGTTGCACAAACTAAAAAGATAGAACAATCTCGTGACGCTCTCCAAAACACCAAAATTAAAAGTAAATACCTGAAATATTCTCCCTCAACCAACCAAAATTATTGTCCTGAAATATTCCTTTCTATCTTTTTTTTTTTTTTTTCTTACTTTTAGATCTTTTAATTGTTTTTCATTTTTTTTTTCTTTTTTAACTTTTTTCTTGAAGTGGTCATTTTATTTGCATAATTAGAACTAATTACCATAATTTTTTTGTAGGTTAAGAGGATAGATGATCGAACAAAGTTTCTCTCTCCAAAGTAGTTTGAAGAGTTTCTCTTCAAACTTCTCATATATATTTTTTTTGTGAATTTTGAAATTATATTAGTAATGTACACTTCAATAATATTTTATTATTTTATACCTTTTAATAAAAAAAATTATTATAGATGTTTTTTATTTTTTTTTCTGTATCTAAAAAATTTATAAATAAAAAATAAAAGACTTAGTTGTATCTCCAAGTGATGTCTAGGTAAATTTGTTATTAGCAATAAATAATAGTAGAAAATTTAGATGATAATCTTACAAATGATCAAGAAATTAATAGAAAATGCTCTATTTAAAAATTGTCGCCTTAGATCCAAATACAATAAGCCAACCTTAGATGTAGGGCTCAACACACATCTGCACAACATCCCATCAATTTAGGAAATTAAAAAAAGACGATTGAAGGTACCTTTTATAAATTTTAAATAAATTAAATTTTAAAAGAAAATGTTTACGTTAAGCAAATTCCTGCCTAAATATTTTTTACTTTAAGGAATAGGTTCCAACCTTAATTCCTTTTTCTTTTGCAGATTCATAACTTCAGTGGTGGGGCTTCAACTGTAGCCTTGTTCGAAGGAGAGCATTAAATCTCACTATCAGATACGCAAAATAGAAGCACTACTTACCTAATCCAACAGTAAGCACTTGAAGAGTTGAATACTCTTGTCAGAGTACTGGCAGCAATTCCCAGAGACTGCCCAAGAGCAAGGGATTCTGAGACACCAAGCATACTAACAGCCACAGTCAAATTATTGCAGATTTTATCTATCAACATAACGAATCTACTCCAAGTATTAAATACTTGCAATAGATTCTGCTTGGCTAAGAATCAAGCAAAAGATTCCAGAATAGGCAGAGAATAACAACATTTGATTCATTCACAGACTATTACACAGGCAAAGGGGAAGTGTATGATTCGTGATGATTAGGGATGAGGAAAGGAAACCTTAGAAGGGAGCCCTTAAAACAGATATAATTTGATCATTGTTAAAAGTTTCCATCCTTCCTGGTGTATAACATTGCAACGTCTTCCACTAGAATGGTGAACTAACACAAAATCGAACTCATGATTTAATCACGATGAAGGTAGATTTTTTGAAATCACATTTCAGTTGAGACTAAGTTGGACCCATTTGAGTTGAGTAGTTATTCTGATTTCCAAGTATGCATTGCAAGGACATGACAGATATTTTATTATCCAAATAAATGTTTCAGGATGGGCGTGTTAGATAAGATTTAAGCCGTACTTTATAACCTCAAAAAAAAAAAAAAACACAATCAGTGTTGTATTGTTGATGAATAACAAGTGGCAAATTATGTTAAATTACAAAAGAAAATATCTGCCAAGAGAATCAAGTAAACTCAAGTGATCAAAACTTTCATTGCCTCATGAATTAGAATATTAATTAATGCAACAAACCAATTGATCAATTTAAATGGATTCTTGAAGACTAATATGTGTTTCTTTTTCAGTTGCAATGGATGACCTAACGGGTTTTCCATAAAAAATCCAACCATATCACAATAGCAGGCACATTTCACACATACTTCAGCTTCTTGGGTCTAGAAGCTTCCGTATCAAAATCCCAACTCATTTAATATGTTCAAATAGCCCAAATATGGGGCATCATGACTACTGTAAACCATCTTTAGCATGAATTCATAAACTAAACATGGATCACCAAGTACTTTTTCCTCCTATATATTGTAGAAGTTCAAAAATAAACAAAGGACTTGCAATACTTGATGAATAGTGAATACAACAAATATTAAGGCAAAAGCCTGAAAAAAAAAAACCATTTACCTGAGCAGTGGCGGAGCTAGAATTTCAAGTTAGGGGGGGCAAGATTAAAAGACAAGATTGAAGGTAGAATTAATCTTAAGTAAATTAATTGATACTAAATACAACAATTTAAACATGTAATTTGGATCTTTAAAATAAATTGGAAAAATAAAGAAATGTAAAAATATTAAGAATATAGCAATATGCTTATGAAGTTTTATTCGGTTATACGCAACTCAATGCCATGAATGCTTCTAAAATTTCATATAGATATTTTATGTTTTTAGTGCATTTAGTGCTGCCACTTCGGAGGTCCACAACTTCATTGTCACATATATGCCTAGCCCCCTTTGAATTGACACTTTACTGCTATTTCTGGATGATTACATAGATTGCATGAGCCCTTTTACACAAATTTCAACTTTGTAATAACAGAACATAGACCCTCTGAAGGGGAACTCAATCAGGACAAGATAAGGCACCCAAAGGGATCAGAGCACTACGAGAGGATAGATTGAAATGAAAGCACACAAAAAACATGCCAAATGATATTTGGTGCTGGTTTTTTTTCCCTAATTAATTTTTGAGTCAGATCCATATTGTGTTATTCCTAATCAACTAGATCTGTTTTTTTTTTTTTTTTTTTTAAGGAGTTCTAGTTTGTTGTGTTCTATTCTATTTGGGATGTGAATAATGATTGTCCCTTTACTTTTCTAATTTTTTCTTTTTTTTTTTTATAAGTCACACATGGGAAGTCTAAAAGCCATAAGGGCCAATAAGTGAGCCTGCAATATCTATTGGACAAGCCAGAAAGTAAAACCAATCTTCTAAGGAATTTTGGACTCAAGAATTAATATAAGCCCATATCTGCGATCTGTGTAATGACAGCTTAGTAGTGGTTTCCTCCTCAATGTGCAATTATGAAGCCCATAATCCCATCCAGAGAACGCTTTGTACTTTTTTTTTTTTTTTTTTGGATTGTCATGAGGGGGATTCATAAAGACATCTACATTGCATGAGTTTTACAGTGTCATCTCAATTTATTGATGTAAGGAGAGGAAGTAACATTTCAACTACATTTCATTTATTATTCAGAAACATTTTGGCTGAGTAGTTTTTAAAATCTCATGATATCCATAAAGCCCTAGGTTTGAAATTATTAACCAGCGTTTTGGGACTATTTCCAAGAGATAACTACAATTAATAGTTCTCACCATGAATTCCTGACTCATGAAATATTGACTATTAACTTAGACTTAAAATAAAATGTAACAACCTACACCAGTGGCAGAGCTAGAATTTCAAGTTAGGGGGGGGCAAGATTAAAAGACAAGATTGAAGGTAGAACTAATCTAAGGTAAATTAATCAATACTAAATACACACTATTTAAACATGTAATTTGGATCTTTAAAATAAATTGGAAAAATAAAGCAATGTAAAAATATTAAGAATATAGCAATATGCCTATGAAGTTTTATTCGGTTATACGCAACTCAATGCCATGAATACTTCTAAAATTTCATATAGATATTTTATTTTTTTTATGTCATTAAAATTCGAGTTTATAGCAAAAACTCAAGTTTGATATTGAAAAGGTTGATAACTAGAGAAAAAATTGTAAGCTAGAAACCAACTGGTGAGGCGCTAAAGTAGGCGCATTACACATAAACATAGATTTTTTCTTTCAAAGTCCAATTCAGTATATATATATATATATATATTTCAGTCGTAGTTGGCAATGTAGTGTGCAAAAAAAGTACTATTAGATGGGACCCATTATGTAAAAAAAAATGTTGCCACGTGAATGTAAAATTGTCTGACAATTGTTGACATGCTAATAAATATAAATAAAAAGAAAAAGTTGATTGTCTTTTGTGTCAACTGTCAAGTGGGGACTTTTACTGCATTTTAAACCACTATTGATTGAGAAATTTTGAGAAGCCCCCGGGGGGGGGGGGGGGGGCCAAGTGCCCCCCTCCCTCCGCCCCTAACTGAGAGATCTTTGTCATTTGGTATACATCAAGAAGTGAATTTTACTAAATCTAACCCCTATTGGGGTATGACAAACGGTTTATTATTGTCTTTCTGACCTATTTACATAATGAGGAAGAGAAAAACAAGTTCCATAAAAGGAAAGCAAAAGGGAGAAGCAAGCGAGCTAGGTTAGCACATAGTCATGGTAAGTAACGGACTGCCATATCTAGAGTGAAGTTTGCTACTCCTGTTACACCAAAGAGTTATTTGTGAGAGTCATATATTTGTGAAGATTGATGAAAAGTAAATTTTTTTATTAAAAAAAATTATTTTTGATGATGCCGAAATTCACCAGTAAGTTACACGATCCTCACGAGAGCGAAATAAAAACCTGCACAATAACAAGAAAGGACCTAGCAGAGAGCACCGGTATGATGCCGGCCAAAAACCCTCCGAAGGTCAAGTTATGCGTACCTTGGTTTGTGAGGGTTTTGGTGTATTAATAGTCGCATAGAACCAATGCCTATGCCTTGGTTACGAAGTCTTTTCCTTCTAGGGGAGTGACTCCTTTTCCTTGTAGGAGTCTGCTTTGTTTAGGTTTAAGCGTATAGATCAAGCAAAAACCCTAGTAGCCCAAATGTAAGCTGCAAACATGCTCGTATAAAAGCCCTTGGAGCCCAACACACGACATGTGCTAAATGGGTCCATCCACTACGTGTCCGTCATATATTTTCCTCTTCAGCTGCCCTTTATTCCATGAATCTGTCACTATTACTGACGGGTCCATGGAATGAGTAGATCCGTTCTCATGAATCCGTCATGCACCTACTGCAGACGGATTTCCAGGCTGGATTAGGGTCATAAATGCACTTGAGGACACATGGTGGGCCCTGATTGATAGCTTACTTCAACTGAGGCGTCTCTTCGTTGGTCGCGCCACTCCCCCTATATATATATCACATGTTCCTGTCATTTTCATATTTTGGAGAAATTTTTACTGATCAGAGCACATCCGTCCTCCTTGTGACCGTCGACTTTCAACTCAACCGTCCATTCGTCCACCCTAACTTTCTTTCATCGTCTAGTCACTCAGTTCAATTGTAAGTTTATTTCTTCTCTTCTTCCAACCCCTCCTTTTTTTTATTTGTATGTTGGTCTGTTGTCCGTGTAGATTTAGAATCTTAGGTTTCCTTCTCCGTCATTTGTAGGTGTCCGATGTCTAGTGAGACTTCCAGCGATCAATCTTTTGTTCGTGAGGGAGCGGGCTACGAGGAGGTGTATCTATCAGGTCAAGGAGACCCGGGTACCTCCGTTGAGGAGAGGGAACCGTCATCAAGCTCTCCTTCCTATGCGGAAGAAGAAGGGCGAGGTAAAGACGGGTCAGAGTACGATTCGAACGACAAAGTAGAAAATGTAGATCCTCTCGTCCAGTCTGTGATAGGCAAGGATGGATTAAGGGAGTTCGTCCTGCTCCTGGAGTGGACGGTGAACAATTTCACTTCCTCCATCAGTTCACAACACTTCAACTCCCTTAGGGAGAAATACGAGATTCCAAACACTATACCCATCCGTCTACCATTCAAGTCCGAGAGGTGCTATTACAAAGGACTAGAAGACGTCGGTGTGTACAAGCAGATGCTCAAGGCGGGCCTCCATTTTCCCTTGAGTGCCTTGCACCGTCGCCTTCTTCAGTATCTGGGTTTGTCCGTCACCCAGATCTCACCAAACGCCTGGAGAGTCTTCCTGAGCGTAAAAGTTTTATACGGCGTCATGTCGAAGGGGACAAGACAGTTAACAATGGAGGAGTTCTTTAATTGTTATCGTCCAGATGAAATTGTTAAGTCGAGGGGTATGTACAGTTTTGTGGCGAGAAGCCCAGTACTTAGGTTAGTGTCCGAGACCCCCGACTCTAACCGTTACTGGAAGAGTAGATATTTCTTCCTACAAGGGGACGACTAGATGGGTCGTCCTAACGACTATGAGTTTATGCCCGTCGATAAGACATGGGGCATACTATCACCGTCCGGTATGCATCTCATTCTGAGTTCGTCCTATATTGTTTATTGATTGTTAATCTAACCATCTGTTTTTTGCAGCGCGTAGCCATCCAGGCATTACCGTCGAGCAGTACGGGTTTCTTGAATCAATTTTCTAGAAAACTGAACTGTCGAAGAGGACGTGGGCTAAGCTCGTGACCTTGGACACCATACACTGGTACTGCGATGGCCCTGAACCTTCGTCTGCTGCAATAAAATATGACGCGGGAATACGCAAGCGTAAGTCTCTATTTTTTTTTTTTTATTTATTGTGATATTTTTTGTCCGTTATGTGTTCTCACCGTCCACTTTTTGCAGAAATGGACGATGCTAAGAGGCGGGCGCTTATCAAGCAATAAGCCGCTAACAAGAAAAAACTTGGGGGTGACCTTCCTCCCAAGACGTCCCATCTGTCCACAAAAAGGGAGCTAGAGAAGACCAATTGTCCTAGTAAGAAGCAAAAGCTAGTGACGGGTCTGTCGGCCGTCCAGGCTTCAACAAAGCCTCCCTCCCGAATCGGCGTGGGTAAGGGTAAAGGTCTCATGACCAACCTTAACCCCGTCATGGATAAAGCTCCCATCCTGCTCAGGGAGGACTCGCAGTACGCCCTCGCTCAAATCACTTCTATTATCAAGGAGGAGGACTATGACGACATTGGCAACCATGCCACGGAAGCAATGGGAGAGACGGCCCTGTCTAGCTTGACCCAAGTAATATCCCTGTCCTCTTTTTGGTCTTGTCATTTTTCATTTTTTCCCTAGGCTAACTTATTTGTTTGCTGATACAGACCGTCCTTATGGCCAAAGGACTGATGGACCACTGCCTGGCCCATGAAAAGTCCTTGGAGCGTGTACATGCCAAGGCTAGGACGATGAGGGAGGAGTTGGACGAGCTGAAGCTCTGGAAGCTCCGTCATGAGCAGAAGCTGCAAATGTCCGAGCAGGCTCGTGAGGACCTGGGGAAGGAGGTGGAATTCTTGAGGGAGAAGGTGAAGGCCCATGACGACGACATCCGTCTGGCGAAGGTTGAGGCCGTCTAGGAGTACAGGGATTCTGATGCCCTGTTGACGGAGCTGGGAACTTCCTTTGCTGATGGGTTTGGCGACTGCATCCGTCAGGTGAAGGCGTCATTCCCGGACCTCAACCTTTCCCACATCAACATAGATGCGGAAGGCCAAACACCAGCCCATACCGTCGACTTTAAGAGGACTGCGGAACTTTTCGGTGAAGTCCCCGGCGAAGATGAAACCGCCGGGATTGGTGATATAGGACCCGTTCAAGATGATGTTCGTCCACCTGAGCCTGACGGTCCTGGCTCCCAAGCTGATGCCCCCCAACCAGAAGAGTAGTATTTTTTTTTTTGTATTTAATTTTTTGACATTTGGCTATGTAATTTTTGGTCCGTCATGTGGACCTTTTTGTAGACAATCTAATTTTAATTTCATCCATCGTATGTTTTTGTATGAATGAACTAATTGCTTCTTACTGTTTTCATGGTCCGTTTACCTTATATATGTTGCATCCTTCTCTTAACTTTGTAAACAAATATCTTTTTTGGAGGCTCCGTTCACTAAGTAACATCCTTTTGATCACTTTGTGGACTTGGGAAATAACATGCTTTTAGATGATTTGTCCACTTTATGGATTGGGTAGATAACATCCTTTTGGATGATCCGTCCACTTTGTGGAATTTGTAAATAACGTCCTTTTGGATGGTCCGTCCACTTTTTGGACTTAGTATTTATCTCCATCTTTTAGATGCTCCATTCCTTTTGTGGACTTGGTAATTATCTCTATCTTTTGGATAGTCCATCCACTTTGTGGACTTAGTATTTACCTCCATCTTTTGGATGGTCCATCCACTTTGTGGACTTTAGTATTTATCTCCTAGATGGTCCATTCACATTGTGGACTTTGATAACTATATCCATCTTTTTTAGATGGTCCGTCCACTTTGTGGACTTTAGTATTTATCTCCATCTTTTAGATGGTCCATCCACTTTGTGGACTTGGTAGACAACATTCTTTTTGATGATCCGTCCACTTCGTGGACTTGGTACTTTATCTCCATCTTTTAGATGGTCCGTCCACTTTGTGGACTTAGTAGACAACATTCTTTTGGATGATCCATCCACTTCGTGGACTTGGTACTTTATCTCCATCTTTTAAATGGTCCGTCCACTTTGTGGATTTGGTAGACAACATTCTTTTGGATGATCCGTCCACTTCGTGGACTTGATACTTTATCTCCATCTTTTAGATGGTCCGTCTACTTTGTGGACTTGGTAGAAAACATCCTTTTGGATGATCCGTCCACTTTGTGGATTTATGTAGATTACACGTTTTGGATGATCCGTCCACTTTGTGGATGACCCGTTTACATTGTGGATTTAAAATGCAAGTGTTAAGAAATTCCATCATGTCTGAAAACTCCTCTTATTGTAATGGATACGTAGGACATTATTTAAAAATAAGAAAGTATCATTTAGGTGTTCTAAAAATACTGTAGGAAATAGAAACTATATAACTATGAAGAAAAGATAAACTGGCAGTAAGGAGTATATTGTAGTAATGCTGTTGTTGTCATCTTCTACTGATAATACTTCTTAGGTGCTCTGCATTCCATAGGTGGCTTAGCTTCTTTCCGTTCAATGTCTCTAGGTAGTATGTTTCCTTCCTGTGCCATGATGTGATCCTGTATGGTCCTTCCTAGTTCGGTCTAAGCTTCCCTTGGGTGGCATCCTTTGTAGTGCCGAGTACTTTCTTTAGAACGAGATCTTCGACCTGGAAGTTTCTGTGCCTAACTCTAGAGTTGTAGTGCTTCGCCATTAGATCTTGGCACCGTGCTATCCTTTGTTCTGCAGCTGCCCTGACTTCGTCTACTAGATCAAGCTATATGCACATGGCATCATCATTCCTGTGCTCGTCGTGGTTTCCAACACGGTAGCTTGTAAGACCCACTTCAGCTGGTATGACAGCCTCAGTTCCATATGTCAAACGGAACGGGGTCTCTGCTGTCGGTGTTCTTTTCGTTGTCCTATACGCCCATAAGACACTTGGTAACTCGTCCGGCCATATACCCTTTGCCCCCTCAAGCTGAGTCTTGATGATTTTGAGCAAGGATCGGTTTGTGACCTCAACTTCTCCGTTGGCTTGTGGATGTGCGGGTGATGAGTAGTGGTTCTTTATCCCCAGCTGGGAGCAGAAATCCCTGAATGCTTCGTTGTCAAATTGCTTGCCATTGTCCAACACCAGTACTCGTGGGATGCCATACCTACAAATGATATTTCTCCATACAAAGTTACGGATATTTTTCTCTGTGATGGTGGCCAAAGCCTCAGCCTCCACCCATTTGGTGAAGTAGTCGATGCCGACCACTAGGAACTTTAGCTGCCTTGCTGCTATTGGGAACAGGCCCATGATGTCGAGTCCCCACTGTGCAAACGGCCATGAGGCCATTATGGGTGTGAGCTCCTCTGTAGGTTGCCTTATGAGGTTGCTAAAGCGCTGGCACTTATCACAGGATCTGACGTACATGTTGGCGTCTTTCTGCATCGTTGGCCAGTAGTATCCCGCCCTGAGGAGCTTGTGCACTAAAGACCTTGATCCCAAGTGATTTCCGCAAATCCCTTCGTGGACCTCCCTCATAACGTAGTCTGCTTCTTCTGGAGCGAGGCATCTCAAATAGGGTCGAGAGAAACCCCTTTTGTATAGTTAGTCTTTCATCATGACGAACCAAGATGCCTTAACTCTTAGTTTTCTGGCAGCTTCCTTATCGCCTGGTAGCAGGCCGTCTTTCAAGTACCCAGCTATGGGAGTTATCCAACATTGCTCATTGCTTACTTGCTGCAAACCTGTACCGCTTATTAGTGGTGACATTTGGACGAAGGATAATACCTAGTCGAGGACAGTCATTGGCTCTGTGGTGGCTGCCTTAGCAAGCTGGTCACCTTCTTGGTTTTCCTCCCGTGGGACTTGAATCAGTTCGACCTGGAGGTTGCTCATTCGACTTTTTACTTCATAAAGATACTTCTTCATTCTTTCACCCCCTACACTCGTAACTCCCATTAATCTGGCTCGTGATGACTTGGGAATCAGAGTAGACATCCACTCTTTCTACTCCAGCGGCAATGGCGAGGTCTAATCCTGCTACTATGGCCTCGTATTCTGCTTCATTGTTCATTGTTGAGAAGCTCAAGCAGATCATGCACTTGATTTTGTCCCCTTCGGGTGTGTGAATTACGACACCGATTCCTCCTGCGTATTTGTTAGAGGATCCGTCTGTATGAACCCTCCATACGAGAAGCTCACCTGCCCCCTGCGTATTTGTTAGAGGATCCGTCTGTATGAACACTTCATTCCTCCTGCAATGAAGTCCACCAGGATTTGTCCCTTTATCGCGTTTTGAGGTCGATATCAAATGCCGTACTCACTCAGCTCGATTGCCCACAATGCCATTCGACTTGCTGCTTCTGGACTACTCATTTTTCTTCTTAGGGGCTGGTTGGTCATGACGTATTTGACGTGTGCTTGAAAGTACGGTTTTAGCTTTCGAGCCACAATTACCAATGCGAAAGCTAATTTCTCCATCGTGGGGTACCTCTCTTCTGCCCCTCTGAGCGCTTTGCTTGTAAATTACATAGACTTTTGTATCTTATCTTCCTCTCTAATAAGAGATGAACTAATAGCTGCTGGGGAGATGGCTATGTATAGGAACAGCTCTTCACCTTGCTTGGATGGGCTAAACAGTGGTGGAGGAGAGGTATGTCTTCAGATCTTCGAAAGCTTTCTGGCAGTCGTCCGTCCATTCAAACAATTTCCTTCATGTGCCAAAGAATGGTAGGCACTTTTCCGTTGCCCTTGAAATGAACCTATTCAGGGCAGCTATCTTGCCATTTAAGTTTTGGACCTTCTTTAGTGTCTTTAGGGGAACCAAGTCTACTATTGCCTTGACCATTTCTAGGTTGACCTTGATGCCTCGTTGAGATACCATAAAACCCAATAATTTCCCTGCCGTTACCCCGAACGCGCATTTGTTGGGGTTCAGCTTTATGTTATAAGACCGAAGGGTGTTAAAAGTTTCTTGGAGGTCGCTCAGATGGTTGCACTCACGAACGCTCTTCACCAGCATGTCGTCCACATAAACTTGCACATTCCTTCCAATCTGATGTACGATATTCATCAGTCTCTGGTACGTGGCCCCAGCATTCTTTAGTCCGAAGGGTATTACTTTGTAGCAAAAGAGCCCTTGACTAGTGATAAACAACGTTTTCTCTTGATCCGTCTCGTCAAGCTTGATCTGATTGTAGCCAGAGAATGCGTCCATGAAACTTAAAAGTTCATGTCTTACAGTCGAATCCACTAGCGTGTCAATACGCGACAGAGAATAACTATCCTTTGGGCAGGCCTTGTTGAGATCCGTGAAGTCAACACACATTCGCCACTTCCCATTCGCCTTCTTGACCATTACTACATTTGCTAGCCAGTCTGGATAGTGCACTTCTCGTATGAAACCTGTTTCCTGCAATTTTTGGACTTCCTTGGCGATAGCTCGGTCTCTTTCTGGAGCAAATACTCGTTTCTTCTGTCGAATGGAAGAGAATGAAGGCGATACACTTAGCTTGTGTACTATTACCGTCAGATCGATCCCCGGCATGTCCTCATGACTCCATGCAAATACGTCCTGATTTTTCTTCAAGAACGTGGTTAGGCTTTGCCGCACTGCAGGGCTGGCTATTGTACCAATTCTCGTGGTCTGTCCAGGCCTTGAGTCGTCAAGTACTACTTCTTCCAATTCTTCCACTGCTTCAGCCGTGACTCGTTGTCCTTCGACATTTAGTACTTGCAAGTGATCATCCATCTCTGTCATGGCGACGTAGCATTCTCGTGCTGCAGCCTGATTCTCGCGTAGTTCTCAGATTCCATACTCAATAGGGAATTTAATCATCAAGTGGTAAGTTGAAGTGACAGCTTTCCATGCATTAAGAGTAGGCCGACCGAGGATTGCGTTATAGGCAGACGAACAGTCCACGACCAGAAAAAGCACATCCTTGGTAATTTGTTACGCGTAATCCCCCACCGTTACTAATAATGTGACGGCTCCAAAGGGGTAGACTCTTGCTTCTCCGAATTCGACAAGCGGAGCATTTATTGGGATGAGTCGGTTTCTACTGATTCCCATCTGTTGAAACGCGGGGTAATAAAGAATGTCTGCGGAGCTTTCGTTATCAACTAGCACCCGATGCATGTTGTAATCACCAACGCGTATGCTAATTATGAGCGCATCGTCATGTGGATGGTGAAGACATCGGGCATCTTCTTCTAAAAAGTCGACAGTTGGGATATCAATCTGAGCCATCTTTGGTGTACAGCCCGTCATCTGGACATTCTGTACCGTTCGCAGGTAAGTTTTACGAGCCCTTTTTTATGATCCTATGGTGACGTTACCTCCGATGATCATCCTTATGTCTGTTATTGGCGGTATTGGGCGCTCATTCTCCCGTTGGGGTGGCTGGTCATGTGGCGAATTTGTTGGTTCTTTACTGACAAATCTTTGCAATCTCCCTTGCCTTATGAGGGCCTCAATCTATTGTTTCAAGTCGTAACTCTCAGATGTGTCGTGGCCGTGGTCACGATGGAAGCGGCAGTACTTGTTCCATGATCTTTTGTTGGGATCCCCCTTCAGCTTACCAGGGAATGTCAAGGCCTCTTCGTCCTTTATCTGCATCAGTACTTGGTCGATCGGGGCCGTCAGAGAGGTGAAACTGGTGAATTTCCCCATGGGTGGCTTTGGGCGTCTATCCTCCCTTTGTTCTTCCGTCCTAGCCTTCTTTCGTCCCCATTCTGATCATTCTTCATCCTGCCTCTCCCTTTTCTTAGGCTTATCTTCTCTTGCTATCAGTGCGTCTTCTGCGTTCATGTACTTCGTCGCCCTGTAAAGTACCTCGGACATAGTTTTCGGATCATTCTTATACAGAGAGAAGAGGAACTTGCCTTTTCGCAGCCTATTGGTAAAGACTGCTACTTGTATCTTATTGTCCGCTTCGTCTATTGAGAGAGCCTCTTTGTTGAACCGCATTATGTAGGATCTCAGGGTCTCGTCTTCCCTTTGTTTGATGCTCATCAAGCATGCTGTGGACTTCTTGTACCGGTGGCCCTTGATAAAGTGTGACACGAACTGAGCACCTAACTCTTTAAAGGTGCTAATTGAGTTAGGCGTCAACCTGCTATACCAAACCCTCGCAGATCCCTTCAACGTAGTAGGGAAAGCCCTGCACATAATTTCGTCTGGCACTCCTTGAAGGTGCATTATAGTCTTGAAGGACTCCAAGTGGTCCAAGGGGTCCTTAGCTCCATCATAGCTCTCCACCTAGGGCATACGAAACTTTGGAGGAAGAGGGCACAAAGTGACATGCACCGTGAAGGGTGAATCAGTTCGCTGGACTAGGTCGTCGAGGTCGCTAGATACTCGTCCTTTGAGGGCGTTCATCATCAGGGCCATTCGTTCTCGCATCTCCTGCACCTCTGCGGCGACGTGGGGTGGTAAAATTTCAGAAAGGGTCAGCAGATTAGTATCCTGCCTCTCCAGTTTGCTTGGTGCGTTGCTACCCTCGGGGGCTTCGGGATCCCTTCTTTCATCGCTTGTTCCTTCCTGGTTTTCCTCTTGCATTCCAGGATGTGCATCCTTCTGGTGCAACTGTTCCTCTAAGTCGTGATTTTGTTTGGTCAGGCGTTCGACCCCTGCTGCGAGCGTTTGGACTTGTCTTTCCAGTGCGGCAGCGCGCGGTTCGTCACCCTGGTTGTTAGTTGTTGCCATCGATCTTGTGAGTACCATGCAACTCTTTGTCTTAGGAGTATGACAATGTTTGATCGCCCTAGCGTGTTCCCATAGACGGCGCCAACTGATGATGCCGAAATTCACCAGTAAGCTACACGATCCTCACGAGAGCGAAATAAAAACCTGCACAATAACAAGAAAGGACCTAGCAGAGAGCACCGGTGTGGTGCCGGCCAAAAACCCTCCGAAGGTCAAGTTAGAAACCTTATTTTCAACACTAGAGTGCTAGAGTTGAGTTAATTATGCGTACCTTGGTTTGTGAGGATTTTGATGTATTGATAGTCGCGTAGAACCAATGCCTATGCCTTGGTTACGAAGTCTTTTCCTTCTAGGGGAGTAACTCCTTTTCTTTGTAGGAGTCTGCTTTGTTTGGGCTTAAGTGTGTAGATCAAGCAAAAACCCTAATAACCCAAATGCAAGCTGCAAACATGCTCGTATAAAAGCCCTTGGAGCCCAACACACGACATGTGCTGAACGGGTCCATCCACTACATGTCCGTCATATATTTTCCTCTTCAATTTTGTAGGTTCTAAGTCTTTCCTCCAAAATATAATTTCTAAGGTCATAAATTTGGCTGAGACATTCAAGTACTTTACCAATTTAGTTGTAACAATCAAACAAAAATCTAGTGAACCAAATTATAAAATTTCTGGCATGTAAAGAGATATCAAAATTTTATTCATGAACATTTCTTTATCAAAGTTGTAGCCTGATTAAAAAATTAACTGTACTTATTTTATTAAAAAGCCAAGAAAAAATTAATACCACAAGGTAATTTGGATAATTGATTCTCTCCCTTTCTATACATGAAAAATAAATCTTTAATAACCAGAAAAGAGTTAACTCTGCTGCCAATCCAGTGGCTCCGCCTATCCTTCCATCTTCCGAGGTAGCCATTCCTTCTCCTTCGATACCTTTGCCTGATGTTCCCATTCCTGGTGTTTCTATAGATTTCAATCATCTTCGTGCAGATTTTGCATATTCTCCTTCTCCACCACTTAAATCTAATCCTCCTTTAAGAAACTCTGCTAGAGTTTCCAAACCTCCAACTTACTTATGAATGTAGCAATGTTACTTGTGATGATCATGCTCTTTCCAAACTTACCAACAAGTCTGGTTCTGCTCCCATCAATTCAGGTATAAAATATCCCTTATCTCACTATCTTGACTCCTCTAAGTTGTCCTCTTCTTATTCCCTTTATTGTTCCCTAATTGCTATTATAACTGAACCTAATTTCTATCATGAGGCCTTCAAAGATCCCAAATGGCAAGATGCCATGACAGCTGAGATCAATGCCTTAGAATCCAACAATACGTGGACCCTTACTCCTTTGCCTCCTCATAAAAGGGCTATAGGCTATAAATGGGTATATAGAGTGAAGTACAAGGCTGATGGGTCTGTGGAAAGATAGAAAGCAAGGCTAGTAGCAAAAGGGTTTACTCAACAAGAGGGGTTGGACTTTACTAAAACTTTCTTTCCTGTTGCTAAGATGACTACTGTTAAAACTCTACTTGCTATTGCTACTGTGAAAGGCTGGCATTTGAGTCAATTGGATGTCACTAACGCATTCCTTCTTGGTGATTTGGATGAAGAAGTGTATATGCAGCTTCCTTAGGGCTTTCACAGCAAGGGGGCCAATATAGTGTGCAAGCTCAACAAGTCCTTGGATGGTCTTAAGCAGGCCTCAAGGCAACGGTATTCTAAGTTTTCAAATATCTTATTGAAGTATGGTTTCAAGCAGTCCAGGGTAGATTACTCTTTGTTCACTAAGAGGTTCAATAACTCATTCATAGCATTACTTGTCTATGTAGATGACATATTAATTGCTAGCAATGACATTTAGGCTGTTGATAAATTGAAGGTTTCATTAGATTAGGAATTTAAACTCAAAGATCTTGGAGCTCTAAAGTATTTCTTTGGACTTGAAGTGGCAAGATCTAATAAGGGCATTTCCATTTGCCAAAGGAAATATGCACTAGAAATTTTGAAAGAAGTAGGTATGACAGCATGCAAACCTAGTAAGATACCAATGGAGCAAAACCTAAAGTTAAGTAAGTTTCATGGCAAACTACTTTCTAATCCAAGGATTTATTGAAGACTGGAGTGAAGATTATTATATCTTACCATCACTAGACCAGATATAGGTTATGTAGTGAATAAACTCAGCCAATTTGTCTCTAAGCATAGGAAACCACACTTAGATGCAACTTATAAAGTTCTTCAATACATCAAAGGGTGTTTTGGCCAAGGCATTTTGTTATCAACCAAGTCTAATCTACATTTGAAGGCTTATATAGATGTTGATTGGGCTTCTTGTGTAGATACAAGAAGGTCCACTATTGGATATTGTGTATTTTTGGGAGATTCCTTGATATCATGGAAGTCTAAAAATCAGTCTATAATGTCTAGATCCTCTGTTGAAGCTGAATATACAGCCATGACAATGACAGTGTGTGAGATGACATGGTTACTTGTTTTGTTGAATGATTTGGAAATTTATCACCCATAGCCTACTCTACTTTTCTGTGATAATCAAGCAACCATTCACATTAGAGAAAATCCTATTTTTCATGAAAGAACTAAGCATATTGAAGTTGATTTTCACTTGCTTAGAGATAAAGTACAAGATAAAGTTGTTAGATTGTTTTATACTCCCACACATTCACAATTGGCAGATTTGCTCACTAAAGCTTTAGGTGGTCAACAACTCAAATACTTACTTACCAAGATGAACATAGTTAATATTCATAGTTCTGGTTCTCATCTTGAGGAGGACTGTCAAAGTTCAGCACCCAAAAGCAAGAAGAAGAACCAGCTACAAGCATTAGATAAGAAGAACTAAACACTATACAACAGAAAAGGATTTTGTACATATAACAGAGCTACAAGTCGTTTTTGTTCTTTTATTTATCTTCTTAGTTTTTGCACCTACCATAACCACTTGTAACTATCTCTTACACGTGTTCCTTATAATGTGCTTAGTTAGTTAGTGCTTAACGAGTTAGTTAGCTTAGTTTCTTATATAAATACAATCTTGATGTACAGAATTATTTATGCTAATACAATCATAAATTTCTCATCTTTCTTGCTCTCTGTTTTCTTCTTCTCTGTAAGTATTAGATTCTTATAGTGTGATTATTATATTTTCATGCAGTGCCTCAACACTGGTTCTACCTATCCTTCCCAATTCCAAAATTTGCTCAGATTGGACTTTAAGGCAAATACATGGAACTCGCATGTGCCGCAAGACTTGCAAAAAAGTTCTCCTATTCTAGAAGTTCTTGATGTTACTAATACGTTTAGTTTACTTAATGTGATGTATTTTTAGCCGTTCTTTGGTAAAACTTACACTAATGATCTGCTATGCATATTGTCATCAGAGTACTGGTTCCCATTTAGGCTGGAAGAAGTCATCAAATGATCCTCTTTTTCTATCATCACACCTTACAACTTTTTATCTTCGCAAAGTTAAAGGATTGTAACATGAAATGGAATTTGTAAAATATATTCTAAAGAAGGCATCTTGAAGTCAGCAACAAGTAGTTTTGAAAAAATAAAGCGAAAGGAAATTGTTCATGAGAAACTATCAAAGATCCCAAGGTGCTCAAGGACATGTCTGTTGGCATTTGTGGAGTCTAGTTGCGTTTGATCCAATTGACAACCCAAGTAAAAGCACTAGCTGCATCTGCACTATACCTCAAAAGGACTAGTCATAAGTGAGACTCCTTATAGTTGTTAATAAAGCCCAAACCTATCCAGTAAATACCCGATGTGGGACTCATCACACACCCACACATATTACACAATCAATCAAATTGGGGCATCACAGTCTAAGATAGGATTCTTAATATGAGTTCAATCATGTTTTTCTCATAATTTTGGGATTTATCTAAATTACAATAATGATTGGCAAGGTTTTAAAAACTTGACCTGCTAGTCTAAACAATTGAACTAGGGACCAGCCACCAGTCTGGTCGGAAAAAATGCCAAAAACTTGTCAAAAACCAAGAACCGGAGGCATAGTCGGTTTTGCCTCCAGTCCATTTTTAAAACCATGATGATTGGTTTATAATTGTTTGATTTTAAAATTGGATATCTCTTGTGATTTGTTTTTCACAGATACAATTTATGATTTGATTTCTAAATTGAATATCTTTTGTGATTTGTTTGTCAATGGATACAAACTGATAATTTGATTTTATACTTATGAAGTGAAAAAGTGTGTGTTAAAATAAAGGTTTTAATAATAATATCTTTCATGATAACAAGATTTATTTCTAGATTATTATGTGGTTGTTGGGAAAAATTAATGAGCTCAAACATATGCTGATATGAAATAAGTTGGATTTGAAAACCATAATTCCTTTATCTAGATTGTTTAATCTCTTTACTGCTATATATAGATATAAATAAATATATATATATATATATATATATTGCTCAGATTAATTTCTAGTCTAGTTTATTTAATTTCAAAATAACCAATTTTTATTAAACTAGATTAAGATTAATTTGGCTAACGTTTGATTAATTTTTCTACATTCATACAAGTCCATGTAGGTTCGACCTTCAGTACAGTTTGTGTACTTACGAATACTTTAAAATTTCACAACACTTAGGAAATTGAACATTCAAAATTATAGTTTTAACCTTGTGAGATAACCATTATGCCCTTAGATAAGGTTAAATATGGGTTGCAAAATGGGGTGCCTACATGATGTAGTTATGTGGAGAGTACAAAAAGGTATAATTATGCAAAATAAAGGTTCCAATATAAACACTATTACAAAAACAATCAAAATTATAAAATGAAAATAAACATAAACATAAACATAAACAAATATATTAACAAAATACTTAATAAGAAAACTAGGATGAATCACTATGATTTTATCAATTATCTCAATGTCAAACAAAATATTCTCTTTTTTTTTTTGGTTCATTGTATCTTGTATTAAGAATAGTATAATAGAAAATAATTATATAAATAACTTAATAAATTATGTTATAAAATGAAAAAAAAAAAAATTAAGCACATTTGCTATTATATATTTATTATCCACATTAATCATTTGTACATGAACCATCCAACATTTACATATGTCCAAAATAACCATGATGGTATCTTAACTACTCGAACCATTTTTTTCATGACCACTATGGTTTTTTGGATTCACAATGGTGACATTTTTTGAGTCCTGTGAATGTTGATCTAAGATTTTTAAGGTCAGAAAACTCATCTAGTTCAAGACATCAACTACTTTTAATTTAGACAAGTTAAAAAAGTCTCTAACCAGTGAATCTTGAATTTCGTATGGAGGGAAATCTATTAAGACAATTTCTTACTAGAAGACATGGAGTGACAACTCATACGATGATTAGAGTGAAGTGAATGCAATTAAAGCCTGTTTCACATCATGAAGACCAACGATATTAATCCAGTGATTGCTCCACCAATGATGGGTAAGGACCAACTAATGATTCTTAATTTCTTTTATCAAAGTAATACATAAAACCTACAAAAATATAAATACAATAAAAATTCAAATTTATTATCCTCC
This sequence comes from Castanopsis chinensis, assembly GCA_032878915.1. Lineage (NCBI taxonomy): Eukaryota > Viridiplantae > Streptophyta > Magnoliopsida > Fagales > Fagaceae > Castanopsis > Castanopsis chinensis. The sequence continues at coordinate 4,870,426 of JAVQMG010000131.1, read as the reverse complement.
TCCCCCCCCCCCCCAACCTGCACCACCTTGGGAAAAAAAAAAATTGAGTGACAAGAATAGAACAAACTTTACCAGCAAGCAGCCCTAATGAAAAGCCACCAAAGCTTGTAGTGAAAGCAGTCCAGATGATACCAAGGCCCAAAAGATGCCCTGTAAGACAAACAGCGTGATATTATGATTTTTTTTTCTCACCTATTGATTTATCAGAAAAACATTCCCATTATTCTCTAGTAAACTCAAAATTAAGCTACTTATTGCTTTAATTGAGTTTGATATGCCTACCAAAGACAAGACTAGAGGTTTGAAATAAATTATGATAACTAAATTTGAAACCTACGGAAGTTTTGAATTCATTTCTTTTGTAAATTGAATGATGTTGTAAGGATGAAACTATGTGAAGAGTAGAAAATGTATAATCATGCCAAATATTTGTGGAAACATAAATACTATTTCAAACAAAATTATAAACTTTAGAACGAACATATATATTAACATAAACATAAAAATAAACTAAAGCTAATATATACATCTAATATTGAATGAGAAAACTAAGCCAACAATATTTGCATTACTGTGATTTTATCAATCATCTCAAACTTGAACAAAATAGTGTTTGGTTATTGTCAATTGTGTTAGGAGTAGTATAATAGAAAAAAACTATGTGAAAACTTAATAAATTAAGTGATAAAAATTATATATATATATATATAAGTAAAGTTTTCATTAAAAATAGAACTTAGCGAAACTTAATTGTTTTAACATAAGCCATCTAATATTGTGCATGATTAGAATTTTGAAATTAATTGAAATGATTCATTTAACATCTTTTTGTGACTATAACATCTTTTTTTATTTGATTCTAGTAGGGGTTTTTCCCAAACCTATTTCAAGTGCGTGTTCTCTCTAATATGGTAAACCTCACATAAACAATTTTTTGGATTCTTTGGAGCCTTTTATAAAAGAAAAGGATTCTTTGGGACTTTTGTCCTTATTTATTAAATTCCATACTCATCTTTATTGTTGGTCGGTTTGAACTTATATTCATAGTTTTTATGAGTGATTGCTAATAAAATTATAAAGTGAATTTTTGAACTTCGATTTGGAAACCTGTTTGCACATGACTTGTGTATAAGATATTTTCGTACAAATTTTCATTATTGTTGTAAGTGATAGGCCAATAATGTATTGACCCTAAATGGTTAACCAATCAATTAGCCAAGTTAATTAATTAAGTCAATTAACATGCAATAACGCATGATAGCACAAACCAATCACCATATAACTAAATGCAGCGGAAAATAAATTTGACACGGTAATTTGTTTATGAATGGGGAAAACCTCCAAGGCAAAAACCCCACTCGGTGAATTTAAGATCACCACTCTAGAGAATTCACTATTATTAAAACAAATGGTTACAAGTAAAGGAATCCCAATACCTTATACCAACCTATAGTTGAACTCTTACCCCAATACATAATTGGATTTGTAATGTAGTGACAATCTCTCATTTCAATGCACGGCTCCCAGTACGTGACTAACCAATCGATGCCCGGATCCAAGTACGTGACTAACACACCAACTTGAGAAGGATGTTGGCTGCAAAGTTCTTCAGTTCATCCACACGATGAAAATCAAGAAGCTCCTTGGTCACAAAACCTTACGACGTACAAACGCAACAGCTTCTTCAAGAGAAAAATGAACTAGGGAAAATTCTATCTTTGGTCACAATTTGCTTGAACAAAACCTTGGCATCAAGTTTCATCATATGAGACAGCCCTTAAAATAATCCTTATATATGCCTAGGATTGTAAGAAAAGAGACCCATACAAATACACGTGGATATGTGTGAAATCAGATCTGAAAAACTGATTTTCATAATTCTCGATAGATACTGCTTTCGAGCTTATCAGTCGATCTTCATATTTTAAATCTCAATAGATAAATCTGTAGAGCTTTAAAACACGGCACTTCTTTACTTGATTCTTAGACAGATTTGCATGGCTTCAATACTTGAACTTAAACTCTTGTTCCTTGAAATATTAAACATATCCTAGATGTACTCAATTACAAGTAAAATGCTTTTTGTCAAGGATTAGCCAATTCTAAATGACATATGTTCTTAACATGATCCACATATATCCTAATAGTAAGATGGAAAAACTTTACTAAATGTTTTGCAAACCACGGGTAATGGGAAGACTTTTGAATGCTACATTGTCAAATTTACGTTTTATATGAGTTACGGGGTTTGGACCCGTTTTCTATATGGTCATTCTTCTTTTCATTTTTAGCCGTGGTTATTCTTGGTGATCGCTTGGAATGTGAAATTGTATATTTTTATGGATTCTGAAAGTCATTTTAAAGTCTATTTGCAAACCATTTTTGGGTATAGATATACTTCTACCTCCGTGATTGATGTTAATTTTTTTTTTTAATTTACTGCTTTTTTAAGTTTTGACTGTTAAATTTGATTATGAACAATTTAGTTTGCATGGAGCATATGCTAAGTTGTATCTATAAAAAAGGATTTTAATTCTACAATTTTAATCATTGTTTCAAAATTCGGACATTTTGAAATGGAAGATTTCATGTGGTTAATTTGGTTTTGAACTCTTAACCCTACTCTTCATCGCCTATAAGAATGTGAAGAAATTCTCTCCATCTGGGGTCTCAGGTCCAACGAGCTTTGTTGTGATCATCCTCAAATCGATTTGTTCTCGGACCCAGTTAGCTTGGTCGGACAATAGCAAAAAACTTGGAGCTTTTTACGGTGCTGGCATGGTTTGTATCGTATAGGAGAAATAAATGGCGCCTCAAAGAGCCCAATCTCCTCCATGAGAAGCTTTTTGGTGTAGCACAGGCCTTGCTGACGAAATATCAGGCCAAAGTAGCGTGCAGAACCGATCCTCCAAGACCTGTTTGCTTAAGAAGGAACCCACCAACGCTGGAAACTTACAAAACTAATTATGATGGTGCTTTATTCGCCATGACAAGAGAAGCTGGAAGCTGGAACAGGAGTAGTGGTTAGGAATGAAAGGGGTGAGGTGATGGGGCTTCCTTAGCTAAAAAAATACACATGCCATCAAGTGTGGAAATTTTAGAAGCTTTGGCAACAAGGAGAGCAGCTATTTTCACAGTGAAATTGGGACTTCGAGCTATTGTCGAAGGAGATTCAGAAATAGTATTTAAGACCCAATTGGGATAATTTTCTTACCGATCTTGCATAAGTCATATTGTCAAAGACTGTAAGTCTATTTTGGATTTCTTACCAGTTTTCATGTTCCTTCTCTCATACTAGGCGGCAGGGTAATGTTGTTACTCATGCTTTAGTCAGGAGAGCTAGGTTGTCTTCTCATTTCTTTGTTTTGATGGAATTTGTTTCACTAAACATTTCTTATTTAGTTTTTGTTGATGTACCTTCCTAGTTTGTTTTAATTTATTTCATGAGGATGTTACTCAAAAAAAAAAAAAAAAATCTCTGGGCCTATGGTTTAATTTGTCCTTTCTGTTTGAAACTAGTTTTTATCAAATTTAATTCTCAAGGATTTCTAAATTGATAGCACACATATCACATTGAAGCAGGTAATGGTTACCCTTACATCTCATGTTGAATCTATTCCGTTTCACGCTTTCGTTGAAAATGTAAGTCAAAAGGGAGATTGTGTCTCTTCTAAAAGCTCGAATTTGTGTTAAAACACAAGAGCTTGTTTAGACCCCAAATTAAAAAATTACGACTCGGTTGATTTTACTCTAACTTATCTAAGTGTGGAACAAGAGTAAATAAAGCGCAAACAACCGATACTATTCTAGTGCATAAACACGAACAATAAACAATAAAAGTAAAACACAAGAGTAAGGGAAGAGAGATGTAAACACAAGATAATACGGCGATGTGTTATCGAAGAGGAAACCGAAGAACTCGGTGAAAAACCTCTCCACCGCCCTTCAAGCGATAATCAATCCACTAGAGAATAAAGTTAGAGTCTACGAATAACAAAAGACCCTCCAAGCCTAGTCTACCCAATGTATTTGAGTCCTCCAAGATCTTGCTACCAACGAACTTCACGGAATCATATCTTCTCTAACTTTCCGGATCTCGCAATATGCCTGATTGCATCTGCCAAGCCTCACCGGCTTCTTTTAGCAAATCCTCAAAGCTTCCCTAGGTCCAAAACACTCTCTACACTCTGAAAATGTGTGGGTTGTGTTTGGGTACAAATCTCTTCTTAAGGTATGGAAATGGGAGAGGGAAGGAGAATAGACTATAATGATTTTTCACTAAGGATGGGTAGCTCTCTCTCTAAAACATGGGTGTGTGTTTTGTTGAAAAACCTATCTAGGGTTTTTCTCTCTGAATGAACTCCTATATTTTTGTGAGTAATGAGAGTATATATAGTATGGGTGAAAAGTAAGAAAGTCATACTTAAAAAAACTTCCAGGCAGAGAGTTTTGCGGGTATCTCGCGAGACACTCGCAAAATCCTCCAGGCTGGCACGACTCTTCAGCTTCCAGCATGTGCTTCTCACACGACTCTTCAGCTTCCAGCATGTGCTTCTCACGTGACTCTTTCGTGGGTTAGCTTCTAGCAAGATAGTTGCAAAATCCACTGATTCTTCATTTTATGCTCAATTCTTCACCAACTTAATACTAAATCCAATACAATAAAATCCCACAAAATACAAGGAACAAATTAAAGCAAATACAACACTTTTTGTCATGCAGTAAAGCCAACATAAAACATAGTTGTAAATCACAACTTTACATCTTCAGTTTACATCCAATGCCATGAGCTTTGTCTTTTGGATCACGATTAGCTTTTGTAAAATTTCAACTAGATCTTTTGTTTCTCATGGGTATTAATTTAAGCGAGACTAAAGTTTTGAATCATTTTGTTTTGTGCACCTTTCAGTCTCATTTGGCTTGAGCTTGAATTAATCTCTTTGGTTTATTGCCCTTTTTTTTAAACATTTATAATACGTCTCCAATGGTTTGTTTTTCTATTGTTTTTGACAGCTCAATTAGTGTGAAAATACAAATGCTTGTTTAGACCTCCAATTTTAAATTATGACTTAATTTCTTTTACTCTAACTTATCTAAGTACGAAACAAGAGTAAACGAAGGACAATAAACCTGAACTACTCTAGTGCATGAACATAAGCAATAAACAATAAACGTAATGCACAAAGAGTACGAGAAGAGAAATGCAAATATAAAATAACATCGAGACGTGTTATTGAAGAGGAAACCGAAGAACTCGACGAAAAACCTCTCCGCGACCCTCCAAGTCGAAATCGATCCACTAGTGAATAAGTTAGAGTACACGAATATCAAAAAGACCCTCCAAGCCTAATCTACCCAATTTACTTGAGCCCTCCATACTCTTGCTACCAACATACTTCTCGGAGTCTTGTCTTCATTAGTTATCTAGATCTTGCAATACCGCCCTATTGCATCCGTAAACCTCACCGGCTTCTTTTGGCAAATCTCAAATGCTTCCCAAGATCTAAAATACTCTCTACACTCTGAATAGGTGTGAGTTTGTGTTTGGATACAAATTTTCTCTCAAGGTATGATAATGGGAGAGCGAAGGAGAAGAGACTACAGTGATTTCTCACTTAAGGATGAGTAGCTCTCTCTCTCTCTAAAAGGTGGGAGTGTTGTAGAAACCTTTCTAAAGTTTTTCTCTAAATATCCTCCTTGCACTTTTATGGGTAATGAATGTATATATAGTATGAATAAAGGGGAAGAAAGTCACATTTAAAATCCTCTAGGCAAGAGAGTTTCATAGGTCACTTCACGACTTGGCTTAAGTCACAAAATGACTCGTGAAATACAGCCTGGCACTTAACTCCTCAGATTCCAGCACATGCTTCTCATGTAACTTTCACAGGTTGCATCACTCGTGAGCTGAGTCGCGAGATCAATTTCTTGAGCAATCTTCACCAACTTAATACTAAACTTATTACAAATAAATCCCACAAAATATAAAGAAATAAATTAATGTAATTACAACACTTTTTATCATGGAATAAAGCCAACATTAAACATAATTGCAACTATGTTTTGAATTGTTTTATGTTTGAGTTAATCTCCAAATCGATTTGGTTAGAATCAATGTTTTGAATTGTTTTAAACTTAGTGCAAGTTGGCCTTAGAAAATTGTGATTTGAATTTCAAAAATTTTGTTGTTGTTTTGCGTTGGAATACTTTACTAGATGTATTTAACCCAAAAAAATAAAAAATTATGTTAGCAGAAAAGTTCTAGCAGTTATTTTGTTGATATCAAAACTTTTAGAAGTTGAAAGTTGGACATGCTTAATTTCCATAAAACTCTTTTCTTATTTGATAATTGTAGCCTTGGTTTGTCACCGAATTGAAGAATACTTGTGTACTTTACAAGAATTTTGAAAGTCATTCCAAAACCTCTCTTGCAAACTTTTGTTAATTGTGGATCTACATTTGGTTTATGACCAATTTCAAACTTGAAAATTCATGACTCCTTTGGTTTCAACTGCTAAAATTTTCTTACAACTTTGAAAAGTCTGTAAACGTAATGGAGCATATGTGACTTGTGAATTAGAAAATTTCATATGACTAACTTGGTTTTAAACTTTTAACTTGCCTTTCATGGCCTTAGGGTTCTATTCTTCATCATTGCTTGAAACTAGTTAACCAAAATTTATCTTTTCAAGAATTATTAAGTTGACCCATCTATACTCTTGATTTTAAGCATGTTTTTAATTTGAAATATATTGGGTAAACTTTCTTCTTGTTATAATTGGTTGAGTGCTCCATGATTCTTTAATTTTAAAGGTTTATGCTGAAAATGTCGATGTCAGTAATTGCTGGGTGTGTTTTTAAGACATCTCGTTGTGGGTATAATTTTGGGGGCAAACTTATTTTAAGGGGGGAAGAATGTAACACCCCAACCTTTATAAAATAAAATAAAAAGGGTTTTGGCAATAGAATTTTAAGTGAGGGTAGTTTTGTAAATCTATTCCTAAAATATTTGTATTGAGTGGTCCTAAAGTTTCTTCTCTCTTTTCTGTTGGTTGGCTGAACTATCTCCCCTCTCTCTTTGATTTTCACCCTCCGGCCGCCTCATTGCCAAAATGGACACTTAGCTTCATATAACGAAAATAAAGGGGTCTTTCCTCTCTTATTACTCACATACTCATGGCCCCTTACTTTGGTTGTGCTTTCATTATTCTTTTTATGGTGGAAGCTTTTGGGTTAAAGATTTGGTAAGAAACCTTTTCACTGTTCTACTCCTACTCGTAGTATTAATTCTTACTGTTTTTGTTAAAGTACAAGTCTAGGGAAGGGGATACTTTTCGATTTTGGAGACAAATGTGATAGTAAACTTTACAATAGTTCTTCTTAGAGATATGCCTGATCCTTGTGTTTCTAGGTTTTGAGATCCTTGGTGATGAATTTAGTGATTGGATTGGTTGATTTTGTGGTGCCCTGTTGAGGTAAATTGGTTGGCTTTCTGAGGTAAGTGGCTTCTTAATGTGATTTTTAGAAAATAATCACATGACGTGAAACATTGTTTTTGGGCTAAACACATTTTGAAAAATTATTTGTGGAACCATGTTTTTCTAAAGAGTGTTGTGTTGTGACCCTAATATATATGATTATATATGAAAAGTGCATCATTTTTAATATTGCATATGGGGAAATGCATGAATATTTGGCATGGAAAAGAAAAGTATCTTTGAATTCCCTTGACAATAGATTTCATGGATTTATGGTATTATTTGAAAATACTAAAGATGTTTTATCTTATCTTTTATTATTTGGGAATTTGATAGAAAATCATGTTGATAAAGAATGAATTTGAAAACCTTACAAACTTTGTGGAAGTTTTAATTATTTAAGATTATTCTAAAACTACCTAAATATAAATTATGTATTTGAAAGTACATGTAAATTGCAAGCTTTATGTTGTTTTAACCTTATGCCATGTGTAATTTCCTAGTGATCACCCAATTTGATTTTCGTAGTGGGGAAAGAGGTTCCTTGATTATGTGTGGATGAGGCTGCTGCCTATGGGGCTAAGAGATCACATGCAAAGAAGGTCATATTTGATGTGTTCTCCCTACTACCCATCAGGGGAAGGCAAAACCTTGAGGGTATGGGTGAGGTTGCTACCTATGGGGCCAAGAGACTACATATCAAAAAGGACAATATTATGTCAATTGTGAATGGGTGGATCCCTTGACCTATCTATGTGGTAGAATGCTATCTTTTTGACATTCTGCCTTGTGTTGGATTTCTTGGTTTTTGGTTTTGGAAAGGTTTTATTGCTCACAGTATGTAGTATGTAGTTTCATGGAAATGTTTTTAAAAGCTTGGTACTACCTGTGTAATCATTCTTGCCATATTATTATTAAAAAATGATTTTATAGTATTTTAGTTGCAAATTCCTAATTATGTCATCATCTTCTTCCTCTCTCCTAGAGTTAAGCTTTATATCCCCTATGATATGGGTGTTGATCTCAACTATGTAATTAACGTCAGAATCTTCTAGCTCATAACAAATTGTATATTGGTCATTTTTTGAGTTTTTGGGGTATTTTTGGTCATTTTTTGGGGTTTGGAGGTATTTTGGTAATTTTTTAAGTTTCGGGGGTATTTTGGTCATTTTTTGGGTTTCAGGGGTATTTTAGTCATTTTGGAGATTTTGGAGGTATTTTGGTCATTTTAGTAGTTTCTAAGCATATTTGAAAATTTTAGAGATTTTGAAGGTATTTTGATTGTTTTAGAGGTTTTATGGATATTTTGCTCATTTTAGAGATTTTGGGGATATTTTGGTCATTTTAGTAGTTTTTGAGCATATTTGGTAATTTTAGAGATATCAAGAGCATTTTGGTTATCTTAGAGGTTTTTTGGCGATATTTTCCTCATTTGATAGATTTTGGGGATAATTTTGGATGTCCAAGGGTATATTGGTAATTTTGGAAGTGTAGGGGTATTTTCGTCATTTTAGGTATTTTGGAGGTCAAGAAGGTATTCAAGTAGTTTTAGATATATTTGGGTCATATTGAGTTAAATGGGTTGAATTGGCAATGGAAAATTAATTTATATATAAACGGGTTATAAATGAATAAATGGGTAATTACACACCCAACCTGCCTATTTGCCGCCCCTAATAATAATTATCAATATCAACTTCATGGTGAAATATACTTCAACATTTAAGAGTAGGCACACAGATTTTATAAATGGAAATAGTATACTTGAGGATGTTTAAAAAAAAAAAAAAATTGATTTAAAGGTAAATGTGAGGACGATTTTTTAGGATAAAGTAACCCAAAATTAAAAATAAAAAAATAAAAAACGTAAGCTTCTTTTGAATACAGTCACAATCACATGTGACTGTGATTGCCGCCAAAGAAAATTCAGGGTTTCCACTCAAAATTTTTGGGTTCCCACTAAATTAACTTTTGGTCTCCCACGTGTGCACACTTAAACAAAACACTCTCTCTCTCTCTTTCTCACTCTCATCAGTCTCAGTCACAGAAAAAAAAAAAAAAAAAAAAAAAAATCAAACCTCACTCTCTCTAACTCTCCCTCTCTCTGCCTTGCCAATCAACCAACCTTCGAATCGCTGTCCATCACGCCGCCGCTGTCCTCCGATCTAAGGATTTACACCGTCCAATCAGTCGCTGCAGCTTTCCCCACCCATCTCGCCGCCGCCATCCTTCATCTCCACTGGGAATCGGGCCGATATAATCGGTCCTACCCTCTGCCGCCGACACCAAAAACCTCCACCAGAGCCACCGCGGCCGTCCCCGGACTCTTCCCCTCCCTCAACCACCCAAAACGCTCCTAAAGGTATACGAATCCCTATACTTTTTTGCATGTTTTGTGCATTTATTTGCTTTGATTTTATTTAAGTTTGTCATATACTGATATTATACCTGAGTTTGTTAGGTTTTCAGTACATATATGGTATGATTTTGGATTTAGACATTTGGGTTTGGATTGTTAAATGCTTGGATTTTGATTTAATTATTTCAGTCCAAATACTGTTCATTTGCCCTTTATTTGTAACGTGGCATATATTGTTGAACTTGGATTTATATTGCAATAGGAATGTATAGTTTTGTGTATTGTGTGCCTGGTCCATTGGATGCCACTTAGGCCTCTGGACTACAAAGTGGTGGTGGAGCTCTCTTATCTCTTTAACCTCTGTCCTTGGTGAAGGAAGGCATTGAGCCAGGTTCTTTGTGTGGCAGTATTGCTAACAAAAATTTGACCATAGGCAATCTTGTTAAGGGGAGTATACCATTGATCTCTTGGTGTTGTGTGCGTAAGGCAAGCACTGAATCAGTGGGTCATCTTTTGCATAATTTTTATTTTGTAGACTTTTTGTACTTGTTATTTGTCACCAAGTATCTGATGCAATGAAACGGTGGGTTATCTTTTGCATAATTTTTATTTTGTAGACTATTTGGACTTGTTATTTGTCACCAAGTATCTGATTTCATCAATAGGCTATGATACTTTACAAGCTAAGTACTTTCTTTGGCAATGAATGTTGTCTGAGTCATGTTAAGGATGTTTATACTATACATGCTGTATTTTTCTTTTTCTTTTTTTTTAAAAAAAAATATTAGGTACTCTATATGTTAGTGTGACAATGGCTATGCTAGACATGACATGAAATTCTTTGAGTCAAAGGAAATGGGACCCCGTAATGTGACTGGCAGCAATATAATAGAAACTTAAGGGATTAAAGGGTGGATTGTATTTATTTACTGCAAAAAATAATATCCAATCTTAACTGTAGTCCAGCAAGTTCTCCTATCTCATTTATTTTTCTAATATTCCATTTGAGTAGATTTCATATATATGTGCCATTAATGGCCTTAAATTACTTTTATACTTCAGTCTTATGTAGTGTACCTAGGAGGGCATTCGCATGGACAAGACCCTTCATTCATGGATCTTGATGGGGTGACAAATTCTCATTATGGTTTGCTAGGGTCTATCTTGGGGAGGTATATAATTGTATTCAACTCTACAAAATCTCTGGTTTTGAAAGTAGGATAGAAGTAGCGAGTTTTATAGAAACAGTTTTTTGAGCTGGAATTTATTTTTGAAGGCTGTTTAGTGATATGGGAATTGTCAAGCAGTCTTAAAAATATAATTTTGAAAGAGTTGGAGAAATAAAAATATACTTTTGAAAAAAAAAATTAAGATTGATTTTTTGTAACATGAGAAAGGATTATTGTGTATATTATGAAGACCCAACAAAAATAGGTAGCTTAAAGGTGGCCACTTTGCTTGTTGATGCGGGATGTTTATCGATCTTTGGACATGAGATTAATGATTAAACTCATTGTGTTTTGTTGTTATACATATTTTATGTTATAACTTAAGTATATGTCACTTTATGGATGTGTAAGACTTTAGGTTTGGAGTGATTCTTATCCGCAAAACTTACTCGTTGGTGGGTGTGTAAGGCTTTAGATGCTGATTTTAAAAGATATGGACTGTTTTCCATATTTGTTTTTATTTATAAGTAGAAATGAATTATGAAACTATTTTGTATTTTATTTGGATTTTTAAGTTGTTCTTTGATTTGTTGTTTAATGAGAAATTTCGTGTCCGAGCTAAGATTGTTGGACATTGCATTATTGGATGTTGTGATGGGTGTTGTGGAGAACATGTTTCAAGTTTGCTAAAATTCACAATATTTTGCTATTTCAAGGATTTCATTACTAGGTTGGCACTGATTTAAATTGTACAAAAAACAAACTATCTTTGGCTTTTTCTCTCTTTCGATGAATGCTCTGAGAAAAGTAACTTGTCTTGTGGATATAACTTCATGCAGATGCACTTGTTAGTTTATTAATAAGTTTTGTAAATATGCTTTAGAATTTTTTGTGCCTACTTCTTTTTGAAAGCTGTTGTGATCGCTACTTTCTTGAAAGTTTTGGAGTTGTGTATAAAACTGTTCTAAATTCTCAGGTCCCAATCTGAATGGATTGTTCGGAAGGCAGTCTGGTACAACTTCAGGTACTCCTATTTGGCTATTTAGCTACTAACAAGAACATGGCTACGAATTGGGAGGAAAAGACATTGTATGATTACTAGCTAAACCCCAAAAAGGTATGAATAAACTCAATATAAAAGACACTGCCATAATGTTAGAAAATGCAATGAGTATGCAATAGAGAGAGTCAACTGAGATAGTTTATCTTACTTTGGGAATATCATCTTGCATGTTTTAGAGAGCGGTTTTTCATTGGTGCAAGTATATGCATTTGTGTGTGATAAATTCTTTTGGTGTGAGTATATGGCATGCATTGAAGTGTTTTGTTGTAACTTTGATAAACCAAACATGGCCTAATTCTTTTGTTTTTTGTTTTAGTTTGTGCAGTACATTCTTGGGATTAATATGGTATTCCCCGGGCTGAAGAAGCCACAGAATCGGGCTGACCTCATTTCATATTTGAAGCAATCTATTGCATCTTAAATACTCCCAGACTTTTAGTTCCCCAATTCATTTTGCAGTTGTTGGAGATCCTTTTTTTTTTTTTAAGGATGGTACTAGTAGAGATGAAGAGGACAACTCAATCAATAACACGAGGGAGGTTGAAAACAGCTTGGAGGGTAACTCAGAGGAAGACTAGTATAGATTTTGTCATAATTCTAGTTGTTTAAATTTAAAACAAGGTTTAATTTCAGGATTTCTTTGTATATTCTATATTTTAAAGTTTGAACTTATATGAATTTTTATCTTTCAATTGATCGATTTTTAATAATTAGTGTACTATCATGATAGTCAAAAAAATGATATAAAATAATTAAAAATAAGTAAATAATAAAATATTTCAAAAATTATATAAAATATTATCACCAATGACATAAAAATTTGGTCATAAATAATTTTATAATAATGACAAAGTCCTTCGTAGTTTATAGAATAGCGATGCCACATAACTCGCAAAAACATTTTACATGACAGTTTAATGTCGTTACTATTATTGCTAACTAATTGCAAGGAGTTTCTCAAAAAAAAAAAAAATTGCAAGGAGTTAAAAGCCCTCACAAATAAATTTTAGTGATAACATTATTTGTCTCTAAAAAATATGTCGTTAATTTGAAATTCACAAATAACTAATTGCAAGTATAAATATTCTCACAAATAATTGTTAACGACAATTGCTTTCCCTCGCTAAAAATAAGTTGTCAATTTTTCTTGTCGTTTGGTAATATATTTGCGAAGGTAAATTTGTTCAATAACAACAATAAATTACCCTCATAAATTATCTATTTGCAAAGGCATGGTCGCAAAATCTCTTTTAGTAACAAGAGCAAATACAATGTCCTTTGAGGGCCACATGCTCTCGCTAATAGCACTTTGCAACGATATTTGAATTTTTGCAAGGGCATTTTACCCTCGCTAGTAAACTCTTTTCTTGTAGATGTAATATCTTAAAAAATAATAATAATAATAATAATAATCTTCAAGAACAAGGCAACCAGAGAAAAGTGTAACAAAAGGATCAAATTCATAAAAATTTTGGTACAGATAGAAGTTTCTTTAGGATTGGGAGTTGAAACTATGAAAGAGGATCAATCCGAACTCCGCGTAAATTCAGAAAAACTGATGTAATGCAAGAGAAAACTCGATGACGCAACTTTAAATAACGTTTCCATTTGAAATCATTACTACACAAGTTGAGATTGAGTCCTTTGACTTTTCGCGAAGCTAGGTTTTTAATCAATCTCTTAGCAAGTCTATAAAAGCAACGACAAAAATCACATGTGATGTGACAACACTGGTGGTACGGTGCTTTGTGTAGAATGTTGATAGAAAACACTTTGAACGGAGTCAATCTTTTCATTGTGGATGTCGAGTTTTGGGACGTGAGTCCAAAGATGCAGTTGGAAGCAAAGAAAGGATGTGGATGAGAAGACATTCTTGTAGATCACTGATCATGTCGATATTTTCCGAAGAAAGTTTCTAGTATTTTGATTTTGATTTTGCCCTGTAGAGAGTACGAGGTTTTGTTAAGATTTTGGAGAGAGATGTAGTACCCATTTGTTTCAACTTTTTAGAGTTGAAAAGTACGTTTTGAAGAAAGCTGGAGTCCAAAGTCCGTTTGGTTTAGCACAAAACGCAAATTTTTGAAAAAAGTTGTGTTTTGGGCCAAGGCATAAAACGTGCAAACCATTATGGAGCTCTAGAGGTCCATTTTGCCAAAAGCCCGTGCGTGTTCTAACGCATCTGTTGGACAATCTTAGGCAATTACCAAATTACCCTTCAATAAATCTGTCCATTCTTCTTTCTTCGTCTTCTTCAACGCCTCTCATCAAGCTCACTCATGCCTCTCATCTCTTCCTTTGTATTTTTTTTTAAAAAGAAATTTTATTTGTCTAATCTGATCAACACAAAACAACTTAAAGTCAACTCAAACTCCATTAGAAAACTCATCACATACCCAACTCAAAATCAACCCAAAACAAAATCAACTCAAAATCAAACCCAAAATCCACAGGAAAAAAAAAATCCCCAAAATCCCAAAATCCTCATATTTCAATCATCTTTAGCTTCTTCATCATCTTCTTCTTTGGAGTGCGAAAAAAAAAAAAATAAAGAAAGAAAGACGAAATAAGGAAATAAAGAAAAATGACGAAAAAAAGAGATACAGAGATGCAAAGACTTCATCATCATCATCATCAACTTTCGAACTGTCAAAAAAAAAAAAAAAAAAAAAAAAAAGAGATGCAGATACTTTGGGGGATGAGAGAGGGGTTTGAAGTGTGTGTAACGTTCTCGAGTGGAGTGTGAAGTGGAAGGGAAAAAGACGAAATAAGGAAATAAAGAAAAAAAATAAGGGCACGTCTGTGGTGGAAGTGGCAAGGAAAAAGAGGAAAGAAGGATATAAAGAAAAAAAAATTAAGGATCCGTGTGTGGAGGAGAAAAAAATAGGAAAAAAAAGAAAAAAAAAGAAAAGGAAATATGGATAAAAAATAAAATAAAATAAGGGAAACATCAAATAAAGAGTAAGAAATTAAAATTGAGAAATATTGTAACAATATTTTCACAATATTTTTACAATAAATCTTAAGTGGTAGTTTATTATTAGTTAATATTAGTGAGAAAAAAATAATTGTAATAGTACATTCAAATTAAAAATCAGTATAAATTATCACAATACTTTCACAATAAATCTTAAGTGATAGAGTATTATTAGCTAATATAGGTAAGAACAAAATAATTTCACAATATTGATTTAAGTAAGAAATAAACTCCCTTATATATACATTGTCTTATTTGGTAATTTATCCCTTAAGCTGTAACTTTTATAAGTGCTAGCCAAATACTCAACTTTTTCAAAAAACACTTTTTAACAGCTTTTACCAAGCACTCAGCTTTTTGAAAAAACACTTTTTCATTATGCATTTTTTGAGAACTCCACTTTTTCATTATGCACTTTTTCAAAAAGCCCAACCAAACTCACCCGTAACTAGCGAAAATATTGATTTATTCTCACTTTTATATGCAGCCCAAAGGCTACAAACTACTTTCCCAAGTCCAAACTTAATTATTTTAGGGTTCAAATTTTCTAGAGCTCTAAGGGTACTTTACATTTTCTCATAGTAACTAAAAGTAAAATGCTTATTCACAAGTAAAATGCTTCTCACATTTTCTTAGCAACCTAGTAAAATGCTTTAGCAGACAAAAGATAAAAGTACAAATCTTACTCTTATTCACAAGTCAAATGACACAAAATACAGCCCAAAAGTACAAATCAAATGACACAAAATACACTAGAGACATTTGGAAACTAACATCAATATAGCACAATCCTTATAACAGAAACATAGCACAATCCTTATAACAGAAACAGCGTGGCAGTACAGCCCAAAAAATCTAACCAAACAAAAGATGGAACTTTTTATAATTAAAAAAAAAATTAACCTAACATATTGAAACTAATTTGACAAATGCTAAAGCAGAGTGAATCAAAACTCAAATGATGTAATGCACTTGTCAATCCCATTAACCTTGCAGCAGACCTACACCCAACACAAAATCAAATACTGAATAAGACCCAATCAACCATTGAGTAAGACACAACCATTGAATAAGACCCAATCAATTTCTTGATATTTGAAATGGGTGATCGGGTTTCCTAGATTGTGGGGGACAAAGTGAAAGAGTGAGAGTGAAGGATAAAAAATCAGGGAATCAAACCCATCACCGACACATACAGAGGCAGTGCAAAGAGTGTGTGTGTGTGTGAGAGAGAGAGAGAGAGAGAGAGAGAGAGAGAGAGAGTGTGTGTGTTACCGGTTCGACAGTCCGACCTTCAAAGGGAATTCGAAGAGAATCGATCGATGAGAACGGAATGGAGAGGAGGGAGAGGAGGGATCGATCGATGAGAACGGAATGGAGAGGAGGGATCAATCGATGAGAACGGAATGGAGAGGAGGGAAGAGCGGAGGGAGGCAGGGGAATCGGAGATCGAGGGGAATCGGAGAGAGGGATTTAGGGATTTCGGGACCGAGGGGATTTAGGGATTTCGGGGACCAAGGGGATTTAGGGATTTTTTGAGTAATCGATCAACTGAGTTTATTTTTTTCATTTATACATAAAAGGAAGCTGCGTTTAAAAAAACGCAGCTCCATAGGTGTTCAAACTGCGTTTATTAGACGCAGCTCGACACATATGAAGAAACAATAAAAATATAGACCCGATGGGTCTGGAGCCACGTTTTCTAAAACGCGGCTTCAATACTTTCTATAAAAACGCAGCCTGAACATCTTAAAAACGCAACTCTAATCCCTGTCTATAGCCGCGTTTAATAAACGCGGCTATAGACCGGGATTAGAGTTGCGTTTTATGCAAACGCAGTTCAAATAGAATCATGGAGCTGCGTTTTCCGAAAACGCAGCTCAAAAACGCGGCTACCGAGCGCGTTTTTTGTAGTGCAAGATAGAATTTCTTTAAATTCCCACATTTCTTTTAAAAATAAATGGTTAAGATCTTGCCACATCGTCATTCTACTAATCCATTTTAAATCAATTTTACAAAAATTTATTTAAAAAAAAAAAAAAAAACTCCTATCCACGTAAGAATACAAAACAACTTCTAACTCTAACCACATCTCCAGATTCCCAAACCAAATGTGACGTTAAAGTGTCCATCATTAAAACAACTTATTGCTCTATATTATATCACATGCTATCACCATGTATCTCATTAGATGCACTACATATTGTTTAATAATCACTGTGTCTTGTTGAATAAGAAATTTTCAACAACAAAAAAAATGGTTACTTAAAAAATGTCCAAGCAAAATTTATCAAAGAATATAAAATTTGGACAAATTTGTAGGATCAAATAAATACCCTCCAAAATTAACAAAGTTAATTATAAAAACAAATAGTGCAAACAAGAATATAAGGATAATATATATAAAGAAAGAAGAAAAAGGAGAGAGCAAGTGAAGAGGAGGAGCATGCAGTATCAATAATAGGTTTGTATATGGGATTTTATCGGCCCATTTCTTCTTTAAATCTCTCTCTCTCTCTCTCCCTCTTCCTCAATACTAACTTTTTGTTTGATAAAACAAATAAGGTTAGGTTTTATGAGGAGTTCCTAACTCCATATATGAAACTTATAGTACGAGTCCCTGACTCGTAGATCCTATTTGATGATTACCAAATAAGGATTCCTTTAAGCTTTTGTTCAATGTTTTCTTAATGGGAGTACTTGACTCTACCAAATGAAATATATTGATAAAGTTCTTGACTCCACCTTGTGAAATACATCAATGGAGTCATTGACTCCACCTTATGAATTAATTCAATGGAGTTCCTAACCCCACTAATTTAAATTTTAGAGTCTTTGACTCTACCAAATTTTAATGAAGTCCTTGACTCCACCATCATGAATTAATTAAATGGAGTCCTTGACTCGACCAACTTAAATTTTAGAGTCTTTGACTCTACTAAATTTTAATGTTAGAATCCATGATTAGATAAATCATAGAGTTTCTGATTCTACCAAAATTTGATGTTAGAATCCTTGATTCTACAAATCAAATAAACAAACAAAGTCTTTAACGAATCCTTGATTCTACCATTATATGGAGTCCCTAACTCTACTAATTTAAAAATTGGAATCTTTTACTCCACCATTTAAACAAGTTAATGGAATCTTTGACTCCACCATTATACATTATTCTTAGTAATTCCGCCAATTAAACACTTTGGGATTATTGATTCCACCAATTCAAAATAATACACTTCAATGGAGTTCTTGACTCCCAAAATTATTTAAAACTAGCATGTAACTCCATCCAAACACATGGATGCATTTAAAATTAAACAAAATTTTTATTATAAAAATATAAATAATTGGTCAAATTATTATTTTAAAAACAAAACATGGAACACATGCATGCATTCATGCATACATATAAATACATTTAAAATCAAGCACAACGTTTATCATAAAATATTGATAAATAGTCAAATTATTTTTTTAAAGTAACTATAATTAGTCACATGTTAAAATTCTTACCTAAATTTAATATTACTGATAATCATTTTTTTTTTCTAATATTTAATAAGATAAAACGTGTGGTGATTTTTAGTTTATTTATTATTTAAGAAACATGTGGTGATTTTTATTGAGTATATGTAATTGCTTTTTTTTTTTTTTTTTTTAATTTTATAGTTGATTAATATTAGATTCTTAGTATTTTGCACTCATTAACACACTTGACATAAAGATAAAAAAACTTAAGTAGACACATAACACATGCTTAAGTGAATAATTATGGTGTAGTCCCCACATAAATTTAAACACGTGCAAAATTGGATTATGATTTCAAATTCTAATTCAATTTTCTCTAAGTTTTACCTATTAATATATATATATATATATATATAGATGACGTATAAATTCAAATTTTTTTTAGTTATACAATTATGTTTTTTATGATTTATTATATTAGACTTCTTGTTTTCTATACTAAATTAACTAATTTGGCTCAAAAATTTAAAATTTAGATTAGATGAGACACATGGGGCAAAATTAAACTTTAATTGAAATTCAATTTTTACATTAAAGTAACTCACTTGGCACAAAATTCTAAATTTAGATTAAATGAGACACGTGACACAAAATTAAACTCTAATTGAATTTCAATTTGAAAATTAATTGGATTTTCTCTCTGCTTTACCTATTATTATATATATAGATATATAGATAAGGTGGGAGTTTTAATTCCTTCAAACTCCAATATGACTAATTCTTTGGGATTCCTAATTCCTTAATCAAAATTGGAGTTTCCAATTCCTAAAATAAAATGACCATAAAATTAATGTGAGGAAATTTTTCGGTTCCCAATTTCTAAATCATATTCATAAAAATAAAATTGCTTCAAAAGAGTTTTCTTTCCCTTAATTAAATTTGGGAACTTCAATCAAAATATTTTTGCCTATTAAAATTCCTACAAAGAAGCAAATGACAAAAAGAGAAATTTGCGTGAATATTCAATTTCTCAAAAAGAAAATCTTTGATTCAAAATCCATAAAAACATAGATCCTTGACTTATCTTTGAGATTAAAATAAATTATCTCACCCAAAAAAAATTAAGTGAATACTTAATTAAATACCAACTATTTGACTTAAATGTCCATTATTTAAATTGGACAAAATCATATTTAAAGATTTTAAATCTAAGCCTCAATTTAAGAACTACAAATTGGCTTATTCCCACCAAGGGTACGTAGGCAACCTAAATAAGTTATCAGGTGCCGCCACAAAGGCAACGTGGTTGGAATTAAATGGTATTCCCTTGAAACAAGAGATTGTAATTAAGAGATACGTTATCTTGAATGGACACTACTCACATCAATAAAACTCATATTCCCGAAGGTTTATTGGTGAAATTATGTTTGATGAATTTCACTGCATAACAATTTTTTATAAACATAATTTAACTATTTTTGTTAAACATAAGGTAGCAATTTTCGTCAGCATGACTCAAAAAAATATAGTTTTAATTCTATTATTAATATATATATATATATATATTAACATCTTGTTATAATTTTTAGTATTAATAAATATTTGGCGTTAATTTTAGTATTAATAAATATCTTATTACCATGTTTTGATTCATTTTCCTATGTTTATACAAGTCCTTATGGGGCTTGACCTCGTTCTTGCCAAACCATACTTGGTATGGTTCGTGCACTTGCGAGTACTTTAAAATTTCATAACACTTAGAAAATCAAACATTAAAATAAATGTACAATTAGGTAAAATAAATGTTCCAACATAAACACTATTACAAACACAAGAAAAATAATAATATGGAAATAACAATAAATATAAACATAAACATAATGAAATATAATAATAAAATACTTAATAAGAAAAATAGGATGTATCACTATTATTTTATAAATTATTTTAATATCAAATAAAATACTAGAAAATAATTATATAAATAATTTAATAAATTATATTATAAAAATGAATAAATTTAAGCACATTTGCTATTATATATATATATATATATATATATATTATCCAAAATTAATCATTGTAAATGAATCATATAACATTTGGATAATTAGAATTTTAAAATTAATTCGAAATATTTGGTCTAATGGCAAGGGCTAGGAACTTGAAAGTGGTACACATAGCAAATATCAAGAAGACCATGAAAACCTTATTCTTAAGAGGAAAACCACTTATAAACAAACAAACAAACAAAACAAAAAAAAAAAAAAAAATGACACATAAAGATGTACTGAAAAGAGACAATATTGCAAATCATAATATTATATAAGTTATTGTGAATCTTGTGTGTTACATTTTTTTTTTTTTTTCTTTTTGAGAAACTTGTATGTATTACATGATAACACTGAGATCCCAGTTTTACATAAAATCTCAAAACTATGCCATGGACATTGACTACTATGTTTTCATTTGCTAAAACTGTAATTAGGGGACTAATGGCAGGCTGGTAACATATCGCCATGATATTATGACCCCCCAGCAGTAATGCGCCGCGCATATCTCCAAACTTATCACAATGTTATATAACTATTCTAACAATTTTTTGCATGACCACTATGGTTTTGTTGGTTCACATGCTGACTTTTTTCGAGTCTTGTAAATGGTGATCTAAGACCTAGAAAGTCGTAACTCACAATAGTAAGTCTGGAATTCCATATTCAGGATTGTCAGTAATTTCATATTCTAACTAGGAAGAGATAGATTCACAACTCCTTCCATGAATATGAAAGCATTGGAGGCAGCTAATGTATTTTCATACCAAAACAGTCCAACGACACTCCTACAGTGGACAAACTAATGATTCCTAACTCCTTATTTGAGTAATATATAAATACCTACAAAATGTAAAAACAATTAGAAATTCAAATTTATTTTTTGTCTCTGCCCTCCCAAACCCCACCCCCCCCCCCCCCCCCAAAAAAAAAATGAAAGAGAAGAATATAATAGACTTTACCAGGAAATAGTCCAAATGGAAAGCCACCAAAGCTGGTAGTGAAGGCAATCTAGATGATACCACCGCCCTTAATTGTGTCTAATGAGCCTGCCAATGACAAGACTAGAGCTTTGAAATTAATTATGATAACTATATTCGAAACCTAGGAAAATTTCGAATACATTTCTTTTATACAATTGAATGATGTTGTAGGGATGAAATATGTGAAGAGCAAAAAATATATTTAATCATGCCAAATATTTGTGCAAACATAAACACTATTACAAAAAAAAAAATTATAAACTTTATGATGAATGTATATATAAACATAAACATAACAATAAACTAAAATAAATATATACATCTAACATTGAATGAGAAAACTAGGCCAAAAATATATGCATTACTGTGATTTTGGTAATCATCTTAATCTGGAACAATATAGTTTTTGTTTTTTGTCAATTGTGTTAGGAATGGTATACTAGAAAAGAATCATGTGAAAACCTAATAAATTAAGTGATAAAAATTTATATATATATATATATATATGTATATGAGATATAGGTTCAAGTATAAAAAACACGAATATGGGCTATAAAAAACACGAAGCTTCGCTACCGCTTGGCCCAGCTTCTACGCCTACTGCGAACTTGAATCATCACGTGGCTGCTAAAGCAAGCTATATGCCATGCGTTCAATACAAAATCTGGAAAGCTGCAGGGATGACAAAAAGAGGGCACTTTCCTGTGTTGCACTAAAAAAAGAAAAAAGGACCCGCGCACATCTTCAAGCAATCGCAGGGGGGGGGGGGAGGGGGGGCGCCGAGTACATAGACGAGGTGGTCCCCCCAAAGCCCCTAGCCCTATGCAGCTGCCAGCCTTCCACAGACTTCCCATCAATACGACCTCTTTTTGATCGGGCTTTCGCCCATTCTTCCACTAGCCGATCTTAATCATGATAGCTACAGCCGCTATCGCTTTGGCTGCAGGAGGGGAATGGTTAAGTGAAACTCTCACCGTCTTGTTTGGTAAACAGGATGTTTACCCAGGCGCCGTAGTCTTGCATACTGAAATGTTCAGCCTGTTCAACAAGTTCACAGTGGGAACTCCCGAAATCAGAAGGTTTCCACCATTTGGGAATAACGAGTCAGATGCCTACTGGATCCCGGCCTCGGATTTCATAATCTCAAGACTCGGTTAACTTTGACTTGCAACTAAGAATGAGTTGAAGGAGAAGTCCGTACCGCGCCTATTTGTATTGCTACAATTATGCTTACCGATATGCAACTGACTAAACAGGATATATGTCCGGGCAGGACGGCTTTGCTTAAGACCGGAATGCTTGGGAATTCATTGGTAGTGACTTTGCCGGGGGGCTAATCTTCTTTTTTGTTGATCAAGCCACTTTCCCTCATCCCACTCTTCCAGCCCTGCTTGCCTTTCATTTTCAATTGTTAGAGTAGTCTCGATCTTATTGAACATAAGCTATATCACAGGGAGTAAGTAGATCATGATCGAATTGGTCTTCTTTCCTGTAGTAGTTCATCTGATGAGTTCATCGCGCAATTTGAGTTTAAGCATCGGGCTAGGCAAGTCGTGGATTTGATCCGGACCTTTTCAAGAGGATTTCCCCTTTAGTAGCACCACCTGTGAAGAGTCAGATTCCGAAGCAGTGTGAATAGCTTTTTCCATTCGTGCGGTGGGTTTTGTCCCTAATGAGATGGGAGCATGTATTCCCATCCGTGTCGCAACTGATTCAGTAAGCTACGTGTCCCGTGCAAGGAGAACTGCCTTCGGTCCCCAACCAAGGTGCATATTATCATATAGAAACAAGCGAAGCGTAGCGATTCGTACTACCGGAAAAGTTTCGCTAACCGGCAGGCAGTCCACCAGTCTTTCCTCGCAAGCCACCAAGCCTTATCTTCGTCTTTGAACTCAAGCCTTCCCTTCAATCGAGTTCTCCATTTTTCTTTTCTATTCATTTGTCACATATAGGTATAGGCGAATAAAAGATAACGATTTTCGAAGCTGTGCTAATAGTGATCAAGAATAAGGTAAGAAGAGGTTTTAATCAAAAATACGGGTAAGTTTTCCATTTTCCAATGTTCGACCAATCACTCGTCTAGGGCAATAGAGGGAGAATGCTCTTGATTTACTTTGTCACTATACGAACACAATGTGAATTGCCTCAAAGATGGTCAAGCTTTTTACTCGCCTCGCACCGGAAAGCAAGCAGCAACTAAAGGAATAGGGAATAGGTCCTGTTTTTTGGAAGGAACAATCTTTGAAAGAACTAAAAATAAGAGCATTTCCTCCTCGGCAAGTAGAAGTTACCTCAGCCAGCCGGCTACTTCTTTTCTTCGAGTAGAGTTCTAGTTGCTATAAGAAAATTATCCCATTGATTTGTGAGTTCGTTCCAGTGGACTATATAAACATGCATAGCTTTGCCTTATGAGGGACCCTATTATGGGCTTCTTAGTTGCTTTGCTTATGCCAACTAGCTTTTGTAGGCTTGTTAGCTTTGCAAGCTCTGCTCTGGAAGCAGCTTATGCCTATGTCAGCGGGTTAGGAAGGTGGCAAGCCCAATCACTTGCTGAGACAAGCTCTCCTCCTATTTCTGCACTGCTTCCGGTTGATGGCTATTATGCCTCTTCCTGCTTTTTTTACTTCTTTGACTCGTCTTCCAGCTCAAACTCAAACGCATAAGCCAAGACTCCTATTCCGAGTAGTGTTTTTTATAGTCCTTTGCTCTTTACAAACCCCTGACTCGTTCATTCACTCGCTTGGGCTTGCCTACTCTGCCTCCTAATAGAAAATCAGATCACGAATATGGGCTTGCCTACTCTGCCTTTCCGCTTTTAGCTTTGAGTTCTTCTTGGTCTCGATATTGCTTATTTATATAGATGATGAGCGGAGGGCTCTAGTTAAAGATTCAAGCTGGGGCCATGTCTAGATGGAGTAGAAGTCCTCGGCACAACCTGCCATTTCGGTAATCCATCCCGGCTATCCCGATATGCCTTACTGGTATCCAGTATTTTATTAAGAAAAAACCTTATGTAGTTCGTTTTTGGATTTGAATAAGCGGTCTACCTTAAGTTTACTTCTTGCCTCACCGGGTGCTTTGCTTTCCCGTCTTTCATGTCCCATTTAGGCGTGGCGAGATCACCCTAGGTCTGCTTTCTCGTGGATCCCAAAGTTGTGGGTTTGCTTTCTAAATAGGCGGGTTGTTATTCTATACTATACCTATAATAGTACTTGTACTCAACATATAGGCGAGCTAATCATTAGATAGATGATGCCATTGACAAAGACAAGAACTGATGGAAGGAAGTCAGGTGAGCAATGCAGCAACTACGACACGGCCATCAACTCTTTCCAATACAGATAACGAAGTAAAAACTAGGAGGAAAGGCAGGGGCAGAGAAAGGGGCTACGCCCTCCCAATAAAAAGAAGAAAGAGAGTACAAAGCATCGAAGAACCCCTTATCGAACGTATATATATATATATATATATATATATGTATATGTATATGAGATATAGGTTCAAGTTACACATTTTTTAGACCATTAATTTGTATTAGATCCAAGGGTGAAAAAATACTCTTATTCTTATCATTTATGTTCTCTAGAAATTAGTAATTTAAGTCATTAAAAAAATAAAGCAGCATTAATCCTCCACTTTCCATGTCATCATCTTCTTCCTCTCTCCCTAGAGTTAAGCTTTATATCCCCCATGATATGGGATCTCTGTTTTGGTCAATCTGCATAGAGGTGTATGGTTCTGTAAAAGTTTGAATTACCTTAAAAAGTCAAAATCTATTTCATTAGAAGCACTCAAATATTTATATCTCTTTCCATAGCACTCAAAATCCTCCAGCTGGCCCTTAGTTAGAACACTCGCAGATTCAACTTAATATTACTTTTGTTCTATATTTTAGAAATCACTACATGTTGGTCTTTTGAATTTGGCAAAAATTAAAAAATGTCCTAGCAAAATGTATCAAAGAATATAAATTTTGCACAAATTTGTAGGATCAAATAAATACCCTCCAATATTAACAAAGTTAATTATAAAAATAGATAGTGCAAACAAAAATATAAGGATAATATATATAAAGAAAGAAGAAAAAGGAGAGAGCAAGTGAAGAGAAGGAGCATGCAGTATCAATAATAGGTTTGTATATGGGATTTTATCGGTCCATTTCTTCTCTAAATATCTCTCTCTCCCTCTTCCTCAATATTGACTTTTTGTTTGATAAAACAAATAGGGTTAGGTTTCATGAGGAGTTCCTAACTCCATATATGAAACTTATAGTACGAGTTCCTAACTTGCAGATCCTATTTGATGATTGCCAAATAAAGATTCCTTTAAGCTTTTGTCCAATGTTTTCTTAATTGGAGTCTTTGACTCTACCAAATGAAACATATCGATAAAGTTCTTGACTCCACCTTGTGAAATACATTAATGGAGTTATTGACTCCACCTTATCAATTAATTCAATGGAATCCCTAACCCCGCTAATTTAAATTTGAGAGTCTTTAAACATACGTTATCTTGCTAAAAATTGTTAAATTATGTTTATCAAAAATTGTTATGCAGTGAAATTCATTAAACATAACGTATCTCATAAAAATTCATTAAACATACGTTATCTTGGTGAAATTATGTTTAATGAATTTCACTGCATAACAATTTTTGATAAAAATAATTTAACAATTTTTGTTAAACATAAGGTCGCAATTTTTGTCAACATGTCTCAAAAAAAAATCTAGTTATAATTCTAGTATTAATAAATATATTTTAACATCTTATTATAATTTTTATTATTAATAAATATCTAGCATTAATTTTAGTGTTAATAAATATCTTATTACCATGTTTTGATTAATTTTCCTACGTTTATACAAGTCCTTATGGGGCTCGACCTCGTTCTTGCCAAAATATAATTGGTATGGTTCGTGCACTTACGAGTACTTTAAAATTTCACAACACTTAGAAAATTAAACATTAAAAATTATTGTTTTAATCTTGGGATGTGAAGTAGACATTATGCCCTTAGATAAGGTTAAATGTGGGTTGCAAAATAGGGCATCTACGTTATGCAATTACGTGGAGAGTAAAAAAATGTATAATTATGTAGAATAAATGTTCCAACATAAACAATATTACAAACACAAGAAAAATAATAATATGAAAATAACAATAAATATAAACATAAACATAAAAAAATATAATAATAAAATACAAAATAAGAAAACTAGGATGTATCACTATCATTTTATAAATTATTTTAATGTCAAATAAAATACTAGAAAATAATTATAAAAATAACTTAATAAATTATATTATAAAAATGAATAAATTTAAGCAAACTTGCTATTAAATTTATATATATATATATATATATATATATAGATATAGATATAGATATTATCCACAATTAATCATTTGTAAATGAATCATCTAACATTTGGATAATTAGAATTTTAAAATTAATTCGAAATATTTGGTCTAATGGCAAGGGCTAGGAACTTGAAAGTGGTACACATAGCAAATATCAAGAAAACCATGAAAACCCTATTCCAAAGAGGAAAGCCACTTATAAACAACAACAACCAAAAAAAAAAAAAAAAAAAAAAAAAAAAAACAAAACAAAATGATAGATAAAGATGTACTGAAAAGAGAAAATATTGCAAATTATAATGTTATTAGTTATTGTGAATCTTGTTTTACATTTTTTTTTTTTTTTTGAGAAACCTGTATGTATTACATGATAACACTTAGATCACAGTTTTACATAAAATCTCAAAACTATGCCGTGAACATTGACTACTATGTTTTCATTTGCTAAAACTGCAATTAGAGGAATTAAAACCGGTTGGTAAGTCATTGTTATGATGACTGCAACCCCCACAATAATGCGCCGTGCATATCTCCAAACTAATCACGATGTTATCTTAACTATTCCAACAAGTTTTTGCATGACCACTATGGTTTTGTTGGTTCACAATAGTGAACTTTTTTCAAGTCTTGTAAATGGTGATCTAAGACCTAGAAAGTCGTAGCTCACACTAGTAAGTCTTGAATTCCATATTCAGGATTGTCAGTAATTTCATATTCTAACTAGGAAGAGATAGATTCACAACTCCTTCCATGAATATGAAAGCATTGGAGGTAGCTAATGTATATTTCTACCAAAACCTTCCAACGACACTGCTCCTGTGGACAAACTAATGATTCCTAATTCCTTATTTGAGTAATATATAATACCTACAAAATGTAAAAACAATTAGAAATTGATCAAATTTATTTTTTATGTTGTAGGGATGAAATATGTGCAGAGCAAAAAATATATAATCATGCCAAATATTTGTGCAAACATAAACACTATTACAAAAAAGAAATTATAAACTTTATGATGAACATATATATAAACATAAATATAAAAATAAACTAAAATAAATATATACATCTAATATTGAATGAGAAAACTAGGCCAAAAAAATATGCATTACTGTGATTTTATTAATCATCTTAATCTGGAACAATATAGTTTTTGTTTATTGTCAATTGTGTTAGGAATAGTATAATAGAAAAGAATCATATGAAAACTTAATAAATTAAGCGATAACAATTTATATATATATATATATATATATGAGATATGCGTTCAAATTACACTTGGTGTAATTCTATTAAAAGTTATACCTTTTTTAGACCATTGATTTGTATTAGATCTAAGGGTGAAAAAATACTCATATTCTTATCATTTTTGTTCTCTAAAAATTAGTAATCTAAGTCATTAAAAAATAAAACAACATTAATTCTCCACTTTCCATGTCATCATCTTCTTCCTCTCTCCCTAGACTTGAGCTTTATATCCCCCATGATATGGGATCTCTCTTCTGGTCAATCTGCATAGAGATGTATGGATCTGTAAAAGTTTGAATTACCTTAAAAAGACAAAATCTATTTCATTGGAAGCACTCAAATATTTAAATCTCTTTCCATTGCACTCAAAATCCTTTAGCTGGCCCTTAGTTAGAACACTCCCAGATTCAACTTAATATTACTTTTGTTCTATATTTTAGAAATCACTATGTGTTGGTCTTTTGAATTTGGCAAAAATTAATAAAAAAAATTATCAATTTGTCTTCTTCTTTGGGTTCAAGTTTAAGAATAGACAGAAGCCAATAATTACACTTTAATTTGATTTAGGGCATGATGAATCCATTTGAGAGAGAGAGAGAGAGAGAGATTTGGGGTCTAATGAATCCATTTGGAGAATTAATGATATTTTTTTCCATTTAATAAGAAGAATTAATGCCTTAAATTACTAATTTTGAGAGAACATTAATGATAATTGTAGGGTCAATGGGCCCACGAGTATGCATTGGGCCTGAGGCCCAATCTGAGAACACTAAATGGTCTAAGGATGTTGGAATATCGACTCAAGAAGCAGTGTTGATGGATAAAGAGGCAAAGACTAATCATGGTCATCCCGGAAGTTGGTCTGAAGAGGAGTCCCTCTTCGGCTAGATAAAGCCGAGGTAGAAAAGGGTTGTCTAACGTTCAAAAGCAATGTTCTAGGAGATCCTACAAGTAAGGACGTGCATGGTGGGTGTACAGGATAAGAAGAAGGGTTATGAAATATCTAAGATAAAGCTGCTACCACCGCATTAAATGCTCTGCAGCTAAATCTCTAGTTGCATTAATGGAAAAGTGATGCCTGAGTATCAGGTTTCAGCTTTACAGCTACCTCCAAAGACTTTAGGGATGGGTTAATGAGACAAGTATCCAAATCAGTAATCTAATCCATACATGGAAGATGGAGAAAGGAAGAAAAATGATATAAAAGGAAGAGAAGACTTTCAAAAGGGGTGATCAGAGAAAAAGAGAGAAAAAAAACACTATAGATGTTAAGATCAATATCTGTAACCTGTCTTTAAAAAAGAGAAATACAGGATTCAACCTTCTTGGCTTGAGTCCGAGAACCTTTTTTGTTATAAAGACTATCTCATTTATATGATATTGCGATCTAACCCATCATCTTTGTTATGTAACATCACTAGAACCTAGGTTTCAAACTCATTCTCTACAAATTCAATGTATTGGGCTTTTTGGGCCTATCCCACTCTTATTTTTAGGTTTGGGTGCAAATTGTATCCTTACAATTGGCGTCATCTATGGGAAATCTTGTGTTTTAGAAAGTTTAACATTATGATAGGCTCAAGTCCACACCATGCAAAGTCTATGGGATCTTAGCGTCAAGATCATTTCTTGCATCTTGAACGAGAAAGAGATTGGGAGGGCAGTGTGCATATAGCCCACACTAGTAGGAGTCATTCACGAGGTGGAAGTAGAATTCCTCACGAGGAAAATGCTAAGGTCATGCAGCTAGAGATTGACTATCTGAAGAGGAAGTTGTGCCATGAAAGGCGAAGGCGAACTCCCTCCTTTTCTGACCCTTCTTCTGAGGACACCAAGGATAGCAGTTACAAGCCCGGGTCAAGAACTCCCCTTAGTGAGTCTTCCTCCTGTGAGGAGGACAACCTTCATGGTCATGGAGGTAGAAAGTCATTCTGCAGAGGCTTAGGAAATGATGCTATAAATAAAGCATTGCACCAAATTTCCAAGTCACCTTTCACACGAAGGGTGGAAAGGGGGAAGCTTCCTCGGCGGTTCACCCAGCCAACATTCACCATATATAATGGTCGAACAGACCCTGTGGAGCATATAAGTCATTTCAATCAAAGGATGTAAGTGCACTCCAAGAATGAGATTTTAATGTGCAAGATCTTCTCATCCAGCCTAGGACTTGTGGCAATAAGGTGGTTTAACAACTTGAGGGCAGGCTCTATTGATTGCTTTATGGAACTCACCTTGGCGCTTGGGTCCCACTTCATTACATGTAGTAGAGTTCTTCGGCTCCTGAATTCATTACTGTCCATGGCCATATGAGAAGGGAAAACCTTGAAAACGTACTCTGATAGATGTTGGGAGATGTTCAAAGAGATCGATGGAGATTTTGATGCTGATGTAGCGATAAGAAATTTCAAGGTTGGCCTACCTGCCGAGCATGACTTAAGAAAATCTTTGACCAAAAAGCTTGTAAGGAGTGTACGCCAGCTCATGGATCACATTGACGAGTATAAACTGGTCGATGAAGATCAGCAGCAAAGTAAGGGAAAAGTGAAGGTTATCCCTTAGGAGATAAGGGATTTCAAGTCGAACAGGTACAATAGCAATAGACTTCGAAGAGATTTTGCCAGGCAATCTGGTCCTACCGCTCCTCAGGTGGTTAACACTATGTTTTAGGAACTGGTACATCAGCTATTGGAGAAAATCCAGAACGAGCTATACTTCAAATGGCCCAACAAGATGGCAGGGGACCCATGAGGCATAATCAAAATCTTCATTACCAGTATTATCAAGAAAGGAGCCATACCACTAAAGATTGTAGGACCCTGTGGAATCATTTGGAGCAGTTAGTTAAGAAGGGAAGGTTAAAGCAGTTTTTGTAGTGGCCCAATGGGTAGGGAGACCATTCAGGCTCGGTAAATTAGGGAAATACTTCTTCAAGACCTCCTTTGGGTATGATCAATTTCATCTTTGCTGCTTCTAGGAGGACTTGTTCTCGTCTTTCCAAGGCAATGCCCTTAGCACGAACTCTTGACGAGGACTTTAATTTAAAGCCGAAGAGGGCTAAGGGGAATATCCAGCCAGCATTGAGTTTCTCAGAAGAAGACAAGATCGGGACTACGCAACGACATGATGATGCTTCAACGACATGATGATGCCTTGGTAGTTACGCTGAGGATAAGGGGGTATAACATGAAGAAAGTAATGGTAGACTAGTGTAGTGGTGCAGAGATTATGTACCAGGACTTATACAAGGGGCTAAACTTGAAGTTTAAGGATTTTACGGCTTATGATTCACCGTTAATAATCTTTGATGGGAAGACGGTTGTACCGAAGGCAGTCGTCCCAAAGGGCCAAATCAAATTACCTGTGTAATCAGGCACAGAGGTGGTACTAGTGGATTTCATTGTGGGAGATGCCTATTCTCCATACACGGCTATTGTAGCAAGACCTTGGATTCATGCCCTAGGTGCTGTTTCCTCAACTCTACATTTGAAGGTGAAATTTCCATCTGAGAACCAAATTGACAAACTGGTTGGGAGTCAATCTGTACCTAGACAGTGTATGGCGGCTACAATTTTGCATCAGCCTAAGGTTGAATCCTCGGCCTCCGTTAAGGAGGGCTCATAGCAATCAATGATTTTGGCCATGCCTACAGTGGCAGCAGTAACCTACATGTGAGGAATTGGAGGAAGTTGTTTTAGATGACAACCCTGAAAAATTCTTTCAGGTGGAAGCTCAGTTGCCCCCTTAGGAAAGAGAGGAGCTGATAAAGTTCTTGAAGAGGAACATTGATGTATTCATATAGAATGCTTATGAAGCCCCCAAGGTAGATCCAAGTTTCATTTGTCATCATCTAAACGTCAACCCTGCTGCGGTACCGAGGAAACAACCTCCTCGACGTTCATCCAAGGAGCATTCCAAAGCTGTCAAAGAATAGGTAATCAAGCTCAAGAAGGCTGGAGCTATCAAGGAAGTTTTCTACCTTAAATGGATGGCTTATACAGTGGTGGTGAAGAAGAAGAATGGGAATTGGAGAGTATGTGTAAACTTCACAGATTTGAATAGGGCTTGTCCCAAGGATCCTTTCCCAATGCCTCGAATGGTGGATGCCACTGTTGGGCATTCTCAGATGAGTTTTTTGAATGCTTTCCAAGGTTATCACCAAATACCTTTGGTTTCGGAGGATCAGGAGAAAACAGTCTTTATCACTTCTACAAGGAATTATCATTATAAGGTAATGCCTTTTGGTTCGAAGAACGCAAGGGCTACTTAACAAAGAATGATGATCAGGATGTTCGAGTCACAATTGGGAAAAACTATTGAAGTGTATATGGATGACATGGTAGTAAAGAGTAAAATGGCATCCATACATATGAAAGACCTAAATGACACCTTTCAAACGCTGAGGAAATATAAGTTGCGCTTTAATGCGTCTAAATGTTCTTTTGGTGTGGGATCAGGTAAATGTCTAGATTACATGGTAAATCATCATGGAATTGAAGTTAATCCTATGCAGATTAGGACAATTGACAACTTACAGCCACCTTACAGCCACCTCGGAATCCTAAAGAGGTTCAGAAATTAACAGGGATGACTATTGCCCTAAACGGGTTTATTTCTCGATCCGCAAATAGATGTAGGCCTTTTTTCTAGTTGTTGAATAAGTGAAAGGGATTTGAATGAACCGAGGAGTGCGATTCAACCTTTTAGCGGCTTAAGGAATATCTTTCTCGACCTCCTATTATGTCTCAGCCCGAAGGGGATGAAGTTCTATTCGCCTACATTACTGTGGCTAACCATGCCATTAGTCTGGTTCTAATACAGGTTGATAATGGTGTACAGAGGCCAGTTTATTATGTGAGCAAGTCCCTGCATGAGGCTAAGGTGTATTATTTACTATTAGAGAAAGCTATCCTAGCAGTGGTGCATGCTACGCGTAAGCTTCCCCATTATCAACACATTAGAGAATGCTAAAAGGCTAGACATTGATGAAAAATCAGTTGGCATAATTTCACTCAAGGAACCTTTGTTATGGAAAGCATACATTGATGGAGCAGTGAACCAAAGAGGATCTAGAGTGGGGCTAGTTTTGGTATCTCCTAAGGGAATTACTTTTGAGAAGTCCTTAAAATTGGGATTCTCAGCCACCAACAATGAGGCTGAGTATGAAACTTTACTGGTAGGAATGACTATGGTTTAGAAGATGGGTGGAAAAATAATGCAGATGTTCTCAGACTCTCGATTGGTGGTAGGCCAGGTGGAAGGAGAATAGAGGCGAGAGATCTGAGAATGTAAGAGTATCTGACCTAGGTGAGATATTTGTAGTCAAAGTTTGAATCCTTTGCTTTGGTACAGATTCCCAAGAGCAGGAATACCCATGCAGACTCCTTGACCACCCTCGAGATGTCCTCATCTCAAGACCTACCTCAAGTCATCCTCATTAAAGATCTGTGTAAACTATTAGGACAAACAATGACACCATCTGAATTCATCAAATCAAGGTCGGACCTAGCTGGATGGATCCTATAGTGTTATTCCTTAAGGATGATATTTTGCCCGAGGAGAATTCTGAGTCAGATAAAGTACACAGAAAAGCACCTCTGTTCTGGTTATCCGAGGACCAAAAGTTGTACAAATGCTCTTTTCCTGGACCATATCTGCTATGTGTACATCCTGAAACAACGGAACTACTTCTAGAAGAGTTGCACAAAGGGATTTATGGAAGTCACATGAAAGGAAGGTCTTTATCTCATAGAGCTCTTTCACAAGGGTATTGGTGGCCAAACATGCAGAGAGAAGCACAAGATTATGCGAAGAAGTGTGACCAATGTTAGAGGTTTGCTCCCAACGTCCATCCACCAAGGGGTGTCCTTAATCCTTTGTCCAGCCCTTGGCCTTTTGCTCAATGAGGCTTGGATATTATAGGGTCTTTCCCAAAGGCAGCAACGAATAAGAGATGGTTGCTTGTTGGTACAGATTATTTTACTAAATGGGTTGAAGTTGAGCCGTTGTCAAATATCATGGATTTAGATGCGAAAAGATTTTTCTGGAAAAAAATTATCACCAAGTTTGGAATCCCTCACACTCTTATTTCAGATAATAGTCTGCAATTTGATAGTAAGGCTTTTAGAAGATATTGTTGTGATCAAAGCATTACGAATAGATATTCCACCCCAACTTATCCACAAAGGAATGGACAGGTCAAGGCTATCAACAAGGTTATAGTTACTGGGCTCAAGAAAATACTGAACGATGCGAAGTGAAGGTGGATGGAAGAACTGTCGCATGTTTTGTGGATGTATCGAACTACACCTCGAAGATCCACTGGAGAAACACCATTCTCTATGACTTATTGGGCAGAGGCTATAATCCCTCTGGAAACTGGGTTTCCAACACTAAGGATGAGCTCTTTCACCCCAAGCAATAATGATGGCTTATTAGAAAAAAGCTTAGACTTAGTTGAAGAGCAACAAGAAAACGCCATGGTTCAACTAGCTTATTATCAACACAAGCTTAAACAGGAGTATGATTCCAATGTAAAGTTAAGGCCATTTGCACATAGAGATTTGGTATTGAGAAAGGTTTTGGGCACTGCGAAAAACCCAACATAGGAAAAATTGGGAACTAACTAAGAAAAATCGTATCGCATTACTTCGTTAGCTAGGATAGGGACATATTATCTTGAGGACTTAGATGAAAAAGTTGTACCGTGTTCCTAGAATGTAAATAACTTATGAAGGTATTATTATTAATGAATGGCACTTCTGCCGTATTATTACTAATGAAATTGTGTGTTATGTTGGTTATCATTTTTCTACATATGAAACCAAACCTTGGCTATGCCTAGCTCCTCGGACCACATATCTTGGATAAATTAATATTTTACTAAGTATTGAACAGAACTTTAGTTACGTCTAGTCCTCAGGCCATCTACTTTAAGAAAATTAACACTTCAATTCATTTTTCTAAGTATCAAACTGAATATTGGCTATGTCTGACTCCTTGGACCACATACCATGAATAAATTGATATTTTACTATGTGTTGAATAGAACCTTAGTACTTCTGGTCCTCAAGCCATCTACTTTGGGAAAATTAACACTTCAGTTCATTTTTCTAAATATCAAACTGAACCTTGGCTATGCCTGGCTCCTCGGATCACATACCTTGGATAAATTGATATTTTACCAAATGTTAAACAGAACCTTAGTTACATATAGTCCTCGAACCATCTACTTTGAAAAAATTAACACTTCAGTTCATTTTTCTAAGTATCAAACTGAACCTTAGTTATGTCTGGCTCCTCGGATCACATACCTTGGATAAATTGATATTTTACTAAGTATTAAACAGAACCTTAATTACGTCTGGTCCTCTGACCATCTACTTTGGAAAAATTAACATTTCAATTCATTTTTCTAAATATCAAACTAAACCCTCTGGTTCCCCGGACCATCCATTTTTTAGTCAACTAACATCTAAGGTGGAATTCAGCAATGTTTAGCCATTCTGATCGCATATCCTAGGAACTCCCAAAAAAATGATGAGCAAATGGGAGTTCATGAGCATCATTTAAAGCATTTGTAAATATGTCAAACATATTTGTTCCTTAGTCCATGTCTAAGTATTTCCTTATGATCATTAATCTGAAGTCTATTGGAAAGACAATTCACTTACAAAATATTCAACTACATCATAAAAATAAATAAAAAATTGTTAAAGCTAGCAAAAGGAGAGACAAGGGAAAATCATGGCTTCATTACTTCATTTTTATTACAAGATTGCCCTTAGGATTCTTCAGAGGCTAGATAGGAGCCGTGTGGTCAAAAGCCCAACCCTTTGCCCTTTGGATCCTTCTTGGGAATGATTGGAAGGAAGGCCAGGACATTTCCATTGTTTCGGTAGCTTCCTTCTCCTTGGTAGAATCCTTAGAGGGGGGAGTTGAGCAGCATCATGGGCCACCCCTTTAGTTATTTCGGTTGCCTGTCCAGTGGCCTCAACTTGTTTAATCTCCTCGAACTAAGGTCCAGTGGAAGGAAGAGCTTCAACTAAGCCGTCCTTGCCAGCATTTGCTCCCCGAGAAGCATAAACAGCCTTGGGGACAGATGGAGCAGAAACTCAAATGGCTGGGGGGTAGTAAACATTATCTGTCCTCCGAAGGGCAGACCCCAATCTGGGTAAGTGCTTCATTCCACACTTGGAGGCAGTAATGTCTACATACCTCCGAGACCTGCAATCTAAGGTTTTCCTCGGTCTCAGCCACCCCAACCTCGTATCAATCTTGCTCAACTCGGTCCCTTGCTTTCTCAGCTTCTTCTGTGGCTTTTTTAGTTTCCTCATTGGCTTTGTTGGCCTCCTCTTTTGCCTTTTCAGACTCCCTTAAACTCTTCTGAAGGTCCCCTATCAGCTTCTTTACCGCAATGTAATCCTCAATGGCCTGGCGAAGGTGTAGCCGTTGGGTCTCAGCCTGTCTCTCAGCTACTTTCAAAGCTGCCTCGACACTCATTTTATCGCTCTCTGCCTTGTTCAGCTGGGTAGTGACCTCCTAAAGCTTTTTTTGCCAATTTAAAGGTCTTTTGGGCATAGTTACACCTGGCTTCCTCATCCTTAAATGCTCTATAAGAGCTGCCCTATGAGCAAATTGGACAGTCTATTCGCAATAACAGAGTGGAAAAAAGGGATATAATCAAATCAGAAAACCTAAGTACAAAAGAAAATGAAATGAATAAAAGTTAAATGAGAATCTTACCATAGCAAGTTCCTTCTTCAATGTCATAAAGTCATCTTACTTCCTCATCTACCTCAGCTCGGTCATGTCCTCAGGCAGTAGAAGAGCTTATTCTAATGCATCTGCCACACAAGTAGCTGTTCCTACGTCAGAACTCCTAATGGAGGCGTTGGCAGTAACCTCATGATTGTCCATGATCATTGGTAGAGCCCAAATTGGGGCAGGCACAGGTGCCTGGACCTTAGTCCTTTTTTCCAGCCTCGTCTGTATTGTGCGAGCCTGTTTAACTCCCTTTTCGGGCTCCACGTACTTGGGAATGAGGTTTTTCCCTCCCTCAATCACGTATTTTCCCTTATGCTGATCCCTCTTTCTCTTATGATCAGCCTGGTCAACGCGTTGGGGTTGAATAGGTGGAGGAGGAGGGAGTTTAAACTGAGAAGACTTCTCTGGCCCTTTATCCTTAGTTTGGGGAAGTTTGGTCTGAGCAGTCTTTTCGGGCTCTACCTAGTTTTGCGTTGAATTCCCATTACATCAGAGCTGGTAGTTTCTCCTTGTGGATGACTTGTTGGTTCTGAAGATGAAGTGTCGAGGTCACTAGCTGGGCTCTCCGGAGAAATGGGTTAATTGAAAACTTCAAATTCATCCTCGAAATCTGAAACTTCAACAATTTCTTCCTCTTCCTTTATGTTGGGTTGAGAAGAGGTCGCCTCACTGGCTGTGTGTTGGGATGGAAAAGGAATTAGAGGGATACCGTCAGGTATGGGTTAAGTGACGAGGGTGCCTTGAGGAATAGGAGCGCCCTCAGGGAGGAGAAAACCCTCAGCAGTAATACTAATCTGGTGCAAGTGTGGGTCTTTCGCTCTAATCACACACTTCGGCGCCTGGAAAGATTTGGAGATGGGATTGTAGCCGATGATCAAATGTGCTACTTGGAGTTGGTTATTAGTATGCACGAATAATTCTGTCTTCAATATTTCATCCAATTTTTCGTGGTTGACAAGGCCGAAGTGGCGGATAGCCGTACGTCGGTCTGCAAAATCACCAAGAAAAACAAGATTAAATCGAGAAAATATTTCTATATAGACTCAAGTTAAAGAAAAAGAAGAAAGGGTGATTATAAGTAGTTTATCTAAACCTAAAGCCTCACCTGGTTCCCCTTCCCTTGTCGGATAGAGGAGGCCATTGTGCCAATCTCCAAATATGATCAGAAAGTATTTTTTCAGGACTCTTATTGGAGTCAGGGAGGCATTGGATGAGTCTAACCTCTGAATACCTAGATTTTAAATAATATCTCTACCCCTTTAGGTGGTGAAGATTGTAAATCCAATTAACGTCATGATGGGAGAGTCTCAAACCCATCTTTTCATTGAATGCATCTATAGAACCTAAGATCCTAAACATATTTGGGTAGGAGCTAACCTAAAGGCTCTAAGGCAATCCCTAGTGACCATCCCCATCGAGATTTTCATCCCTCCTTCCATGAAAGCGATCATAGAGATTACTACTTCTCCCTCTCGCCCTTTCCCATGCCATTCCCCATCCTTACAATACTTAACGGATACCCTAGGTGGAATCTTATACAAGGCTTTGAATTGTTCTATTTTTTCCTCAGAATCTACTAAGAAGGTGAATCTACCCAATTTTACAAAAAGATTGAACGTATGGAAAAATAAAGAAAGGGTAGAGTGAGTCGAGGAGAAAAGGATACAGAAAAGAGAAAAGTATGCGAAGAAATAATGAAAGAAAAATTTTATGAAAACTTACGCTAAGAAGAAAAACCACCTCAGGTTAATTCTTGGTAATTGTGAGGGCACGTGTAGACTAAGAGAGTTTGCAGGTTCATTGTATGAATGTTGAAGTGAGAAAGATGATTTAATTTGATGATATTTATATCAAAGAGGATTTGTAAGTGGGAAAACTCCCGCCTGGGTCCCTATACAATCCTTAGTCGTTGGATGTGCATCACATCGTAGAATGTGAGGGATAAAAAGCCGTAAGAATTTAATGAGGAAGTGCCTTGTATGCCAAAACGTCAGAAACGTGCAGTGGGTAGTTCAAGGGACACCTCCAATGTCAAGGATGATGTATGACAAACACAAGATCAGCGTGACAAATATCAAGATCCTCTTTTCCTCCCGAGATGGCATAAATGAGAATCTCGAAAGGCTATTGTAGGGTCAATGGGCCCATGAGTATGTATTGGGCCTGAGGCCCAATTCGAGAACACTAAATGGTTCGAGGATGTGTGAATATAAACTCAAGAAGCAGTGTTGATGACTGATCATGGTCATCCTGGAAGTTAGTCTGAGGAGGAGTCCCTCTTCGGCTGGATAAAGCCAAGGCAGGAAAGGGTTGCTTGACGTCCAAAAGCGATGTTCTAGGAGATCCTACAAGTAAGGACATGCATGGTGGGTGTACAAGATAAGAAGAAGGGTTATGAAATATCCAAGATAAAGCTACTACCACTGCATTAAATGCTCTGTAACTAAACCTCTGGCCGCATTAATGGGGAAGTGATGTCTGAGCATCAAGTTTCAGCCTTATAGCTACCTCCAAAGTCTTCAAGGATGGGTTGATGGGACAAGTATCCAAACCAATAATCTAATTCATACACGGAAGATGGAGAAAGGAAGGAAAATGATATAAAAGGAAGAGATGACTTTTAGGAGGGGGATTGGAGAAAAAGAGAGAGAGAAAACACTATAAACATTAAGATCAATATCTGTAACCTGTCTTTAAGAAAAAGAAATGCAGGATTCAACCTCCTTGGCTTGAGTCCAAGGACCATTTTTGTTATAAAGACAATCCCATTTATATGTGTTGCAATCTAGTCCACCATCTTTGTTATATAACGTCACTAGAACCTAGGTTTCAAACCCACTCTCTACAAATTCATTGTATTGGACTTTTTGGGCCTATCCCGCTCTTATTTTTGGGTTTAGGTGCAAATTGTGTCCTTACAATAATATTATGAGTGTTTTTTCACCCTTAGATCTAATACAAATCAATGGTCCAAAAAAATGTGTAACTCTTATGGAGTTAGACTAGGTATAACTTTAAACTCTCTCTCTCTCTCTCTCTCTCTCTCTCTCTCTCTCTCTCTCTCTCTCTCTCTCTCTCTCTATATATATATATATATATACACACACACACACACACACACACACACAAAGTAAAATTTTCATTTAAAATAGAAATTATCTAAATTTAATTGTTTGAACATTAGTCATCCAGCATGGTGCATGATTACAATTTTAAAATTAATTTGAAATGGTCCGTTTAACATCTTTTTGGGACTATAAACAAGTATCGCATATACACAACAAAAAATAAAACTATTTAATTTCTAAAAATACCGCCTAAAAAATATATCCCTCATTTTTTGTTCAATTGCTCTTAAAAAATTAACCATAATTTTTTATTATTTTTCTCAAATCTATTCAAGCAAAATAAAAAAAATAACCAATGTTACTATAATACTCCATTTTTTTTTTTTTTTTTTTTATCATCACCATCGTCGTCATTATTATAATAAAGTTAAGGTACTATATTTGTGTGCCCAGTAAGATGAGAGTAGACAATTTTGTGGTGCTACAAAATATGTGAGAAAATTAAAGTTTTAGTGCATTCAATTAAGTGTGGCAATTAAGATAATAAATAAAAGAGGAAGATGTAACGAGGAGTGTTACTTTGTGGGATTGTTCATATAAAAATTTTGGTCTCCTTCTCAATTAAGGAAAAGGATTAGAGAATTAAAACCTATTTGGATTAGTTTAAGAGTTATTGAGATCCTTTGGAATTCCAGCTTATCTAAACAAATAAATCTTAATTTGAGGTTATTACATTCTTCTTTTATATATAATTGATGGGTCATAAGTACTTTTTGTTAGTAACTCCAGCCCACTACCCCACTAAGCCCACATCTCTAATGTATTAAATACAAGGTAAAGAAAGAGATAAATTAGGGTTTTAATAGGAAGGATTTCATCACTAAGGAAGCTAAGGGGTGTATTTTTCCTTGGAGTTTAGAAGAACTACAATTAAAGAGGCAACCAAATTGTTCAAGGTATGATTTCTCATTGTTAGAGACAAATAATTAAAAAGTTTTGCATGATTATTCCATATGAACGCGTGAATAGGTGATAAGCCTTTAGAAGTTTTGTTCTTGGAGTTAACAGAACTTTGGAGTATTGCTGAATTCTTGACCCTTATTGTAATCTATAATACTGTAGGTTGCTAAGTCCTATGGGTAGATATTTTCTATGGATGCTATATATATATATATATATATATATATATATATATATCTTATAGAGTATTTCATAGTGGCCTAGAATATTAGTTGTGGTTATAGAAATTTGTTTGAACTCTAGTGGTACAGATTAGTTTTGGGAAAATATTGTTGCAGTGGGACTTTGATAAGTAATATTAAATTGCTTAATTCAATGGTATATACGAAAGTAGTTTTCATACCAGAATTTTTGTAGGATAGTAGGAAAGAAAAGGTTTCTAAAAATTAGATTTCA
Organism: Castanopsis chinensis; assembly: GCA_032878915.1. Lineage (NCBI taxonomy): Eukaryota > Viridiplantae > Streptophyta > Magnoliopsida > Fagales > Fagaceae > Castanopsis > Castanopsis chinensis. Next base: position 4,829,025 of record JAVQMG010000131.1, on the reverse strand, counting down.
TGCTTACTTATTAAAGCATTCTTTTGTCTATAGCTTATGGAAGATTAAAGTGTTCAGCTGTGTTCAAATATATTAGTCAGAGAGATAAGTAATTATGCATAATATGCAAAATTTTGTTCATTAGGTTCTTAGAAGTCAAAGGTTTTTCAAAAGTTATATTTTTAAGCTTACGTTTTTTAAAGTTTATCAAAAGAATTTTTACATCATTGAAAGTAAAACTTTGACTTTTAAATAATGTTTTAAAGAGAAACTTCGAATTTTAAATAACGTTTTGAATGTCTGAATCTCATTTAGATGATTTTTAAACAAAATGTTCCAACATAAACACTTTTACAAACAAAAGAAAATATTAAAATGAAAATGAAAATAAACATAAACATTAACAAATATATTAATAAAATACTTAATAAACACTTTTATATTAATAAGAATAAACATAAACATTCGCAAACATTAAAAAATATAGTAATGAGTCAAATAAAATATTCTTTTGTTTTTCATTGTATCTTGTATTGAGAATAGTATACTAGAAAATAATTGTATAAATAACTTAATAAATTATGTTATATATATATATATATATATTATCCACAATTAATCATTTTACATGAATCATCTAGCATTTGCCTAATTATAACCATCTAGTAGATAATAACTATTAAACATAAACAAATATATTAACAAAATACTTAATGAGAAAACTAGGATGAATCACTATGATTTTATCTATCAGCTCAATGTCAAATAATTTTTTTTTTCATTGTATCTTGTTTGAGAATAGGATATATACTAGGAAAAAAATTATATAAATAACTTAATAAATTATATTATAAAAATGAATAAATCTAAGTACCTTTGCAATTAAAAATAGATATCATCTAAAATTAGTCGTTTGTACATGCATAAACACAATATTTGGCAACTCCTTCCATAAACAAGAACGTTAACAACGAACACAACTTGAGATTTAGATGTATTGGCCTTCTACATAAATAGCTTGTCGATATGGAATTCACAACTGCTCTACCAATGGTAGGTAATTTCTTATGAATACATATATGATCAATTATTAAAGTATACATAATCCCTATAAAAATGTAAAAACAATTAAAATTTCAAATTTATTATTCCCCCTCCCCCCAAAAAAATGAGACAGAAGAATAGAACAGACATTACTTGCAAGCAGCCTTAATGGAAAGACGACAAAGCTTGCAATGAATGCAATCCAGATTATATTCATGACCAAAAATTCCCCCAAGACAAATTATGTGAACATTATGATTTTTTTCTCACCAACTGATTAAGCATAAAAATATTCACATTATTCTCTAATAAGCTCGAAATTATGCTACTTATTGCTTTAATTGTATTTTGTGAACCTACCAAAGACAAGACTAGAGGTTTGCAATAAATTATGATAACTAATTCGAAGCCCTAGGAAACTTTTGAATTCAATTCTTTTATACAGTTGAATGATGTTGTAGGTGACAAGTAGAAAATGTATATTCTTACCAAATATATGTGCAAACATAAACAAAAATACAAACAAAATTTCAAACCTTAACATAAACATAAACATAAAAATAAACAAAAACAAATATATGCACCTAATATTGAATGTGAAATCTAGTCCAAAAAATTTGCATTAATATAATTTTATCAATCATATTAATCTTAAATAAAATGGTCTGTGGTTATTGTTAATTGTGTTAGGAATAGTATACTAGAAAACAATTATTTGAAAACTTAATTAATAAATTAAGTGATAACAAACATACATATATATATATATATAAGTACCTTTTTCATTAAAAATATAAATTATCTAAAGTTTTTTTTTTTTTTTTTGAACATAAATCACCTAACATTAATTTGAAATGGTTCGTTTAAAATCTTTTTGTGACGATATACGAGTATCACATATACACAGGGGCGGAGGGAGGGGGGGTCGAGGGGGGGCACTTGCCCCCCCTGGCTTTCTCAATATTCCTCAATCAGTAGTAGTGTAAAATGCAGTAAAACAGTTGACACAAAAGACAATCAACTTTTTCTTTTTATTTATATTTATTAGTTTGTCAACAATTGTCAGGCAATTTTACATTCACATGGCAACACTTTTTTTACATAATGGGTCCCATCTAATTGTACCTTTTTTTGCACACTACATTGCCAACTACGACTGAAAAAAAAAATATATATATATATATACTAAATTGGACTTTGAAAGAAAAAATTTATGTTTATGTGTAATGTGCCTACTTTAGCGCCTCAAAAGTTGGTTTCCAGCTTACAACTTTTTCTCTAGTTATCAACCTTTTCAATATCAAACTTGAGTTTTTGCTATAAACTTGAATTTTAACGACATAAAAAAATAAAAATATCTATATGAAATTTTAGAAGCATTCATGGCATTGAGTTGCGTATAACCGAATAAAACTTCATAAGCATATTGCTATATTCTTAATATTTTTACATTACTTTATTTTTCCAATTTATTTTAGAGATCCTAATTACATGTTTAAATTGTGTGTATTTAGTATCGATTAATTTATCTTAGATTAATTCTACCTTCAATCCTGTCTTTTAATCTTGCCCCCCCTAACTTGAAATTCTAGCTCCGCCACTGTATATACACTATAAAAAATAAAACTACTCAATTCCTAAAAATACCATATAAAAAATATCTCCAATGTAACTTTTTAAATTATTATAACCAAATTATAATGAAAAAAAAAAAGAGAGCAAAAAGATAATCCTCATTTTTTGTTCAATTACTCTTAAAAGATTAACCCTAATTTTTTATTATTTTTTCTCAATTCTATTCAAACAAAAAAACAAAGGATCACCGATGATACTCATAAACCAGAAAATCTAGAAATGAAAATTGTTCCAGGATTTGGAGCTATCATGTACTATAGACCCATTTCAAGACTAGGAACAAAAAAAACACACGCAAAAAGAAACAAGCAATCTATGTTTCAACTCCCATCAATATGGAGCTAGCCAAAAAGACTTAACATGATTTAAAGAGTGAATCTTCCTCCTTTCTTGTGGTTTACTAACATGACAGTTATAGAAGGTAAAACTGATAAGAGCCACTATCAGGGAAAGCTTCATGCATTTGGAGGCCTAAGAAAAAAATTAAATTGAGGCATTTTATATATTTATATATGGCTTTTTAAAAATATATATTTAAATATTACTTAAACTTTATTCTCTGATTTTTTTAGATGCAAAATTAATTATTAAATTTTTGCATTTTTGCTCTACTAACATTCATTTTTAATTCCTTCTCAAAAAATAAAATAAAATTTAATTGGTAATATAGTATGACTAATCAAAAACTAACTATGATATATTTATAATGTTCTTTTGTTTCTACGGTCTTTCCTTTGTTGACTTGTTGAACCCAAATTTTTCTTTAATAGAATGAAATCCACATATTTCACATTAATATATATATGTTTACATCGAACTTGCAATGTAGATTTACATTGTAGGTACATAAAAAAAATAAAAATAAAATAAAAAGAGGTGGATGTGGATGAGAAGACATTCTAGTAGATCCCTCATCCCCTCGCTATTTTCTGGAGGAAGTTTCTGGCATTTTGATTTTGATTTATCGTTCAAAAAGTCTCAATTGCATTGTTGTGGAGTGAAACCTTGACAGTGAAGGTTAGGGTTAATTTGCTATTCAGGAAAGGAAAAAAAGTTAGGGTTTGCTAGAGTAAGAGATATTGTTAAGAATGGAGAAAGATGTATCAAGCGACAATGATTTATTCCCACATTTATAGGCAGCCCAAAGGCTACAATCCCAATTTTTTATAAGATTCAAATTTTCTAGAATTTTGAGAATACTTTACCATTCAAAGTTCTTTAAATTCCTACTCTTCTTTTAAAAAGACAAAAATACTATATTAGATTTTTTTTTTACTATTTCTTCCTTTTCTTTTTATACAATATAGAAATTATATTCTTATATAATTTAACTATCTGTATGTATATGTGAAACTTCCTCTTGGTGACTGGAATCTCGACCATTGCCCCTTGTACTCCACAAGGACTTATATTTGTGAAGTAACCATCACATCAAGGGTGTATAATTGCAAATTTTTTAATATTATTTTATTATGAGAACTAGTAAAAATTTGACATATCAATAATTCAAGCTCCTGCCATATCATCATTCCACTTTTCCATCTTAACTCAATCTTTCAAAAAAAAAAAAAAAAACTCATATCCATGTTAGAATATTAAACAACGTCTAGATCCCCTTTTCTTTTTCTTTTTTTTATTCATCAACGCAAAAGCACTCCTATATGAATCCAGATTCATCAAAGTTAATCTCTTCATTAAAAAAAAAAAAAATCGTTAATAGGAGTTTTTTTTTTTTTTTTTTGGTGAAAGACAAATTTAAGAATTTATTAGTGAATTGATGATCAATGTTGCAAAATCTTAATAATTTATTTTTTAAAAGAATGGTTTTTTTTTTAAAAAAATACTTACTGAATAAAGTACGCTAAGAACTCTAGATCTCTCCACTTATGCTATCTTTCGGTGAGAAAAGAATTTCACTTTTTAATGTGAGCATTTCCCCCCGCAATTGCTTAATGTGCAATTTCTGCAATATGACACACCTGGCCCGATCAAAATCAACCACGTCAATTAAAATTCCAACTCAGGTCCATGTCAGCAAAACTAACAGAACTCTCTCTTTCTCTGTCAACTCCTCCTTCCCTTCCTTCTCCAACGTCCAGACTGTGTTCAGTTCGATAGAAAATGTTTCCTAACCGTAAAATATATTCAAGTGAAAATATTTTTCATAAAGCAAAATATAGTCAAGTGTTTGGTTGTATTACTAAAAATACTCCAGAAAATATTTTTAAGTGTTTGGTTGCATTCCTTTAAATACTATGGAAACAAATTTTCTACTGCTGATAACATGTTGCATTAGTGATAACACGTTGCACAACAGCTTAGTTTTCATCAGATTCTGTAAGGCAGAAAAATTGATGTGGCATGGCCAAATCTTCGTGAAGATATCTTCTTTAACAAGATGTTAACACCAGCCTATACCAAATTTTGAATAGCTTCACAGTATAATTAGTTTAACAATTACTTAAATTATAAACGTTTTGTCTCAATTATCCAGAGTGTTGCAAATGAAACTTGTATATGCAAAGCTCAATTCCTGTATAATAGCCTTGTAATGGTAATGCATAAGAAAATTATAATTAGAATCTAATGATGAAAAATCAAAGCCAAAAACAAGTATGAAGAAGACGGCCCCATATATGACACAAAGGAAAATAGATTTTAAGTGTATAGGATCTAAGTGTCCAAATCAGTTCGCCATTCACAAGTTTCTTTAGAAGAGTGAGCTTTAACGTTTCAGATTACACAAGCCAATATAATTTTACGGTGTCCATGATATTCATAAGCTTCTGCAGGTAGTAACTATTAGAATTGGTTTGAACATTGCAAACAGATCTCTCTGTCTCTCTTTATTATATTTGTATTTTAAATATTTGCTTTACTTAATTCCATGTCAATGAATCAATGATGCCACACATTTCTTTTTCCTTAGTTTTATCAAATTGTTATGGCCTGACTAAGGAAATATTAAGGCTCTTGGTGGTTTTTGTGAAGAGGACCAATTTGTTTCATCAAATTTATCCTCTCCAACCGTTGCATCAAAATTAATTAATGTTCACAACAATTGGGGGGGGTCCCATTTACTGCTACTAACTTTTGATTCATCCGCAAATTCCCAAAAAATTAAATAGTCATTGTACAATTTTTTTTAATTTATGAAATTAAAATCGAAATATCTAACACTTCACCTTGGTTTTTGCTTTGAAGCTTGTCCAGATGGAATCACTGCTCGCTACCTGATAATTTACTAGTCTGTTACTAATGCACATGGATGAATCCTTTCAAAAATAAACACGATGCATAAATTCCTTACTAAAGTTGAATAATTAATGAGTATAGCCATTTGTCGCAAAGACAAGATATTCACTTGATGCAACCATGTCTTTTAAGACCCATCTTTTATTGTATATATATGATATAAATTTAGAGATTCGATATTCTGGTGCTTTATGCAACTTATTTCCGACAAAATATACAAGACTGCAACGAATTCAACCAGTTTAAAGAAACGAACAATTCTAACAAGTAACAAACCAGTGTGACATGGCAAAGAATCGGATGCTAAAAAAGAAGCATAAAGTTTTCCAACACTTGAGCTTCTTCTACAAGCAAAACCTTTTTGTTTGGCTGAATACAAGCATTTCATTTACTGGTTGAACTATAACTCATCCATGCCAGAGTAATAATGACGGAAAACACAGGAGAAGTCCCTAGTTTCATTGCCATCCTTGCAAAGCTCTGTATATCTGCAGGAAAGAATTGGTTCATCAGCTTATGATGATTCAACTTAACATGTTGCACTATAGCACAGTTTCATCAAATTCTATAGGGCAGAAAATTGATGTGGCATGACCAACTTTTTGTTCAATTTATCTTCTTTAACAAGCAAGATGTTAACATCAGCCTATATCAAATTTTGTAATAGCTTCAGAATTTAATTAAAATATTAATTAATTAAAATTGTCACGACCATCCAGATTGCTGCAAATGAAACTTGGATATGCAACAGATCGCTCAATTCCTTCAAAATGGCCTTGTAATAGTGATACTGAAGATAATTATAATAATAATTCTAATAATGATAAGGTCAAGCCAAAAACAAGTTCGTTCAGTTCCACTATTCAAGTCTGAAGAATACTGCCCCACATATGAGAAAAAGGAAAATGAACTTCGAAAAAATTGCAGGATAATCTTGGTTGGAAAGGTAATAATCACTAGTCATGAAGGTTAGATAGAGAGGTTAAGTAATTCAAAAATCACTTGGACTGATTTTTGAGGAAAGACCATTGTAGAGATAGCAAAAGTTTGATACCTATTTGTTGTGAATCTATCCAATACTAATAGGTTTATGCAAAATCAAAATAGAAAAAGCAATCACACAAAAAAGACAGTTTTTGTGGTTGAAGCCTTTGGCCTCCGTCCACAGGCAAAGTCAAAAAAAGAGTTTCATTAAGAAAATATAGATATTACAAAGGTGACATAAAACCAAGTCCAAATACATCCAAAGAGTTCTAAACCCGGTGTGTAAAGGATCAAAGTTGCGTGAAACTGACGTTTGGCCAGATATATATGGTTGACTGCAGTCGGTTTGTGCTTTCCGTGGAGGATACCCAATTCTATTAGCAGTAGGAAAAAGTGGTTTTGTTGTACATGGCTAGGACTTAGTGCTTTGTACACTTCCATGTGCACTATTCAAGCCACCAACTCAACAACCTTAAACTTTATAGTTGTGGACACCACACAGAACAACAACTGAAAATCAGGGAGGACAAAAGATGGAAACAACCAACTTTATAGTTGTGTACTCCACACAGAACCACATCTGAAAATGAGGGGAAAAAAAAAAAAAAAAGAAGATCAAGGGACATAAAGTTAAGGAGATGGACTTCATTAAGTGGAATCCAGTTTTCTAGATTATTTAGGATAAACCACATTAGAATTCTGTCAATCTTGGTCGTTGAAAATATATTAAGCATCCATGACTGCCACATCATTCTCACACAAAAAGTCACATCGTTATTGAAAACATAGTGGAGTACTATTTTGGCTGGTGTGAGAGTCTCAACCACTGGTAGTAGGACTTGGAAAATGACAGTAGACCAAAAACCAATTGGTGTCTTATTCTGATAATAAAGAACTATAATTAGGAGCGGATGTTATAGGTTGAAACTCTCTCAAAAAAAAAAATTATTTTATACAAACATGTATCTTACGTTCTCCATACTCTATGTTTAGCCTCATAGTTTATTTCTTTTCTTTTATTTTTCTTTTTTTGGCCTCAAATCAACATATAAGTCATGCATATTCTGTACTAAAAGCATATGGATTGGCCTCTTTATATTCATAAAAGTAGTTTAGGATAAAAGCCAATTCAATTGAGCTTAGTCTGACTAGCTAGTCTGGGCTACAGCAATATGTTTTATCAATAATCCTCGTCCATCCCAGTCTTGGCTCCAGTCTAGAAATTAGACAATAAGTACAACACGGTTCAAGATATATTATTAGAATTACTCAATATGCAATGAAAGCTGACTGAAGTCACCAGCGATAAAACGATTATCAGAAGATCAGAAACTAAACAACATTTTATGCTAGAATTATGAGAATCCTGAATTGCTATACAAAGGAAAAAGGACTTACATCTCTAGAGCATGGGTTGTTAATGGGCATTTTTGACCAATGTCTTTGGCTGATTCTGCTGCAAGGTTTAAGTCTTTAGCCTGCAGCACAAAGCACAAAGAAGTACATAAAGATCAGATCCAAAGATTTAAATTACAAACCACTAGTTAGGTATGTTTCTAATAATATTTTATGACAAGAAAAACCAAGAATAGTCAGGCAGGTCTTTAGCCTACTTGACTCATCTTAGCTCTCAAATAAGCCCATCCAAGGATTAGGTGCCCCACTGAGTGATTGAGCAACCAAGTGAAGCAGAGAGTACAGGCACACCACAGGTTTGGGGAGTACATGACCATGTTATCTAAATTAACATAAATAAAGTCATCATTTTAAAAGCAAACAAGCTAAACCACTTACCATAAGCTTAGATGCAAATCCACCGTCATAATTCCTAGAAGAGGGTGCTCCTTCCATCACTCCAGGAACTGGACTATAGCTGTCACTGTCATTTGCATGTCCTTAGAATATAAATACTGATTAACCCAGGAGAAATGCAGATTTACTTAAATTTGAGCCACAAGGCTGACAACCTGATAATATGCCCCACTGGTAGAGAAATTCAATTACACTCACCTTCTATATCTCTCAAGACCACTATTGAACTACTGATATCCAATGACCTAGAAACGCCATATTCCTGATCGCTTTCTGTTAGTGGTGGTGAATGCTCAATAATTCAATATACATTGTTTGCCCACTTCTAACAGCATAGCTTTTGGGATAGATGGTTTCAAACGGTTTCTACATCAAATATATGGATGTATTCATCCAAATTACTCTTTTAATGAAGGTTTTTTCCGATGCCATAAAAGGAGAGGAGTCTGGGAAACTATGTTATGTCTCCAAGGTACCTTTAAAAAAAAAAAAAATTGGGTTTATCTTATGCAAATTTCTGCCAACAAAGTTTTACTTTAAGGAAGAGGTTCCAATCTTAATTCATTTTTGTTTTGCCTATTCATAACTTTTAGTCACATTAAGATAATCTTTCAGCAAAGACTTCAGAACTAGTTTAGGGTACTCGTGCCTCCATTGTAGTCTTGTTTGAAGGAGAGTATCAAATGTCACTAACAGACGAGTACAAAAGAAGTATTAAATACCTACTCCAACAGCGAGCACTTGAAGAGTTGAATACTGATGTCAGAGTACTGGCAGAAATTCCCAGAGACTGACCAAGAGCAAGGGCTTCTGAAACACCAAGCATGCTAATTGCCATTGCCAAATTATTGCAGATCTTTGCGGCCTATACAACAAACCCGTGCTCCAAGTATCAAATACTTGCAACAGATTCTGATTGGCTAAGAGTTAAGAGCAAGATTCCAGAATAAGCAAAGAATAACTATATTTCCTTCATTCACAGACTATTACACAGGCAACATGGAAGTGTATGCTCTTGTGATGATTAAGGATGAGGAAAGGAAACCTGAGAAGAATGTCCTTAAAACAGATATAATTTTGATCATTTGTTAATAGTTTTCCATTTCTTTCCTGATGTACAACATTGAAACATCTCACTCTTGAATGGTGAACTACCACAAAAGCAAGCTGAAGATTTAAGCATGATGAGGCAGATTTTTTCAAATCACATTTCAGTTGAGACTAGGGTTGGACCCATTTGAGTTGATTAGTCATGCAGATTTCCATGTACGCATTGCAAGGACATTACTGATATCTTCTTATCCAAATAAATGTGTCAGGATGGGCATGCTAGATAAGACAGTAGCTTATAACCTCAAAACACAGACTACAATCAATGTTGTATTGTTGTTGAAAAGCAAGAGGCAAATTATGTTAGATTGCACCAGAGAATATCTGCACAGAGAACCAAGCAAACTCAAGTGATCACAACTTCCATTACCACATGAATCATAATATTAATGCAACAAACCAAACGACCAATCTAAATGGATTCTTGGAGACTATTAAGTGATTCTTTTAGCTCGCCATTGAACATATTGAGGTTATACTAATCATATATTCTTATGGCACAACAATAAAACTTTCTTCATGATGGTTCCTAAATGCTAAAAGATTCTATATAGGACCTAAAATGATTTTTTTGGTATTTATTACAAAGTTATATGATTCATCACTCACTTATATCTTCCAAATAACTTTATTTAAACTCTCAATTATGCTTAGAAAGATGAGTATATGAAGCTCAGACACAAACAATGTTAAAATAAAGAACAGAAATAGTCAGTATTGATGTTAGAATGCGGAAGCGAGAGAGAAAGAGGACTCAGGGGAATTACACAGTTCAGCCTGATGGCCTACGACCACAGGATAAAGCCCCAGTGGCTACATCTTTACCATATGATCAAGTGTGTGTTACACAGAACCCTAATGAGGATACTTATAAGTAAGTGCTAGGGTTAACCCTACATGGGCTTACAATATAATTAGGCCCCTTGGACCATTACACATAATAAGTCATAAACCCATATCTTAAACAAACAATACCTATTATAAGTCAACTTTTTATTAAATAAACAAAACCGCATGGTTTCAATATGGGATCTTCATTCTCTGATATAAGAATATTTTATAGCATCTCATCCCAACATTGTGCAGTGACATGTATGCTTCTCTGTTAGTCCAAGTTTACTCAGAAAAGTAAGATCACCTCAGAAGGGAAATATAAAAGACGTTTTTAGGAGTGTATGCTGAGAGTTTTAAATTATTTCCTCCATCACTACTTTAACTTTCAAATATTCCATATGGGAATAAGTAAAAAAAAATAACATCAGAAAGTTAAACTTCAAGAATGTATGAGAACTTACTGAACCATTTCCTGCTTTCCCACAATATATTGTGTTTTTGCCCATTGAAAGGAATAAGGGTTTTGCAGCCAGAAAAGCTTCCTCAGATCCACCAACCTGGAATAATGCTAGCTTTTGTTCATAAGTTGACCATTATCAGAATACAAAATTTTGGTGCCTTCAACCTAACATGGCCTCCCCAACCTCTATACCATACAGGTCCCCTAGCTGTAAACAATCCTCTTGTTTAAATGAAGAAAAAGCAACAATAGTAGCTAAATATAATTTCAGAAAGAAAACCTAACCATTTAAAAATGTTGAACCATTGGCATAACAGATTGTCATCTGTGAAAGAAAACTAATGATCGGGGACCATGCCATTAAAATTTATACTAAAAGGTGGCAAACTTTGCTACAGATGCAATATAATTTGAATTAGGAAATTTCTTAATGATTAGGCATAAGTAAGTTGACTTCTGGTTAGAATTTTGATCCCGCCAAATTGGTTAGCATTTACAGATACATTACATTTTAATTTAAACTGATAGCAGGTTGCTAGATAAGTGATGTTTGGTGTAGGTGGTAGTTATGGGCCTACACCAAAGCCATGCATTTCCGGCTTCAAATAGATGTAATAAGGATCCACTAAAGAAGATGAGGGCAACAAGGAGCCATGGAATTATAGTTGAACAATTCTTGATTCTAATTAGGTCATTATGAATTGTACTATGCTACTTTTATGGCCAAAAAACACAATATCCTGTGATGACAAGACTACACTGACAGAACTAAAAAGAAACCATGAAAAAAAGGGAATAACTGTATCAGAGATTGTTTACTTTCATATAGCCAAAAAGGTTGTCAGATGGGGTTCCAAAGGGGATCTTTTATGTGTCTTTCGAAGGGTAAGCTTGAGACAAGAGGATCACCTTTATATTGAGTTCTCTATGAAGATTATGGAGGGAGATCCTTTTGAAGTGTCTTTTTGATGGATAGTGAGTGGGTGGTTGAGCTCACTTGGGTGATCAATACTAATTTGAAGTAATGGTTTCAGGCACACATAACATAAGCTTGCTTGGCAAGCTACTTTCTACCTTATTTGGAGTAATAGGAATGAGAGAACTCAAGGTGGTAGAGCTAGAAGTCACTTTGAAGGACAAAAGTGGAATCATACCATGAAAGTAAGTGTGCCAGCTTCTGCAGCAAGAACGCCCCCAGATACTGGAGCATCCAACATGACAGGAATCGCCAAATTGTCTACAAATAATGAAATCTGTCAGTCCTTATATATGGACGAGCATAAGGTAAGTCAAGCATATCTAAAGATAAAATTATGATCATGTATCAAAATTCCACTTCCTCCCCTACCAAAAATAAATAAATAAATCAGAGATCCTCTGGTTCAAAATCAATATGAAGCCAGGTTTCACCAAAAGTAGTTCATTAGAAATGCCAAATTGTTAAGATGAGTCTATGCTACAAAAGATTATAACATACTAAGTGATCCATACTTTTAAGGTAGGGCTATGTTTAGAGTACATAATCGTGACAGCACCAATGCATGAATAATTGATTTCTCAGTAGATGCAGTCCTTTTTAGTTCCATTCTGTATTTACCTATTTTCCAATATCAACTGATATCTTGGTTTATATCTCTTGACTAGTTAATAGACAAAACTCAGTAACTTTAGAATTTATTTTGAATATTTCATCTATAACATTCTCCATTTTAATATGTATTAGGTTACTAGTTAAAAGCTTCAAAAAAAATAAATAAATAAATAAAAAGCATCAAAAAAGGTTACTAGTTAAAGGTAAGTCAGTTTCTGTAATTGTTGCTCTCAGCTTGGTATTAGAGAGTCACTAGTTCTAAGACCTAGTCCCCTTTCCAGGATTGTATATAAGTTCATGACATTGATGTTTTCCAAGTGTGTTTCCTATGTCTTATTTTGTATCTCTTCTGTTATGTAATTCATTTTTATGATTCCTTCCGCTCCATTCTTGTGTAGGTCCTGTAGGATCTTGAATCAAGGTGCAAGAGAGAAAGAGAGAGAATAGAAAGAAGTTTGAAGAGTAATCCACATCCCTGTTATGTGGATACACTACTTTATAGCCAAAATATCAACAGCCATCTACACACAGACAGGACAAGAACTTGAAAAGTTGCTAAGTTACAATAGACAAGATTATAACTAACATATATAATGGCAAGCATCACAAATGACTGGCAGGCAGGTCAAGCTAAAACACAGTCTGCTTAGTACTTTAATTTACTAGTTAGTGTTACCTTTCTTTCCCTTTAAATTACATTTAGATACAGTCACAGAAAGCTTTCTCGATGTTTGTGGATCAATAGTAGATGAATCTATTAATAACCATGGTCTTAGGAGATTGCCACCTTGAAGCAAACCTTTTGGTCCAGTGAAAACATCAAATACCTACATAAATTCTATCAGTATGTTGATTCTGGCATCAAGACCAAAAAAATAAAGACATTCATTCTGTCTACGCAGAGTTAATGACAACAACCACCTTGGAAGTAAGAACCATTATATAAATATAAACAAAACACATTCAAGACCAAACTCTCGTGTTATAGGCTCAAAACTCAACCTATCAAAATTTGAGTTCGTGCTTGGGTAGAAAACATTATAGCACTCACAAAGACATCTTATAAGCAATAATAACTAAAATGAATGATTATTTCAAACCCAGGAATCAGCCTCTCAAAAACAAAATTGGGAGTTAAGACTATCTACCAATCATCTCTCCCACACCCGATAAAAGTGGGAGTTTTGTGCACTAGGTACATCCATTGTAGTAATTATTTCAATCAAATCCCAAAAATATGTAACTTTCGATTTATCTGTATTAATATTTGATTTTTGAATGGTCTTCACATTGTGCTCTCTTGTTGACATCATTAGCATAATATGTACCCATACAGTAATTTAATTCATAAATGACTCGTTGGATACAAATCTGTAGCAAAGCTGACAGGTACTTTGGAGCCAAAAGTTATGATATCAATATTTTCTTCTTTTTAGAGGTGTCATCTCCTAAGTGTTTTGTATAATACAGCAGAGATCCATGGCATCTTCAATATTTTCTTCCTTTCTTAATTAAAAAAATTCAAAACAGCCAAACAGGCATCATTCATGTACAAACTAAGTGTACAAGAGCAACGCCAGTGAAACTGAATTTTACAAGGGATGTATTAATCAAGAAAAGTAGTGGACCTTCCACTGCTTTACTTGATTTGTTCTTCTTCCACTGTGGAAGAAGAACAAATCAGCGAAGAGATCCTTCAAACTAAGAAAATTAAAAAATGAAGGTACATAGTGAATCCTATTATAATTAAGATGGATAGGTCCTTCACACAATGTAATTTTTCTTATTTTGATTATATATTCAAGCATCATCAATGCATATGCATGGACTTGATACAGAATCTAAGCAGCAAAAATGAAGCTTTATATTGTCCACCAAATATAAAACATCACATTCATAGTTTAGTTGTATAGTGAACAAAAACTAATTTCAAATAGTTATAAATTTCATTAATATAAGAACTTTTATTTCTTTTTTTGCTTGTTAGAACTCACTAAAGTTGAATATGAGCGGACTTTCTTTAGACGCTTGGAAGAAATACAGAAGAATAGCAGTGCAGGCAAAGCATGCAATATGGTGTCAACGATGAGGATATAAATCAGTGGGTTTTGATGATATAGGGTAATCGACTAGGTAGTTGCTGTCACCCAGCAGATTTTAAAATCAAAATAGGCTTTCACTAAGAATCAGGTACAAGACATTATCATTTGCAAAGTTGGATAGATTACCAGGGTCCTATAAAAATATTTCCCGGGTCCTATAAAAATATTTCCCAGGTACTTGGGGATGAGCCAGACTAAAATACAGTGTGAAACTAAATTACTGAGTAAAGATAATATTCCAAATTAATTATTGGACATATATTTGGAATCTGAAGGTTTGGGGACAAGCCAGACTAAAATTCGAGTGTGAAATTTTAAGTGGGATAAAATGAAATCAAGAAATATTGATAATGATTATGAGATGGCTAACTAATATTAAATAACAATTTTATGACTTATCAAAAAATATTTTGGATTTAAATTACATAATTGAAAGGTAAACTTGATTAGACTGAATGGAAGTAATCCATAAAATATATATTCCTTATATTAAATGATGAAAAGTTCACATTAACATCCAAAATAGGTGATGGCAAACATTTGAAGAAGATTAAACTTTAACTTTGGTGAGTTACTACATTATGGAAGACCGTGGAACTAAGCGATGCAAAAAATAGAATTGAATAGGTGTATACAAAGAGAAAAAGAATGAAACTATAGAAGTATAAAACTCACATGAGATGAAGAAGGCAACATTGTTATTACAACATCACTTGCTTCTGCAACTTCAAAAGGTGTTTCTTTTGTTGGAACTCCCATGTCAGAGAACTTCTTCATGGCATTACAATTTCTGAAAATCGACCAAACTTTCCACATTAATTCACATTAGATATGTACAAGGTAATCTTTTCATCAACGGAACAGCCCAAATTAAATTTACAGCACACTTGAAAGGGATTCACTGCCATGAAGTAAATGTTCATTGCCCTCATTTTCTACATAGCATGATGTGAATTCTGCACTGACTTGGACATTTCTTATTGTACAACAAACGAAATAACTAATTGAAATCCAAACAAATTGAAGAACTCAAAAAACTAACTTGAGGAAAAGAAAAGGTTCAAGTACATTACATGTCATGAACAGTCACATTGTATCCAGCCTTCACTAGATTATTCACCATTCTGGAGCCCATATTTCCCAGCCCAATGAACCCAACACTCTGTAATACATAAATAGTTTGAGAAATTCTTAAACAACTCTGCAAAAAAACTCACAGGAAAAAAAAATGCCAGATTTTCAACTGGGTCATGCTAAAAACCCTTGAAGCAATTATAAATATTTTAGAGCCTGAACTTTCATACCCCAGAAAGCCACAACCCACAATATATATAATCATCAAATCTTTTCACAAAATTCAAAGGAAATAACATGATGAAATTGCAGAATTCATTGTTTAACATAGAGCTAACTCATTTAGGCTGCCTTAATTTACAATCAACTGTATATGGTTGCACTTATATCTCAGCAGAGAAGAAATTAAGGACCCAGAAAACGCAACGGTTAGAAGAAAGAGAAGAAAGCTTTACCTCAAGCTGGGATGGTGAAAAACTGCGTATTGAAGAAGAAGAAGAAGAGGATATAAGAGAAGATTTGTGGTTGTAAAGAGAAAGCAGTGCTGCTCTCACCCTGCAAATCGCCATACTCATCGTCTCATGAACTACCACTACACCTTCTGCAGATAAATATAAACAAGAAGCTCACTACTATTATTATATCACTTTGTAATAGAATAGTATATGATTGTTTATTCATAAAAGGTTTGTTTACCAAAAAAAAAAAAAAAAGACAATGTCTTTTTCTTGCCAACTCTCTTCTTCTTCTTCTTCTTCTTCTTTTTTCTCTTTTTTTTTTTTTTTTTTTTTTTCTCTCTTGGAAAACTCGGAGGGAGATTTCACTTGTTGAATAAAAGGGGGACTTCAATTCAATTCAAGACGATAAAGTTTTGCTTTCACTTAATAGTACCACTTTATGGTTCATTCGTTACTACTTGTCATGTATATAATTATTTTTCATTTTAAACTTAAATTATTATATAAAGAAAGTAAAATGAAAACATGACAAGTAGTGATTGGTGGAATATAAAGTGCCACACAAAAAATGATACAGAAGATTTGGACAAGATTAGGACACAATGAATTATATATAGCAAGCCCAAAACATCATAGAATACAAATTTACTGTACTATTTTGTAGTGATTGGTGGAATATAAAGTAACACACAAAAAATGATACCGAAGATTTGGACAAGATTAGGACACAATGAATTCTATATAGCAAGCCCAAAATATCATAGAATACAAATCCACTGTACCATTTTTTGTGTTTCATTCTATATTTCACCAATCACAATTTGTCATGTGTTAATTTTTTTTTTCCATTCTAAACGTTCGCTATTTTATAAGGAAAGTTAAACAAATGTATGTCAAGTTGTAATTGGTGGAATATAAAGTGAAACACCAAAAATGGTACAAAAGATTTATATTCGGGACGAAGATAGTAACATGATTGAAGAAATTAATACTGCTCCAGTTCTTCAATTCAAATTAATTCAATTATAGCTTTTTGTTAGTAGCCGTCAAAAAACCTAAGATTTTTTAAAATATAGGGTAAATTATAAATTACACTCCTATATTTTAGGAGTATTTAGATTTTATACTCTGAAATTTCAAAATTTAAATATTACCCTCCTAAAGTTTGAGGAGTTAGATTTTACACTTTGACGTTTTAGAATTTAGATTTTACCTCATAAAGTTTAGAGGTGTTTGGCTTTTACACCCAAAATTTTGAGACTTCAAGATGTAAAATCCCAACACCTTTAAACTTTAGAGAGTAAAATCCAAACACTACAAAGATTTAGGGGGTAAAATTCAAATTTTGAAACTTCAGGATATAAAATTCAAACACACCCAAACTTTAGGGATTTAATTTACAATTTACCTTAAAATCTATGTAATGAAATCTTTAGAATTCTTATCATCAGTCCTTTTAAATTCTCAACTGTTAAACAAAATTATTGGTTGTCAATTAAAATCTAAAGACACTTCTAATCATAGTTTTGTAATCAAACCGGCCATTTCAACCAGGAACCAAACACCAATTCGATCTGATAAAAAACCCTAAAACCGATCAAAATCAATTAAAAATCGAGTAAAACCGAGAACTAGGACCAAAACTAGTTCTTTGACCGTACCAGTTTTTAAAACCATGCTTCTAATATAGCATTCCATCTCCAAACAATATATATATATATATAGAGAGAGAGAGAGAGAGAGAGAGAGAGAGAGAGAGAGAGAGAGAGAGAGAGAGAGAGAGAGAGAGAGAGTAGCATCTCATCTCCAACAAAATATATTTGGTATAAATACAATGTTGGTCCATGAAGTTTGTCTATTGTGTGTTTTTGGTCCCTTAAGTTTTGAGTAAGCATTATTAGCCTCTGAAGTTTAAAAAATAAGCATTGTTGATCCCTCCATTAACTTCCTTTCGGGGTGTTAATTTGGATTAGCGTGTCGAGTTCATGTCATGTCGAGGTAGGGGTATTTGACTAAATGGCTCAATCCTAACCCGACCCATTTAATAATCATGTCATAATCCTTCAACCCTAACCCGACTTGTTAATAAGGCGGATTAACCTAACCCAACCGATTTGACACGCTTAATAAGTGAGTCGTATTAAATTGACACGAATGTAATACAACCCATTTCAACCTGCATAACATTAAATATGACCTCCATCTAGAAATAATTTTTTTTTACATCCCAAAAGTAGTACATACACTTTAAGTCTTCAACCCACATTCAAAATAATATAGTTCAACAAAAATATAACATTTATCTAGAAATAAGTTCTTTACACTCCAAAAGAAGTGCATACACTTCAGAGAGAGAAAGCAATAACCGGTTTAAGAGTTGACACTTCGAGTTTGAGAATTAGGCTTCAGAAGAGTAGTACGGTTGAAAAAAAAAAAAAAAAAGATATTTATAAGAATGTTTAGAGATTTAGGGTTTGTAGGGTTTAGAGATCTAAGGTTCATAAAATTTCAATTTCCAATTATATCCCTTGTAAATTTTTTATAATTACTCACTTTTCTTTTTAAATTTAAAATATATGTTGGATATAAAAAGTATTTGACAAATCTAAAATAAAATGAATATTTATTTGTTATACGAGTTAAATGGGTTGTGTTAAGTGGGTCATTTCGAGTTGATACAAATAAATTGGTGTGTCTATTGCAGGTTACACGAGTTAACCTACTTATGACACGTTTCTTATTGTCTCTTTCGGGTTGATCCGTTTATGACCCAAACCCATTAAGACTCAGCCCTAACTCGAAAAAACTCGTGTCCGGTTCGTGTTGTGTTCACAGGTTGGGTCGAACATTGACACCCCTAACTTCCATTAAATTATTGCTCATATGTCTAACGGAACAATGACATGGCACTTATTTTTTTTCCTTGTGCCAACGTATTTTTTTTAAAGAAAAAATAGAACAAAAATAAAAACAAAATTACACTCTTAAATCTAACTCATTCCAATTTGCATCCTAATTATTCTCCAGTCTCAAGAAGCTTGGCAACGTCTTGGCGCATTGTTTTTATCTAAAAATCTCTCTTATGTTCCTCAAAAAATTTATCTAAATCTCACTTTCCACTCATCAATTTCAAACCACATATTATTCAAACAATTCACAATCCCTTGGTCTGATCTAGTATCATACAATGGAAACTCTTAATTAATAACTATACTGTGATTTATGCCCAATGCCTAGAACATCAACAAAAAAAATGTTTTGAAATGAATCTAAGAGAGAAAAACCGCTTGGCATTTTTATAGCCCTAGTTGAAAAACGAATACCAATTAAATACCAAATGGAATTTATGACATAGATGTGAAAAACAGTAAGGCAAATTCCAAATAAATTCAAAGAAAGCACGTCCACTAACACCTTTGTGGATGTGACGGCGCGTTGCTACTCCGGTGTGCATTCCATACTTTGATCTTGAGTATGCTTTTATTTTGAGAAAGTAGTCTACAAATAGGATCCACACGACTTTTCTTCATTTCTCCTCGATCTCTCTCAATTGTTTTTAGCCTTTTCACCTCCTAAACACAATCTTCTCACTCAAAACCTTCAACCCACATGTTTTTCGGCAATTCCTTGTCTCAAATCACTTGGTATAATCTCTTTATCTCTTATTCTTCATGCATTTCACACATTTAGACCTAGGTTGGGGTTTTGAAAATTTTTTAGGGTCTTTCAAGATTGATGAAGTTTTTGTGAAATTTTTGGGATGGGCTTTGTGAAAATGTCTTGAAAGTGTCATGCATTGCATCACATTTTCATTATAACAATGTTTCGTGCATTTTAGATGTGTGTTTACTTTGTAGCAAATGTTGTCTACTGGTAGGTTTGGATTAGGATGAACCCATGATGTTTTTACTTTTGCATGTCACATGTTTATGCATTTTCATGCATACATACCTTCAATTATTTCTATTCTTATATATTGATATGTGTTGGTACTTTTCTGCGTCTCTCTCTCTCTCTCTCTCTCTCTCTCTCTCTCTCTCTCTCTCAGTTAGTTGTTTTATGACACCTAAACGAAAATCTACTATGTCTTGTTTCGGGGCTTCCTCTTCTAATCCTACCTCTTCCCACATTCGGTTCCATGATGATAAAGCTCGATAGGACTTTTCGGAGAACTATTCTAGACGAGGCATTCATTTAGAATGCCAAGTCATTATATTGGACTTCTCCGATACTGACCTATCCATTGTCATTCATACTAGGGGTTGGGAGTCACTGTTTGGTGTCCCAGTCACTTGTCCATCCGTGATCATTAAGGAGTTTTACTCCAACATGCACGAATTTGATTATTTAGTACTTCTCTTTGTTACTTGTGTTCGAGTTACGCGCATCATGGTCAATCTAGATATTGTATTCGACGTGCTCCATGTCCTAAGGGTAGTACATCCTGACTACTCCGGCTACAATCGTCTTAAGACTGTGTCTAAAGACAGGCTTATGTCTTCTTTTTGTGAGCATCCCTCTAATTGGGGTGATCGTCAATACGGCCCTTGCTTGGCCTTTGCTAAAGGTCCAAGGCTCATTAATATGGTGATGACTTTCGTTTTTCATCCTCTGTTTCCCTATAACTCCATTACAGAGCCTCGTGCTCGATTTTTGCTTTCCCTCTTGGAGAATCTCACTATAGACTTCCCTTCTCATTTCATTCTATCCCTCATAGATGTCTATAGGAATACGGTGACCTGTGAAAAGCTCTTTTTCCTTCGACTATCATGAGGATTCTTCGCCATTTTTTTGTCTCCTTTCCCATTTTCGACCACTACTCCGTCATGTGTGCCATAAACGCTGCTACCGTTAAATGGACGAGGCGCAGCTACGATCGAGACAACCCAGGACGGCGATTCCTCCAGCTTTTACAGCTCCACCCACACCTTCTCCCTCTTATTCTACGAGTGGTGTGTCTCTTAAGGACATCATGGCACAGATTGTGCACATGGATGCTTGCCTTAACACTCTTAGTGATGAGTTGTGTTAGGTGAACACCTGTGTTGGTCGTATTGCACGACGACAGGCTCGCCTTGGTGGCTTTGTTGTTTCGTTGCTTCTCCTTTTCCATCTCCAAAGACTTTTGAGGATGAGGACGATGATGCTGAGGATGATGGTGCTAGCTCTTCCAGCAATGATGAGATGTCCACTTGATGTACTTATCCTTTGTCACTCGTGATAAAAAAAGAGAGTAGTTTTGGATATGAAAGTAGTTATATACATAAAGGGAGAGTTAGTGCTTAGGAGATTTTTGTTAGGGGGAGAGTTTATATTTTTGAGGGATGTAGTGAGAACTTTTGTATCTTTTTCTTTTCTTTCTATTTTAGATACATTGTTCATGTACCTTTGATCTTGTGATCACTATGTGATAGCAAACCTTGTACTTGTTGATGATATATATACATTTGAGATTGTTATTACAGTTCTTTCACCTATCTTTACATGTGTTGTTTCTTTTCTTTCTTTATGCACATGTTTCTTTTTATTTGTATGCAATCTTTTATTTCTGTTTCACACTAAGATGTTTTGATGAGTTTTAATTAAAGTGTTTCAGAAATCCAAGTTGTCAAAGTCTTCTTACCATGAACTCTTTTCTTGCAATTTTTTTCAAGAGTTTGTGTTATGATAGATTTTATTGTACTTAACAAGGGAATATGAGTTAAGTGATTTATGACTTCTCTCATATGTTCATTTGTTTGTTGTGGTTTTGTCACGGATTGCCAAATGGGGAGATTGTTAGGACATATGTGATTCATGTTAGGAACATATGTCAACATTTTATGTAATTGGCAAATCCTTTGACAAAACGCACTTTACTTGTATTTGGATCGATTTAGGATGTGTTTAATACTTCAAGAAACAAGGTTTCAAGTTCAAGTGTTAAAACCATACAAATCTGTCCAAGAATTAAGTGAAGAAGTGTTGTTCATTAAATCTCGATAGCTAATATTTATCGAGATTTAAGAAGCTGTTTCAGCTTGAGGCTCAACACCTGGTCGATAGATAAGGTATCTGTCGAGATTTATGAAAAACATATTTTTAGTTCTGATTTTCATCCAATCCGTGAATGTATGTTTGTGCTTTCCTTTCTTATAACCCTAAACATATATAAGGATTATTTTAAGGGCTGTCACAGGGAGCATAGTTATACAAGAGCACAATTGCACAAGTGTGAAAAGGAGTGACTGGAAATCTAGTTTGCCCTAGTTTATCTTTAAGAACTTGCTGTGTTTGTACATCGTAGGGTTTTGTGACCAAGCGACTTTGTGATCTTCATCATGTAATGAACTGAAGAATTTTGCTGCCAACATCCTTCTTAAGTTGGTGATAAAGTCGCATACTGGGATCCACTCGTCTATTGGTTAGTTACGTACTAAGAGCTGTACAATACAAGAAAAGATTGTCACTACAAAACAAGTCAAATTGGGTATTAGGGTAAGAGTTCAATTGTAGAGTGATATAAGGTACCGAGATTCCTTTACTTGTAACTGCTTGTTTTGATATTAGTGGATTCTCGAGAGTGGTGACCTTAAAATCACCCAGTGGGGTATATACCTCAGAGGTTTTCCTCATTCCTAAACGAATCATCGTGTCAAATTTAATTTCCACTGCGTTATACTTTTTTTGGTGATTTGTTTGTGCTACCACACTCATTGCACGTAATTGAACCTAATAAATTCACTTGGCTAATTAATTGGTTAATTCATCCCAAGAGGTCAATACATTCTTGGCCTATCAAAACACGAGCAAAATATTAAAATGAAAATAAAAATAAACATAAACATTAACAAATATATTAATAAAATACTTAATGAGAAAACTAGGATGAATCAATATGACTTTATCATATCATCTCTCAATGTCAAATAATTTTTTTTTTCATTGTGTCTTGTACTGAGAATAGTATACTAGAAACTAATTATATAAATAACCTAATAAATTTTGTTATATAAATGAATAAATTTAAGCACATTGCTATTAAATATAGGTATTATCCTTAATTAAATGTAGGTACAAGAATCATATAATATTTGCATGATCAAAATTTTAAAGTTATTTGAAATAGTTGGTTTAATGGCAAGGGTTAGGAACAAGTGGTTCACATGTCAAATATCAGGATGACCATAAAAACTTTGTTCTTAAGAGGAAAACCACTTATAAACAACAACAAAAAATGACACATAAAGATGTAGCAAAAGAGATGAAGTTGAAAATTATAGCATTTTTAGTTATTGTTAATCATGTATGTGTTACATAATAACACTAAGGGTCCAAGAATTGATGATCAAAACTGCGTTTTCTAAACTACAAGGTTTCAAATTGCCATAGTCCACCTGGTGATTTTGCCATAATCCTCCTATACTTAACACCAATAATCTACCAACATATCTTCAAACTAATCATGTTCGTATCTTAACTATTCTAACCATTTTTTGCTTAACCACCATGCCTTTGTTGGTTTTAAAATGGTGACATTTCTCGAAATTTTTGAATGATGAATCTAAGCTAGCGTCATTCATTGCATCAACTCCTTTCACTTTAGACATGTTAGCAAAGTTGCAACCAAAGTTTGCAATGAAAGCATTCTAGATGATACCAAGGCCCAAAAGATCCCCTCTAAATCAAACAATGTCAACATTAAGATTTTTTTTTTCTTGACATTTGATATACCAAAAAAACTTTCCCATTATTCTCTAGTAAGCTCAAAATTGTACTACTATTGCTTTAATTGTATCTGATGAACCTGCCAAAGATAGGAATAGAGGTTTGCAATAAATTATGATAACTAAATTTGAAACCTAGTAAACTTTTGAATTCAATTCTTTTGTACACTTGAATGATGTTGTGGGGATGAAACTATGTGAAGAGTATAAAATGTATTATCATGCAAAATATATGTGCAAACATAAACACTATTACAAAATAAATTACAAACTTTAACATGAACATAAACATAAAAACAAAAAAATAAAAACAGATATATACATCTAATATTAAATGCGAAAATTAGACCAAAAATATTTGCATTACTATGATTTTATCAATCATCTCAATCTTGAACAAAATAGTCTTTGGTTATTGTCAATTGTGTTGGGAATAGTATACTAGAAAACAATTATGTGAAAACTTAATCAATTAAGTTTTAACAATATATATATATATATATATGTATGTATGTATGTATGTATATAATGATAGGCAAAGAATGTATTGACCCATTTGGTAAATTAACCAATTATTTAGCCAAGTGAATTAATTAGGCTTAATTACATGCAATAAGTGTGGTAGCTCAAACAAATTACCAAATAACTAAATGCAACGGAAATTAAATTTGATACAAGTGATTTGTTTACGAATAGAAAAAACCACAGAGGCAAAACCCCACTGGGTGAATTTAAGGTTACCACTCTCGAGAATTTACTATTATCAAAACAAGCAGTTACAAGTAGAAAGAATCTTAGGACTAATGTTAACGTATAGTTGAACCTTTACCCCAATACACAATTGGACTTGTAATGTAGTGACAATCTCTCATTTTAATGCATGGATCCAAGTATGTGACTAATCAATCGATGCATAAATATCAATACATGACTAACACACCAACTTGAGAAGAAAGTTGGCTACAAAATTCTTCAGTTCATCTACACGATGAAGATCAAGAAACTCCATGGTTACAAAACTTTTGACATACAAACATAGCAACTTCTTCAAGAGAAAGATGAACTAGGGCAAATTGTCTTCGATCACAATTTGAGGGAATAATCACTTTGCATTAAGTTGCATCACCTTAGACGGCTCTTAAAATAATCCTTATATATGTCTAGGGTTGTAAGAAAAGAAACCCTACACAAAGAGCTTAGATATGAATGAAAAACAGATCTAGAAATCTGAATTTCGTAATTCTCGATAGATACAACTTTTGTTGAGAGCTGTCGAGAATTATATATTAAATCTCGATAGATACATTTGTCAAGCTTTAATGAATAACACTTCTTCACTTGAATCTTGGATAGATTTACATGGCTTCAATACTAGACATGAATTCTTGTTCCTTAAAGTATTAAACATATCCTAGATCTACCCAATTACAAGTAAAGTGCGTTTTATCAAAAGATTAGCCAATTTCATATGACATATGTTCTTAACAAGTTCCACATATGTCCTAACATATATATATATATATATATATATATATATATGTAAGTCCACTTTTCATTAAAAATAGAAAATATCTACTCTTAATTGTTTGCACATAAATAATCTAACATTGTGCATATATGATAAGAATTTTAGAATTAAACAGTCGCAGACCCACGCAATGCATGAGAGTAGATAAATATATTGTAGTTGTGATATATTGTATAATTTTTTCTCTAAAATTTGTATAAAATAATTTTTTTCTCCCTTAAAAACTAAACAATTTTTAAAATTAGTTTTCATCTTTCTATCTCTACAAATCTATCATTCTATTACTTTGAGTGTGTTTGATTGATATTCTTTCTTTATGAGGTGGTACATTTTCTTCGAAATTATGTTATATTGCAATATGTATTTCTATTTTTTTTTCTGTACAACTAAACTTTTTAAGTTTCAAATAAATTATTCAAATTCTTCATTATCTTATAGGAGATTATCATGATAATCAAAATTCATCACAAAATTATACTTAATATTACTCAAAATATTGATAGGCACATTCAAATGCACAGCCAAAATTGTGTTTTGATATAAATTTCAAAACAAGAGTCAAAAATCAAATCAAAGATATAATAGGAAGAAAGAATACTTGTGATGGGAAATTAAAAAATACAACAACAAAACATATTAACCCCAAATAGAGTTTTTTTTTTTTTAAAAACAATGATTAATTAATCAACTTAAAGTAGAGTTCCAAGAAAGAATAAAAAGAGAGAGAGAGAGAGAGAGAGAGAGAGAGAGAGAGAGAGAGAGAGAGAACAATCACCCTTTTAGGAGAACATGTGAGAAAGATTTGAGAAGTCATGTTTTATGTTGGTTTAATTCAATGACAAAAGTTTATTTGTAGGACAAAATTTAGTTACAAAATTGGTTGTAGCCCAAGGCTACAATCTTACTTAATAAAATAAATATTACTACATATTTTGGAAATCTAACCGTTGAATTGCATGTTCTTTATGCTCTCAATACACATGTTAAATTTTATGTCAATTGGATATTATTTACTATATGATCTATAAACTCATATTTTAAACATAATTTTAATCTACAAAAACTTGCAATTAAAACAATTTACTATATGGTCTCTTAGTTCCCAATGTTTGATTGTAAACCTTGCGAAACCCATGCTCTCCTAATGCTCATCTTGTTGCCAATGACAATCCCCTACTCCCTGATCGGGGCTTTAGAGTATCTTACATTTACTCGGCCTAATTTATCATTTGCTATTCAACAAGCTTGTCAATTCGTGAGCTCGCCAACTTCTAATCATCTTCAAGCTGCTAAGAGGATTTTGAGGTATCTTGAAGGGTCAATTCATCAAGTTTTGGCATTCACTCTTGGTTCTTTGAAACTTTCTGCCTATAGTGATGTAGACTGGGCTGGGGATCCTATGGATAGTAAAATCTTTTTATAGGATTTTAGTGTTTCTTGGAAACTCCCCTATTACCTGGTCTGCAAAGAAGCAACCAACAGTATCTCGTTCCTCTACTGAGGCCGAGTATAGAGTTTTAGCTTCCTCAGCTGCTGAGCTCTGTTAGATCAGAATGCTACTTAAATATTTTGGTGTCTTTCTTCATAATCCTCCTATCCTATGGTGTTACAATTTTTCTGCTCCTGCTATTGCTTCCAATCCTGCCTTCCATGCTCGCACAGAACACATTTAGGTGGACTACCACTTTGTCCGGGAAAAGGATTCTTCAACATGATCTTCAAGTTCAATTTGTGGCTTCTCAGGATTAATTCACTGATATTCTGACCGAAGGTCTTGCCTCTCCTCGGTTTCAAAGGTTAGCTTCCAAATTCATGTGGCGTTTCCTCATGTCTTTGAGTGGGGATGAAAAGCAGAAGGTGCAGCAACAGGTAGAAGTAGATACTGATGAAGGCTAATGAAGATGCAAACAGTACTGTCGTATTCAGCTATGTGAGTAATACGCACCATATCATTTAGTAAAATGCACCGTGTCACTTAGAATTATAAGCTTGTAACTGAGGCTACAAAACGTAGCGTTTCATTATTCGATTATTTACTCCTAATCTCTGTTTTGCACGTGTAAATGGCTGTTAGTCTGTTAAATCTATTATAAGCATAGTTGGATTCTCTGATATATTTGGTTAGCCATTTTATTCAATAACAGAATATCTTATAGATAGAATGGTGAGCTAACGCAAAAGCAAGCGGAAGGTTTAAGCATGATGAGGGTAGATTTTTTTTTTTTTTTTTTAAATCACGTTTCAGTTGAGACTAGAACAGCATTGACAAAATTTGCATTTGAGGTGTTTTGTGCACATCGAGAATTCTGGACACAGTGTGCTGTGTGCTTGCAATTGGTAACAGTGTCGAACTCTTCACCGTCCACGTCGAGTTTTGGGACGTGAATCTAGAGATGCTTCCACCTGTTGATAAAATGCTAGTGACCATTGTGTTTTGGGTTTGAAAGAAGGAAAGGATGTGGGTGAGAAGACATTCTGGTAGATTGATGATGAGAGAATTTCATATAGGCCTTATAAGAGAATTGCAATTTTTAATGGTTATCTTTTAAAATAAAAATTTCTTGATTCGTTACTTGATCTAGAGGACTTATTTGACTCTCAAAATATTTATTATGAGAGAAAAGTTAAAGTTGCTTTGTATAAACTTACTGGGTATGCCTCACATTGACGGGTACAAATGCAGATTGATAGAATTCAACAAGGTAAAGACGAAATTCCTTCATGGCCAAGGATGAAAATGATGCTTGCTATCAATTTTTTATCCTTTGGATTGTGATGAACTTTTGTAGTATACAAAACAAGATTATTATTGGCTAAGAAGTTCATACTTGAATTATTTTGAAGAGCCTAATATTCCACAATTAAAAGAAGAATTGCATGTTGAAAAAAATATAGTTCTTGAAGATTATGTAGATATCAAAGAACAAAATATAGAGATTTCTGAATTATTGAAGACCTTGTTATGGAAGAAGATCCTAAAATCAAGATTATTGTGGAGGAGAATAATGAAAATCTTATTATATAGAAAGATCTTGAAGTTGAGATGGTACAGACCATTGATGAAGAAATTAAAGAGGAAAATTTCAAGGATCTCAATGAAATCAAATCATATGTTGTCAATCTTAAGATCCTTTTATTTTGGTGGTAAGCGATACACCAAATTTTATTAATTTTATTGGGATAGATAAATTTGATTCAAATGTCATTTCTTATTTGGTAAATCTCTACAATTACATGAAGACTAAGGAAAAAGAAATTCAAGTTGATTTATTTATTCAATTGATAAGTTGCAAGTATGAAAAGAAGATCAAAGGGCTCAAGCATTCAAAGTATTTGTTTATTTGGAGCAGAAGATTTCTGATTTCAAGAATAACCTCAAAGACAAGTTTGTTTCAAGTGGAGGGATCTGATGTAGGACATAATCTACAATTTAATTTTTGTAATTATTAAATTTTGGTATTTTTATGTAAAAAACATTATTTTAGGTTTAGGCTATTTTTTTCCTTATTTTTAGGTGTTTTTAATGTTTTTTTAGCTCACATTTGGTTCCTATTATGGCTAGGTATTAATTAGGAATTATTTTAGAATATATATTTTTTATCTATCAAGTTTTATGAAGTTCTTAAATAGGCCCCTAAGTCTTTTGAGCATTATTGATATTAATAAATTCAAACTTTTTATGGTATATTTCAGAACCCTTTCTCTTTGTAGATTCAAGGAACCTTCATGAATTTGAGGTTATTTTCAGAAGCAAACATGTTTTGTCTCTTGTTTTTTAGAAGTAGACGTGTTCTGCTTTTTGACTCTTTCGCATCCCACATCAAATTCAATAAGAGTGGAGTGAGACTATAACCGACTATTAGGCCTTTAATTTTTTACCTCACCTTTGAGTGACCAGTAAAAAATGATAGGAATTCAACGTTACAGAGTGCTGCAAGAAGCTTGAATAACCTATCTGCATAACATTCCTCCTCCTCCTCATGGTCTTTAGGTTCAAATGTACAAATATTTACATTTGCCCAAACTAACTTGTCTATTTTTCCAAGGAAAACAAAGTCGTTCAAATGACCATCAAACCCAAAGTACTCAAGAGATGGGGCATTGATCTAGACTACCTAATGAACTGCAAAATCTTTTAATCCCCCAATATAGGCAAAATCATCAAAAGCAATCTCATGGTGAAATATACCTAAATGTTTAAGAGTCGACACACAGATTTTATAAATGGAAATACTATCTGTAAGAGCTCTATCAAATGACAAATCTTCAAGAACAGGGCAACCAGAGAGAAGTCTAACAAAAAGGTCAAATTCATGAAAAACCTGGTACAGATCAAGTTTCTTTAGGCATGGGAGTTGAAACGATGAAGAAGGATCAATCCTGACTCTGCGTAATTTCAGAAAAATTAATGTATTGCAAGAGAAAACTCAATGAGGCAACTCCAAATCAAGTCTATAGTCATTAGCATGCACCTGGAGATTGAGTTGTTCGAGTTAACGGGAAGCGAGGTTGCTAATCCATCTCTGAACAAGCCTACATAACAACACTAGAGATCTGGTTCTTTGTGTTGATTGAAAAGACTTTGAGCAGAGTCTAGCTTTCCTGTTGCTATTATTTTCTGGAGAAAGTTTATTTGATTTTGATTTTGATTTTGATTTTGCAATGAAAAGAGTATGAGATGTTGTTAAGATTGGAGAAAGATGTAACGAGTGACAATGATTTATTCTCACTTCTAGTATTCTAAGGATACTCTAGCGGTAAAGTTCTTAAGAAAAAAAAAAAAAACCTCCTATCCACGTTAGAATACTAAACAATATCAAAGTTATCTGATAAGGATCCTATCAAGATAAGAAACCCAAACACAAGTGATGAGACTAGATTAGATTGAAGTTAGCAAGGACAAGAAGAGAGCAAATCAGTTCAAACTTATAAAGTGTATATGATACATGAATTCAATCTCAATGTCTACCATCTTCAATTTATGTGTTGCTTCCGGAAAAACAAACAAAGAATTTGGGGAAACAAAACAAGCATGGCAAATTAAGAGATTTCACATATTGCATGGAATTAGGGTTTTGATCCTAACCTTCCAGTTCCACTATATCAAAGTGATTTTGATCTTTTTGAGAAAACTTCACTGGTGAGTAAAGACATGAGATAGAGATGGAGATCACCCAAGTGAAAAGAAAAGTGGTTTGAGAGATGAGAACTCGAGAGAGCCGAGAGCTCCGTATGTTACTTTGTGTTTTTTTATTTACTTTTTTTATTTATTATTTTTGCTTTTATACAAAACTCGCTTGAATGGTAGCCGGTTTTTCATTAAAATAACGGTTAGGATTAGAGCAAGTAAAATCTATGGTTTTGATTTTAGCGGGTACCGTACCCATCAAAAAAATATGTGGGTATCGTAGAATGACCCCAAAACAAAAACCCACGGTGTTATAAAAAAACAAAACATAAACAAATACCCACAGTAAGTTGAATGATATTAAAAAAAAAAAAAAAGCCCTTTACTTCTCCCACGGTGACTTACATCAATAACTCTATCCAAAACAAAACTCATCCGTACAAAATAAAAAAGAAGGTAAAAAAAAATACTCTATAACAAAACAAAACAAAAAAGAAAAAAAAAAAAAAAAAACCACATTCGCAGAATACAAAAGAACATGAAAAGAAATATAAAGGAAAACCTAATTTTTAAGATATTTGATTTTGAAAGTAAATAAAATGCTAAATTTTAGGGATATTAAGTGCCCGTTTGGTAATGTTGTTCGAGTAACATTGTTTGTATTTGTGTGTTTTTAGATCCCTTAAAACAACCAGTTTAACCTAATTATTTAGCCAAGTTATAAACTTAGGTAAATTATGCAAATCTAGGTTAACACAAATATATCATATCATGCAAAGCAGCGGAAAAATGAAAAACACAATGATATGATCACCCAGGAAAACCAAATCAATAAAAAACCTGGGGAGGATTGAACTTAGCAATCCTCAAGGAAAAACTGAATCCATTATGAAAGAATTGAAATTTACACAATAGCGACTTAAACCATAACATCCTATCGCTACCTCAAGTAGGAAACTTACTACCACGACTACGTGACAGTTCCGAGTCCACGGACTACTTCTTTCTTGGATTTCTAGCAAGCACAAGCACTCCTACTTGTATATCTTTAAGCACTTGATTGTAGCAACTGAATCATCATCAATTTCTTCATATAATCTTGATCCTTGATAACCCTAAGTATGTGTGAAGGCAAACACCTCTAGATCTCATAGAAGATTTACACACACAGCAACAACAACCTCAAAAACGTGGCTAGGGTTTTCCCTTTTATATCTAGGGCAAAACATAAAACCCTACAAGTAAAATGGGCTTAGGTTGAGTTGGAAAATTCTGTAGAAAAACAATCTGCACGACTTTTGATCGGTCGAGTCTAATTCTCAATCGATTGAGCTAGGCAGAATTGCACAGTAAATTCTACAGCAACTCGATTCCAAATTTACATAAAAGGCACATACTTTGAGCAGTTTAAACAAGACTAAAACGTTTTTATCATGGTTTGCCAATATTACAAATTAGTATTCTAATACATTTAAACCTATAGGTCCTAGAACCTAACAAACTCCCCCTTTGGCAATCCTTGATAAAACACAAACATAACAAAATGCTCAAAGATTACATATAAACAGTCCGTTACAAATACAAAGCCCAACATAACAAATTCAACCTAATTACTATCCATCAGTTGCAAGTGTAGACAACAACATGACTAAATCAACCTGTATATTCTTGTAACATTTAAGAAACACATAAACGCATGTGTGGAAAATACAAGTAAAACAATATAACTTCTTGATTTCACAAAAACATAAACTACAAGACATATATCTTGAATAAACTCATCAATATAGATCAATAAGCAATGTAGCACAATGTGAAACAAGAAACAAATAAACAAAACAAAATATCTCCCCCTATCATGGACAACCTAACACAAACATCATAAACCAAAAAGATACATACAAAGTGAACCACCTAGATACAATCTAAAAACTCCACAGCTCCAAAAAACTCATAAAAAAAATCTCCCCCTAATTACAAAAAAACTCCTCTCATCACCATATATGCACTCCCCCTTTTTGTAACGAATTGCCAAATGGCACTCACTCATTATCAAAAGGAGGTGGCGATCTAATATTCTCCAAATCTACTCGCAAGACACAAAGCTCATCAAACATGTCCACCAAAAGCTGACCATGAGCAGCCTGAATAGTCATGAATGTCTGAATCATTCGAAGTAGAAGGCGGAGGAACATCAGTAACAGGAGGATTGTCAGACGCCTCAGTAGAAGTATCACCTGTAGAGGAGGGAGGATGAGGAGGTACGACACCAGAAAACTCAACCCTAGGATGTTTAGAGCTTTCTCTCAACTGAGTAGCCCTCTACCTAAGAAATGTGGCACCTATAGGAGCAATAATATGAACAGCCTCAGACGCGGGAAACTCCTCTAAACCAAGATGAAGGAGAATCTGTTGAACAAATACGGGGAAGAAAAGAACGTAAGCAGTAGAACTACTCCAATGAACCTTGTTCAAAGAACGAATAAACACATTAGACCTCCTGCTTGTATATCTTTAAGCACTTGATTGCAGCAATTGAATGATCATCAAGTTCTTGACATAATCTTGATCCTTGATAACCCTAAGAATGTGTGAAGGCAAACATCTCTAGATCTCACAAAAGATTCACACACACAGCAATAACAACCTCAAAAACGTGGCTAGGGTTTTCCCTTTTATACCTAAGGTAAAACATAAAACTCTACACGTAAAACGAACTTAGGTTGTGCTGGAAAATTCTGTAGAAAAACAATCTGCTCGACTTTCGATCAGTCGAGTCTAATTCTCAATCGATCAAGCTAGACAAAATTGAACAGTAAATTCTGTAGCAACTCGATTCCAAGACTAAAACATTTTGATCATGGTTTGCCAATATTACAAATTAGTGTTCTAATACATTTAAACCTAAAGGTCTTAGAACCTAATAGTATTTTTTGGAAATACATGTGAGTGAAAAAGTGTGTGAAAGTACATGTAATGTTGTTCAAAAACTGAAAATTGTTGCTTTAAATGCCATACCAAACGGCTCTTAAAAAGATCAACGCTGGGAATTGGTGTGACCCCTATATCCTTATCCCTTGGTGACCTACATCAATAATTCTATCCAAAAAAAAAAAAAAAAAACTCATCATTAAATAATGAAAAAGAACTTGAAAAATATATAGCAAAACAAAAAATCCTCTTCCGTACAGGATGACCAGACTATGAAAAAAATGTAGAAGAATGTGAAAACAAATAAAAAATAAAAAACCTAAATTTAAGGATTTCTGTTTTTGAAAGGAAAAAAAAAAGCAAGTCTGAATGTGAAAAAAAATAGAAGGGAAATTGGTGCGACTTTATTGATCCTATTTTTTAAACACTTGCATGAGAAGTTATTGGATAATGGATAAGGGTAATTTTGATTTTAAAAAAATCTAGTTGAAAAAGGAGAATCCTCTTATATATAGTATAAACTAGTCGCTAATCCGTGCAATGCACGAGATAGTTAAATAAAAAATAAAAATAAAATTATTTTGCTATTATAACTTGGCTATAAAAAAAATGCTATGGTGATGTCTTCACACAATACTCAACTACAATTAAATCTACCCTTCACCACCAATATAATCTATGTTATCTTGCACATTTGTTTGCATAACAAACGGGTTGTTTTCATCTTTTTTATAGATCAATCTATGATAGAGGAAAGAGATAAACTGTTCCATTGCAGGATGCATGATGAATGTCAATTTCCCAACTTATTTAGTGTAGAATGATGTTCTCTTTCCTCTTCTTTTGCATTGCATTACTTTGGGTAGTGTTCAGCACAAAGGATTGCATAAAACTTCTCGTAATCACAGATGCTTTGGTTGTGAACCCATGCACATATCATAAAGAGTGAATCCTACTTTGGATAGATATATTATAAAATTATTTAAATGGTTAAATTAAGCAATAAATAAAGAAGAAAAGTTGCACTAGCCACAAACTCAATTAGATTTCTCTTGAATAAAATGGTGTTATAAAGTGTTATAAAAAATGGAAAAAAAAAAAAAAATTGAGAAAGGGGAAGGTATACTTACACTTGAAAATAGAAAAATTGAAAATCTACAAATTCAATGCTTGATAATAGATCTACATATTGCATTCTCATATCCTCCATCTTCTGCAAGTTAATTGGATATAATTAAAAAGTTTTCCCAATAGAACACTCTTTCCTTTCCATTATACTTTGCATATTTTCATCCTTACCAAGTTTAAGAAAAGCTCTGTGGTCACTGAATAAAGAATGTGTGCACAAGTTTAAAATCAGTAATAAAATTAAGATTAACCATTAAAAAACCCCGCAAATTCCATAAAAAGGATTAGTATGGATCAGGTTAATAATCAACTTGCAAGAATCACCAATAAAGGATCTTCTTCATCAGCTTCTTCTTTCCAATTATTGGTAGCATAAATGGGTCACTATGTGCAAGAAAATCTGCAATTGTTAAGGCTGGATTGCAGCATTAAAAGATAGAATCCATAAGAAGCATCTTTCCAATATTTGGGTCCTAATGGTACAATGCAAAGATGGTGACCTGTTACATAAAATGTTTTTTTCTTTTAATTACAGTAAATATCCTAAAGCTGTTAACCAATACAGAAACTTATATCCAATGGTATATACCAAGTGGGGCAAATGCCTCTATATCATCTAGAGCCCAATCGCTTTAAAGCATTTTGAATCACAAGAGCATCTGATGGCTAAAGTGCTTTTGCCAAAAATGTTCAAATAGTTCTAAGCAACAAACTTTTAATATGCAATCATAGTTCTTTTAAATTTGACAATCTTGGGTAACTGACACTGAATCAATGCATTATGGATCATCTTTGCATACAATTTTATTATAAATAAATGACAAAAAAAGGAAATAAGAAAAGGGTTTAAATTAATCAATAAACAAATTAGGCTAACTAAATTGGAGAAACATGTTTCATGGAAAGAGAATCTTGTATTTGCTAAATAAACTTTCATGGTGCTACCTTAATACACAACAAAGATACAAAATTTGTATTGATCTAAATGCTCAAAGAAATATAGAGATTTGGGAACTATTATATCATTTAATTATATGTGTCTCAAATTTTTTCATTTCTATAAGGTTTTGATCTTACTACTTACATCAATAGAAGAATTGCTAAGCATGAACCACCATTAAATTTTGGCTTCAAAAAGATTTATATGCTTATATAATAGTGGCTGTGAACATTAGAAAGTGCTGACCATTATAATAGTGCATTCTTCTGCTTCCCTCTCCTTCTCTAGTTCCATCAATAGACTCAATCTCTATTTCATGCAATTCAACCTCAACATCGCAAAACATTACTATGTCTGCATATTTGTAAATGTTATTTGCAAGCATATAAATGTTCAACTTGTAGTATATTTATAAATGTTCTTCCTCTTTGACCCTTTTTTATGTTCTCAATAATAATGTACTATTGAAATGGTTACTTTAATTTAACTAAAATTTTTCTCAAATTTGAATCACATACACAAACCAAAATTCAATAATACATATAATTATTCCTCCATTTTTCTAACAATTCATGTTAACATATGGTGGTAGTACAGTGTAAAATTTTGAGAGAATGACTATAAGATATCCCATGCATACAATCTAAAAATGTAGTAAAAATTAAATATTTTTGCTTTCTTTCTTCTCTTTCGTGACATCCAAGAAAGGCTTTAAAATTGTGGTTTCTTAGCCCCAAAATAGCCATGTAATTTATTTGAGGTTCTAATTTCAAATATTCACTTTAGCCACTACATTCCTTGATTTCCTTTAGCAACCAAATACAACGTTTTTGGGGAGGAAAAAAATAAGCCCAAACAGCTATATAAAGAAGATGCCCAAATCTCAACCAAACTAAATAAAAACCTAAAATTATTCATATGTATTCTATTACTACATTTTCTTAGTAACTAAACACAAATCATTATTAAACAAAGAAATTGTAATGTCATAAAAAGAGAGGGTTTAGAAGAAACCTCATATAATACACAAAAGTACTCATCAAAGTCCATGGGCAGTCCATGTAGAGAATACTTGTAGTTAACAATAGTGCAAGGCTGCAAGCAATTTGCAATACAGATTAAGATCATTCCCCAATAAAATATTTATCTAAAATAAGAGAGAGAAATGGGAAGGGACATAAATAATAAATTCGAACATCTTGTTTGGACTACATGATCTATGTTATTAATTTAAAATTTCAAAGTTTCCTGGCTTTCATATGAAAGGTTGCTAGAGCAACATGTCAAGGAATTTAGGATTTTGAAGATAATTGAGTCAAGATTTGTATCAAGATACAAAATAGTCCATCAGATTTGTGAGGAAAATCATCAAATTTAAAACTTAAAAGGTACTAATTCTGAAACTATTGCATCAATAGGAGGAGAAAATTGAACTTTAAACATTTAACATCTTTACTCACTCTTCAATGTTTTGGTTAAACATTTAACATTACTCAATTAGAATTTTTTTTCAACATACCATCTAGCTACCACTTCTATTTTGGGTTATCATCTCTAACCACTATCTAAAATTTTGTGGTTGTCTATGCTTCCCAACCAACAAAAAATTATGTTCCCCACCAGTAAACTAACTTCTCAATTTTGCAAGTATTATGCCTTCTAGAATAATAGAAAAAAATCTTTAAGAAATTTCATCAAACACCTTGTGCACATGTAAAAGAAAAAACACTTCATGAAAGTAGACATTGTTAGAAATTGTCTATTACTCTACTTTCAAATAGTAGCATAATAGTCATAAATCATTGCAAAACTTCAATTTAACAGCGAAAATTCCAAAACATGTATGCCTCAATACTTCCAAATCTGCTATCCAAGCCCGTATCCTACCAATCAAATTGCTTGGTAATTTAATTGCAAATAAATATTATGCAATGGATTTTAAAATCTCCAATGTACTACCTAGGGCCATATCTTCAATGTTATGACATGCAATCATGTATCAATCTCCCCTTCAAAGCTGTTAATCCTTTAATTTTTATTTTTATCAATAAGTGACCCTCTTAGTCCTTTCCCTAGTCTAAGAACCCTTAAATTTCATAGTAATACTACTTAATAGTGTAGTAATCAGTTCTTACAATTAAATTAATTGTGAAAATTGGTTCGTGCAAAGCAAATCCCCCCACTTTTCAAAGGCAACAAAGCAATGAAAAATAACCCACTACTTGCCTATTAGATTCAATAATCAATATATCAGCTTGGATCATAGTGATGTCTCACAAAATATGCTTAAAAAATAGATATGGAAAAAGAAAAAACACAACTCTACCTTTTCACTTTGCTATTGCTAGAAATTGTAGCCAACCACTAAACTCTATAGGTTTAGTCCTCCACTGTGCATGGCAGAAAGCAAAAACAAAAATCAAAACTAGGTAGGGATCTTAGCTTCCATGGTTATACCTAAATTTAAAATACAAACCTTACAATAACTAACAAAAATAACTATACTTGGGTTAGATTTTTTTTTTTTTTTTTTTTTAAACTAAGGTCTTTGGGTTAGAATTGATTTTGTTCTAGTAGAAAAGATTAAAATGGTGTCACCTTGCAGTAAAATCTTCATCTTCTTCTACATAGAAATCTCCCTCCAAGATACTCCCACACGGAAATAGAAGAAGAAGAAGAAAGTTCCACAATTGAAAAACTATCTTAACTTTTTAAAAATAAAAATAAATAGATAAGAGAAAGAAACAACAGTGATTTATGAACAACATACTTGGTTGGTTGCATTCCTGCAAAGGATATGGTTAGGAGACATAGTTTTGATTGAATTTGCTAAAATATGAAAGAGAGAGCAATGCAGCCAATAATTGAAATCAGCCAACTCCACTACTAGGTCCAAACTGGTCAATCTATGCTAATCATTTAAAAGAAACACTCCCAAACGTAACCCTAAATCATAATTAACAGCCAAAAACAATAGAACAAAATTAAAAACTTACTGGTAATGTTTTCGGAGAAGTTCTAGTCTGATTATAAAGTCCCTCAGTTTTTTCTCTCCCTTTCTGACTCTCTCTGCCCCTTATTAAGGCTCTCAATGAACAATAATCATGTAAGGCACTTTTGGTTTTTTAAAAAAAACCACAAATTTACTCCAAATAAAGAGAATTGGTAAGGGGGAAAAACTAAAATTAAAATAAAAATCACTAACCATTCTTTATAATGCCAAGAGATGAATCCCATGTAGAACTTGATCTTCTATAGGGTTTCCCTAGGTTCAACGAAGCCAACATCATTTAAATCCATAGTTGATAACAAACCCTGATCTTAGACAATTTATAAAAAATTAGAATCTTTACTTTGATGAAATTTGGAACTCTAACTTCAAATTGTTACTTATTTGACATTGAAAGTTGTGAGAGACTTGGAGAGAGACAGTGGTTGTGTGAGGATTTGAATAGGATTGGAGTGACGGTGGTTGTGTGAGATTTTGCATCATTCAGTAGGCTGCCTTTTCGTGGCGGCGGCGATCTGTGGCAGCGGCAATCTGTGGCGGTGGCGGTGACAGTGGGAGAATCTGAGTTTTGGGTTTTGATTTTGGAGGAAGGAAAGGATGAGCTTTAGGTTTAGGGGAAGGAGATGTTAGTGTGTGAAAAAAGAAGAGAGAATTTTTCATTTTTTGGTTTTAAAGAGGTATCGGGTTTTGTAACGTGTATTTGGTGGGGGAAAAATTAGATTTATTTTTAAATAAAACTTAAAAAATAGGAAAAAAATTTAAATGCTAACGTGGAAAATTGTGAAAGTTTTAGAGGCTTCAGTTATATATATATATATATATATATATATATATATTACTCCTGTCTCATTTGTAATTAATTTTCAAAGTTATGTACTCTATCTTAAACTTTTCTCATCTGTATCTAATAAATGAAATTAAGTATAGGCCACATGTCCATTGGTGTGAAGCACAATATTATTCAAAAGTTATACTTGTTCTTTTAATTATTATTATTATTATTGTGAGGACAGAAGTGTCAGAATATGTTTTTGGGCCTTGGGCCTGATCCGAGGGTATTAACTTGCCCGAGAAGGGTTTAGTGGTAATAAGGATACCGAACTTAAAAAGCCGCCAAGCAAACTGTTGTGGTAGAGGCTGGTGAGAATGGTCCAAGGAGGGGTATATCCTCGGCTAATTGAGGTGAAGATCAGATGATATGCCATGATGTTTAAAAGGAAATTCTAGAAGGCGTAGTGGATGAAGATATACTCCAGAAGAACACAAAAGGGAAGAACAAATGGGAAATATCTCGAAGAAACCTACTGCCACCGCATTAAAGACTCTACACCTACCTCTCTGGCCATATTAATGAGGAAATAACATCTGAATAGTGGTGATCAGTCTTACAACTATTGTTTGGAGACTTCAAGAGAGCGGTGGATGGGACAAGTATCTATTCTGAGGGTGATCTAATCCATACGTGGAAGATGGTGGGAGGAAAAAAAGAGGAGATAAAAAGAAAAGGAAGACCTTCAAGAAATAAAAAATAAATAAATAAAAAAGAGGAAGAAACACTGTACACACTACCATCAACTGTAATTTGTCTCTAAGAAAAAAGAGGAAGAAACACCATACACACTACCATCAACTATAATTTGTCTTTAAGAGAAAAGGAAGATCAATACAAATCATCCTCAGCTTACATCCGAAGAGAGTTTATGTTACATAAGTAGTTCTTTGCATGTGATTTGATCTGCCCATTATCTTTGTTTTTTCAACATCCAAATAAACCTAGGTTTCAAGCCCACACTCTACAAATTTTATTGTATTAGGCTTTTTGGGCCTAACCCCATCATACTTTTGGGTCTAGATTTGAATTGTGACCTTACAATTATTATTATTATTATTATTTAAAATTCATCAACACAAAAGCAGTTCATCTAATCCAGATTCATCAAAGTTAGTCTCTTCAAAATAAAATTGCTAACTAGAGTTCTATTATTGTTATTTTTTTTAATATTTTGGAAGACAAGTTTAGAGATTTATTAGTGGAAACATTTAAGAATGGTGGGGATTTAAAAAACCCTGCCTAGTAGACTATCTTAAGAACACTAGATGATCTCTTTTCTTATTTAACATTTATTGTAAAAGTGTTGCAAAAATATTGTGAACATAATATTTCTAATTGGTTAATTGTGCTTATAAGACACACCAGTACTTCCTATTTATACTAGTTCAAGTCGGTTAAGTCACCAAACTTTGATGTTTCTAGCCCATATTTTTTCTTTTACCAAGCTTCTGGACTCTTCCTTTGTCTCTATAGCTTTGGTCCTATATCTAACGAAAAAGAGTTTAAGCAGCTTTTGATTTCTTTAATGTTTAACTTAATGGAGCAATGCGAGGTGACAATGGAATTCTATATAAAAGCTTAAAGTTTTCCAACACTTGAGCATCTTCAACAATCAAATCCTTTTTCTTTGGTTGAATACAA
Source organism: Castanopsis chinensis (assembly GCA_032878915.1). Lineage (NCBI taxonomy): Eukaryota > Viridiplantae > Streptophyta > Magnoliopsida > Fagales > Fagaceae > Castanopsis > Castanopsis chinensis. Next base: position 4,787,843 of record JAVQMG010000131.1, on the reverse strand, counting down.
CATTATATTTACTGGTTGAACTATAACTCATCCATTCCAAAGTAGTAGTGACGGAACACCGTAGAAAAGTCCATAGTTTCATGATCCTTGCAAAACTCTATATATCTACAGGAAAGAATTGGTTCATTGGCCAAAATGGCCAAATACCACAATTTTCAGAAATTAGTAGCAAAAAAACATTGTTTCAAAAATAAATAGGGAAACACTGTATTCAAACAATCTGTACATCTAATTTACACAATTCTATTTAAATATACAGTAAACATGATGTGAAGAGAGCAAATTTTATTAATGTAGAAATAGACTTTATCAATGCAGAAAAACAAATTCGATTATTGTGAAATTTAAGCACGAAAAAGCATTCAGATTTGGCGTTTAAATTTATAAAACACGATTTTAGTAGGTGTTTTATGAAAAAACAGTTAACAATTTTTTAAATAGTGAATAGAAAATAATTTACACAAAAAAGAGAGTGAACAATTTTTTAAATAATGCTAAACAGAAAATAATTTTATGCAAAATCATATAAATAGATTTTGCAGAAAACAGTGAACAATTTTTATGAAAAAAGAATGAACAGTTTTAATTAATATAGAAAAAAGATTTTATAAATGCAGTAAGCAGATTCAAATATACAGTAAACATGATTTGTAGAGAGCAAATTTTATTAATGTAGAAATAGATTTTATCAATGCAGAATAACAAATTCGATTATTGTGAAATTTAAGCATGAAAAAGTATTTTGATTTGGCGTTCAAATTTAGAAAACACAATTTCAGTAGGTGTTTTATGAGAAAACAGTGAACAATTTTTTAAATAGTGAACAGAAAATAATTTACGCAGAAAAGAGAGTGAACAATTTTTTAAATAATGCTAAACAAAAAATAATTTTATGCAAAATTGTAGAAATAAATTTTGCATAAAATAGTGAACAATTTTTATGAGAAAAAACTGAACAATTTTAATTAATGTAGAAATTAATTCATAATTTGAAATTAAAATCTATTTTACAATGCTTCTACTTAAATAAATAAAAACATAAAAAAGTTGTTTATGTTTATGTTTATGTGTATGTTTATGTTTATGTTTATTTGTTGATTATCCAAAAAAAAAAGTTATAAGGAACTCGAGTTTACTAAACTCGAGTTCCTTACAAGGTAGTACCTTAGAAACTATGTTGCATGGAACTTGAGTTTACCAAGGTCGAGTACCATATTATTTTTTTAAATCGCACAAATTCCAGGTCAGTAGTGCCACTTTGGCTGAACTTCTAGGTACTCAAGTTTCTTAAACTCGAGTACCATTTAGAACTCAAGTTTAAGAAACTCGAGTACTAGAAAAGTGGTATTTCCCTATTTATTTTCGAAACAATGTTTTTTTGCTACTAGTTTCTAAAAATTGTGGTATTTGGCCATTTTGGCCTTGGTTCATCAGTTTAGGACAATTCAACATAATACATGTAGCACAATAGTTTAATTTTCATCAGATTCTATAGGGCAGTAAATTAATGTGCAAGGCCATTGGTTTGACAACCGGATTAATTGAGTATATCCATCCATTGCTTTTTGTTTTAACAAATAGGATTGTGAAATGTCATTGGGCCCAATCATTATCTATTTCATAATCACATGTAATCAAACTCCATTATATGGATGCATCATGACCATTAAAATTTGATTTCATGATTTTTTTTTTTTTTAATCCAATAGTCCAATTAGAGCTCATGACACGCAATATTGATTGTTACGACATCAAGATTTATTTTATGCAAAACCTTAGGAAATCAAACAATCAAAACTATAGGTTTATCCTTGGTATGTGAAATAACCATTATGCCCTTAGATAAGGTTAAATTGGATTGCAAAATGGGGTGTGTAGGTGATGCAATTATGTGGAGAGAACAAAAATGTATAATTATGCAAAATTAATGTTCCAACATAAATACTATTACCAACACAAGAAAAATATTAAAACGAAAATAAAAATAAACATAAACATTAGCATGTATACTAATAAATTGCTTTATGAGAAAACTAGGATGAATCACTATGACTTTATCAGTCATCTCTCAATGTCAAATAAATTTTCATTCATTGTATCTTTTATTGAGAATAGTATACTAGAAAATAATTATATAAATAAAACTTAATAAATTATGTTATATAAATGAATAAATTTAAGCACATTTGCTATTATCTATAGATATGATCCTCAATTAAATGTTTGTACATGAATCATCTAATATTTGCATGATCAAAATTTAAAAATTGATTTGAAATAGTTGGTTTAATGCAAGGGTTAGGAACTCATAAGTGGTTCATATGTCAAATATTAGGATGACCATAAAAACCATATTACTAAGAGGAAAACCACTTATGAAAAAAAAAAAACTGACACATAAAGATGTAGCAAAAGAGATGAAATTTAAGATTATAACATTATCTATACTACTATTGTGAATCATGTATGTGTTACATGATAACACTGAGGGTCCAAGCATAGTTTGAAGATTAAAACTACATCTTGATGTGTGACTAGGAGATATTAGACTGCCATAAACTTGAAGGGGTGTTTGCCATTATCCATCTTTAGCCAACACCAATAATACACCACATATCTTTAAATTTAATCATGTTGGTATCTTAACTATTTTGGCCATTTTTTCTTAAACACTATGATTGTTTTGGTTTAAAATGGTAACATTTTTTTGAATCTTTTAAATGATGATCTAAGACTTCTAGGGTCATTCATTGCATCAACTCCTTTCACTTTAGACAAGTTGGCAAAGCTACAAGCAAAGTTTGCAGTGAAAGCAATCTAGATGATACCAAGGCCAAAAGGATTCCCTCTAAGTCAAACAATGTCAACATTAAGATTTTTTTTCTTGACATTTGATTTTGCAAAAAATCTTTCCCATAATTCTCTAGTAAGCTCAAAATCATACTACTATTGCTTTAATTGTATCTGATGAACCTGCCAAAGATAAGAATAGAGGTTTGCAATAAATTATGAAAACTAAATTTGAAACCTAGTAAACTTTTGAATTCATTTCTTTGTACACTTGAATGATGTTGTAGGGATGATATTATGTGAAGAGTATAAAATGTATAATCATGCAAAATATATGTGCAAACATAAACACTATTACAAATAAAATTACAAACTTTAACATGAACATTAAAAAAAAAAAAAAAAGATATATACATCTAATATTATATGAGAAAATTAGACTAAAATTATTTGCATTACTATGATTTTATCAATCATCTCAATCTTGAACAAAATAGTCTTTGGTTATTGTCAATTGTGTTAGGAATAGTATACTAGAAAACAATTACGTGAAAACTTAATCAATTAAGCATTAACAATATATATATATATATATTAGAGTCCACTTGTCATTAAAAATAGAAAATATCTAAACTTAATTGTTTGCACATAAATAATCTAACATTGTGCATATATGATTAGAATTTTAAAACTAACTACTTGCAGGCCCACACAATGTCTGAGAGTAGATAGATATTTTGTATTTGTGATATATTGTATAATTTGTTATCTAAATTTTTTTTTTTTGAAAATAATTGTTTTCTCCCCTAAAAATTAAGCAATTTCTAAAATTAGTTTTCATCTCTCTATCTCTAAAAATCTATCATTCTATTACTTTGAGCTTGTTTTGATTGATATTCTTTCTTTATGAGGTGGTACATTCTCTTCAAAATTATGTTATATTGCAATATGTATTTATAATATTTTTTTTTTTGTACAACTAAGCTTTTTAAGTTTCAAACAAATTATTCAAATTCTTTCTTATCTTAATGGAGATTATCATGGTCATCAAAATTCATAACAAAATTATACTTAACAGTACTCAAAATATTTATAGCCACATTCAAATGCATATCTAAAATTGTGTTTTGATATAAATTTCAGAATAAATAAGTATTAATTCAAAGAAAAATCAAATCAAAAGTATAATAGGAAGATAGAATACTTGTGACAAGAAATTCAAAACACAACAACAAAACGTATTAAACCCAAATAGAGTTTTAAAAAAACAATGATTAATTCATCAACTTAAAGTAGAGTTGTAAGAAAAAATAAAAAAGAAGAGAGAGAGAGAGAGAGACTGAAAAATCACTTTTTTAGGAGAAAATGTGAGAAAGATTTGAGAAGTCATGTTTTATGTTGGCTTTATTCAGTGATAAAAGTTTATTTGTAAAGCATTTTTTTAGTGATGTATTGTTTTCTGGGTTTTCATGTAAGTTGGGGTAGTGTACTTGATCCATTCCTTGAAGACTAAAAGCTGGATCAACCAATGATCTTGCAGCCTAGAAGAGACCATCTCAAGACCTAAGCTGCCCGCAAAGTCCACATGGCAAGTGCTTTGTCTAAGAGTGAAATCGTGCACCTCGTGACCATCTCGCTACCTTAAGGGGGTGAACAGCTCTCGAGTTGCACGATCTATCTACTTTGTAATTACACCTACCATAGCCAATCTGCCAACACACACATGCGCGCGCGCACACATACACACACACACACACACACACACATAGTTGTGAGGCGTTGCAAGGGGTTTTAGATAAGTATTGACCAAACCCTAGAAACCTAAGGGTGCTAGTAGTGTGAAGCCATTCCTTTGTATGAAAAGATAGAGCTTTTTCCTTAGAGAAAAACCAATTTTCATCTCCCTTTTCCGTCTCTTTCATTCCATTAGTAGAGATTCTATAAACACATTCCTCATCCACAAACACATACCTGTCAATGAGTGAATAGCTAAGGAAACTTGAAAAGCCACAGGTTAAATTTGTTAGGACATATGTAGTTCAAGTTGTTGACATATGTCACTATTTTATGTAATTGGCTTATCCTTAGACAAAACGCACTTTACTTGTAATTGGGTAAATTTAGGATGTGTTTAACGCATCAAGAAACAGCGTTTCAAGACTAATTGTTGAAGTCATTAAGTCTGTCCAAGAAATAAACAAGGAAGTGCAAGTTTACTAAAGCTCGACACCTATCTCGACACATGCATCTATCGAGCTTTAAGAATCTGTTTTATCCCGAGCCTCAACAGATTCTCAACAGATTCTCGACACCTCTATCTGTTGAGATTTAAAGAAAACAGATTTTCAGTTCTATTTTAAGTCCAATCCGTGAATGTGTCTTTGGGACTTCTTTTCTCCTAACCCTAGACATATAAAAGGATTGTTTTAAGGGTCATCAAACAGATGCAAGTTGCACAAGCATTGAGAAACTCTTGTTCATGCAATTTGTGATCAAAAAGACAAAGTTCATGCCCTAGTTCATCATTTGTGAAGAAGTTGCTGTGTAATGTGCACCATAGGGTTTTGTAACCAAGCATCTTCTTGATATTCATCGTGTGGATGATTTGAAGAACTTTGCAACCAACAACTCTCTCTCTAGTTGGTGAATTGAAGTCGTGTAGTGAGATTCCCGCAATTAGTTAGTCACGTACTTGGGAGCCATGCATTGAAAGGAGAAACTGTCACTACAGAGCAAGTCCAATTGGATATTGGGGTAAGGATTCAACTGTATGTTGGTAAGGTACTTGGGATTCCTTGCTTATAATCGCTTGCTGTGATAATAGTAGAGTTTTGGGTGTGGTGACCTTAAATCACCCGATGGGGTTTTTGCCTTCAAGTTTTCCCCATTCGTAAACAAATCACCGTGTCTTTTATTTTCCGCTGCATACTTTAGTTTTTAGTGATTTGTTTGTGCTGCCACGTGATTTTGCATGTTAACTTGATTAATTAATAACTCGGCTAATTAATCAATTCAATTTATCACTAGAGGTCAACGCATTTATGGCCTGTCAAGTGGTATCAGAGCAAGCACACTCTGATTAGGGTTTAATCCTTGTGTGTGTGATCCATTGACCCCTGCTGTCATGGATAGAGGTCAATCTCTTATTATACCTTTATTATTTGATGGCACTAACTATGCATACTGGAAAGTACGCATAAGAGTTTTCTTGCAGTATTTAGATGAGAAAGTGTGGCAAGCTGTGGAGATAGGTTGGACTAAGCCTATAGAAGCGCCAGCCGATTGGGATGATGCCAAGATCAAGGCAGCAAATTTCAATAGTAGAGCATTAAATGCCTTATTCAGTGCAGTCACCAATGAGGAGTTCAAGAAAATTTTCTCAATAGAAACTGCTAAGGAAGCATGGACCATTCTCCAGACAACCTATGAGCGAACTAAAACTGTCAAGGATTTAAAGCTACAGAGGCTCACTACAAGCTTTGAAGAAATTAAGCTGGAGGGGGATGAGTCATTTGATGAGTTTTATGCAAAGCTTAAAGACATAGTGAACTCAGCCTTCAATCTTAGGGAAACCATTCCTGAACCCAGGATAGTAAGGAAAGTGCTCAGATCGCTGCTCGAAAGATTCCATGCTAAGATTACAGCAATAGAGGAATCGAAGGATATTGATAGAATTCCTTTAACTGAGTTGGTTGGAAACTTGCAAACCTACGAGTTAGGGCTGACTAGGATAGGCAAGTCAAGCAAGGGCAAGAGCATGGCACTAAAAGCCAAGAGCAGTGAAACAGACGATTCTTCCGACGATGAAGATTCTAAAATGAAGTCCTATATTACAAGGCAATTCAAGAAATTCATAAAAATGCCAATGGAAAAGGCTTCAACAAAGACCGTAGGCAATCCAGTTCTTCTCAATTCAAAAATTCAAATAAAAGGAAGAAGGATGTCAAGGATGGCAGTCAGTACATTGTTCCAGCTAGACTGAAATGCTTTAGGTGTCAAGGCTTCGGACACATGAAACAAGAGTGTCCTACGTACCTTAAGAGCATAGGGAAGAGCAAGGCACTTGCTGTTACCTTAAGCAACACGGAGCCCGAGGATGATTTCGACAATGAAGATGACGAAATTTTGAATGCCTTCACTGCCGTTGTTAATCCTGCTGATGGGGTTACTAAAGAAGTGGATGAAGAAAAGTAATTGGTGGATGCCAAGTGTGAGACTATGGATGATCAAGATGATATCCATACCGCCTATGAGAAACTGTACAAGCTTTCTGAGAAGCATAAGAAACTCTATAAGCTGGCCACCAAGAAGCTCAGTGATGTGGAACTTGACCGTGAGGAGCTTTCCACTAAGGTTGATAAAGCAAATCAGACAATTGGAGCACTAAGGTTCGAAAACAATTTCTTGGCTGAAAGGACCAAGAAGCTTGAAGCGGAGCTGTTTCAAGTCAGAACACAATTGGAAAGGACATCAAGTGCAAAGCTGAATAAGATGCTAAGTGTTCAGAAATCTTCTTCGAATCGTACTGGATTGAGGTATAAATTCTCACTCTCTAATACTCCTTCTAGTACTACTGTTTTTTTTCCACCTGCTAATAACATTAAAACTGAGGATAGAAATGTTAAACTGTATTAGCAAGTGAGAACGTAGACAAGGGCAAGTCTATCCTAGAAGCACCCCCTAAAGTTAAGAAAAAGGAAACTAGAAACCCTAGGACTAAGAAGGCTATCTCTCAAAAGCTCAAACAGAAGAAGCAGTATCTCTGTTATCATTGTGGTTTTGCCGGTCATACTCGACCAAATTGCTACAAGTGGCTAGCCACTCAACAAAGTAATGGCTTGATAGCATTTGGGAACCAGAATCAGCTTCAGACCTCTCTTGCTCCTCTTGGAGACATTCTTAAAGCCCTCATGTTCCTTTCGAACTTGAACAGTTTAAACTCTTCCCCCTCTTCACCGGTTCAAGGGTTGGCTAAAAGGAAAGGTTCTTCCAAGGTGTGGAAGGCAAAGGGATCTAAGTGATAGCGGTCACTTCTTCTTCTGTCTCTCCCCGTTTTATTGTTTTGCATTACTTGTGTGTTGCTTTACTGTTTTGAGTCAGTCTAGTTTTATGCATTGTTTTGCTTTCTTTAAACTTGGTTTTTGTTTGTGTGTTTTCAGTTCTATGTTTTTTTTTTTTTTGCTTTTCTGATAAAATAAAATAAAATAAATTGAAAAATTGAAAAATACAAAAACAGTGTGTGTTTGTGTGCATTGATTCTTGTGAACCTTAAAATGGTCATTGAAACAGAGTTTTCTAAACTTTGTATCATCTGTAGCTTAGATGAGCATTCTTCTGCACAACTAAGCAAGTAAGCTTTATAGCTCTTTGTTTGTGATGAGTAAGGTTAAGTGATCTCTTCTACTTAACACTCGTATTACTCTTTTTGATGGGTAGGACTAGAAAATCCTAAGAGAAAGGCATAAATAACCATCTCACCACTGTTACTCGTCAATCATGATATGACATCTGTATGCCTCGGCATAGCAAAAGTGTAATGTCAAAAACTTAACATAATTGGGTATTTCTTTTCTTTCTCTTATACGCCCATGCATGATATGTTTAATAAAAGAAAATATGCAAAGAAATAAAAGCAAAAAGATTAAAAATACTTTAAAATATGGTTGCAAGCGTATTTTCTAGGAGATGTGAGAGCTATAGGATATACCTCGAAGGTGATAGTCTCCACCAAACAGTTATGATTGTGTGTGAGTTAAAGTGATTTTCTCATATCTCAAATCGTCATAACATTGAGACACTTATGCAATCTTGCGATGTTTTCACACACAACATGCAATATTCCTTGCTATTCTTGGTACATGTGCAGGTACAATGTGATTTGGTCATCACAAGGTTTACATGCGTTAATGTATGCTCACTAAACTGTCTTAACTTGTTTTTGAAATATAAAATTGGTTAGACTTGTTTAGTGTGTGAGCATCCGTGTTTTGGGATCCATGTGCGTTAAAATTCTTGATAAGAAATGTTATTGAGAGCTAAATATGTTGTTTGGATCTTTGGTTGAGTTGCATACGTGATTGCATTATGTCTATGTTTTTCCTCTCTTGAAAAACTGTTTTTAAAGGCATCTCGATACCTCCTCGACACCTCTCGATACCTAGCTGTCTGTCGAGCTTCTTAGATATTTTCTCAACGCAGTCTCGACACCTGGTGGATCGATCGAGAAACTTTCTGTCTGCTCAATAGCTTCTCGACAGCTTCTGGATCGATCAAGGTTCCTTCATGCTTGATCCTTCTTTCTCGACACATGACCTCGATAGTTGCATCTGTCGAAGTGCATTTTCTCGACATCTACCTCGATAGTTGTCTCGACACCTCTTGATACTTGCATCTGTCGAGAATTACTGAAGGGCTATATATTCTTTCCTCGCGATTTTCTCTCATTTCGCTCGATCACTCTCACTCGATAGCTCGTGTTTTCCCTCCCAAAACCTTTCTCACTCACTCCAAACCTCTTCCTAAGGCTTCTTCAAGTGTTCTTCTTATTTTTCCACACTTGGTAAGCATCTTTTCTCTCATTCTTCATGCATTTCATGATTTACACACCTAGGGTTTTAGGTTTTTGAAAATTTTTGGGGTTTTTCAAAATTGTTGAGAATTTCATAAAATTTTTGGGTTGGTTTTATAGATTTAATCTTTAAAACTACATGCATTGCATCACATTAGCATTCTCATTGTATTTTCATGCATTTAGATGTGTGCAAACCTGTTGTGTGCTGTTAGATTTGGATTGGGCTGAGCCCATGATGTTTTTATGTTGCATGTCACATGTTCATGCATTTTCCATGCATACGTTCTTTCTTTTCAATATATTCTTCCTATATTGAACTGTTTGGGACTTTTCTGTTTGTCTCTCTTCTTCTCTCCCTCTCTATGTTTGCGTTAGTAGTGTCTATGGCACCTAAACGTAAGTCTATTCCATCCTAGAACCCTCTGCGTTCTAAGGGATCTTCTTCTGATTCCACTCCGTTGTCTATCCGGTTCCGTGATGAGAAAGCCCATAAGGACTTCTCGGAGAACTTCTCTAAACGAGGTGTTCATTCGGAACGCCACGTTGTCCTAGCAGACTTTACTGACACTGACCTACCCAATGTCATTCACAGTCGGGCTTGGGAGTCACTGTGTGATGTCCCGATCACCTGTCCTCTTGTGTTGATATAGGAGTTCTATTCCAATATCCATGGGATTGATTCTTTAGTACCTCTCTTCTACTCTAGCGTTCGAGGTATGCACTTTGCTGTCACCCTAGAGTTAGTCTCCGAGGTTCTTCATGTCCCTAGAGTGGATCATTCTAATTACCCTAGTTGTGAGCGTCTATGGACTGTGTCCAAAGACAAGATGATCTCGGCGTTCTGTAAGTGTCCTTCCTCATGGGGAGATCATCAGTACACACCATGTCGGCCTTTTGCTAAAGGTCCTCGTTTCCTTAACATGGTGATGACTTTTGTTTTGCACCCACTTTCTCACTACAACTCTATCACAGAGCCTCATGCTCGATTTTTGTTGTCTCTTCTTGAGTCTCTCACTATAGACTTCCCTTCACACTTTATCTTTTCTATCATAGATGTCTATAGAAATACGGCCACCCGTGATAAGCTCATTTTCCCTTCTGCTATCACGAGGATACTTCGCCCTTTTTCCATCCCCTTTCCTTCGTCCGATCCATATCATGTCATGTCTACCATAGACGCCGCTACCGTAAAATGTAGCGAGGCACAGTTCAGATCGAGATAGTCAGATCCTGCTACTCCTTCCTCCCGTCTGACTACTTCCAGATCTACTCGAGCAACATCTGCTCATTCTTCTTTGAGCGACATCACTCTAGGAGACATTATGGCGTAGCTTCAGCGCATGGATGCTCGCCTCGATACACTCTCCACAGAGTTGTATCAGGTGAACGTTCGTGTTGGTTGCGTCGCCAGGCGACAGGCGACCTTGGGCAGCTTTGCTCCAGAGGCTTCTCCTCCACCACCTCATGTTTCTTCTAAGATTGAGGATGATGATGACGGTGATGACAATGATGCTTCAGATGATAATGATGGAGATGCGAGCTCTTCTGATGAGATGTCCACTTGACACTCTACCCTTTGTCACTCGTGACAAAAAGGGGGAGTAGTTTTGGTGTATGAGAATAGTCATACTTAGGGGGAGAGCTAGTATAGGACGTTTTTGATAGGGGGAGTGTTGATTTGAGGGATGTAATGAGGATCATATGTATTTTTTTTTTCTATCTTTTTAGAGATACATTGATCATGTATTGACATACATTGTACTTATTTCCTGATATATATAGGTTGGTAAAGTACTTGGGATTCTTTGCTTGTAATCGCTTGCTGTGATAATAGTGAAGTTTCGGGAGTAGTGACCTTAAATCACCCGATGGGGTTTTTGCCGTTAGGTTTTCCCCATTCGTAAACAAATCACCGTGTCATTTATTTTCCACTGCATACTTTAGTTTTTGGTGATTTGTTTGTGCTGCCACGTGATTTTGCATGTTAACTTGATTAATTAATAACTCGGCTAATTAATCAGTTCAATTTATCACTAGGGGTCAACGCATTTGTGGCCTGTCAAAATCCAATCTTTATTAGTGGTGATTCCAATGGAGCATCAATGGAGGCTCTCCAATAAGCTAGAAAGAGAAAGGACTTAGTGAATTCGGTTTTCTAGCTAGAGCCTGAAGGACTCAAGTATATGTGGGAACTTGCCTAGTGGAGATTTTTTACAGTGGTCAGGGGAGAGGTTTTTATGCCCGGGGCTCACTTTTCCTCTTCCATAACACTTGTGGTGTTATATGTGGTTTGTTTGTCTCTCTCCCTATTTTCTTTAGCTTACTATATTGTCATGCTTGTGTAGTGTAGTTTGTGTGTTTGAAAATTTGCTAAGTCACTCATACTTTGACTATTACTTAGTTTAGTGTTAAAACCAACTTAGCCAAAAAAAACTTTTGTACGAAGGGTTCAAAATACTTGCTAGGTCGTATATACAATATTTTAAATTACATGTTTTTAGTAAAAATCTAGGGCTATTATTTAAATTTATATCCTTTTTTTCTTTGCCAAAATACAAGAAGGGAGAGATTTTTGAAAAGTCAAGAAGGTTCATGGCCCCCCTTAGGTCTTTACCCTCCCCCCCCCCCCCCTCCCTCTGCCCCTACAAGAAAGATATGGAATGAATGACAATTTTGAATGACAAAACAGATGAGGATGTTGAGTTTTAGATCCCTGTAAACTAGATTGTTTAACCTAATTATTAACCAAGTGATTACTTAAGTAAATTATTCAAATCTAGGTTAACACAAGTAAATCATATTAAGTAAACAATGCGGAAAATAAAGAACACAATGATATAATAATTCAAGAAAACCAAACCTGTAAAAAACCTAAGGAGGATTTAACCTAACTATTCTCAAGGTAAAAAGCAAATCCACTATGAAAGAACTGAAGTTTGTACAATAAAACTTAGACCACTAACATTCTATTTCTACTTTGAGTAGAAAACTTATTACCACGACTCCATGATAACTCCGAGTCCACAGACTACTTCTTTCCTTGATCTGCCGCAACCACAAGTTCTCCAACTTGTGAATCTTGATCTTCTTGAATGTTCTTTATGCAGCAATTGAAACGATCACCAAGTTCTTGATGTGAATCTTAATCTTGATAGCTCTATGTGTGTGTGTGTGTATAAAGGTAAACACCTCTCAGATCTCACAAAAAATTTGTCACACAACTTGACAAAGACTCTAAAGAGCTTTTGGGTACAGAACCCTAGATCTACAAAAGAGGCACAAGATGCACTCTAATCTCTCTAAAAAATTCTCTTAAAAACGTGCTTAGGATTTCCTTTATATACTAGAAGAAGTAGACTTAAAACCCTAATCATTAATGGGCTTGAATTGCTATTTGGGCTTAATTAAAATTCTGCAAATACATATTTCGATTGGTCGAGCCTGTCTTGCAATCAATCAAACCAGGCAGTTTTTGAAATCTTCTTTTTGCAGCTTACTTGTTCTTGAATCTTGACTTGAATCACTTTGAGCATTGTCTAATAATATCTATAGACTCTAGAATCTCAATCTAGACAAGTTTGTGTTCACGATTTGCCAATTGTTCTAAACTTTTAGAACCCAACAGCGGACAAAAATAATGTTAAACATCTCATTCATGGGCTGCAAAATGCTAATAACCAAGATAATATCTTTATAATATCTAAAAGATAAAATGTAGCATTTATTACCCACTCCCGTCCATTCACTCAAGTTTCAATTGAACCCTTTCCAATCACTTATGAACCCAAGATCCACCTAATAACAATTGATATGGACAAGGTTCGCTCAACCTAGTAGGCAACTAAGGTCATTGCCTAAGGCCCCCAAGAGCAAGAAGCCAAACTATTAAGCTACAAATTCTTTCAAAAGAAATCATCAAAAAAAAATTTAGAAGAAAAATTTTACACTAATGATTATCTTGCCTACGTATTAATTAAGCACCAAAATTTAGCCAATGCATAAAAATCTTTATCTCTGTAGCTGTGTACTTGGTCTTTGTTTGACTCTCTTTCAGATAGTTGTAAATTGTAATTCCTTTCTATGCCTATTTTTAGACCCTATTGCTGCACAAACTAAAAAGATAAACCATCTCATGACACTCTCCAAAACACCAAAATTAAATGTAAGTACCTGAAATATTCTCCCTCAACCAACCAAAATTATTGTCTTGTAAATATTCCTTTCTATTTTTTTTTTTTTTGTTTTGCCTTACGTTTAGATCTTTTAATTGTTTTTCATTTTTTTTTAACTTTTTTCTAGAAGTGGTCATTTTTTTTAACTCTTTTTGTGAATTTTGAAATTATATTAATAATCTACACTTTAATAATATTTTATTCTTTTATATATTTTAATAAAAAAAAATTATTATAGATGTTTTTTAATTTTTTTTTCTGTATCTATAAAATTTATAAATAAAAAAAAAAAAAAAACTTAATTGTATCTCCAACTGATGTCTAGGTAAATTTGTTATTAGCAATAAATAATAATAGAAAATTTGGATGATAATCTTACAAATGATCAAGAAATTAATAGAAAATGCTCTATTTAAAAATTGTCGCCTTAGACCCAAATACATTAAGCCAACCATAGATGTAGAGCTCAACACACATCTGCACAACATCCAATCAATTTAGGAAATTAAAAAAAGACGATTCAAGGTACCTTTTATAAATTTTAAATAAATTCAATTTTAAAAGAAAATGTTTACGTTAAGGAAATTCCTGCTTAAAAATTTTTTACTTTAAGGAATAGGTTCCAACCTTAATTCCTTTTTCTTTTGCAAATTCATAACTTCAGTGGTGGTGCTTCAACTGTAGTCTTGTTCGAAGGAGAGCATCAAATCTCACTATCAGATAAGTAAAATAGAAGCACTACTTACCTAATCCAACAACGAGCACTTGAAGAGTTGAATACTCTTGTCACAGTACTGGCTGCAATTCCCAGAAACTACCCAAGAGCAAGGGATTCTGAGACACCACGCATACTTGTTAGGTTCTAAGGCCTTTAGGTTTAAATGTATTAGAATTCTAATTTGTAATGTTGGCAAACCATGATCAAAACGATTTAGTCTTGTTTAGACTGCTCAAAGTATGTGTCCGATATGTAAAGTTGGAATCGAGTTGCTACAGAATTTATTGTGCAATTCTGCTTGGCTCGATCGATCGAGAATTAGACTCGACCGATCGAAAGTCGTGCAGAATTGTTTTTCTGCAGAATTTTCCAACTCAGCCCAAGCCCGTTTCACATGTAAGGCTTTATGTTTTGCCCTAGGTATAAAAGGGAAAACCCTAGCCACATTTTTTTTAGGATTATTGCTACTGTGTATGTGAATCTTTTATGAGATCTAGAGGTGTTTGCCTTCACATATACTTAGGGATATCAAGAATCAAGTCTATGTCAAGAACTTGATGATCGTATTTGTTGCAGATTTTAGAGCTTAAAGATATACAAACGGGAGTGCTTGTGCTTGCTGAGAATTCAAGAAAGAAGTAGTCCGTGGACTCGAAGCTATCACATGGTCGTGGTAGTAAGTTTCCTACTCAATGTAGCAATAGGATGTTAGTGGTCTAAGTTGCTAGGTTAAATACTCCCCAGGTTTTTTACCTTGAGGATATCACATGGTCGTGGTAGTAAGTTTCTTTCGTAGTAAATTCAGTTTTACCTTGAGGATAGCTAGGTTAAATACTCCCCAGGTTTTTTACCAGTTTGGTTTTCCTGGTGACAGGCCACAAATGCGTTGACCCCTTGTGATAAATTAGATTAATTAATTAGCCCAGTAATTAATTAATCAAATTAACATACAATATCACGTGGTAGCAGAAACAAATCACCAAAACTAAGTTATGCAGCGGAAAATTAAATGACACAGTGATTTGTTTACGAATGGGGAAAACCTTACAGCAAAAACCCCACCAGGTGATTTAAGGTCACCACTCCTGAAAATCCACTATTATCACAATAAGCGGTTCCAAGCAAGGAATCCCAAGTACCTTACCAACTTACAGTTGAACCCTTACCCCAATACCCAATTGGACTTGCTCTGTAGTGATAGTTTCTCCTTTCAATGCACGGCTCCCAAGTACGTGACTAACCAGATACGCGGATCCCAGTACGCGACTCCAAACACCAACTAAAGAGAGAAAATTGTTGGCTGCAAAGTTCTTCAAATCATCAGAGATGAACTAGGGCACGAACTTTATCTTTTAGATCACAAATTGCACGAACAAGAAGTTCTCAATGCTTGTGCAACTTGCATCCTATTTTACAGCCCTTAAAATAATCCTTTTATATGTCTAGGGTTATGAGAAAAGAAGTCCCAAACACACATTTACGGATTGGACTTGAAACAGAACTGAAAATCTGTTTTCTTTAATTCTCGACAGATGGAGGTGTCGAGGATCTGTCGAGGAGCTGTCGAGGCTCGGGACAAAACAGCTTCTTAAAGCTCGATAGATGCATGTGTCGAGGTAGGTGTCGAGCTTTAGTAACTTGCACTTCCTTGCTTGTTTCTTGGACAGACTTTGATGGCTTCAACACTGAATCTTGAAACACTGCTTCTTGAGGTGTTAAACATATCCTAGATCTACCCAATTACAAGTAAAGTGCATTTTGTCTAAGGATAAGCCAATTACATAAAATAGCGACATATGTTCACAAACTTGAACTACATATGTCCTAACAATCTCCCCCTTTGGCAATTCGTGACAAAACCACAACAAACAAATGAAGATATGAGAGAAGTCATAAAACACTTTAACTTATATTTCAAATGTTACACACAGTAAAATCTATCCTAACACAAACTCTTGAAAAACTTTGCAAGAAGAGAATTTATGGCAAGTAGACTATGACAACCTGTATTTCTAAAACACTTATAAACAAAATACATCAAGACATCTTTGTGTGAAACAGAAATAATAGATTGCGCACAAGTAAAGAAACATGTGTATAAAGACAGAAAAGAAACAACACATGTAAAGGTAGATAAAAGAAAAACATACATCATCATATATATCAAGAAAATAAGTACAATGTATGTCACTACATGATCAATGTATCTCTATAAAGATAGAAAAGAAAAAAATACATATGATCACCCCACTACATCCCTCAATCCACACTCCCCTTATCAAAAATGTCCTATGCTAACACTCCCCCTAAGCATGATTACTCTCATACCAAAACTACTCCCCCTTTTTGTCACGAGTGACAAAGGGTAGAGTGTCATGTAGACATCTCAGCAGAAGAGCTCGCATATCCATCATTATCATCCTCAGAAGCATCATCATCATCACCATCATCATCAGCCTCAGTCTTAGTCGACACATGAGGTGGTGGAGGAGAAGTCTCTAGAACAAAGCCGCCCATGGTCGCCTGTCACCTGGCGATGCGACCAACACGAACGTTCACCTGATACAACTCTGTGGAGAGTGTATCTAGGCGAGCATCCATGCGCTGAAGCTGCGCCATGATGTCTCCTAAGGTGACATCGCCCGAGGAAGAAGCAACAGACGCTCGAGCTGATCTGGAGGTAGTCGGACGGGAGGAAGGAGTGGCACCGTCGGACTGTCTCGATCGAAACTGTGCCTCGCTACGTTTTACGGTAGCGGCGTCTATGGCAGACATGACATGGTAAGGATCGGACGAAGGGAATGGGATGGAAAAACAGCGAAGAATCCTCGTGATAGCAGAAGGGAAAATGAGCTTATTACGGGTGGCCGTATCTCTATAGACATCTATGATAGAAAAGATAAAGTATAAAGGAAAGTCTATAGAGAGATCCTCTAGGAGGGACAACAAAAACCGAGCACGAGGCTCTGTGATAGAGTTGTAGTGAGAAAGTGGGTGCAAAACAAAAGTCATCACCATGTTAAGGAAACGAGCACCTTTAGTAAAAGGTCGACATGGTGTATACTAATGATCTCCCCAAGTGGAAGGACGCTCATAGAACGCCGAGATCATCTTATCTTTGGACACAGTCCATAGACGCTCACATCTAAGGTAATCAGGATGATCCACCCTAAGGACATGAAGCACCTCGGAGACTAACTCCGGAGTGACAGCAAAGCGTGTACCTCGAACGCTAGAGTAGAAAAGAGGTACTAAAGAATCGATCCCGTGGATGTTGGAGTAAAACTCCTGTATCAACACGAGTGGACATGTGACCAGGACGTCACACAGTGACTTCCAAGCCCGACTGTGAATGACATCGAGAAGGTCGGTGTCGACAAAGTCTGCCAGGACAACGTGGCATTTCGAATGAACACCTCGTTTAGAGAAGTTCTCCGAGAAGTCCTTATGGGCTTTCTCATCACGGAACTGGATAGAAAGATAAGTAGAATCAGAAGAAGACGATCTCTTAGAACGCAGAGGGTTTTGGGATGGAATGGACTTACGTTTAGGTGCCATAGACACTACTAACGCAAACATAGAGAGGGGGAAAGAAGAAGAGACACACAGAAAAGTCCCAAGCAATTCAATATTGGAAGATAAATATTGAAAGGAAAGAACGTATGTATGAAAAATGCATGAACATGTGACATGCAACAATAAAAACATCATGGGCTCAGCCCAATCCAAACCTAACAGCACACAATAGATAGGCACACATCTAAATGCATGAAAATACAATTAGAATGCTAATGTGATGCAATGCATGTGGTTTTGAAGATCAAAACTAGAAAACCAACCCAAAATTTTCATGAAAACTTCAATAATTTTGAAAAATCCCAAAAATTTTCATAAACACAAAACCTAGGGTTTTAAAAACATGAAATGCATGAAAATGAGGGAAAAGATGCTTACTAAGCAATGAGGATCGAGAAAAACACTTGAGAAAGCCTTTGAAAGAGGTTTAGAGAGAGAGAGAAGTGTTTTAAGAAAGAAAACAAGTTCTGTCGAGGAAGAGAGATCGAGCGAAATGACTGAGAAATCGCGAAGAATCAATTTATAGATCATCAGTAATTCTCGACAGTTGTAGGTATCGAGACTGCTATCGAGACAGCTATCGAGAAATTACACTTCGACAGATGCAGCTATCGAGGCCATGTGTCGAGAAAGAAGAATCAAACATGAAGGAACCTCGATCGATCCAAAAGCTATCGAGAAGCTATCGAACAGACAGAAAGTTTCTCGATCGATCCACCAGGTGTCGAGAATGTGTCGAGACTACGTTAAGAAAACGTCTAAGAAGCTCGACAGACAGCTAGCTATCGAGAGGTGTCGAGGAGGTGTCGAGATACCTTTAAAAATAGTTTTTCAAAAGAAGAAAAATGCAGACATGAATGTAATCATGCATGCAACTCAACCAAAAATCCAAGCAACACATTAAGCTCTCAAAATCATCTCTCAACAAGAATTTTAAAACACATGTATCTCAAAACACGCACACACACACTAAACAAGTCTAACCAATTTTATATTTCAAAAATAAGTCTAGACAATTTAGTGAGTATACATTAACGCATGTAAACCTTGTGATGGCCAAATCACATTGTACCTGCAAATGTATCAAGAATAGCAAAGAATATTGCGTGTTGTGTGTGAAAACATCGCAAGATTGCATAAGTGTCTCAATGTTATGACGATTTGAGATATGAGAAAATCACTTTAACTCACATACAATCATAACTGCTTGATGGAGACTATCACCTTTGAGGTACATCCTATAACTCCCACATCTCCTAGAAAACACGCTTGCAACCATATTTTAAAGCATTTTTGATCTTTTTGCTTTCTATTTCTTTGCATATTTTCTTTTATTAAGCATATCATGCATGGGCATACAAGAGAAAGAAAAGAAATACCCAATTATGTTAAGCTTATGATATTGCACCTTTGCTATGCCAAAGCATACAGATATCATTGACATTGCACTTTTGCTATGCCGAAGCATACAGATATCATATTATGATTGGCGAGTAACAGTGGTGAGATGGTTATTTATACCTTTCTCTTAGGATTTTCTAGTTCAACTCGTCAAAAAGAGTGATACGAGTGTTAAGAAAAAGAGATCACTCAACCTTACTCATCACAAACAAAGAGCTACAAAGCTCACTTGCTTAGTTGTGCAGAAGAATACTCATCTAAGCTACAAGTGATACAAAGTTTAGAAAACTCTGTTTCAATGGCCATTTCAAAAGTTCACATGAACCAATGCACACAAATACACACTGTTTTTGTATTTTTCAATTTTTCAATTTTTTTTTTATTTTTATCAGAAGAGCAAAAATAAAACACAAAACTGAAAACACACAAACAAAAACAAGCTAAAAAAAGCAAAACAATGTATAAAACTAGACTGACTCAAAATAGTAAAGAAACACACAAGTAATGCAACAAAAAAAAAAAAAAAAAACAGGGAGAGAGAAGAAGAAGTGACTGCTATCACTTAGATCCCTTTGCCTTCCACACCTTGGAAGAACCTTTCCTTTTCGTCGACCCTTGAACTGGTGAAGGGGGAGAAGAATATGAACCATTCAAGTTCGAAAGGAACATGAGGGCTTTAAGAATGTCTCCAAGAGGAGCGAGAGATGTCTGAAGCTGATTCTGGCTCCCAGATGCTATCATGCCATTGCTTTGTTGAGTGGCAAGCCACTTATAGCAATTTGGTCGTGAATGACCGGCAACACCACAATGATAGCAGAGATGCGGCTTCTTCTGTTTAGACTTTTGAGAGATAGTCTTCTTGGTCCTAAGGTTTCTAGTTTCCCTTTTCTCAATTTTAGGGGGTGCTCCTAGGATGGACTTGTCCTTGTCTACGTTCTCACTAGCTAATTCAGTTTTAACATTTTTATCCTCAGTTTTAATGTTATTAACAGGTGGAACAAACACAGTTGTACTAACAGTAGGAGTATTAGAGAGAGAGAATTCATACCCCAATCTAATACGATCTGAAGAAGATTTCTGAGCAGTCAACATCTCGTCCAGCTTTGCACTTGACGTCCTCTCTAATTGTGCTCTGACTTGAAACAGCTCTGCTTCAAGCTTCTTGGTCCTCTCAGTCAAGAAATTATTTTCGAACCTCAGTGCTCCAATAGTCTGATTTGCTTCATCAATCTTTATGGACAGCTCCTCATGGTCGAGTTCCACATCACTGAGTTTCTTGGTGGCCAGCCTATAGAGTTTCTCATGCTTCTCTAAAAGCTTGTATAGTTTCTCATAGGCGGTATGGATATCATCTTGATCATCCATAATCTTACACTTGGAATGCACTAGTTCCTTCTTTTCATCCACTTCTTTAGTAACCCCATCAGTAGGATTAACAGTGGCAGTGAAGGCATTCAAGATTCTGTCATCTTCATCTTTGGAATCATCCTCGAGCTCCGTGTCACTTAAGGTAACAGCAAGTGCCTTGCTCTTCCCTATGCTCTTAAGGTACGTAGGACACTCTTGTTTCATGTGCCTGAAGCCTTGACACCCAAAGCATTTTGGGCCAGCGGGAACAGTGTACTGACCGCCATCCTTGACATCCTTCTTCCCTTTATCCGAATTCTTGAGTTGTGAAGAACTGGATTGTCTACAGTCTTTGTTGAAGCCCTTTCCATTGGCTTTCTTCATGAATTTCTTGAATTGCCTTATGATGTAGGACTTCATCTTGGAATCTTCATCATCTGAAGAATCATCCGTATCACTGCTCTTGGCCTTTAGTGCCAAGCTCTTGGCCTTTAGTGCCAAGCTCTTGCCCTTGCTTGACTAGCCTAACCTAGTCAGCCCTAACTCATAGGTTTGCAAGTTTCCTACCAGCTCAGTCAGAGGAATTCTGTCAATATCCTTCAATTCCTCGATCGCCTTGATCATAGCATGGAATCTCTCGGGCAGCGATCTGAGCACTTTCCTTACTATCTTGGGTTCAGGAATGGTTTCCCCAAGATTGAAAGCTGAGTTTACTATGTCCTTGAGCTTGGCATAGAACTCATTAAACGACTCATCCTCCTCCATCTTAATTTCTTCAAAGCGTGTGGTGAGCCTCTGTAACTTTGAATCTTTGACAGCCTTGGTGCCCTCATAGGTTGTCTGGAGAATGGTCCATGCTTCCTTAGCAGTTTCAATTGAGGAAATTTTCTTGAACTCCTCATTGGTGACTGCACTGAATAGGGCATTCAATGCTCTGCTGTTGAAGTTTGCCGCCTTGATCTTAGCATCATCCCAGTCGGCCGGTACTTCTGTAGGCTTGGTCCAGCCTATCTCCACCGCTTGCCACACTTTCTCATCTAAAGACTGCAAAAAAGCTCTCATGCGTACTTTCCAGTATGCATAGTTAGTGCCATCGAATAAAGGAGGCATAATAAGAGATTGACCTCTATCCATGACAGCAGGGGTCAATGGATCACACACGAAGATTAAACCCTAATCAGAGTGTGCTTGCTCTGATACCACTTGACAGGCCACAAATGCGTTGACCCCTTGTGATAAATTAGATTAATTAATTAGCCCAGTTATTAATTAATCAAATTAACATACAATATCACGTGGTAGCACAAACAAATCACCAAAACTAAGTTATACAGCGGAAAATTAAATGACACGGTGATTTGTTTACGAATGGGAAAAACCTTACAGCAAAAACCCCACCAGGTGATTTAAGGTCATCACTCCCGAAACTCCACTATTATCACAACAAGCGGTTACAAGCAAGGAATCCCAAGTACCTTACCAACCTACAGTTGAACCCTTACCCTAATACTCAATTGGACTTGCTCTATAGTGACAGTTTCTCCTTTCAATGCACAGCTCCCAAGTACGTGATTAACCAGATGCGCGGATCCCAGTATGCAACTTCAAACACCAACTAGAGGGAGAAAATTGTTGGCTGTAAAGTTCTTCAAATCATCAGAGATGAACTAGGGCATGAACTTTGTCTTTCAGATCACAAATTACATGAACAAGAAGTTCTCAATGCTTATGCAACTTGCATCCTATTTTACGGCCCTTAAAACAATCCTTTTATATGTCTAGGGTTATGAGAAAAGAAGTCCCAAAGACACATTCACGGATTGGACTTGAAACAGAACTGAAAATCTGTTTTCTTTAATTCTCGACAGATGGAGGTGTCGAGGATCTGTCGAGGAGCTGTCGAGGCTCGGGGCAAAACAGCTTCTTAAAGCTCGATAGATGCATGTGTCGAGGTAGGTGTCGAGCTTTAGTAATTTGCACTTCCTTGCTTGTTTCTTGGACAAACTTTGATGGCTTCAACACTGAATCTTGAAAAACTGTTTCTTGAGGTGTTAAACACATCCTAAATCTACCCAATTACAAGTAAAGTGCGTTTTGTCTAAGGATAAGCCAATTACATAAAATAGCAACATATGTTCACAAACTTGAACTACATATGTCCTAACACCTGGGTCATCATATCATTGTATTCTATATTTTTCCGCTGCTTTGCATGATATGATATATTTGTGTTAACCTAGATTTGCATAATTTACCTAAGTTAATAACTTGGCCAAAATAACTAGGTTAATCTGATTGTTTTAAGGGGTCAAAAAACGCACAAGTGGTATCAGAGCGGGTGGCTCTGTTGTTGTAGATCTTTTGATCTCTGAGCTGATCCTTGACCCTTGCTGTCATGGAACACAGACACTCTCTTGTTATTCCTCCTCATTTTGATGGGAATAATTATGCTAATAGAAAGTCAGGATGAAAGCATTCCTGAAATCTATTGATGAGAGAGTCTGGAATTTCGTTAAACACAAATGGGAGAAGCCCACTACTCTTGTGAGTGAGTGGAAAACTTCTCATAAAGAAGTAGCAGCCTTCAATAGCAAAGCCATGAATGCAATCTTTAATGCTACTTCTATAGAGGAATTTAAGAGAATTTCTAATGTTGAGGTTGCTCATATTGCTTGGAATATCCTCCAAACTGTGCATGAAGGCACAAAGATAGTTAAAATTAGTAAGTTGCAGCAATTAACTACTAGGTTTGAAAGCATTAGGATGTTTGATGATGAATCTTTTGATGAATTCTATGCTGAACTTAATGAAATTGTTAATTTTGTATATAATTTAGGTGAAGTTTATGATCAACCTAAAATTGTTAGGAATATTCTTAGATCTTTAACTGAGGACTTTAGACCCAAAGTGATTGCCATCACTGAAAGCAAGGATGTGGACTCCATCTTAGTTGATGAACTTGTAAGATCTCTTCAGTCCTATGAGTTGGACCTACCTAAGAATAACAAATCCAAATCAATGGTTCTTAAGTCTGTTGATGATGTTGATGTGAGTGAATTTGATGATGAGCTCTCTACCATAGAGATTGCATATCCTGCCAAGAACTTTAGAAACTTTCTTTGGAACAACAACAAAAGGGCAAGAGGTAAGAACACTGATGAACCTAGAAATTTTAGGAGGAATGATCCCACTAAGGATAATAACATTGATAAACCTAGAGAAAAAGTAGGTCAACCTTCTAATAATTCTATGGGACAACAATGTTTTGGGTGTCAAGGGTATGGTCATGTGAAATTTGAATATCCTACATACTTGAGGTCTAAGGGTAAGGCTATGGCTATAACCCTTAGTGATAATGAAGTTTCTAACAATGAGTCTGGTAGTGATGAGGTTGGAAACTTCATTGTTTTCACTGCTACTACTATAGTTGTTGAAAGTGTTGCTGTTCAGGAGAACCCTTCTAATGGGGAACTCTCTGAGGATGTAGATCTTCAAGAAGCGTACAGTAAACTTTGCAAAGTTGCTGCAAAGGATGCTATGAATGTTGATCTAGGCTTAAAGAAAATTGCATCTCTTGAGCTTGATAAAAAGAACTTGCTTGTGAAACTGTTTAATGCTAATGAATTGTTGAATAATGTGAAGACTGAGAACATGCTTTTACTTGATAAAGTTAAGAATTTGGAACATGATTTATCTGTTGCTAAAGAACAAACTAATAGGTTTGCTAGTTTCAAACTTGATCATATGCTGAGTGTTCAAAAGTCTCCTTTAGACAAAACTGGCTTAGGTTTCTGAAACACATTCTACAAACTTTGTTCCTTCTTCTAAGCCTCCTGTGAGTGAGGTTGTCAAACCTGTAGAAGTTTCACCTCCTAGGAATATTAGGGTTGATTTTCAAGAGTCTAAACCTAAGACTTTTAATCCTTCTAAGGGCAAGTTGCACGATAGACCTACATGGGTTTGTCATTTTTGTGGAAAGTCTGAGCACATTCATCTAAACCATTTCAAATTGCAAGCTACTAAGTGAGCAAATAAACCAAAAGTACCTATGCCTCAAACACAAGATCTTATGGTACTTATTGCTGAGTTGGTAAAGGCTTTAAACCTTTATTCTAATTTTGGAGTTGGAAATCATTCTATTGTGAACAAGAACTACAATGCTCAAGGTACATCTAAAAGGCTTTGGATGCAAAAGGCTCCACCTAAGTGAGTCTTTCTGACATGGTCCTTGTGCTTCACTGCTCTACTCTTTGTGACCATTTTTTTTTTTGTATTTATTGTTTTGTTCTCTTTTTTTTTTTTTTTTTCTAGGATTTGCATTGCATAACATTTATGCATTTCATTCTAGAATGTTTTTGTTTTGTTTCATCTAAATTTTTTTTTTTTTAAAAGGGAAGCAAAATATGTTTTTTCATTTTTTTTCTTGGATTTGATATCAAGGTTGGCCCATATTATCTTTACATAACATGTTTATGTACTTTGTTTAGCTTGGATGAACTTATTTTATTACACTTTACTAGTTTGAGTTTTGTAGTGCATGTTGTGTAGGAAGATGTTTACAGTGTTTCATCACATGATCTTAATCTTGAAATCACATGCTTTTGATTGTTAGACTTGAACTTAATGAGAAAGGCAAAAATAATCATCCCACCACTGTTTACTAGCCAATCATGAACACCTTAGTGCATATCGTAAGATTTTGTGCTTGAAAAAGTGTAGCACATGCACAAAAAGATCATAAGGTGTAGCCTTAGTTTAATTACTAAAATTGGTGTGTACATTATTGGACTATAATTAAATCAATCAATTAAAATTGGTGGGTACATTATCTCTACTAATTCTTAATAAGTTTCTGATAAAATAAAATTGGTGTGTACATTATGAGGCAAATCAAAAAACTTCCATGATTACAAGCTTTTATTCTAGGAGATGTGAGACTTATATGATGTAACTCTTTAAGTGATAGTCTCTTTTAATTTTATGTGATGAATTTTGTAGAAATTGTGATTGATTACCATCTACATATCTCCACACATGTATCCCAAGCTTTTGCTAGTTGCACACACTACACAAGTTACTCTTTGCTAAACTTTGTACGTGTTATTGTCTGTGATTTCGTGTTGGCCATCCACGATTGATACTTCCTTAAGTTTAAATGCAAAATGTGTTTTGAAGTTTGAGAATTTAAGTTGAATTGAGTGAAAATTTTAATTTTTGGGAAATCTGGGCTTAAATCATGTGTTTTTGAAAAGCATTTCATCTCATACTCATGCATTTCATTCATAAATGTCAATGTTTTAAGGAGTTTATGCAAAAAAATGCTCTGTTTTTCAAAAATCTGATTTTTCTAGAATTTCGATCGATTGAAACTGATTCTCAACCGATCAAAATTGCGATTAAATTTTGGTCAGCCCTTGTTTGTTTCAATCGATGCTCAATTGGTGTTGGATCAATCGAAGCATTTTCGATCGATCAAATCTGTTTTTCGGTCAATCGAAAGTCGTATGGAGAGTTTTTAAAATCTAAGTTTTCTCACTTGTTCTTTCACTATTTCATTTTTTTCTAAACTCTTTCTCTCTCTATTCGATCGGTCTAAGGGTCCAAGCAAGATTTTTGTCATTTTCCCTCAAATATTTTGCAAGGTTTTTGTCATCTAAGGCCGGTAAGACCTTTTTTACCCTTCCTTTTCCATTTATTTCCATTGTTCATGCATTAAATCATGCATTTAGAGGGGTATTTTGAACCTAAAATTTTTTGGGGTTTTTGATGTTTTAAGCTTTTTCTTTCACAATTGATCACTGGGTTTTTCTTGTGGGATGTTCTAAATATGATTCTTGTGATTCAATTTGATCAATTTGGTGGTTTGTGAAAAATTTGAAATTCTAGGGCTTAAACTACCTAATTTGGGGATTTTGTTCAATTGATTTTAATTTGATGAAATTGGCTTGTTGGATTGATTAATTTGATCATTTTAATGTGTTCTCTATCTTTTGTAATGATCAATTGGTCAATTTCTTAAAAAATTGTACAAGTAGTTTTTTTTTTTTTTTTTAATTTTGGGTTTTTTATATAGACTCTTTGTTCAAGCCAATTTTGTGATTTTAAAGTTACATTGAACTTATTCTCACTGCATTAAAGAATGCATCATTTGATTATACTATTCATGCATCATATAGATTGTTATTTTCTATATTGTTTTGTGCTAACTTGCAGTCTGCCCTTGGTTTTCTCTTGTTTTCTTTTTGATTCTTTTCTACTTGTCTGTTCTTTCCTTAGCATCATGCCTAGGAAAACTAGAGCCAATAGGATTGCCTCCTCTTCTTCTGCTCCATCCTTTAAGCGTGAGCATTTCTTAAGTGAAAAACATCAAGAGACCTATGAGACACTTAACCTTAAGAGGAACATTTGGGCTAAGAGAAAGGTTCTTTTAGATGAGCTTGATCCAAAAATTAAGAGGAATTTTAAGCGTAGGGTTTGGTTACCTCTGTTAGATATTTCTCACCCTCCTCCGGCTACCTTGATCAGAGAGTTCTACTCAAACCTCTTTGTTCATTCCTATGATTCCAACACTCTTGTGAGGAGTTGGATTCGTGGTGATGAGTACTCCATTACCCCGTCGATAGTGGCTGATGCTTTTAGGCTGCCTCTTGTTCAGCATCCTGTCTACCCTTATGATGAGTCTCCTCCCCTAGACGACATCATGTCTTACATCACTGGGTCTTCTATCCAATGGAGTTCTGATCCTCGAATCACTACTACAGAGCTTTCTAAGGTTCACTATCTTTTCTTTAGGATAGTTTGTCATTCCTTGTGGACTATTTCTCACCTGCACACCATCACTATTGAGTGATGTGTGTTTTTGTATACTCTTGTTATTGATGCTCCTATCAGTTTTCCTCATCTGTTTCTTCGTTCCTTGAACGAGGTTCATCGAAGTAGTTCTACTGCTCATGCTTTGTTCTTCCCTGTGTTTATTCATCGGATTCTTCTTCATCTTGGTTTAGAGGAGTTTCCAGCGTCTAAGCCTATTCATATTATCGCTCTTGTAAGCGCCACCTTTCTTAGGCAGAGGGCTGCTCAGTTACGAGCAAGTTCTAAACGTCCTAGGATTGAGTCTTCTGATATCGTACCTCCTCCTCCCCACTCTACAGGTGCTACTACTGCTGAGGCATCTATTGATCCTGATGTTGTTGCTGCTGATGTTCCTCCGCCTTCTACTTCGGATAATTAAGATATTCGACATACATTGGAGACTATCATGACCATTCAGGCAGCTCATGGTTAGCTTTTTGTGGACATGTTAAATGAGCTTCGTGCTTTGCGAGCAGATTCGGAGATTCTTCGACCGCCACCTCCTTTTGATGATGAGTGAGTGCCCTTTGGTAATTCGTCACAAAAAGGGGGAGTGCATAGTATTTTTCGTTAGGAGGAGATTTTGTGTTTTTTTTTTTTAGTCGTGGGAGATATTGTGTTTTTTAGAGCTATGGAGTTTTTAGATTGTATCTAGGTGCTTCACTTTGTATTTACCTTTTTGGCTCATGGTGTTTATGTTCAGGTTATCCATGATAAGGGGAGATTTTTTTTTTTTTTTTGTCTTGTTTATCTGTTTCTTGTTTCACATTGTTCTACATTGTTTATTGATTTATATACGAGGTTATTCATGATATTTTTCTTGTAGTTTATGTTTATGTTAAATCAAGAAGTTATGTCATTTTTACTTTTATTTTCCACACATGTGTTTATGTGTTTGTTAAGTGTTACAAGAATATACAGGTTGATTCAGTCGTGCTGCTATCTACACTTGCAACTGATGGATAGTAGTTAGGTTGAATTTGTTATGTTGGGCGTTGTATTTGTAATGGGCTGTTTATATGTAAACCTTGAGCATTTTGTTGTGTTTGTATTTTGTCACGGATTGCCAAAAGGGAAGTTTGTTAGGTTCTAAGACCTTTAGGTTTAAATGTATAGAACTCTAATTTGTAATGTTGGCAAACCATGATCAAAAGGTTTTAGTCTTATTTAGACTACTCAAAGTATGCGTCCGATATGTGAAGTTGGAATCGAGTTGTTGCAGAGTTTACTTTGCAATTCTGCCTGGCTCGATCGATCGAGAATTAAACTCAACCGATTGAAAGTTGTCCAGAATTGTTTTTCTACAGAATTTTCCAACTCAGCTCAAGCCCGTTTTACGTGTAGGGTATTATGTTTTGCCCTAGGTATAAAAGGGAAAACCCTAGCCACGTTTTTTTAGGATTGTTGTTGTTATGTGTGTGAATCTTTTGTGAGATCTAGAGGTGTTTGCCTTCACACATACTTAAGGTTATCAAGAATCAAGACTATGTCAAGAACTTGATAATTGTTTCAGCTGCAGATTTCAGAGCTTAAAGATATACAAGCAGGAGTGCTTGTGCTTGCTGAGAATCCAAGAAAGAAGTAGTTCGTGGACTCGGAGCTATCACGTGGTCATGGTAGTAAGTTTCCTACTCGAGGTAGCAATAGGATGTTAGTGGTCTAAGTTGCTATTGTGTAAACTTCAATTCTTTCATAGTGGATTCAGTTTTACCTTGAAGATAGCTAGGTTAAATCCTCCTCAAGTTTTTTACCGGTTTGGCTTTCTTGGGTCATCATATCATTGTGTTCTTTATTTTTCTGCTGCTTTGCATGATATGATATATTTGTGTTAACCTAGATTTGCATAATTTACCTAAGTTATTTACTTTGCTAAATAACTAGGTTAATCTGATTGTTTTAAGGGGTCTAAAAAAGCACAATACTAATAGCCACAGTCATATTATTGCATATTTTATCTGCCAACACAACAAATCTGCTCCAAGTATTAAATACTTGCAATAGATTCTGCTTGGATAAGAATCAAGCATAAGATTCCAGAATAGGCAGAGAATAACTACATTTGATTCATTCACAGACTATTACACAGGCAAAGGGGAAGTGTATGATTCGTGATCATTAGGGATGAGGAAAGGAAACCTTAGAAGGGTGCCCTTAAAACAGATATAATTTGATCATTGTTAAAAGTTTCCATCCTTCCTGGTGTATAACATTGCAACGTCTTCCACTAGAATGGTGAGCTAACACAAAATCGAACTCATGATTTAATCATGATGAAGGTAGATATTTTTAAATCACATTTCAGTTGAGACTAAGTTGGACCCATTTGATTTGATTAGTTATTCTGATTTCCAAGTATGAATTGCAAGGAAATGACAGATATTTTATTATCCAAATAAATGTTTCAGGATGGGCGTGTTAGATAAGATTTAAGCCGTATCTTATAACCTCAAAACAAAAAACACAATCAGTGTTGTATTGTTGATGAATAACAAGTGGCAAATTATATTAAATTACAAAAGAAAATATCTGCAAAGAGAATCAAGTAAACTCAAGTGATCAAAACTTCCATTGCCTCATGAATTAGAATATTAATTAATGCAACAAACCAACTGATCAATTTAAATGGATTCTTGAAGACTAATATGTGTTTCTTTTTCAGTTGCAATGGATGACCTAACGGGTTTTCCATAAAAAAAATCCAACCATATCACAATAGCAGACACATTTCACATACTTCAACTTTTTGGGTTTTCCATAAAAATAGAGAGTGGCTTCCATGGATCAGCCGCCATGCTTCTTTTGCTAGCATGGCAAGGTTGAATGCATGAATGTCTCTAAATCCCATTCCCCCTCTATCCCTTGGATTGCATAGTTTACTCCATTTAATCCAATGGATTTTCTCCTCATTTCGTGTTTGGCCCCACCAATATTTTGCTAATGCCGAATTTATATCATCACAGATTTTTTTTGGGATTTTGAACATGCTCATGGAATAAGTTGGGATTGCTTGTGCCACCGTCTTGATTAGTACCTCTCTCCCCGCCTTTGAGATATTTTTTTCTTTCCATCCCATTACTCTTCTTGTGACCCGGTCTTGTACCTCCCTAAAAGTGCTCACTTGGGATTTACCCCCCACCATTGGTAATTCGAGGTACCTCTCACAATTGGTCATGATCTATGCTCCCAGCATGTCTCGAATTTCTTCTTTAGTGAGGCCTTGTGTTTGGGCTGAAGAAGAGAGTGGTTTTTTGTCTATTGATGGCTTGACCCAATGCTTTCTCCTATGACTCCAATATTTGAAGCAAGTTTGGCATTCTACAATTGTTGCCTCACAAAATAGTAAGCTGTCATCCGCAAATAGTAAGTGTGAGAGCTTGACCCCGCCATTGCATGACAACACTCCTTTTAGAAGTTGATTATCCATAGCTCTACGGATGAGAGAGGAGAGACCCTCAGAACATAGCAGGAATAAGTATGGAGACAAAGGGTCTTCTTTCTTGATGCCATGGGATGGTGTGATGAGACCTCTAGCTTCTCCATTGATTAGAGTTGAATAAGATGCAGTACGCACAGTTTCCATGGCTAGATTGACCCACTGCTCTGGTTTGCCAATTTTTAGCATTATCGTTTGGAGGAACTCCCACTCCACCCTGTCATATGCTTTACTGATGTCAATTTTTATCGCCATATGACCCTTTCTTCCATTTCTCCTGTTTCTCATACGATGGATCATCTCAAAAGCCACTATAGTATTATCTATTATAATTCTACCAGGGACAAAAGCACTTTGTGAGTCAGAAATGATATTGGGTAAAATGGGCTTTATCCGGTTGGCAAGAACCTTAGAAATAATTTGTGATACAACATTTCCTAGGTTAATTGGTCTAAAAGCTGTGATATATTCAAGGTCCTTTTTTTTATCAGAACAATATGTGTGTAATTCATTTTTCTTAGGTATCTTTCAGAGCGCAAAACAGATAATATAACAGCAGTAACGTCATGACCCATAATTTGCCAGAATTTTTGAAAAAAGAAAGGTGACATACCATCAGGTCCTAGTGATTTCGATGGGTGCATTTGGAAAAGGGCAGTTTTCACCTTTTCCTCCATGTAAGGGCTAGTCAATGAGTGTGCCATGCTCTCCATCACCATCCGATCCACAGAATCTATCATGTCTTCCATATCCAGTGAGGTGGAAGATGTGAATAACTGTTTGTAAAACTCTTCTGCTATGCTGGCAATTTTATCCTCATCGGTGTGCCACTCTCCTTCCCCATCATACAAGCCCGCAATGTTGTTTTTCCTTCTTCGTTGACTTACCCTTTGGTGGAAGAATTTTGTATTTTTATCCCCTACTGGTTGCCATATGGATCTCGACCTTTGTCTCTAGTATACCTCCTCATGGTGCAAGAGCACATTTATCTCCTTCTTCACCCCTTGTATCCTTTCCACATTTTGCTCATATCCTTCTTCCATCAATGTGGTAAGCTCTCCTTGTTTTTCTTCAATGCGAGTTCTAGTATTCCCAAAGGTGGAATGGCTCCAAGCTATGAGGTCCATTTTGCATTTCTTTATTTTCTCAAATAGACAATACAGAAGGCTACCTTAAGGTTGTGTCTGGCTTCATGACTCCTGGATTATCCTTTCACAATCAGTGTGAGCCACCCATTTCTCTTCAAAGCACTGGATTTTGTGCCGTCTTCTCCTAGATTGAGTGGGAGGTGTTATGTCCAACATAATAGGATCGTGATCCAAACAGGATACAGAAAGGTGACTGACTTTTGCTCTAAGGAATATCTCACGCCATTCAGTTGTTGCAACTGCCCTATCTAATCTTTCTTCAACAAAAGCTGCCCCTTGCCGACCATTCCTCCATGTAAAATGATACCCACTAAATCCCATATCAACCAAGCCACAATGGAGAAGAGTGTGACGAAACTCAACCATTGGAGCCATCGGTCTCATATTGCCACAAGTGGCTCCCACACTCCCCACAATTCAAACCCGAGGCAGAGAAAAATATGAGGGTGTGTGATCTGTTCATTCTAGATACAAGGTAGTGGCATCAGCAGCTACTTTTCCATACATTCATGCCTAACACGCTGGCAGAGATTCAACTATACAATCTGGGTACAACACCTAACCGAGATAAGCTAATATGTAAGGAAAATAAAAAGGGCATATTCTCGATAAAATCAACCTATCGAGTTGCGATTCGCATGAGACAAGCTGATCAACTGGAGCACTCTTTGGCACAGGAGGATGAAACGTTGTGGAACCGGATTTGGCAGCTACATGTACCTCCCAAAGTCAAAATGTTTGTTTGGCGGGCGTGCTCTGACACACTCCCAACCGGATTGAATCTATGGCGAAGGAAGACCCCACTGGACCCGACATGTGCAATCTGTCAGTAACATGATGAGACAGTGGCTCACGCTCTTTGCAGATGCCCCATGGCTAGAAATGTATGGGCGATGGTGGAAGGGAAGTTGCAGAAAATAAGCTCATACACAGAGGACTTCTCATGGGCCATTTGGAATGCACGGAACAGGTACATCTTTGACAGAAAACAAGCCCACCCTCGCGACACTCTTAGAGGGGCAATGACACTGCTACAAGACTACCAAAGGCTATGTCAATGAATGGAATCTGTACATCTGTGGGACTGGTTGTTTCGTACACCAGTAGTAGTGGTGTTTTCGTTGTATGCATATTCGTAAAGTTTGGTCAAAGGCCATCAAATGCATTCCCATGCCACGCCAATATGCTATTCTCTATTTTTGTTGGCCTGGCTTACTTGTAATAGTTACTTGATTTAATGAACTCCCTATCTTTATTGCCAAAAAAAACAAAAATTTGGGTCTAGAAGCATCCGTATCAAAATCCCAATTCATTTAATTTGTTCAAATAGCCCAAATATGGGGCATCATGACTACTGTAAACCATCTTTAGCATGAATTCACAAATTAAACATGGATCATCAAGTACTTTTTCCTCCTATATATTGTAGAAGTTCAAAAATAAACAAAGGACTTGCAATACTTGATGAATAGTGAATACAACAAACACTACAAAAAAAATGTCTATTAGCGACCAAGAATTTTTGAGGGACCCAAAAAGCCCTCTCAAAAAATAGCATTTGTGATGGCAAAATAAAGCCCTCGCAAATACTTGGTAAAATGTGAAATATTTGTAACCAACAAAAAAAGCTGTCGCAATTATGTGTTATAGCCGTCACAAATACTAATATTTTGGAGGGAAATTTTCCCTCCATATTATTTGCGAGGGACAATTAAAAACTCTCGCAAAAAGTGTATTATTTGTGACGGTTAAAAAAATGTCGTCACTAATACTAACTTATTTGCGAGGGCTAAGATCGACCTTCACAAATAATCACTAAAATGTAAAAAAATTTGGAGGGAAATGTTCCCACCAAATTATTTCCGAGGGACAATAAAAATTCCTTGCAAAAAGTTTATTTTTTGTGTGAGATAAAAATATACCCTCACTAATACTTAATTATTTGCGAGGGCCATAATTGGCCTTCGCAAATAATCATGGAACTATTAGTTATTCTAAAATTCAAAGAAAATTAAAAAGAAATACATAAAGATATAGCACTTTGTATTCTTTAGATGACCTTTTGTTTACAGCCTAAAAAAAATGCCTTTCATATACATCATATATATGAAAAGTCAGTCCTTATTTTCTAATAAATTTTACCCATAAAAAAATGATAGCACTTTCAACAAAGAAGAATTACATTAAATAGTCCTTTTAACACAGAAGCATGATGAAATTTTTAGCAATTACAAACAAACAACCTGTATTTCCTTCCCATTTTGTGGAAAATTCTTATTAGATAGATGTCCAACATCATATTTGTCCTACAAATATTTTTTTATTTATGTTGTGCCCTGGACAAAAACGAACACAAAATAATAAATTAGTTCCTTCCATGTCTTAGCAACTTTAATAGCATTAAGCTATAAGGAGAGATTTAGATTTCACAAAATAATCCCACTTGCACAGTTAATTCCAATGCACAAGTCTCAAAACCATCTTTGCCCTCTTGCAGTGTAATTTTACTTATCAGTTCTTGAGGCTCAAAGTTGACTAGCTTGGCCTCAAGAGGTTGCAAGCCATTGCCATGAAAGAGGGATATTCTGGAATATCCATCAGCCCCAACTCTACTTATGTTCTTCTCCAAGCATCAATTTAGAGCCCCAAGGTCCAAATCCAATCCCACAGCAGTCCTTGAATTACTACAACAATTATAGAAGAACTTCATTAGGCTTTGATTTCACTATCTATTTATTACTTTGGAAGACAGTTGAAGTTCAAGCATCAAAGCACCATAAGATTTGCATATACTAGATTCACCTTCACAGCTCAAAGAATAATTAAGTACATGGCCTTTGGAGCTATGCAGTTATAATCAGTTTTGGAAACAAAGCCAAATTCCTTGCCATATGATATATATATATATATATATACATGTTAAAATCTCCAATTTTTAGAAAGGGTTGCATTAAGGGGGTTGAGAACAAAATAATACCACTTTAAACAGGCTTAGAGACAAAAACTTACCCCAAAAGACTAAACTTTTGATGGAACCGTTGATTTGAGAACTCCCACTTCTAAGAAATCTGCCAATAGTAACTTGCACTCAAGAGCAGAGGTTATCTATAAGAAAATCCTATTAAAATCTATCACTTCAAACTAATTTCATATAATCACAAAACTTCAAGATCAAACAGAGTCAAAATAGATGGTATAATCACATATTAAACTCAATGGGGTCAACAAGAGCATTCTATACTTTTAGGGTAATAACCTTAGAGAATTAAGAAAGAGAGCGTGGGAGATAACTGCCCGTACCTTGTCAGTAACTAAATTTCTATTTCAATAAGCATCCTTAGTATTATGCACATGGATGACTAATGTGGATGAAGCCAAATACGGTGATGGATTGGAGGCTGTAAGCCTTTGAAGTCACTCGATTATCATATTCTCAACACCACTCCTGCTCCAATCTATATCATCATCCTCATTTTCTTCTTGCAGCGCATTTGCATTACAGTGTAAATTTCCTTCTTCTTGGTATGGCTCTTCTTCATCTAATGGCATTTCATAAAGGTTTCGTGGTTTAGTTTCAATCACAACATTCCATATGGGATCTTTTATTCCATTAACATAGTAAACTTGAGTTGCTTGACATGCTAATACAAATGGCTCTACGGTTTTCAACTTTCGTGATGTATTAACAATAGTGGTTCCGTGTCGATCTCTCTTATAGCCAATTCCTTCACGAGATACATCATACCAATCACATTTAAACAACACAACTTTGTTCCCTTCAGTATATTGAAGTTCAACAATGTCCGTTAGTTGTCCATAATAAGGCACATTGCAACTTTGATCCTCCCCTCTCACCATAACTCCATTATTTTGTGTTCTTTTACTTTCATCACATTGATTTGTATGAAATCTGAACCCATTAACATTGTAACCTCGATAAAAAATAGCCCTTTTCTCAGGGCCCCGAGCTAATGAAAGCATATGTTCATCAACTTGCCTTGTATTATATAAGTTGGTGATCTACAAAAATCCTAAATAAGGTTAGACTCAAGTTGTAGTAGTTAAAATATAAACAAACATACATTTTCAAAATAAATTACTATCTTACTCTTTTTTCAAACCACGCAATAAACTCTTGTCTATGCACCCTGTTAATGTCAAGAACACCTGCATTTGTAAGGATGTTCTTATGTTCTCTGCACACAGTTAAATATCCTAATTAGTTTTAATATCATATCATGAGAATATTAAAGAAGTAATTTTTTTGAAGATCATCTTACTCAACAAATCGGTCAGTATCGACACAATTTTGAAGGACATAAAATGTTGCTGCATTGTGAAGATCATCGTTCAACTCACACCTTATTGCTTTCCCTAAATGTCGTCCAGGTGTAGAGAATATGGACAATTGAGAGGTGTTTGCACATGCGGAAGTACCTCCATCATAATTTCGCTCTACCCGATTAAATTTGGTTTCTATTCCATGTAAATAGCGAGAACAAAATGTAAGACATTCATCTGCTAAATACTTTTCTGCAATAGACCCTTCTGCCTGTGCCTTATTACGGACATAATTCTTAAGTTTGTGCAAATACCTATATTTGAAGGCATAATATGAAATTTTATCAAAAATAAAATACTAGTGTGCAATTGTAATTTAGATTATAATGAAATTCTATAAACTTTACCTCTCAACTGGATACATCCATCTGTATTGCACTGGACCTGCAACTTTAGCTTCCCATGATAGGTGAATGGCCAAGTGAACCATTACATCAAAGAAAGAAGGTGGAAAAATTTGTTCTAATTTACAGAGGGTTATTACAATTTGGGCTTCAAGACGATCCAAATCATCCACTCGTAACACTTTGGAACACAATTCTTTGAAAAAGTTACTTAACTCAGTCAAAGCATCAGATACTTTTTTAGGTAAAAAGTCACGCACTACAAGTGGGAGTAATCTTTCTAGGAAAACATGACAATCATGAGTCTTCATACCAGAAAATTTTCTCTCCTCAATATTCACACATCGAGATAAATTTGTAGAGTAGCCATCTGGAAATTTAAGATTTTTTACCCATAAGCATATGGCCCTTTTCTCATCATTTGACAATGTCTAGCAAGCTGGGGGTAGCTCTATCTTCCCATTAACCTCTATGGGGTGGAGCGTATGTCGTATGCCCATTTCTTTTAGATCAAGACGAGTGCTTAAAGAATCCTTCGTTTTATCTTTAATATTCATAATTGTCCCAATCACATTGTCAAATATATTTTTTTCAACATGCATCACATCCAAATTGTGACGTAACAAAAGTGTTCTCCAATATGGCAATTCAAAAAAAATGCTATGCTTCTTCCAATTATGAAATTGCCCATGCCCTTCTAGAAATTGCTTTTTCTGGCCTTTCCCAAATATAATTGGCTTTAATGGAAGAATTTGTTTTAACACATCATTACCAGATAACCGCTTGGGTGCTGTCTTCCTTTCTTTTTTACCATTAAATTGTGACTTCTTATTACGCCATTTGTGGTCTAAGGCCAAAAAACGACGATGTCCCATATAGCATATCTTATGTCCATTTCGTAACCTGCAATGAGTAGTCTCACTATGACAACAAGGACACGCCAAATTTCCCTTTGTACTCCAACCGGAAATAACAGCATATGCAGGGAAGTCATGGATAGTCCATAACACTGCTGCTCTCATCTGAAAGTTCTCTTTTGTTAAAGCATCATATGTACACACCCCATCTTCCCACAATTCTTTCAGCTCATCAATCAACGGCCTCAAGAATACATCAATGTCATTCCCAGGACCCTTTGGGCCTGGTATAAGTAATGACATCAATGAGTAAGGCTCCTTCATGCACATCCAAGGGGGAAGATTATATGGAAATAAGATAATAGGCCAGATACTGTATTTAATATTCATATTTCCAAATGGGTTAAACCCATCTGTAGCTAGTCCAAGCCTAACATTACGAGGATTCATTGCGAATGACTCATGAATTTGGTCAAATTTTTTCCAAGCTTCACAATCTGCTGGATGTCGTAACACTCCATCATTAACACGTTTTTCATGGTGCCATTTCATATCCGCAGCAGTCTTTGTTGACATAAACAATCGTTGTAACCTTGATTTAAGTGGAAAATACCGCAAAACCTTCCATGGTACCTTTTTATTTTTCCCTTTACCTGAGAGATCTTTGTCATTTGGTATACATCAAGAAGTGCATTTTACTAAATCTAACCCCTATTGGGGTATGACAAACGGTTTATTATTGTCTTTCCGACCTATTTACATAATGAGGAAGAGAAAAACAACTTCCATAAAAGGAAGGCAAAAGGGAGAAGGGAGCGAGCTAGGTTAGCACATAGTCATGTTAAGTAACAGACTACCATATCTAGAGTGAAGTTTGCTACGCCTGTAACACCAAAGAGTTATTTGTGAGAGTCATATATTTGTGAAGATTGATGAAAAGTAAATTTTTTATTAAAAAAATTTATTTTGTAGGTTCTAAGTCTTTCCTCCAAAATATAATTTTTGAGGTCATAAATTTGGCTGAGACATGCAAGTACTTTACCAATTCAGTTGTAACAATCAAACAAAAATCTAGTGAACCAAATTATAAAATTTCTGTCATGTAAAGAGATATCAAAATTTTATTCATGAACATTTCTTTATCAAAGTTGTAGCCTGATTAAAAAATTAACTGTACTTATTTTATTAAAAAGCCAAGAAAAAATTAATACCACAAGTAATTTGGATAATTGATTCTCTCCCTTTCTATACATGAAAAATAAATCTTTAATACCCAGAAAAGAGTTAACTCTGCTTCCAATCCAGTGGCTCCACCTATCCTTCCATCTTCCGAAATAGCCATACTTTCTCCTTCGATACCTTTAACTGATGTTCCCATTCCTGGTGTTTCTATAGATTTCAATCATCTTCGTACAGATTTTGCAGATTCTTCTTCTCCACCACTTAAATCTAATCCTCCTTTAAGAAAATCTGCTAGAGTTTCCAAACCTCCAACTTACTTATAAATGCAGCAATGTTACTTGTGATGATCATGCTCTTTCCAAACTTACCAACAAGTCTGGTTCTGCTCCCATCAATTCAGGTATAAAATATCCCTTATCTCACTATCTTGACCCCTCTAAATTGTCCTCTTCTTATTCCCTTTATTGTTCCCTAATTGCTACTATAACTGAACCTAATTTCTATCATGAGGCCTTCAAAGACCCCAAATGGCAAGATGCCATGACAGCTGAGATCAATGCCTTAGAATCCAACAATACTTGGACCCTTACTCCTTTGCCTCCTCATAAAAGAGCTATAGGTTGTAAATGGGTATATAGAGTGAAGTACAAGGCTGATGAGTCTGTGGAAAGATAGAAAGCAAGGCTAGTAGCAAAAGGGTTTACTCAACAAGAGGGGTTGGACTTTACTAAAACTTTCTTTCCGGTTGCTAAGATGACTACTGTCAAAAATCTACTTGCTATTGCTGCTATGAAAGGCTGGCATTTGAGTCAATTGGATGTCAATAACGCATTCCTTCATGGTGATTTGGATGAAGAAGTGTATATGCAACTTCCTTAGGGCTTTCACAGCAAAGGGGCCAATATAGTGTGCAAGCTCACAAGTCCTTGTATAGTCTTAAGCAGGCCTCAAGGCAATGGTATTCCAAGTTTTCAAATACCTTATTGAAGTATGGTTTCAAGCAGTCCAGGGTAGATTACTCTTTGTTCACTAAAAGGTTCAATAACTCATTCATAACATTACTTGTCTATGTAGATGACATATTAATTGCTAGCAATGACATTCAGGCTGTTGATAAATTGAAGGTTTCATTAGTAGGAATTCAAACTCAAAGATCTTGGAGTTCTAAAGTATTTCCTTGGACTTGAAGTGGCAAGATCAGATAAGGGCATTTCCATTTGCTAAAGGAAATATGCACTAGAAATTTTGAAAGAAGCAGGTATGACAGCATGCAAACCTAGTAAGGTGCCAATGGAGCAAAACCTGAAGTTAAGTGAGTTTCATGGAAAACTACTTTCTGACTGGTGGGAAGATTATTATATCTTACCATCACTAGACCAAATATAGGTTATGCAGTGAATAAACTCAGCCAATTTGTCTCTAAGCATAGGAAACCACACTTAGATGCAACTTATAAAGTTCTTCAGTACATCAAAGGGTGTCTTGGCCAAGGCATTTTGTTATCAACCAGGTCTAATCTACATTTGAAGGCTTATACAGATGCTGATTGGGCTTCTTGTGTAGATACAAGAAGGTCCAATATTAGATATTGTGTATTTTTGGGAGATTCCTTGATATCATGGAAGTCTAAAAAGTAGTCTATAGTGTTCAAATCCTCTGTTGAAGCTGAATATACAGCCATGACAGTGACAGTGTGTGAGATGACATGGTTACTTGTTTTGTTGAAGGATTTGGAAATTTATCACCCACAGCCTACTCTACTTTTCTATGATAATCAAACAGCCATTCACATTAGAGAAAATCCAGTTTTTCATGAAAGAACCAAGCATATTGAAGTTGATTTTCACTTGGTTAGAGATAAAGTGCAAGATAAAGTTGTTAGATTGTTTTATACTTCCACACATTCATAATTGGCAGATTTGCTCACTAAAGCTTTAGGTGGTCAAAAACTCAAATACTTACTTACCAAGATGAACATAGTTAATATTCATAGTTCTAGTTCTCATCTTGAGGAGGACTATCAAAGTTCAGCACCTAAAAGCAAGAAGAAAAACCAGCTACAAGCATCAAATAAGAAGAACTAAACATAGGCTATTCAACTGAAAAGCATTTTGCACATATAACAGAGCTACAAGTTGTTTTTGTTCTTTTATTTATCTTCTTAGTGTTCGCACGTGCCATAACCACTTGTAAATATCTCTTACACGTGTTCCTTATAATGTGTTCAGTTAGTTAGTGCTTAACGAGTTAGTTAGCTAAGTTTCTTGTATAAATATAATCTTGATGTACAGAATTATTTATGCTAATACAATCATAAATTTCTCATCTTTCTTGCTCTCTTGCTCTCTGTTTTCTTTTTCTCTATAAGTATTAGATTCTTATAGTGTGATTATTATATTTTCATGCAGTGCCTCGGCACTGGTTCTACCTATCCTTCCCAATTCCAAAATTTGCTCAGATTGGACTTTAAGGCAAATACATGGAACTTGCATGTGCCGCAAGACTTGCAAAAAACTTCTCCTAATCTAGAAGTTCTTGATGTTACTAATACGTTTAGTTTACTTAATGTGATGTATTTTTAGCCATTCTTTGGTAAAACTTATACTAATGATCTGCTATGTATATTGTCATTAGAGTACTGGTTCCCATTTAGGCTAGAAGAAGTCACCAAATGATCCTCTTTTTCTATCATCACATCTTACAACTTTTTATCTTCGCGAAGTTAAAGGATTGGAACATGAAATGGAATTTGTAAAATATATTCTATAGGAGGCATCGTGAAGTCAGCAACAATTAGTTTTGGAAAAATAAAGCAGAAGGAAATTGTTCATGAGAAACTATCAAAGATCCCAAGGCGCTCAATGACATGTCTGTTGGGCTTTGTGGAGTCTAGTTGTGTTTGATCCGATTGACGACCCAAGGAAAAGCACTAGCCACATCTGCACTATACCTCAAAAAGACTAGTCATAAGTGAGACTCCTCATAGTTGTTAATAAAGCTCAAACCTACCCAGTAAATACCCGATGTGGGACTCATCACACACATCACACAATCAATCAAATTGGGGCATCACAATCTAAGATAGGATTCTTAATATGAGTTCAATCATGTTTTTTTCATGATTTTGGATTTATCTTAATTACAAGAATGCTTGGCAAGGTTTTCAAAACCTGATCAGCCAGTCTAAACAATTGAACCAGGGACCAGCCACCATGTCAAAAACAATTGAACCTGGTCAGAAAAAATGCCAAAAACTTGTCAAAAACCGAGAACCGGAGGCATATTCAATTTTGCCTCTTGTCCTATTTTTAAAACCATGATGATTGGTTTATAATTGTTGCTTTTAAAATTGGATATCTCTTGTGATTTATTTTTCACAGATACAATTTATGATTTGATTTCTAAATTGAATATCTTTTGTGATTTGTTTGTCTATGGATACAAATTGATAATTTGATTTTATACCTAGGAAGTAAAAAAGTGTGTTAAAATAAAGGTTTTAATAATAATATCTTCCATGATAACAAGATTTATTTCTAGATTATTATGTGGTTGTTGGGAAAAATTAATGATCTCAAATATATGCTGATATGAAATAAGTTGGATTTGAAAACCTTAATTCCTTTATCTAGATTGTTTAATCTCTTTACTGCTACATATATATATTGCTTAGATTAATTTCTAGTCTAGTTTATTTAATTTCAAAATAACCAATTTTATTAAACTAGATTAGGATTAATTTGGCTAAGGTTTGATTAATTTTTCTACATTCATACAAGTCCATGTAGGTTCAACCTTCAATACGGTTTGTGTACTTACGAGTACTTTAAAATTTCACAACACTTATGAAATTGAACATTCAAAATTACAGTTTTAACCTTGTGAGATAACCATTATGCCCTTAGATAAGGTTAAATATGGGTTGCAAAATGGGGTGTCTACATGATGCAGTTATGTGCAGAGTACAACAAGGTATAATTATGCAAAATAAAGGTTCCAATATAAACACTATTACAAACACAATCAAAATTATAAAATGAAAATAAACATAAACATAAACAAATATATTAACAAAATACTTAATAAGAAAACTAGGATGAATCACTATGATTTTATCAATTATCTCAATGTCAAACAAAATATTCTCTTCTTTTTTTCTTTTTTTTTTTTTGGGTTCATTGTATATTGTATTAAGAATAGTATACTAGAAAATAATTATATAAATAACTAAATAAATTATGTTATAAAAATGAAAAAAAAAAATTAAGCACATTTGCTATTATATATTTATTATCCACATTAATCATTTGTACATGAACCATCCAACATTTACATATGTCCAAAATAACCATGATGGCATCTTAACTACTCGAACCATTTTTTTCATGACCACTATGGTTTTTTGGATTCACAATGGCGACATTTTTTGAGTCTTGTGAATGTTGATCTAAGATTTTTAAGGTTGAAAAACTCATCTAGTTCAAGACATCAACTACTTTTAATTTAGACAAGTTTAAAAAGTCTCCAGCCAGTGAATCTTGAATTTCGTATGGAGGGAAATCTATCAAGACAATTTCCTACTAGAGGACATGGAATGGCAGCTCATACTATGATCAAAATGAAGTAGATGCAATTAAATTCTAATTCACATCTAGCAAGACTAACTATATTAATCTAGTGATTGCTCCACCAGTGATGGGTAAGGACAAACTAATGATTCTTAATTTTTTTTATCAAAGTAAT
This sequence comes from Castanopsis chinensis, assembly GCA_032878915.1. Taxonomy (NCBI): domain Eukaryota; kingdom Viridiplantae; phylum Streptophyta; class Magnoliopsida; order Fagales; family Fagaceae; genus Castanopsis; species Castanopsis chinensis. The sequence continues at coordinate 4,744,368 of JAVQMG010000131.1, read as the reverse complement.
ACATAATACCTACAAAAATATAAATACAATAAAAATTCAAATTTATTATTTGCCTCCCCCTCCCCCACCACCTTGGAAAAATAAATTGAGTGAGAAGAATATAACAGACTTTACCAGCAAACAACCCTAATGAAAAGCCACCAAAGCTTGCAGTGAAAGCAGTCCAGATGATACCAAGGCCCAAAAGATGCCCTTTAAGACAAACAGTGTGATATTATGATTTTTTTTTTCTCACCTATTGATTTATCAGAAAAACATTCCCATTATTCTCTAGTAAACTCAAAATTATGCTACTTATTGCTTTAATTGAGTTTGACAAGCCTACCAAAGACAAGACTAGAGGTTTGAAATAAATTATGATAACTTAATTTGAAACCTAGGAAAGTTTTGAATTCATTTCTTTTGTAAATTGAATGATGTTGTAAGGATGAAACTATGTGAAGAGCAGAAAATGTATAATCATGCCAAATATTTGTGCAAACATAAATACTATTTCAAACAAAATTATAAACTTTAGAATGAACATATATATATTAACATAAACATAAAAATAAACCAAAACTAATATATACATCTAATATTGAATGAGAAAACTAGGCCAACAATATTTGCATTACTGTGATTTTATCAATCATCTCAATCTTGAACAAAATAGTGTTTGGTTATTGTCAATTGTGTTAGGAGTAGCATACTAGAAAAAACTATGTGAAAACTTAATAAATTAAGCGATAAAAATTATATATATAAGTAAAGTTTTCATTAAAAATAGAAATTAGCTAAACTTAATTGTTTTGACATAAGCCATCTAATATTGTGCATGATTAGAATTTTAAAATTAATTGAAATGATTTATTTGACATCTTTTTGTGACTATAACATCTTTTTTTTATTTGATGCTAGTCGGGGTTTTTCCCAAACCTATTTCAAGTGCGTGTTCTCTGTAATATGGTAAACCTCACATAAATAATTTTTGGATTCTTTGGAGCTTTTTATAAAAGAAAAAGGATTCTTTGGGACTTCTATCCTTATTTATTAAATTCCATATTCATCTTTATTGTTGGTCGGTTTGAACTTATATTCATAGTTTTAATGAGTGATTGCCTTATAAAATTTTAAAGTGAATTTTTCAACTTAGATTTGGAAACATGTTTGCACATGACTTGTGTATAAGATATTTTTGTACAAATTTTTGTTATTGTTGTAAGTGATAGGCGAAGAATGTATTGACTCCTTATGGTAAATTAACCAATCAATTAGCTAAGTTAATTAATTAAGTCAATTAACATGCAATAACGTGTGGTAGCACAAACCAATCACCAAATAACTAAATGCAGCAGAAAATAAATTTGACACGGTAATTTGTTTACGAATGGGGAAAACCTCCAAGGCAAAAACCCCACCCGACGAATTTAAGGTCACCACTCCTGATAATCCACTATTATTAAAACAAACAGTTACAAGTAAAGGAATTCCATTACTTTATACCAACCTACAATTGAACCCTTACCCCAATACACAATTGGATTTGTTAGGTAGTGACAATCAAACCTTTCAATGCACGGCTCCAAGTACATAACTAGCCAACCGATGCCCAAATCCAACTACGTGACTAACACACCAACTTGAGAAGGATGTTGGTTGCAAAGTTCTTCAGTTCATCCACACGATGAAGATCAAGAAGCTCCTTGGTCACAAAACCCTATGGCGTACAAACGCAGTAGCTTCTTCAAGAGAAAAATGAACTAGGGCAAATTCTATCTCCGATGACAATTTACTTGAACAAGACCTTGGCATTAAGTTTCATCATATGAGACAGCCCTTAAAATAATCCTTATATATGTCTAAAGTTGTGAGAAAAGAGACTCTATACAAATACACGTGGATATGTGTGAAATCAGATCTAAAAAACTAATTTTCATAATTCTCAATAAATACTGCTTTCGAGCTTATCAGTCGAGCTTCACATTTTAAATCTCAATAGATAAATCTGTCAAGCTTTAAAACACAGCACTTCTTTACCAGATTCTTGGACAAATTTGTATGGCTTCAATACTTGAACTTAAACTCTTATTCCTTGAAATATTAAACACATCCTAAATCTACCCAATTACAAATAATGTGCTTTTTGTCAAGGATTAGCCAATTCTAAATGACATATATTCTTAACATGATCCACATATATCCTAATAGTAAGATGGAAAAACTTTACTAGATGTTTTGCAAACCAGGGGTAATGGGAAGACTTTTGAATGCTACATTGTCAAATTTGCATTTTATATGAGTTACGGGGTTTGGACCCATTTTCTATATGGTCATTCTTCTTTTCATTTTTAGCCGTGGTTATTCTTGGTGATCGCTTGGAATGTGAAATTGTATATTTTTATGGATTCTGAAAGTCATTTTAAAGTCTATTTGCAAACCATTTTTGGGTATAGATATACTTCTGCCTCCATGATTGATGTTAATTTTTTTTTTTTTAATTTACTACTTTTTTAAGTTTTGACTGTTAAATTTGATTATGAACAATCTTAGCTTGCATGGAGCATATGCTAAGTTGTATCTATAAAAAAGAATTTTAATTCTACAATTTTAATCATTGTTTCAAAATTCGGACATTTTGAAATGGAAGATTTCATGTGGTTAATTTGGTTTTGAACTCTTAACCCTACTCTTCAACGCCTATGGGAATGTGAAGAAATTCTATCCATCTGGGGTCTCAGGTCCAACGGGCTTCGTCGTGATCATCCTCAAATCGGTTTGTTCTCGGACCCAGTTAGCTTGGTCGAACAACAGCAAAAAACTTGGAACTTTTTACAGTGCTGGCATGGTTTGTATGGTATAGGAGAAATAAATGGCGCCTCAAAGAGCCCAATCTCCTCCAAGAGAAGCTTTTTGATGTAACACAGGCCTTGCTGACGGAATATCCGGCAAAAGTAGCGTGCATAACCGATCCTCCAAGACATGTTTGCTCAAGAAGGAAACCACCAACACTGGAAACTTACAAAACTAATTATGATGGTGCTTTATTCGCCGTGACAGGAGAAGCTGGAAGCTAGATCAGGAGTAGTGGTTAGGAATGAAAGGGGCGAGGTGATGGCTTCCTTAGCTGAAAAAATACACATGCCATCAAGCGTGGAAATTTTAGAAGCTTTGGCAACAAGGAGAGCAGCTATTTTCACAGTGAAATGGGACTTCGAGCTATTATCGAAGGAGATTCAGAAATAGTATTTAAGACCCTATTGGGATAATTTTGTTACTGATCTTGCATAGGTCATATTGTCAAAGACTGTAAGTCTATTTTGGGTTTCTTACCGGTTTTCATGTTCCTTCTCTCATACTAGGCGGCAGGGTAATGTTGTTACTCATGCTTTAGCCAAGAAAGCTAGGTTGTCTTCTCATTTCTTTGTTTGGATGGAATTTGTTTCACCAAACATTTCTTATTTAGTTTTTGTTGATATACCTCCCTAGTTTGTTTTAATTTATGTCATGAGGATGTTACTCAAAAAAAAAAAAAAACTTTGGGCCTATGGTTTAATTTGTCCTTTGTGTTTGAAACTAGTTTGTATCAAATTTATTTCTCAAGGATTTCCAAATTGATAGCACACATATCACATTGAAGCGGATAATGGTTACCCTTACATCTCATATTGAATTCGTTCCCTTTCACGCTTTCGTTGAAAACGTAAGTCAAAAGGGAGGTTGTGTCTCTTCTAAAAGCTCGAATTTGTGTTAAAACACAAGAGCTTGTTTAGACCCCAAATTAAAAAATTACGGCTTGGTTGATTTTACTCTAACTTATCTAAGTGCGGAATAAGAGTAAATAAAGCACAAACAATCAATACTACTCTAGTGCATAAACATGAACAATAAACAATAAAATTAAAGCACAAGAGTAAAGGAAGAGAAATATAAACACAAGATAACACAGCAATGTGTTACCGAAAAGGAAACCGAAGAACTCGGCGAAAAACCTATCCGCCGCCCCCTAAGCGATAATCAATCCACTAGAGAATAAAGTTGGAGTACACGAATAACAGAAGACCCTCTAAGCCTAGTCTACCCAATGTACTTGAGCCCTCCAAGATCCTGCTACCAACGGACTTCACGGAGTCATGTTTTCTCTAACTTTCTGGATCTCGCAGTATGCTTGATTGCATCTGCCAAGCTCACCGGCTTCTTTTGGCAAATCCCTAAAGCTTCCCAAGGTCCAAAACACTCTCTACACTTTGAAAATGTGTGAGTTGTGTTTGGGTACAAATCTCCTCTTAAGGTATGGCAATGGGAGAGGGAAGAAGAAGAGGCTACAGTGATTTCTCACTAAGGATGGATAGCTTTCTCTCTAAAACATGGGTGTATGTGTTGTTGAAAACCTATCTAGGGTTTTTCTCTCTAAATGGCCTCCTATACTTTTGTAGGTAATGAGAGTATATATATAGTATGGGTGAAGGGTAAGAAAGTTACACTTAAAAAAACTTCCAAGCAGAGAGTTTCACGGGTATCTTGCGGGAAGGCCTTACCCGCGAGACACTCGCGAAATCCTCTAGGCTAGCACGACCCTTCACCTTCCAGCATGTGCTTCTCACGTGGCTCTTTCGCGGGTTAGCTTCTAGCGAGACAGTCACAAAATCCACTGATTCTTCATTTAATGCTCAATTCTTCACCAACTTAATACTAAACTCAAGACAATAAAATCCCACAAAATACAAGGAACAAATTAAAGCAAATACAACACTTTTTGTCATGTAATAAAGCCAACATAAAATATAGTTGTAAATCACAACTTTACATCTTCAGTTTACATCTAATGCCATGAGCTTTGTCTTTTGGATCACGGTCAACTTTTGTAAAATTTCAGCTAGATCTTTTGTTTCTCATGGGTATTAATTTAAGCAAGACTAAAGTTTTGAATCATTTTGTTTTATGCACCTTTCAATCTCGTTTGGCTTGAGCTTGAATTAATCTCTTTGGTTTATTGCCCTTTTTTTAAAACATGTACAATACATCTCCAGTGGTTTGTTTTTCCATTGTTTTTGAAAGCTCAATTAGTGTGAAAACACTAATGCTTGTTTAGACCTCCAATTTTAAATTATGACTTAATTTCTTTTACTCTAACTTATCTAAGTGCAGAACAAGCGTAAATGAAGTACAATAAACCTAAACTACTCTAGTGCATGAACATAAGCAATAAACAATAAACGTAAAGCACAAAGAATACGAGAAGAGAAATGCAAACACAAGATAACACCGAGACATGTTATTGAAGAGGAAACTGAAAAACAAGGCGAAAAACCTCTCTGCGACCCTCCAAGTCGAAATTAATCCACTAGTGAATAAGTTGGAGTACACAAATATCAAAAAGACCCTCCAAGCCCAATCTACCCAATGTACTTGAGTCCTCCATACTCCTGCTACCAACATACTTCTCAGAGTCTTGTCTTCATTAGTTATCTAGATCTCGCAATACCGCCCTATTGCATCCGTCAATCTCACTGGCTTGTTTTGGCAAATCTCAAATGCTTCCCAAGATCCAAAATACTCTCTACACTCTAAATAGGTGTGAGTTTGTGTTTGGGTACAAATTTTCTCTTAAGGTATGATAATGGGAGAGGAAAGGAGAAGAGACTACAGTGATTTTTCACTTAAGGATGAGTAGCTCTTTCTCTCTCTAAAAGGTGGGTGTGTTGGAGAAACCTTTCTAAAGTTTTTCTCTGAATATCCTCCTTGCACTTTTATGGGTAATGAAGGTATATATAGTATGAATGAAAGGTAAGAAAGTCACATTTAAAATCCTCTAGGCAAGAGAGTTTCGTAGGTTACTTCACGACTTGGCCTGAGTCACAAAATGACTCACGAAATACAGCCTGGCACTTGACTCCTCAGATTCCAGCACGTGCTTCTCATGTGACTTTCAGAGGTTGCACCACTCGTGAGCTGAGTCGCAAGATCAACTTCTTGAGCAATTTTCACCAACTTAATATTAAACCCATGACAAATAAATCCCACAAAATATAAAGAAATAAATTAATGTAATTACAACACTTTTTGTCATGGAATAAAGCCAACATAAAACATAGTTGCAACTATGTTTTGAATTGTTTTATGTTTGAGTTAATCTCCAAATCGATTTGGTTAGAATCAATGTTTTGAATTGTTTTAAACATAGTGCAAGTCGGCCTTAGAAAATTATGATTTGAATTTCAAAAATTTTGTTGTTGTTTTGCGTTGGAATACTTTACTAGACGTATTTAACCCAAAAAAAATAAAAAATTATGTTAGCAGAAAAGTTCTAACAGTTATTTTGTTGATATCAAAACTTTTAGAAGTTGAAAGTTGGACATGCTTAATTTCCATAAAACTCTTTTCTTATTTGATAATTGTAGCCTTGGTTTGTCACCGAAGAATACTTGTGTACTTTACAAGAATTTTGAAAGTCATTCCGAAACCTCTCTTGCAAACTTTTGTTAATTGTGGATCTACATTTGGTTTATGACCAATTTCAAACTTGAAATTCATGACCCCTTTGGTTTCAACTGCTAAAATTTTCTTACAACTTTGAAAAGTCTGTAAACGTAATGGAGCATATGTGACTTGTGAATTAGAAAATTTCATATGACTAACTTGGTTTTAAACTTTTAACTTGCCTTTCATGGCCTTAGGGTTCTATTCTTCATCATTGCTTGAAACTAGTTAACCAAAATTTATCTTTTCAAGAATTATTAAATTGACCCATCTATACTCTTGATTTTAAGCATGTTTTTAATTTGAAATATATTGGGTAAACTTTCTTCTTGTTATAATTGGTTGAGTGCTCCATGATTCTTTGATTTTAAAGGTTTATGCTGAAAATGTCGATGTCAGTAATTGGTTGGTGTTGTTTTAAGACATCTCGCTGTGGGTATAATTTTGGGGGCAAACTTATTTTAAGGGGGGAAGAATGTAACACCCCAACCTTTATAAAATAAAATAAAAAGGGTTTTGGCAATAGAACTTTAAGTGAGGGTAGTTTTGTAAATCTATTCCTAAAATATTTGTATTGAGTGGTCCTAAAGTTTCTTCTCTCTTTTCTGTTGGTTGGCTGAACTATCTCCCCTCTCTCTTTGATTTTCACCCTCTGGCCGCCTCATTGCCAAATTGGACACTTAGCTTCATATAACGAAAATAAAGGGGTCTTTCCTCTCTTATTACTCACACATACTCGTGGCCCCTTGCTTCGGTTGTGCTTTCATTATTCTTTTTATGGTGGAAGCTTTTGGGTTAAAGATTTTGGTAAGAAACCTTTTCATTGTTCTACTCCTACTCCAGAGATTAATTCTAACTATTTTTGCTAAAGTACAAGTCTAGGGAAGGGGATACTTTTCGATTTTGGAGACAAATGTGATAGTAAACTTTACAATATGCCTTCTTATAGATAGGCCTAATCCTTGTGTTTCTAGGTTTTGAGATCCTTGGTGATGAATTTAGTGATTGGATTGGTTGATTTTGTGGTGCCCTGTTGAGGTAAATTGGTTGGCTTTCTGAGGTAAGTGGCTTCTTAATGTGATATTTAGAAAATAATCACATGACATGAAACATTGTTTTTGGGCTAAACACATTTTGAAAAATTATTTGTGGAACTATATTTTGTGTTATGACCCTAATATATATGATTATATATGAAAAGTGCATCATTTTTAATATTGCATATGGAGAAATTCATGAATATTTGGCATGGAAAAGAAAAGTATCTTTGAATTCCCTTGACAATAGATTTCATGGATTTATGGTATTATTTGAAAATACTAAAGATGTTTTATCTTATCTTTTATAACTTGGGAAATTGATAGAAAATCATGTTGACAAAGAATGAATTTGAAAACCTTACAAACTTTGTGGAAGTTTTAATTATTTGAGATTATTCTGAAACTACCTAAATATAAACTATGTATTTGAAAGTACATGTAAATTGCAAGCTTTATGTTGTTTTAACCTTATGTCATGTGTAATTTCCTAGTAATCACCCAAATTGATTTTCGTAGTGGGGAAATAGGTTCCTTGGTTATGTGTGGGTAAGGCTGCTGCCTATGGGACTAAGAGACCACATGCAAAAAATGTCCTATTTGATGCATTCTCCTTACTACCCATCAGGGGGAGGTAAAACCTTGAGGGTATGGGTGAGGCTACTACCAACAGGGCCAAGAGACTACATATCAAAAAGGACAATATTATGTCAATTGTGAATGGGTGGATCCCTTGACCTATCTATGTGGAAGAATGCTGTTTTTTTGACATTCTGCCTTGTGTTGGATTTCCTGGTTTTTGGTTTTGGAAAGATTTTATTGCTCATAGTATGTAGCATGTAGTTTTATGAAATTTTTTTTAAAAGCTTGGTACTACCTTGTGTAATCATTCTTGTCATATTATTACTAAAAAATGATTTTATAGTATTTCAGTTGCAAATTCCTAATTATGTCATCATCTTCTTCCTCTCTCCTAGAGTTAAGCTTTATATCCCCCATGATATGGGTGTTGATCTCAACTATGTAATTAACGCTAGAATCTTCTAGCTCATAACAAATTGTATATTGGTCATTTTTTGAGTTTTTGGGTATTTTGGTCATTTTTTAGGTTTTGAAGGTATTTTGGTCATTTTTTAAGCTTCAAGGATATTTTGGTCATTTTTTGGGTTTCAATGGTATTTTGGTCATTTTAGAGATTTTGGAGGTATTTTGGTCATTTTAGTGGTTTTTAAGCATATTTGGTGATTTTAGAGATATCGGGGGTATTTTGGTTATTGAGCATATTTGGTAATTTTAGAGATATAAGGGGTATTTTGGTTATCTTAGATTTTTTTTTTGGCGATATTTTCCTTATTTTTTAGATTTTGGAGATAATTTTGGATGTCCAAGGGTATATTGGTAATTTTGGAAGTGTAGGGGTATTTGAGTCATTTTAGGTATTTCGGAGGTCAAGAGAGTATTCAAGTAGTTGTAGATGTATTTGGGTCATATTGGGTTAAATAGGTGGGTTACTAATTAAATGGGTTGGGTTGGTAATAGAAAATTAATTTATATATAACGGGTTATAAATAGATAAATAGGTAATTACACACCCAACATGCCCATTTGCCACCCCTAATAACAATTATCAACATCAACTTCATGGTGAAATATACTTCAACGTTTAAGAGTAGGCACACAGATTTTACAAATGGAAATAGTATACTTGAGGATGTTTAAAAAAAAAAATTGATTTAAAGGTAAATGTGCAGATGACTTTTTAGGATAAAGTAACCTAAAATTTAAATAAATAAATAAAATTAAAAAAAAAAAAAAAAAAAACAAAACGTAAGCTTCTTTTGAATTCAAAGGGAGGGTTTGAATAGTGATTATTCTCAGCTGCGTTTTGAAGGTTATATTTTCTCCTTCTTCTTTTTTTTTTTTTTTTTTTCCTTTTTGGCTGTTGGGGGACAATGCGCATTGTGTACGCATTGTTTGCGTATTGTGCATGTACTTTTTTAATAATTTTTTATTAAAAATGAATCTTATAGTATTATTTACATATTTAAAAATTATTTTACTACATTATTTTTAATTTTTAATTTTTAGCAATAACTTCTATTCAAACTACGTTACAATCACATGAGATTGTGATTGCCGCTAAAGACAATTCAGGGTTCCCGCTCAAAATTTTTGGGTTCCACTAAATTAACCTTTGGTCTCCCACGTGTGCACACTTTAAACAATACACTCTCTCTCTCTAACTCTCAGTCACGATAAAAAAATCAGACCTCACTCTCTCTAACTCTCCCTCTCTCTGCCTTGCCGATCAACTTACCTTCGAATTGCTGTCCATCATGCCGCCGCTATCCTCCGATCTAAGGCTTTACACCGTCCAATCAGTCGCTGCAGCTTTCCCCACCCATCTCGCCGCCGCCGTCCTTCATCTCCACTGGGAATCGGGCCGATATAATCGGTCCTACCCTCTGCCGCCGACACCAAAAACCTCCACCACAGCCACCGCGGCCATCCCCGGACTCTTCCCCTCCCTCAACCGCCCAAAACGCTCCTAAAGGGATACGAATCCCTATACTTTTTTGCATGTTTTGTGCATTTATTTTCTTTGATTTTATTTAAGTTTGTGATATACTGATATTATACCTAAGTTTGTTAGGTTTTCAGTACATATATGGTATGATTTTGGATTTAGGCATTTGGGTTTGGATTGTTAAATGCTTGAATTTTGATTTAATTATTTCAGTCCATATACTGTTCATTCGCCCTTTATTTGTAACGTGGCATATATATGGTTGAACTTGGATTTATATTGCAATAGGAATGTATAGTTTTGTGTATTGTGTGCTTGGTCCATTGGATGCCACTTAGGCCTCTAGAATTGTAATTTGTCTTGCGGAGGTATATAATTGTATTCAACTCTACAAAATCTCTGGTTTTTAAAGTAGAATAGAAGTAGCAAGTTTTATAGAAACAGTTTTTTGAGCTGGAATTTATTTTTGAAGACTGTTTAGTGATATGGGAATTGTCAAGCAGTCTTAAAAATATAATTTTGAAAGAGTTGGAGAAATAAAAATATAATTTTGAAAAAAGAATTAAGATTGATTTTTTGTAACATGAGAAAGGATTATTGTGTATATTATGAAAACCCAACAAAAATAGGTAGCTTAAAGGTGGCCACTTTGCTTGTTGATGTGGGATGTTTATCGATCTTTGGACATGAGATTAATGATTAAACTCATTGTGTTTTGTTGTTATACATATTTTATGTTATAACTTAAGTATATGGCACTTTATGGATGTGTAAGACTTTAGATTTGGAGTGATTCTTAACTGCAAAACTTACTCGTTGGCGGGTGTGTAAGGCTTTAGATGTTGATTTTAAAAGATATGGACTGTTTTCCATATTTGTTTTTATTTATAAGTAGAAATGAATTATGAAACTATTTTGTATGTTATTTGGATTTTTAAGTTGTTCTCTGATTTGTTGTTAATGAGAAATTTCATGTCCGAGCTAAGATTGTTGGACATTGCATTATTGGACGTTGTGATGGGTGTTGCGGAGAACATGTTTCAAGTTTGCTAAAATTCACAATTTTTTGTTATTTCAAGGATTTCATTACTGGGTTGGGCACTGATTTAAATTGTACAAAAAACAAACTATCTTTGGCTTTCTCTTTCTTTTGATGAATGCTCTGAGAAAAGTAACGGGTCTTATGGATATAATTTCATGCAGATGCACTTGTTAGTTTATTAATAAGTTTTGTAAATATGCTTTAGAGTTTTTCGTGCTTACTCCTTTTTGAAAGCTGTTGTGATTGCTACTTTCTTGAAAGTTTTGGAGTTGTGTATAAAATTGTTCTAAATTTTCAGGTCCCAATCTGAATGGATTGTTCGAAGGCAGTCTGGTACAACTTCAGGTACTCCTATTTAGCTGCTAACAAGAACATTGCTGTGAATTGGGAGGAAAAGACATTGTATGATTACTAGTTGAACCCTTAAAAAGGTATGAATCAACTCAATATAAAAGACACTGCCATAATGTTAGAAAATGCAATGAGTATGCAATAGAGAGAGTCAACTGAGGATAGTTTATCTTACTTTGGGAATATCGCCATGCATGTTTTAGAGAGCGGTTTTTCATTAGTGCAAGTATATGCATTTGTGTGTGATAAATTCTTTTGGTGTGAGTATATGGCATGCATTGAAGTGTTTTGTTGTAACTTTGATAAACCAAACATGGCCTAATTCTTTTGTTTGTTGTTTTAGTTTGTGCAGTACATTCTTGGGATTAAGATGGTATTCCCCAGGCTGAAGAAGCCACAGGATCAGGCTGACCTCATTTCATATTTGAAGCAATCTACTGCATCTTAAATACTCCCAAACTTTAGTTCCCCAATTCCATTTTGCAGTTGTTGGAGATGCATTTTGTTTTGTTTTTTTTTTTTTTTTAAAGGATGGTACTAGTAGAGATGAAGAGGATAACTCAATCAATAACATGAGGGAGGTTGAAAACAGCTTGGAGTGTAACTCAGAGGAAGACTAATATAGATTTTGTCATTATTCTAGTTATTTAAGTTTAAAACAAGGCTTAATTTCAGGATTTTTTTGTATATTCTATATTTAAAGTTTGAATTTATATGAATTTTTATCTTTCAATTAATCAATTTTTGATAATTATTGTACTATCGTAACATGATAGTTAAAAAAAAATATAAAATAATTAAAAATAAATAAATAATAAAATATTTCAAAAATTATATAAAATATTATCACCAATTACATAAAAATTTGGTCATAAATAATTTTATAGTGATGACAAAGTCCCTCGTAGTTTATAGAATAGCGATGCCACATAACCCCTTGCAAAAACATTTTAAACGATGGCTTAATTTCATCACTATTATTCCTACCTAATTGCGAGGGTTCAAAAGTCCTCACAAATAAATTTTAGCAATGATATTGTTTGTCTTTAAAAAGTATGTCGTTAATTTGAAATTCACAAATAACTAATTGTAAAGGTATAAAAGTTCTTACAAATAGTTGTTAACAACAATTACTCCCCCTCACTAAACAAAAGTTGTCGACTTTTGGTAATATATTTGCCAAGGTGAATTTGTTCAATAACGACGGTAAATTGTCCTTGTAAATTATCTATCTGCGAAGGCATGGTCGCAAAATCTCTTTTAGCAATAAGAGTAAATATGATGGCCTTTGAGGGCCACATGTCTTCGCTAAATGCCTTTGTTAATAGCCTTTTACAATGATATTTGAATTTTTGCAAGGGCATTTTACTCTCGCTAGCAGACTCTTTTCTTATAGACGTAATATCTTAAAAAAATAATAATAATAATCTTCAAGAACAAGGCAACCAAAGAAAAGTGTCACGTCCCAATCAGCCCCACAATAAAAAAAATTTTAAAAAAAAAAAAAAAAAAAAAAAAAAGGGATAGGGGTCAAATTTTTTATGGTTCCCATGTTGCCCCCACCTAACCCCTCCTCACTACTCATTTCCACTCACTCCTTTACCCTTTGACTAGCTCCTCACTCTTCCTCACTTCTATTTTCTTTCTTTTTCTTCTTTTTCATTCTTCACCAACTCCTCTTCACTCCCTCAAACTCTCCAGCCGGTACCTTCATATCACTACTTTCACCATCATTTTTTGGCAAGATCACTGGAAAATTCTTGTGAACCCATAAGCATCTTCACATCTTTTATTTGAGGTAAAAATTTTTAATCTTTTTGGTGGGTTTTACACTTTTGCTTGAGGTTATTTATATCTAAGTCTTAATAATGATACTCATGTGATTTATGAGCATTAGATGTGATATTTATGTGCTTTTATGTATGGGTTTTGTGTTGGTGGAATTATTTGATGAGTGGGTATGTATTTTGTGCTAAAAATGGCAACTTAAGGTTTATGTATGGTGGAAAATTTAGGGGTTTTGAGTTATAACATGTGATGGTTGGTAAATCTAATTTTTCCATTGCTATTGGGTTTATTTGGAGTTAGTTGAAGTCCCTAAATTTCTTGTCTTGGAAGATATTTTGATTTTGCTTTCATGGGTTTCTTAATATTGTAGTGTAAATTTTATGGAAGTTAGTCATAATTTTGGAGATGATATTAAATGGGTTAAATTTATAAATTGGAGTTGATGCCTTGTGAATCAATTTGTTGAGAAACTTTGGAAGTGGTATATATTATTATTGATGAGGTTAAATACTAGGCTTACCTAATTAAGTGTTTATTTGGCAATTCCTAAATTGTAACTAGATACAATTTTAAACTTTAAGCTTATTGTGTTAGGTTTGCTTGATATTGTTGATGTTTTAGCTAATATCCTTGGAGCTTGAAGAATTAGGATTTTGTGGGTTGCGAGGTAAGTAGTTTTTTAATGGGATTTTGGAAAATAATCACATTGCATAAATGTTGTTTTTGGGTTAGACACGCTTTTGGAAACTACTTATGGAAACTATGTTTTCCTAAAAGCTATTGTGTCGTAACCTCAATATATATATATATATATATATGAAAATGCACATATTTGATATTGCATTTGGGGAAATGCATGAATTGTTGACATGAAAAATATAAGCATCTTTTATTTAATCTTTGATAAGGAAATTATGAATTTTATGATTTATTAGAAAATCTAAAGATGCTTGTCTTGTCTCATTATTGGGAAATTGATATAAAATCTTTTTGACAAGAATGAAGTTGAGAACCTTACAAACCATGTGGAAATTAGATTATTTAAGGTTTTCCTAAAATTACCTAGATATAAACTACGTATTTGGAAGTAATGTAACCTGTGAGCTTTATGTGGTTTTTACACCATGCCATGTGTGATTTCCTGGTGATCACCCGATTTGGTTTTCGTAGTCTTTGTGACAACGGAATCAAATCTAGGTCAGTGTCCTTTCACTTTGGATGACACGTTCTTCCCTACTGTCCATGGGGGAAAGGGGTTTCTTGATTGTTTGTGGGTAAAGCTGCTGCTCATGGGGCCAAGAGACCACATGCAAGAGAGGTCCTATTTGACGCGTTTTCTCTACTGCCCATGGGGAGAGAGAAAAACCTTAAGGGTATGGGTAAGACTGCTGTCCATAGGGCCAAGAGTCTGCATACCTAAGAGGATAATATCATGCCAGTTGTAAATTGGTGGATCCCCTGACCGGTCTATGTGGTAGTGTAGTATATTTGTCATAATTTACCGTATGTTAGATTTTATAGCTTTGAAAATTATATTATTAGTGCTCACAGATTATAATATATAGTTTCAAGGTATTTACTTTGAGAAATTTTGTGTTTCATTACTTAACCATTCTTGTCATATTATTATTATTGAAGATGAAACTTGCATTTCCCCCACCCCCATTAATTATGCTACTTACTAGGCTTTAGCCCATCCCACTCTCTAATAGTTTTTCAGAGTAATTAGCCATACTTTGGATATGAAGCTTACTTCGTTGGTGATGATTGAAGTGCTATCTTAAATTTGGAAATTTTTGCTGTAAATGGTTGGTGACTTGTTTTTGCTATATACACCAAGACATTAATCAATTCTATCGGAGATTGGTCACTTGAGATTTGTTAGCCTTAGGCATGGTAGGCCTAGACTTCATATTAAGATTTCTTATTCTAATAAGTTTGTGACTTTGTATAATCCAAGAGTTTGTAATATATATTCATGTATTATGTGGAGGCACATGATTTTGAGTTATTGTTCATAAATGTGTTATAGAGCTCTAACTTGTAATGTGAAGATTTATGGTTATATATTCTTATCTTGTGGAAATGATAAGAAAATAAAGATCATCATATAGATTGGTTTTCCAAAAAGGGAAAAAATCTACAGGTGCCTATGAGATGTTTCTCACACTTTGGACCCTTTTGGGTTTGGGGCGTAACAAAAAGTGTGACAAAAGGATCAGATTCATAAAAATTTTGGTACAGATAGAAGTTTCTTTAGGATTGGGAGTTGAAACGATGAAGGAGGATCAATCCGAACTCCGTGCAAAATTCAGAAAAACTGATGTAATGCAAGAGAAAACTCGATGACGCAACTTCAAATAACGTTTCCATTTGAAATCATTACTACACAAGTTGAGATTGAGTCCTTTGACTTTTCGCGAAGCTAGGTTTTTAACCAATCTCTTAGCAAGTCTATAAAAGCAACGACAAAGATCACATGTGACGTGACAACACTGGTAATACGGTGCTTTGTGTAGAATGTTGATAGAAAACACTTTGAACGGAGTCCATCTTTTCATTGTGGATGTCGAGTTTTGGGACGTGAGTCCAAAGATACAGTTGGAAGGAAAGAAAGGATGTGGATGAGAAGACATTCTGATAGATCACTAATCATGTCGTTATTTTCCGAAGAAAGTTTCTAGTATTTTGATTTTGACTTTGCCATCTTGAGAGTACGAGGTTTTGTTAAGATTTTGGAGAAAGATGTAACCAGCGAAAAAATTGATTTATTCTCACTTTTATATGCAGTCCAAAGGCTACAAGCCACTTTCCTAAGTCCAAACTTATTTTAAGATTTAGATTTTCTAGGGATCCGAGAGTACTTTACAAGATAGAATTTCTTTAAATTCCCACCTTTAAAAAAAAAATGGTTAAGATCTTGCCACATCATCATTCTACTAATCCATTTTAAATCAATCTTTCCAAAAAAAAAAAAAAAATCCTATCCATGTTAGAATACAAAACAACTTCTAACTCTAACCACATCTCCAGATTCCCAAACCAATCTTTTTTTTTTTTTTTTAGAAATAATTACAATATGTTGCTAACCCCGCAGCTCGAACCATTTTTCCCCTAAACCCCTAAGCACTTTGTGCATGAGAATGTGTCAATTCAGTTAAAAGGCCTTTGGCTCCCAAACCAAACGTGACGTCAAAGTTTCTATCATTAAAACATCTTATTGCTCTATATTATATCCCCATGCTATCATCATGTATCTCATTAGATGCACTACACATTGTTTAATAATCACTGTGTCTTGTTGAAATATGAAATTTTCAACAACAAAAAAATGGTTACTTAAAAAATGTCCTAGCAAAATGTATCAAAGAATATAAAATTTTCACAAATTTGTAGGATCAAATAAATACCCTCCAAAATTAACAAAGTTAGTTATAAAAATAAATAGTGCAAACAAAAATACAAGGATAATATATATATAAAGAAAGAAGAAAAAGGAGAGAGCAAGTGAACAGGAGGAGCATGTAGTATCAATAATAGGTTTGTATATGGGATTTTATCGGTCCATTTCTTCTCTAAGTATCTCTCTCTCCCTCTTCCTCAATATTGACTTTTTGTTTGATAAAACAAATAGGGTTAGGTTTCATGAGGAGTTCCTAACTCCATATATGAAACTTATAGTACGAGTCCCTAACTCGCAGATCCTATTTGATGATTACCAAATAAAGATTCCTTTAAGCTTTTGTCCAATGTTTTCTTAATTGGAGTCCTTGACTCTACCAAATGAAATATATCGATAAAGTTCTTGACTCCACCTTGTGAAATACATCAATGGAGTCATTGACTCCACCTTATCAATTAATTCAATGGAGTCCCTAACCCCACTAATTTAAATTTGAGTATCTTTAAACATATGTTATCTTGCCAAAATTTGTTAAATTATGTTTATCAAAAATTGTTATGCAGTGAAATTCATTAAACATAACGTATCTCATAAAAATTCATTAAACATACGTTATCTTGGTGAAATTATGTTTAACGAATTTCACTGCATAACAATTTTTGGTAAAAATAATTTAACAATTTTTGTTAAACATAAGGTCGCAATTTTTGTCAACATGTCTCAAAAAAAAAATCTAGTTTTAATTCTAGTATTAATAAATATATTTTAACATCTTATTATAATTTTTAGTATTAATAAATATTTGGCGTTAATTTTAGTATTAATAAATATCTTATTACCATGTTTTGATTAATTTTTCTACGTTTATACAAGTCCTTATGGGGCTCGACCTCGTTCTTGCCAAAATATACTTGGTATGGTTCGTGCACTTGTGAGTATTTTAAAATTTCACAACACTTACAAAATCAAACATTAAAAATCATTATTTTAATCTTGGGGTGTGAAATAGCCATTATGCCCTTAGATAAGGTTAAATGTGGGTTGCAAAATAGGGCATCTACATTGTGCAATTACGTGGAGATTAAAATATGTATAATTATGTAAAATAAATGTTCCAACATAAACACTATTACAAACACAAGAAAAATAATAATATGAAAATAACAATAAATATAAACATAAACATAAAAAAATATAATCATAAAATACAAAATAAGAAAACTAGGATGTATCACTATGATTTTATAAATTATTTTAATGTCAAATAAAATACTAGAAAATAATTATAAAAATAACTTAATAAATTATATTATAAAAATGAATAAATTTAAGCAAACTTGCTATTAAATTTATATATATATATATATATATATATATATTATCCACAATTAATCATTTGTAAATGAATCATCTAACATTTGGATAATTAGAATTTTAAAATTAATTTGAAATATTTGGTCTAATGGCAAGGGCTAGGAACTTGAAAGTGGTACACATAGCAAATATCAAGAAAACCATGAAAACCTTATTCCAAAGAGGAAACCCACTTAAAAAAAAAAACAAAAACAAAAACAAAAACAAAAACAAAAAACAAACAAACCAAAACAAAATGACAAATAAAGATGCACTGAAAAGAGATTGCAAATTATAATGTTATTAGTTATTGTGAATGTTACATTTTTTTTTTTTTTTTTTTGAGAAACTTGTATGTATTTCATGATAACACTTAGATCACAATTTTACATAAAATCTCAAAACTATGCCGTGAACATTGACTTCTATGTTTTCATTTGCTAAAACTGCAATTAGAGGACTGATGGTTGGCTGGTACGTCATTGTTATGATGACTGAAACCCCCACAATAATGCGCCGTGCATATCTCCAAACTAATCACGATGTTATCTTAACTATTCCAACAATTTTTTGCATGACCACTATGGTTTTGTTGGTTCACAATAGTGACTTTTTTCAAGTCTTGTAAATGGTGATCTAAGACCTAGAAAGTCGTAGCTCACACGGGTAAGTCTTCAATTCCATATTCAGGATTGTCAGTAATTTCATATTCTAATTAGGAAGAGATAGATTCACAACTCCTTCCATGAATATGAAAGCATTGGAGGCAGCTAATGTATATTTCTACCAAAACCTTCCAACGACACTGCTCCTGTGGACAAACTAATGATTCCTAATTCCTTATTTGAGTAATATATAATACCTACAAAATGTAAAAACAATTAGAAATTCAAATATATTTTTTATGTTGTAGGGATGAAATATGTGAAGAGCAAAAAAATATATAATCATGCCAAATATTTGTGCAAACATAAACACTATTACAAAAAGAAATTATAAATTTTATGATGAACATATATATAAACATAAATATAAAAATAAACTAAAATAAATATATACATCTAATATTGAATGAGAAAACTGGGCCAAAAAAATATGCATTACTATGATTTTATTAATCATCTTAATCTTGAACAATATATTTTTTGTTTATTGTCAATTGTGTTAGGAATAGTACAATAGAAAAGAATCATATGAAAACTTAATAAATTAAGCAATAACAATTTATATATATATATATATATATATATATATATATATATGAGATATGAGTTCAAGTTACACTTGGTATAACTCTATAAGAGTTATACATTTTTTAGACCATTGATTTGTATTAGATCCAAGGGTGAAAAAATACTCATATTCTTATCATTTATGTTCTCTAGAAATTAGTAATCTAAGTCATTAAAAGATAAAACAACATTAATTCTCCACTTTCCATGTCATCATCTTCTTCCTCTCTTCGAGACTTGAGCTTTATATCCCCCATGATATGGGATCTCTCTTCTGGTCAATCTGCATAGAGATGTATGGTTCTGTAAAAGTTTGAATTACCTTAAAAAGACAGAATCTATTTCATTGGAAGCACTCAAATATTTAAATCTCTTTCCATAGCACTCAAAATCCTCTAGCTGGCCCTTAGTTAGAACACTCCCAGATTCAACTTAATATTACTTTTGTTCTATATTTTAGAAATCACTACTTGTTGGTCTTTTGAATTTGGCAAAAATTAATAAAAAAATTATCAATTTGTCTTCTTCTTTGGGTTCAAGTTTAAGAATAGACAGAAGCCAACAACTAAACTTTAATTTGATTTAGGGTATGATGAATCCATTTGAGAGAGAGAGAGAGAGAGAGAGAGAGAGAGAGAGAGAGAGAGAGAGAGAGAGAGAGATCTGGGGTCTAATGAATCCATTTGGAGAATTAATGATATTTTTTTCCATTTAATAAGAAGAGTTAGTGCCTTAAATTACTAATTTTGAGAGAACATTAATGATAATTGTAGGGTCAATGGGCCCACGAGTATGCATTGGGCCTGAGGCCCAATCCGAGGACACTAATTGGTCCAAGGATGTTGGAATATCGTCTCAAGAAACAATGTTGATGGATAAAGAGGAAAAGACTGATCATGGTCATCTCAGAAGTTGGTCCGAGGAGGAGTCTCTCTTCGGCTAGATAAAGTCGAGGTAGAAAAGGATTGTCTGACGTCCAAAAGCAATGTTCTAGGAGATCCTACAAGTAAGGACATGCATGGTGTGTGTACAGGATAAGAAGAAGGGTTATGAAATATCCAAGATAAAGCTGATACCATCGCATTAAATGCTCTGCAGCTAAATCTCTAGCCGCATTAATGGAGAAGTGATGCCTGAGTATCAGGTTTCAGCCTTACAGCTACATCCAAAGACTTCAAGGATGGGTTGATGAGATAAGTATCCAAACCAGTAATCTGATCCATACATGGAAGATGGAGAAAGGAAGAAAAATGATATAAAAGGAAGAGAAGACTTTCAGGAAGGGTGATCGGAGAAAAAGAGAGAGAACAAACACTGTAGACATTAAGATCAATATCTGTAACCTGTCTTTAAAAAAGAGAAATATAGGATTTAACCTCCTCAGCTTGAGTTCGAGGACCATTTTTGTTATAAAGACTATCCTATTTATATGATGTTGTGATTTAGCCCATCATCTTTGTTATGTAACATCACCAGAACCTAGGTTTCAAACTCACTCTCTACAAATTCAATATATTGGGCTTTTTGGGCCTATCCCACTCTTATTTTTGGGTTTGGGTGCAAATTGTATCCTTACAATTGGCGCCATCTGTGGAAAATCTTGTGTTTTAGAAAGTTTAAAATTATGATAGGCTCAGGTCCACACCATGCTGGGGTCCTAGCGTCAGGATTATTTCCTGCATCTTGAACGGGAAAGAGATCGAGAGGGCAGTGTGCATACAGCCCACACTAGTAGGAGTCATTCACGAGGTGGAAGCAGAATTCCTTATGAGGAAAATGCGAAGGCCATGCAGTTGGAGATTTACCATCTGAAGAGGAAGCTGCACCATGAAAGGCGAAGGCGGACTCCCTCCTTTCCTGACCCTTCTTCTGAGGACACCAAGGATAGCAGCTACAAGCTTGGGTCAAGAACTCCCCTTAGTGAGTCTTCCTCCTGTGAGGAGGACAACCTTCATGGTCATGGAGGTAGAAAGTCATTTTGCAGAGGCTTAGGAAATGATGCTATAAGTAAAAATGTTGCACCAAATTTCCAAGTCACCCTTCACACGAAGGGTGGAAAGGGCGAAGTTTCCTCAGTGGTTCACCCAGCCAACATTCACCATATATAATGGTTGAACAAACCCTATGGAGCATATAAGTCATTTCAATCAAAGGATGGAAGTGCACTCCAAGAATGAGATTT
Organism: Castanopsis chinensis; assembly: GCA_032878915.1. Lineage (NCBI taxonomy): Eukaryota > Viridiplantae > Streptophyta > Magnoliopsida > Fagales > Fagaceae > Castanopsis > Castanopsis chinensis. Next base: position 4,722,994 of record JAVQMG010000131.1, on the reverse strand, counting down.
TAATGTGCAAGGTCTTCTCATTCAGCCTAGGACTTGTGGCAATAAGGTGGTTTAACAACTTGAGGGCAGGCTTTATTGATTGCTTTATGGAACTCACCTGGGCGTTTGGGTCCCACTTCATTACATGTAGTAGAGTTCCTCGGCCCCTGGATTCGTTACTGTCCATGGCAATATAAGAAGGGGAAACCTTGAAAACGCACTCTGATAGATGCTGGGAGATGTTCAAAGAGATCGACAGAGATTTTGATGATGTAGCGATAAGGAATTTCAAGGTTGGCCTACCTGTCGAGCATGACTTAAGAAAATCTTTGACCAAGAAGCTTGTAAGGAGTGTACGCTGGCTCATGGATCACATTGATGAGTATAAACTGGTCGAGGAAGATCAGCAGCAAAGTAAAGGAAAAGTGAAGGTTATCCCTCAAGAGCTGAGGGATTTCAAGTCGAACAGGTACAATAGCAATAGACCCCTACCTCGAAGAGATTTTGCCTAGCAATCCGGTCCTACCTCTCCTTAGGTGGTTAACATTGTGTTTCGGGAATCAGTACATCAGCTGTTGGAGAAAATCCAAAATAAGCCATACTTCAAATGGCGCAACAAGATGGCAGGGGACCCCATGAGGCATAATCAAAATCTTCATTACTAACATTATCGAGAAAGGGGCCATACCACTGAGGATTGTAGGACTCTGTGGAATCATTTGGAGTAGTTAGTTAAGGAGGGAAGGTTAAAGCAGTTTTTGTATTGGACTAATGGGCAGGGAGACCATTCAGGCTTGGTAAATCAAGGAAAGACTTCTTCGAGACCTCCTTTAGGTACAATCAATTTCATCTTTGCTGCTCCTGGGAGGACTGGTTCTCGTCCTGGGAGGACTGGTTCTCGTCCTTCTAGGGTAATGTCCTTAGCACGAACTCTCGCCGAAGACTCTAATTTAGAGCCGAAGAGGGCTAGGGGGAATATCCAGCAAGCATTGTAATTTCTGAAAAGAAGACAAGATTGGGACTACGCTGCCATATGATGATGCTTTGGTAGTTACGCTGAGGATAGGGGGTATAACGTGACGAGAGTAATGGTAGACTAGTGTAGTGGTGCAGAGATTATGTACCCAGACTTATACAAGGGGCTAAACTTGAAGTTTGAGGATTTGACGGCTTATGATTCACCGTTAATAAGCTTTGATGGGAAAGGGGTCGTACCGAAGGCGGTCATACCGAAGGTGGTCAAATCAAATTACCTGTGCAATCAGGCACAGAGTTGGTAGAAGTGGATTTCATTGTGGTAAATGCCTATTCTCCCTACACGGCTATTGTAGCAAGACCTTGACTTCATGCCCTAGGTGCTGTTTCCTCAACTCTACATTTGAAGGTGAATTTCCATCTGAGGACCAAATTGACAAACTGGTTGGGTTAAACTGTAGCTAGACAGTGTATGGCGGCTGCAATTTTGCATCAGCCTGAGGTTGAATCCTCGGCCTCTGTTGAGGAGGGCTCATAGCAATCAATGATTCTGGCCATGCCTACAGTGGCAGCAGTAGAAGAACCTGCATGCGAGGAATTGGAGGAAGTTGTTATAGATGACGACCCTGGAAAATTCTTTTAGGTGGGAGCTCAGTTGCCCCCTTAGGAAAGAGATGAGCTGATAAAGTTCTTGAAGAGGAACATTGATGTATTCGCATGGAATGCTTATGAAGCCCCCAGGGTAGATCCAAGTTTTATTTGTCATCATTTAAACGTCAATCCGGCTGAGGTACCGAATAAAAAACCTCCTTGCCGTTCATCCAAAGAGCATTCCGAAGTTGTCAAAGAATAGGTAATCAAGCTCAAGAAGGCTGGAGCTATCAAGGAAGTTTTCTACCCTGAATGGTTGGCTCATACAGTGGTGGTGAAGAAGAAGAATGGGAAGTGGAGAGTATGTGTAAACTTCACAGATTTGAATAGGGCTTGTCCCAAGGATCCTTTCCCAATGCCCCGAATGGTGGATGCCACTGTTGGGTATCCTCAGATGAATTTTTGGATGCTTTTCAAGGTTATCACCAAATACCTTTGGCTTCGGAGGATCAGGAGAAAACAGTCTTTATCACTGCAACAGGGAATTATCATTATAAGGTAATACATTTTGGTTTGAAGAACGCGAGGGCTACTTATCAAAGGATGATGACCAAGATGTTTAAGTCACAATTGGGAAAAACTATTGAAGTGTATGTGGATGACATGGTAGTAAAGAGTAAAATGGCATCCATGCATGTGAAAGACCTAAATGACACCTTTCAAATGCTGAGGAAATATAAGTTGACCTTAATGCTTCTAAATGTTCTTTCGGTGTGGGATCAGGTAAATGTCTGGATTACATGGTAACTCATCATGGAATTGAAGTTAATCCTACACAGGTTAGGGCAATTGACAACTTACAGCCACCTCGGAATCCTAAAGAGGTTTAGAAATTTACAAGGATGACTACTGCCCTAAACCGATTTATTTCTCGGTCCGCAGACAGATGTGGCATTTTTTCCAGTTGTTGAATAAGTGAAAGGGATTTGAATGAACTGAGGAGTGTGATTCAGCCTTTCAGCAACTTAAGGAATATCTTTCTCAACCACCTATTATGTCTCGGCCCAAGGGGGATGAAGTTCTATTCACCTACATTGCTGTGGCTAACCATGCCGTTAGTCTGGTTCTAATACTGGTTGATAATGGTGTACAGAGACCAGTTTATTATGTGAGCAAGTCCCTATATGAGGCTGAGGTGCATTATTTACTATTAGAGAAAGCTATTCTAGCAGTGGTGCATGGTACGCGTAAGCTTCCCCATTATCAACACATTAGAGAATGCTAAAAGGCTGGACATGAATGAAAAATCAATTGGCATGATTTCACTCAAGGAACCTCTGTTATGGAAAGTGTACATTGACAGAGCAGGAAACCAAAGAGGATCTAAAGTGGGGTTAGTTTTGGTATCTCCTAAGAGAATTACTTTTGAGAAGTCTTTAAGATTAGGATTCTCGGCCACCAACAATAAGGCTGAGTATGAAGCTTTACTAGTAGGAATGACTATGGTTCAGAAGATGGGTGGAAAAATAATGCAGATGTTCTCAGACTCTCGATTGGTGGTAGGCCAGGTGGAAGGAGAATTAGAGGCCAGAGATCCGAGAATGTAAGAGTATCTAACCCAGATGAGATATTTACAGTCAAATTTTGAATCCTTTGCTTTAGTACAGATTCCCAAGAGCAGGAATACCCATGCAGACTCTTTGACCACCCTCGCGATGTCCACAACTCAAGGCCTACCTCGAGTCATCCTCATTGAAGATCTGTGTAAACCTACTGGGACGAATGGTGACACCATATGAATTCATCAAATCAGGGTCGAACCTAGCTAGATGGACCCTATAGTGTTATTCCTTAAGGATGATATTTTGCCCGAGGAGAAGTCTTAGTCATATAAAGTACGCAGAAAAGCATCTCGATTCTGGTATCCGAGGACCAAAAGTTGTACAAACGCTTTTTTTCTAGACCATATCTGCTATGTGTACATCCTGAAGTAACAGAACTACTTTTGGAAGAGTTGCACAAAGGGATTTGTGGAAGTCACTCGAGAGGAAGGTCTTTATCTCATAGAGCTCTTTCACAAGGGTATTGGTGGTCAAACATGCAGAGAGAAGTACAAGATTATGCGAAGAAGTGTGACCAGTGTCAGAGATTTACTCCCAACATCCACCCACCAGGGGGTGTCCTTAATCCTCTGTCCAGCCCTTGGCCTTTTGCTCAGTGGGGCTTGGATATTGTAGGGCCTTTCTCGAAGGCAGCAGGGAATAAGAGATGGTTGCTCATTGGCACTGATTATTTTACTAAATGGGTTGAAGCTGAGTCATTGTCAAACATCATGGATTTGGATGCAAAAATATTTGTCTGGAAAATAATTATCACTAAGTTTGGAATTCCTCACACTTTTATTTCAGATAATAGTCTGCAATTTAATAGTAAGGCCTTCAGAAGATATTGTTGTGATCAAGGCATTATGAATAGATATTCCACCCCAACTTATCCACAAAGGAACGGACAGGTCGAGGCTGTCAATAAGGTTATAGTTAATGGGCTCAAGAAAATACTGAATGATGCGAAGGGAAGATGGGTGGAAGAACTGTCACATGTTTTGTGGACGTATCGAACTACACCTCGGAGGTCCACTAGAGAAACACCATTCTCTATGACTTATTGAGCCAAGGCTGTAATCCCTATAGAAACTGGGTTTCCAACATTGAGGATGAGCTCTTTCACCCCAAGCAATAATGATGGCTTATTAGAAAAAAGCTTAGACTTAGTTGAAGAGCAACGAGAAAACGCCATGGTTCAACTAGCTTATTATCAGCACAAACTCAAACAGGGGTATGATTCCAATGTAAAGTTAAGGCCATTTGCACCTGGAGATTTGGTATTGAGGAAGGTTTTGGGCACTGCGAAAGCCCAACATGGGGAAAATTGGAACCTAACTGAGAAGGATCGTATCGCATTACTTCGTTAGCTGGGATAAGGACATATTAGCTTGAGGACTTAGATGAAAAAGTTGTACCGCGTCCTTGGAAAGTAAATAACTACGAATGTATTATTATTAATGAAAGGCACTTCTGCCATATTATTATTAATGAAATTATGTGTTATGTTAGTTATCATTTTTCTACATATGAAATCGAACATTGGCTATGCCTAGCTTCTCGGACCACATACCTTGGATAAATTGATATTTTACTAAATTTTGAACAGAACCTTAGTTACGTCTGGTCCTTGAACTATCTACTTTGAGAAAATTAGTACTTTAATTCATTTTTCTAAGTATCAAACTGAACATTGGCTATGCCTGGCTCCTCGGACCACATACCTTGGATAAATTGATATTTTACTAAGTGTTGAATAAAACCTTAGTTACTTCTATCAAACTGAACATTGGCTATGCCTGGCTCCTCGGACCACATACCTTGGATAAATTGATATTTTACTAAGTGTTGAATAAAACCTTAGTTACTTCTAGTCCTCGAACCATCTACTTTGGGAAAATTAACACTTTAGTTCATTTTTCTAAGTATCAAACTGAACCTTGGCTATGTCTGGCTCATCGGACCACATACCTTGGATAAATTGATATTTTACTAAATGTTAAACAGAACCTTATTTATATATGGTCCTCGAACCATCTACTTTAAGAAAATTAACACTTCAGTTCATTTTTCTAAGTATCAAACTGAACCTTAGCTATGCTTGGCTCCTCGGACCACATACCTTGGATAAATTGATATTTTACTAAGTATTGAACAGAACCTTAATTACGTCTGGTCCTCTGACCATCTACTTTGAAAAAATTAACATTTCAATTCATTTTTCTAAATATCAAACTGAACCCTCTAGTTCCTCAGACCTTCCATTTTTTTAGTCAACTAACATCTAAGGTGGAATTCAATAATGTTTAGCCATTCTGATCGCATATCCTAGGAAATCCCAAAAAAATGATGAGAAAATGGGAGTTCATGAGCATCATTTAAAGCATTTGTAAGTATGTCAAACATATTTGTTGCTTGGTCCATGTCTAAGTATTTCCTTAAGATCATTAATCTAAAGTCTTTTAAAAAGACAATTCACTTACAGAATATTCAACTACATCATAAAAATAAAAAAATAAAAAAAAAATTGTTAAAGATAGCAAAAAGGAGAGACAAGGGACAATCATGGCTTCATTGCTTCATTTTTATTACAAGATTGCCCTTAGGATTCTTCAGAGGCTAGATAGGAGTCGTGTGGTCAAAAGCCAACCCTTTGCCCTTTGGATCCTCCTTGGGAATGATTGGAAGGAACACCAGGACATTTCCATTGTCTCGGTAGCTTCCTTCTCCTTGGTAGAATCCTTAAAGGCAGGGGGGAGTTGAGCAGCATCATGGGCCACCCCTTTAGTTATTTCAGTTGGCTGTCTAGTGGCCTCAGCTTGTTTAATCTCCTCGAACTGAGGTCCAGTGGAAGGAAGAGCTTCAACTGAGCCGTCCTTGCCAGCATCTGCTCCTTGAGAAGCAACAACAGCCTTGGGGACAGATGGAGCAGAAGTTCGGATGGCTGGGGGGTAGTAAACATTGTCTGTCCTCTAAAGGGCAAACCCCAGCCTGGGTAAGTGCTTCATTCCACACTTGGAGGTAGTAATGTCTACATACCTCCGAGACCTACAATCTAAGGTTTTCCTCGATCTTAGCCACCCCAACCTCGTATCCATCTTGCTCAGCTTGGTCCCTTGCTTTCTCAGCTTCTTCTATGGCTTTTTCAATTTCCTCATTAGCTTTGTTGGCCTCCTCCTTTGCCTTTTCAGACTCCCATAAACTTTTCTGAAGGTCCCCTATCAGCTTCTTTGCCGCAATGTAATCCTCAATGGCCTGGCGAAGGTGTAGCTGTTGGGTCTCGGTCTGTCTCTCAGCTACTTTCAAAGCTGCCTTGGCATTCATTTTATCGCTCTCTACCTTGTTCAGCTGGGCAGTGACCTCCTGAAGCTTTTTTTTCACCAATTTAAAGGTTATTTAGGCATAGTTGCACCTGGCTTCCTCATCCTTAAGTGCTCTATAAGAGCTGCCCTATGAGCAGATTGGACGGCCTATTCGCAATAACAAAGTGGAACAAAGGGATATAATCAAATCAAAAAACCTAAGTACAAAAGAAAATGAAATGAATAAAAGTTAAATGGGAATCTTACCATAGCAAGTTCCCTCTTCAATGTCATAAAGACATCTTGCTTCCTCATCTGCCTCAGCTCGGTCATGTCCTCAGGCAGTAGAAGAGCTTATTCTAATGCATTTGCCACACAGGCAGCTGTTCCTGCATCAGAACTCCTAATGGAGGCATTGGCAGTAACCTCATGATTGTCCATGATCATTGGTGGAGCCCAATTTGGGGCAGACACAGGCGCCTGGACCTTAGTCTTTTTTTCTAGCCTAGTTTATGTTGTGCGAGCCTGTTTAACTCCCTTTTCGGGCTCCACGTCCTTAGGAAGGAGGCTTTCCCCCCCCCCCCCCCTCAATCACGTATTTTCCCTTAAGTTGATCCCCCTTTCTCTTATGATCAGCCTGGTCAACGTGTTGGGGTTGAATAGGTGGAGGGAGAGGGAGTTTAGATTGAAAAGACTTCTTTGGCCCTTTATCCTTAGTTTGGGGAAGTTTGGTCTAAGCAGTCTTTTCAGGCTCTTAACTCCCTACATAGAACTCCATTATATCTCTAAGGCTCTACCTGGTTTTACGTTGAATTCCCATTACATCAAAGTTGGTAGTTTTTCCTTGTGGATGACTTGTTGGTTCTGAAGATATAGTGTCGAGGTCACTAGCTAGGCTCTCCAGAGAAATGGGTTAGTTGAAAACTTCAAATTCATCCTCAGAATCTGAAACTTCAACAATTTCTTCCTCTTCCTTTATATTGGGTTAAGAAGAGGCCGCTCACCGGCTGTGTGTTGGGATGGAAAAGGAATTAGAAGGATATCGTTAGGTATGGGTTAAGTGATGAGGGTGCCTTGAGGAATAGGAGCGCCCTTAGGGAGAAGAAAACCCTCAGCAACAATACTTATCCGGTGCAAGCGTAGGTCTTTCGCTCTAGTCACACACTTCGATGCCTAGAAAGATTTGGAGATGGGATTGTAGCCGAGGATCAAATGTGCTACTCGGAGTTGGTTATTAGTATGCATGAATACTTCTGCCTTCAATATTTCGTCCAATTTTTCGTGGTTAACAAGGCTGAAGTGGCGGATAGCCATACGTTGGTCTACAAAATCACCAAGAAAAACAAGATTAAATCGAGAAAATATTTCTATATAGACTCAAGTTAAAGAAAAAGAAGAAAGGGTGATTATAAGTAGTTTATCTAAACCTAGAGCCTCACTCGGTTCCCCTTCCCTTGTTGGACAGAGAAGGCCATCATGCCAATCCCTAGATATGATCAGAAAGTCTTTTTTCAGACCCTTGTTGGAGTCAAGGAGGCATTGGATGAGTCTAACCTTGGAATACCTAGATTTTAAGTAATATCTCTACCCCTTTAGGTGGTGAATATTGTAAATTCAGTTAACGTCAGGATGGGAGAGACTCAAACCCATCTTTTCATTGAATGCATCTACAGAACCTAAACTCCTAAACATATTTCGGTAGGAGCTAACCCAAAGGCTCTAAGGTAATCCCTAGTGATCATCCCCATCGAGATTTTCATCCCTCCCTCTATGAAAGCGATCATCGAGATTATTAGTTCTCCCTCTCGCCTTTTCTCATGCCATTCCCCATCCTTATAGTACTTAACGGATACCCCAGGTGGAATCCTATACAAGGCTTTGAAATGTTCTATTTTTTCCTTGGAATCTACTAAGAAGGCGAATCTAACCATTTTTACAAAAAGATTGAAGGTATGGAAAAATAAAGAAAGGGTAGAGTGAGCCGAGGAGAAAAGGATACAGAAAAGAGAAAAGTATGCGAAGAAATAATGAGCGAAAAAGTTTATGAAAACTTACGCGAAGAAGAAAAACCACCTCAGGTTAATTCTTGGTAATTGTGAGGGCACGTGTAGACTAAGAGAGTTTGCAGGTTCGTTGTATGAATGTTGAAGTGAGAAAGATGATTTAATTTGATGATATTTATATTAGAAAGGATTTGTAAGTGGGAAAACTCCCGCCTGTGTCCCTATACAATCCTCAGTTGTTGGATGTGCATCACATCATAGAACGTGAAGGGTAAAAAGCTATAAGAATTTAATGAGGAAGTGTCTCGTATGCCAAAACGTCAGAAACATGCAGTGGGTAGTTCAAGGGACACCTCCACTGTCAAGGATGATGTATGACAAACACAAGATCAGCGTGACAAATATCAAGATCCTCTTTTCCTCCCAAGATGGCATAAATGAGAATCTTGAGGGCCTATTGTAGGGTTAATGGGCCCATGAGTATGTATTGGGCCTAAAGCCCAATCTGAGGACACTAAATGGTCCGAGGATGTGGGAAAATCAACTCAAGAAGCAATGTTGATGGATAAAGAGGCAGAGACTGATCATGGTCATCCCGGAAGTTAGTCTGAGGAGGAGTCCCTCTTCGGCTAAATAAAGCCGAGGTAGGAAAGGGTTGCTTGACGTCCAAAAGCGATGTTCTAGGAGATCCTACAAGTAAGGACATGCATGGTGGGTGTACAAGATAAGAAGAAGGGTTATGAAATATTCAAGATAAAGCTTCTACTACTACATTAAATACTCTGCAACTAAATCTCTGGCCGCATTAATGGGGAAGTGATGCCTGAGCATCAGGTTTCAGCCTTACAGCTATCTCCAAAGACTTCAGGGATGGGTTGATGGGACAAGTATCCAAACCAGTAATTTGATCCATACGCGGAAGATGGAGAAAGGAAGAAAAATGATATAAAAGGAAGAGATGACTTTCAGGAGGGGGATTGGAGAAAAAGAGAGAGAAAAAACACTATAGACATTAAGATCAAATATCTGTAACCTGTCTTTAAGAAAAAGAAATGCAGGATTCAACCTCCTTGGCTTGAGTCCAAGGACCATTTTTGTTATAAAGACTATCCCATTTATATGTGTTGCAATCTAGCCCATCATCTTTGTTATGTAACGTCACTAGAACCTAGGTTTCAAGCCCGCTCTCTATAAATTCATTGTATTGGGCTTTCTGGGCCTATCCCACTCTTATTTTTGGGTTTAGGTGCAAATTGTGTCCTTACAATAATATAAAGATGTTTTTTCACCCTTAGATCTAATACAAATCAATGGTCCAAAAAAATGTGTAACTCTTATGGAGTTACACTAGGTATAACTTTAAACTCTCTCTCTCTCTCTCTCTCACACACACACACACACACACACACACACACACACACACACACACACAAAGTAAAATTTTCATTTAAAATAGAAATTATCTAAATTTAATTGTTTGAACATTAGTCATCCTGCATGGTGCATGATTACAATTTTAAAATTAATTTGAAATGGTTTGTTTAACATCTTTTTGTGACTATAAACAAGTATCGCATATACACTATAAAAAATAAAACTATTTAATTCCTAAAAGTACCACCTAAAAAATATATCCCTCATTTTTTGTTCAATTGCTCTTAAAAAAGTAACCCTTATTTTTTTTTTCTCAAATCTATTCAAGAAAAATAAAAAAATAAAAAACAAAGGAGCACCAATGTTACTATAACACTCCATTTTTTTTTTTTTTTTTTGATCATCACCATCATCGTCATTATTATTATAAAGTTAAGGTACTATACTTGTGTGCCCAGTAAGATGAGAGTAGACAATTTTGTGGTGCTACAAAATATGTGAGAAAATTAAAGTTTTAGTGCATTCAATTAAGTGTGGCAGTTAAGATAATAAATAAATAAATAAAAGAGGAAGATGTAATGTGGAGTGTTGCTTTGTTGGATTGCTCATATAAAAATTTTGGTCTCCTTCTCAATTAAGAAAAAGGATTAGAGAATTAAAACCTATTTGGATTAGTTTAAGAGTTATTGAGATCCTTTGGAATTCCAGCTTATCTAAACAAATAAATCTTAATTTGAGTTATTACATTTTTCTTTTATATATAATTGATGGGTCATAAGTACTTTTTGTTAGTAAGTCCAGCCCACTAAGCCCATATCTCTAATGTGTTAAATAAAAGGTAAAGGAAGAGATAAATTAGGGTTTTAATAGGAAGGATTTCATCACTAAGGTGTATTTTTCCTTGGAGTTTAAAATAAATACAATTAAAGAGGCAACCAAATTGTTCAAGGTATGATTTCTCATTGTTAGAGACAAATAATTAAAAAGTTTTGCATGATTATTTCATATGAACGCGTGAATAGGTGATAAGCCTTTAGAAGTTTTGTTCTTGGAGTTAACAGAACTTTGGAGTAGTGCTGAATTCTTGACCCTTACTGTAATCTATAATATTGTTTCCAGTTTCAAAAATTTTAGTCAATACATGCTATAGGTTGCTAAGTCCTATGGGTAGGTATTTTCTATGGATGCTATAAATATATATATATATATATATATATATATATTTATGGATCTTATAGAGTGTTTCATGGTGGCCTAGAATATCAGTTGTGGTTATAGAAATTTGTTTGAACTCTAGTGGTATAGATTAGTTTTGGGAAAATATTGTTGCAGTGGGACTTTGATAAGGAATATTAAATTGCTTAATTCAATGGTATATATGAAAGTAGTTTTCATACCAGAATTTTTGTAGGACAGTAGGAAAGAAAAGGTTTCTAAAAATTAGATTTCATGCTTACTTATTAAAGCATTCTTTTGTCTATAGCTTACGGAAGATTAAAGTGTTCAGCTGTGTTTAGATATATTAGCCAAAGAGATAAGTAATTATGCATAATGTGCAAAAGTTTGTTCATTAGGTTCTTAGAAGTCAAAGGTTTTTCAAAAGTTATGTTTTTAAGCTTACGTTTTCTAAAGTTTATCAAAAGAATTTTTACATCATTGAAAGTACAACTTTGACTCTTAAATAATGTTTTAAAGAGAAACTTCGAATTTTAAATAACGTTTTGAATGTCTGAATCTCATTTAGATGATTTTTAAACTAAGATTTTCCAACATAAACACTTTTACAAAAAAAAAAAAATAATAATAATAATAATAAAATGAAAATGAAAATAAACATAAACATTAACAAATATATTAATAAAATACTTAATAAACACTTTAATATTAATAAGAATAAACATAAACATTCGCAAACATTAAAAAATATATTAATGAGTCAAATAAAATATTCTTTTGTTTTTCATTGTATCTTGTATTGAGAATAGTATACTAGAAAATAATTATATAAATAACTTAATAAATTATGTTATAAAAATGAATAAATTTAAGCACACTTTCTCTTATATATATATATTATCCACAATTAATCATTTTACATGAATCATCTAGCATTTGCCTAATTATAATCATCTAATAGATAATAACTATTAAACATAAACAAATATATTAACAAAATACTTAATGAGAAAACTAGGATGAATCACTATGATTTTATCTATCATCTCAATGTCAAACAAATTTTTTTTTTTAATTGTATCTTGTTTGAGAATAGGATATATACTAGGAAAAAAATTATATAAATGACTTAATAAATTATGTTATAAAAATGAATAAATCTAAGTACATTTGCAATTAAAAATAGATATCATCTAAAATTAGTCGTTTGTACATGTAAAAACACAATATTTGACAACTCCTTCCATGAACAAGAACGTTAACAGAGAACACTACTTGATATCAAGTTTGACTTGCCTTCTACATAGATAACTCCACGGTATGGAATTCACAACTGCTCTACCAATGGTAGGTAATTTCTTATGAATACATATGATCAATTATTAAAGTAATATGTAATCCCTATAAAAATGTAAAAGCAATTAAAATTTCAAATTTATTATTCCCCCTCCCCCCAAAAATATGAGACAGAAGAATAGAACAGACATTACTTGCAAGCAGCCTTAATGGAAAGACACCAAAGCTTGCAGTGAAAGCAATCCAGATTATATTCATGACCAAAAATTCCCCCAAGACAAATTATGTGAACATTATGATTTTTTTCTCACCAACCGATTTAGCATAAAAATATTCACATTATTCTTTAATAGCTCAAAATTATGCTACTTATTGCTTTAATTGTATTTCGTGAACCTACCAAAGACAAGACTAGAGGTTTGCAATAAATTATTATAACTAATTCGAAACCCTAGGAAACTTTTGAATTCAATTCTTTTATACAATTGAATGATGTTGTAGGTGACAAGTAGAAAATGTATATTCTTACCAAATATATGTGCAAACATAAACAATAATATATAAAAAATTCCAAACCTTAACATAAACATAAACATAAAAATAAACAAAAACAAATATATGCACCTAATATTGAATGTGAAATCTAGTCCAAAAAATTTGCATTAATATAATTTTATCAATCATATTAATCTTAAATAAAATGGTCTGTGGTTATTGTTAATTGTGTTAGGAATAGTATACTAGAATACAATTATTTGAAAACTTAATAAATTAAGTGATAACAAATATATATATATATATAAGTAACTTTTTCATTAAAAATATAAATTATCTAAAGTTTTTTTTTTTTTTTTGAACATAAATCATCTAACATTAATTTGAAATGGTTCATTTAAAATCTTTTTGCGACGATATACAAGTATCACATATACACTATAAAAAATAAAACTACTCAATTCCTAAAAATACCATATAAAAAATATCTCCAATGTAACTTTTTAAATTATTATAACCAAATTATAATGAAAAAAAAAAGAGCAAAAAGATAATCCTCATTTTTTGTTCAATTACTCTTAAAAGATTAACCCTAATTTTTTATTATTTTTTCTCAATTCTATTCAAACAAAAAAACAAAGGATCACCGATGATACTCATAAACCAGAAAATCTAGAAATGAAAATTGTTCCAGGATTTGGAGCTATCATGTACTATAGACCCATTTCAAGACTAGGAACAAAAAACACACACGCAAAAAGAAACAAGCTATCTATGTTTCAACTCCCATCAATATGGAGCTAGCCAAAAAGACTTAACACGATTTAAAGAGTGAATCTTCCTCCTTTCTTGTGGTTCACTAACATGACAGTTATAGAAGGTAAAACTGATAAGAGCCACTATCAGGGAAAGCTTAATGCATTTGGAGGCCTAAGGAAAAAATTAAATTGAGGCATTTTATATATTTATATATGGCTTTTTAAAAATATATATTTAAATATTACTTAAACTTTATTCTCTGGTTTTTTTGGATGCAAAATTAATTATTAAGTTTTTGCATTTTTGTTCTACTAACATTCATTTTTAATTCCTTCTCAAAAAAAAAAAAATTTAATTGGTAATATAGTATGACTAATCCAAAACTAACTATGATATATTTATAATGTTCTTTTGTTTCTACGGTCTTTCCTTTGTTGACTTGTTGAACCCAAATTTTTCTTTAATAGAATGAAATCCACATGTTTCACATTAATATATATATATATATATATATGTTTACATTGAACTTGCAATGTAGATTTACATTGTAGGTACATAAAAAAAATAAAAAATAAAATAAAAAGAGGTGGATGTGGATGAGAAGACATTCTAGTAGATCCCTCATCCCCTCGCTATTTTCTTGAGGAAGTTTCTGGCATTTTGATTTTTCGTTCAAAAAGTCTCAATTGCATTGTTGTGAAGTGAAACCTTGACAGTGAAGGTTAGGGTTAATTTGCTATTCAGGAAAGGAAAAAATGTTAGGGTTTGGTAGAGTAAGAGATATTGTTAAGATTGGAGAAAGATGTATCAAGCGACAATGATTTATTCCCACATTTAAGGCAGCCCAAAGGCTACAATCCCAATTTTTTATAAAATTCAAATTTTCTAGAATTTCGAGAATACTTTACCATTCAAAGTTCTTTAAATTCCTACTCTTCTTTTAAAAAGACAAAAATACTATATTAGATTTTTTTTTTTACTATTTCTTTCTTTTCTTTTTATACAAGATAGAAATTCTATTCTTACATAATTTAACTATCTAAGTGTATTTATATGTGAAACTTCCTCCTAGTGACTTGAATCTCGACCATTGCCCCCCCGTACTTCACAATGACTTATACTTGTGAAGTGACCATCACACCAAGGAGGCAAGGATGTATAATTGTAAATTTTTTAATATTATTTTATTATGAGAACTAGTAAAAATTTGACATATCAATAATTCAAGATCCTGCCATATCATCATTCCACTATTCCATCTTAACTCAATCTTTCAAAAAAAAAAAAAGCTCATATCCATGTTAGAATATTAAACAACGTCTAGATCCCCTCTTCTTTTTCTTTTTTTTATTCATCAACGCAAAAGCACTCCTATATGAATCCAGATTCATCAAAGTTAATCTATTCAAAAAAAAAAAAAAAGTCGTTAATAGGAGTTTTTTTTTGGTTTTGTGAAAGACAAATTTAAGAATTTATTAGTGAATTGATGATCGATGTTGCAAAATCTTAATCATTTATTTTTAGAAGAATGGTTTTTTTTTTTTTTTTTAAGTTACTTAATAAAGTACACTAAGAACTCTAGATGATCTCTCCACTTATGCTATCTTTCGGTGAGAAAACAATTTCACTTTTTAATGTGAGCATTCCCCCGCAATTGGTTAATGTGCAATTTCTGCAATATGACACACCTGGCCCAATCAAAATCAACCACGTCAATTAAAATTCCAACTCAGGTCCATGTCAGCAAAACTAACAGAACTCGATCTCTCTTTCTCTGTCAACTCCTCCTTCCCTTCCTTCTCCAACGTCCAGACAGGGGTGACTTAGGCTGTGTTCAGTTTGATAGAAAATGTTTCCTAACCGTAAAATATATTCAAGTGAAAATATTTTTCATAAAGCAAAATATAGTCAAGTGTTTGGTTATATTTAAGTGTTTGGTTACATTCCTTTAAATACCATGGAAACAAATTTTCTACTGCTGATAACACGTTGCATTAGTGATAACACGTTGCACAACAGCTTAGTTTTCATCAGATTCTATAAGGCAGAAAATTGATGTGGCATGGCCAAATCTTCGTGAAGATATCTTCTTTAACAAGATGTTAACACCAACCTATACCAAATTTTGAATAGCTTCACAGTATAATTAGTTTATCAATTACTTAAATTATAAATGTTTTGTCTCAATTATCCAGATTGTTGCAAATGAAACCTGTATATGCAAAGCTCAATTCCTGTATAATAGCCTTGCAATGGTAACGCATAAGAAAATTATAATTAGAATCTCTTGATGAAAAATCAAAGCCAAAAACAAGTGTGAAGAAGACAGCCCCACATACGACACAAAGGAAAATAGATTTAAGTGTATAGGATCGAAGTGTCCAAACCAAGTTCGCCATTCACAAGCTTCTTTAGAAGAGTGAGCTTTAACATTTCAGATTACACAAGTCAATATAATTTTACGGTGTCCATGATATTCATAAGCTTCTGCTGGTAGTAACTATTAGAATTGGTTTGAACATTGCAAACAGATCTCTCTGTCTCTCTTTATTATATTTGTATTTTAAATATTTGCTTTACTTAATTCCATGACAATGAATCAATGATGCCACACATTTCTTTTTCCTTAGTTTTATCAAATTGTTATGGCCTGACTAAGGAAATATTAAGGCTCTTGGTGGCTTTTGTGAAGAGGATCAATTTGTTTCATCAAATTTATCCTCTCCAACCGTTGCATCAAAATTAATTAATGTTCACAACAGTTGCGGGGGTCCCATTTACTGCTACTAACTTTTGATTCATCCACAAATTTCCAATAAATTAAATAGTCATTTTACAATTTTTTTTAATTTATGAAATTAAAATCGAAATATCTAACACTTCCCCTTGGTTTTTGCTTTGAAGCTTGTCCAGATGGAATCACTGCTCGCTACCTGATAATTTACTAGTCTGTTACTAATGCACATGGATGAATCCTTTTAAAAATAAACACGATGCATAAATTCCTTACTAAAGTTGAATAATTAATGAGTATGGCCATTTGTCGCAAAGACAAGATATTCACTTGATGCAACCATGTCTTTTAAGACCCATCTTTTATTGTATACATATGATATAAATTTAGATATTAGATACTCTGGTGCTTTATGCAACTTATTTCCGACAAAATATACAAGACTGCAACGAATTCAACCAGTTTAAAGAAACGAACAATTCTAACAAGTAACAAACCAGTGTGACATGGCAAAGAATCGGATGCTAAAAAAGAAGCATAAAGTTTTCCAACACTTGAGCTTCTTCTACAAGCAAAACCCTTTTGTTTGGCTGAATACAAGCATTTCATTTACTGGTTGAACTATAACTCATCCATGCCAGAGTAATAATGACGGAAAACACAGGAGAAATCCCTAGTTTCATTGCCATCCTTGCAAAGCTCTGTATATCTGCAGGAAAGAATTGGTTCATCAGCTTATGATGATCCAACTTAACATGTTGCATTAGTTATTTCAAGCTTCACCCTTTTGTTCTTGTTGCACTATAGCACAGTTTCATCAAATTCTATAGGGCAGAAAATTGATGTGGCATGACCAACTTTTTGTTCAATTTATCTTCTTTAACAAGCAAGATGTTAACATCAGCCTATATCAAATTTTGTAATAGCTTCAGAATTTAATTAAAATATTAATTAATTAAAATTGTCACGACCATCCAGATTGCTGCAAATGAAACTTGGATATGCAACAGATCGCTCAATTCCTTCAAAATGGCCTTGTAATAGTGATGCTGAAGATAATTATAGTAATAATTCTAATAATGATAAGGTCAAGCCAAAAACAAGTTCGTTCAGTTCCACTATTCAAGTTTGAAGAATACCGCCCCACATATGAGAAAAAGGAAAATGAAGTTTGAAAAAATTGCAGGATAATCTTGGTTGGAAAGGTAATAATCACTAGTCATGAAGGTTAGATAGAGAGGTTAAGTAATTCAAAAATCACTTGGACTGATTTTTGAGGAAAGACCATTGTAGAGATAGCAAAAGTTTGATACCTATTTGTTGTGAATCTATCCAATACTAATAGGTTTATGCAAAATCAAAATAGAAAAAGCAATCACACAAAAAAGACAGTTTTTGTGGTTGAAGCCTTTGGCCTCCGTCCACAGGCAAAGTCAAAAAAAGAGTTTCATTAAGAAAATATAGATATTACAAAGGTGACATAAAACCAAGTCCAAATACATCCAAAGAGTTCTAAACCCGGTGTGTAAAGGATCAAAGTTGCGTGAAACTGACGTTTGGCCAGATATATATGGTTGACTGCAGTCGGTTTGTGCTTTCCGTGGAGGATACCCAATTCTATTAGCAGTAGGAAAAAGTGGTTTTGTTGTACATGGCTAAGACTTAGTGCTTTGTGCACTTCCATGTGCACTATTCAAGCCACCAACTCAACAACCTTAAACTTTATAGTTGTGGACACCACACAGAACAACAACTGAAAATGAGGGAGGAAAAAAGATGGAAACAACCAACTTTATAGTTGTGTACTCCACACAGAACCACATCTGAAAATGAGGGAAAAAAAAAAAAAAGAAGAAGATCAAGGGACATAAAGTTAAGGAGATGGACTTCAATAAGTGGAATCCAGTTTTCTAGATTATTTAGGATAAACCACATTAGAATTCTGTCAATCTTGGTCGTTGAAAATATTTTAAGCATCCATGACTGCCACATCATTCTCACACAAAAAGTCACATCGTTATTGAAAACATAGTGGAGTACTATTTTGACTAGTGTGACAGTCTCAACCACTGGTAGTAGGGCTTGGAAAATGACAGTAGACCAAAAACCGATTAGTGTCTTATTCTGATAATAAATAACTATAATTAGGAGCGGACGTTATAGGTTGAAACTCTCTCAAAAAAAAATTTATTTTATACAAACATGTATCTTACGTTCTCCATACTCTATGTTTAGCCTCATAGTTTATTTCTTTTCTTTTATTTTTCTTTTTTTGGCCTCAAATCAACATATAAGTCATGCATATTCTGTACTAAAAGCATATGGATAGGCCTCTTTATATTCATAGAAGTAGTTTAGGATAAAAGCCAATTCAATTGAGCTTAGTCTGACTAGCTAGTCTGGGCTACAGCAATATGTTTTATCAATAATCCTCGTCCATCCCAGTCTTGGCTCCAGTCTAGAAATTAGACAATAAGTACAACACGGTTCAAGATATATTATTAGAATTACTCAATATGCAATGAAAGCTGACTGAAGTCACCAGCGATAAAACGATTATCAGAAGATCAGAAACTAAACAACATTTTATGCTATAATTATGAGAATCCTGAATTGCTATACAAAGGAAAAAGGACTTACATCTCCAGAGCATGGGATGTTAATGGGCATTTTTGACCAATGTCTTTGGCTGATTCTGCTGCAAGGTTTAAGTCTTTAGCCTGCAGCACAAAGCACAAAGAAGTACATAAAGATCAGATCCAAAGATTTAAATTACAAACCACTAGTTAGGTATGTTTCTAATAATATTTTATGACAAGAAAAACCAAGAATAGTCAGGCAGGTCTTTAGCCTACTTGACTCATCTTAGCTCTCAAATAAGCCCATCCAAGGATTAGGTGCCCCACTGAGTGATTGAGCAACCAAGTGAAGCAGAGAGTACAGGCACACCACAGGTTTGGGGAGTACATGACCATGTTATCTAAATTAACATAAATAAAGTCATCATTTTAAAAGCAAACAAGCTAAACCACTTACCATAAGCTTAGATGCAAACCCACCGTCATAATTCCTAGAAGAGGGTGCTCCTTCCATCACTCCAGGAACTGGATTATAGCTGTCACTGTCATTTGCATGTCCTTAGAATATAAATACTGATTAACCCAGGAGAAATGCAGATTTACTTAAATTTGAGCCACAAGGCTGACAACCTGATAATATGCCCCACTGGTAGAGAAATTCAATTACACTCACCTTCTATATCTCTCAAGACCACTATTGAACTACTGATATCCAATGACCTAGAAAAGCCATATTCCTGATCGTTTTCTTTTAGTGGTGGTGAATGCTCAATAATTCAATATACAATGTTTGCCCACTTCTAACAGCATAGCTTTTGGGATAGATGGTTGCAAACGGTTTCTACATCAAATATATGGATGTATTCATCCAAATTACTCTTTTAATGAAGGTTTTTTCCGATGTCATAAAAGGAGAGGAGTCTGGGAAACTATGTTATGTGTCTCCAAGGTACCTTTAAAAAAAAAAAAATTGGGTTAAGGAAGAGGTTCCAATCTTAATTCATTTTTGTTTTGCCTATTCACAACTTTTAGTCACATTAAGATCATCTTTCAGCAAAGACTTCAGAACTAGTTTAGGGTACTCGTGCTTCCATTGTAGTCTTGTTTGAAGGAGAGTATCAAATGTCACTAACAGACGAGTCCAAAAGAAGTATTAAATACCTACTCCAACAGCGAGCACTTGAAGAGTTGAATACTGATGTCAGAGTACTGGCAGAAATTCCCAGAGACTGACCAAGAGCAAGGGCTTCTGAAACACCAAGCATGCTAATTGCCATTGCCAAATTATTGCAGATCTTTGCGGCCTATACAACAAACCCGTGCTCCAAGTATCAAATACTTGCAACAGATTCTGATTGGCTAAGAGTTAAGAGCAAGATTCCAGAATAAGCAAAGAATAACTATATTTCCTTCATTCACAGACTACTACACAGGCAACATGGAAGTGTATGCTCTTGTGATGATTAAGGATGAGGAAAGGAAACCTGAGAAGAATGTCCTTAAACAGATATAATTTTGATCATTTGTTAATAGTTTTCCATTTCTTTCCTGATGTACAACATTGAAACATCTCACTCTTGAATGGTGAACTACCACAAAAGCAAGCTGAAGATTTAAGCATGATGAGGCAGATTTTTTCAAATCACATTTCAGTTGAGACTAGGGTTGGACCCATTTGAGTTGATTAGTCATGCAGATTTCCATGTACGCATTGCAAGGACATTACTGATATCTTCTTATCCAAATAAATGTGTCAGGATGGGCATGCTAGATAAGACAGTAGCTTATAACCTCAAAACACAGACTACAATCAATGTTGTATTGTTGTTGAAAAGCAAGAGGCAAATTATGTTAGATTGCACCGGAGAATATCTGCAAAGAGAACCAAGCAAACTCAAGTGATCACAACTTCCATTACCACATGAATCATAATATTAATGCAACAAACCAAACGACCAATCTAAATGGATTCTTGGAGACTATTAAGTGATTCTTTTAGCTCTCCATTGAACATATTGAGGTTATACTAATCATATATTCTTATGGCACAACAATAAAACTTTCTTCATGATGGTTCCTAAATGCTAAAAGATTCTATATAGGACCTAAAATGATTTTTTTGGTATTTATTACAAAGTTATATGATTCATCACTCACTTATACCTTCCAAATAACTTTATTTAAACTCTCAATTATGCTTAGAAAGATGAGTATATGAAGCTCAGACACAAACAATGTTAAAATAAAGAACAGAAATAGTCAGTATTGATGTTAGAATGCGGAAGTGAGAGAGAAAGAGGACTTGGGAATTACACAGTTCGGCCTGATGGCCTACGACCACAGGATAAAGCCCCAGTGGCTACATCTTTACCATATGATCAAGTGTGTGTTACACAGAACCCTAATGAGGGTACTTATAAGTAAGTGCTAGGGTTAACCCTACATGGGCTTACAATATAATTAGGCCTCTTGGACCATTACACATAATAGGTCATAAACCCATATCTTAAACAAACAATACCTATTATAAGTCAACTTTTTATTAAATAAACAAAACCGCATGGTTTCAATATGGGATCTTCATTCTCTGATATAAGAATATTTTATAGCATCTCATCCCAACATTGTGCAGTGACATGTATGCTTCTCTGTTAGTCCAAGTTTATTCAGAAAAGTAAGATCACCTCAGAAGGGAAATAAAAAGACGTTTTTAGGAGTGTATGCTGAGAGTTTTAAATTATTTCCTCCATCACTACTTTAACTTTCAAATATTCCATATGGGAATAAGTAAAAAAAAATAACATCAGAAAGTTAAACTTCAAGAATGTATGAGAACTTACTGAACCATTTCCTGCTTTCCCACAATATATTGTGTTTTTGCCCATTGAAAGGAATAAGGGTTTTGCAGCCAGAAAAGCTTCCTCAGATCCACCAACCTGGAATAATGCTAGCTTTTGTTCATAAGTTGATCATTATCAGAATACAAAATTTTGGTGCCTTCAACCTAACATGGCCTCCCCAACCTCTATACCATACAGGTCCCCTAGCTGTAAACAATCCTCTTGTTTAAATGAAGAAAAAGCAACAATAGTAGCTAAATATAATTTCAGAAAGAAAACCTAACCATTTAAAAATGTTGAACCATTGGCATAACAGATTGTCATCTGTGAAAGAAAACTAATGATCGGGGACCATGCCATTAAAATTTATACTAAAAGGTGGCAAACTTTGCTACAAATGCAATATAATTTGAATTAGGAAATTTCCTAATGATTAGGCATAAGTAAGTTGACTTCTGGTTAGAATTTTGATCCCGCCAAATTGGTTAGCATTTACAGATACATTACATTTTAATTTAAACTGATAGCAGGTTGCTAGATAAGTGATGTTTGGTGTAGGTGGTAGTTATGGGCCTACACCAAAGCCATGCATTTCCGGCTTCAAATAGATGTAATAAGGATCCACTAAAGAAGGTGAGGGCAACAAGGAGCCATGGAATTATAGTTGAACAATTCTTGATTCTAATTAGGTCATTATGAATTGTA
This sequence comes from Castanopsis chinensis, assembly GCA_032878915.1. NCBI lineage: Eukaryota > Viridiplantae > Streptophyta > Magnoliopsida > Fagales > Fagaceae > Castanopsis > Castanopsis chinensis. The sequence continues at coordinate 4,700,585 of JAVQMG010000131.1, read as the reverse complement.
CTATGCTACTTTCATGGCCTAAAAACACAATATCCTGTGATGACAAGACTACACTGACAGAACTAAAAAGAAACCATGAAAAAAAGGGAATAACTGTATCAGAGAAGCTCAGCTTGTTTACTTTCATTTAGCCAAAAAGGTTGTCAGATGGGGTTCCAAAGGGGATCTTTTATGTGTCTTTCGAAGGGTAAGCTTGAGACAAGAGGATCACCTTTATATTGAGTTCTCTATGAAGATTATGGAGGGAGATCCTTTTGAACTGTCTTTTTGATAGATAGTGAGTGGGTGGTTGAGCTCACTTGGGTGATCAATACTCATTTTAAGTAATGGTTTCAGGCACACATAACATAAGCTTGCTTGGCAAGCTACTTTCTACCTTATTTGGAGTAATAGGAATGAGAGAACTCAAGGTGGTAGAGCTAGAAGTCACTTTGAAGGACAAAAGTGGAATCATACCATGAAAGTAAGTGTGCCAGCTTCTGCAGCAAGAACACCCCCAGATACTGGAGCATCCAACATGACAGGAATCACCAAATTGTCTACAAATAATGAAATCTGTCAGTCCTTATATATGGACGAGCATAAGGTAAGTCAAGCATATCTAAAGATAAAATTATGATCATGTATCAAAATTCCACTTCCTCCCCTACCAAAAATAAATAAATAAATCAGAGATCCTCTGGTTCAAAATCAATATGAAGCCAGGTTTCACCAAAAGTAGTTCATTAGAAATGCCAAATTGTTAAGATGAGTCTATGCTACAAAAGATTATAACATACTAAGTGATCCATACTTTTAAGGTAGGGCTATGTTTAGAGTACATAATCGTGACAGCACCAATGCATGAATAATTGATTTCTCAGTAGATGCAGTCCTTTTTAGTTCCATTCTGTATTTACCTATTTTCCAATATCAACTGATATCTTGGTTTATATCTCTTGACTAGTTAATAGACAAAACTCAGTAACTTTAGAATTTATTTTGAATATTTCATCTATAACATTCTCCATTTTAATATGTATTAGGTTACTAGTTAAAAGCTTCAAAAAAAATAAATAAATAAATAAAAAGCATCAAAAAAGGTTACTAGTTAAAGGTAAGTCAGTTTCTGTAATTGTTGCTCTCAGCTTGGTATTAGAGAGTCACTAGTTCTAAGACCTAGTCCCCTTTCCAGGATTGTATATAAGTTCATGACATTGATGTTTTCCAAGTGTGTTTCCTATGTCTTATTTTGTATCTCTTCTGTTATGTAATTCATTTTTATGATTCCTTCCGCTCCATTCTTGTGTAGGTCCTGTAGGATCTTGAATCAAGGTGCGAGAGAGAATAGAAAGAAGTTTGAAGAGTAATCCACATCCCTGTTATGTGGATACACTACTTTATAGCCAAAATATCAACAGCCATCTACACACAGACAGGACAAGAACTTGAAAAGTTGCTAAATTATAATAGACAAGATTATAACTAACATATATAATGGCAAGCATCACAAATGACTGGCAGGCAGGTCAAGCTAAAACGCAGTCTGCTCAGTACTTTAATTTACTAGTTAGTGTTACCTTTCTTTCCCTTTAAATTACATTTAGATACAGTCACAGAAAGCTTTCTCGATGTTTGTGGATCAATAGTAGATGAATCTATTAATAACCATGGTCTTAGGAGATTGCCACCTTGAAGCAAACCTTTTGGTCCAGCGAAAACATCAAATACCTACATAAATTCTATCAGTATGTTGATTCTGGCATCAAGACCAAAAAAATAAAGACATTCATTCTGTCTACGCAGAGTTAATGACAACAACCACCTTGGAAGTAAGAACCATTATATAAATATAAACAAAACACAATCAAGACCATACTCTCGTGTTATAGGCTCAAAACTCAACCTATCAAAATTTGAGTTCGTGCTTGGGTAGAAAACATTATAGCACTCACAAAGACATCTTATAAGCAATAATAACTAAAATGAATGATTATTTCAAACCCAGGAATCAGCCTCTCAAAAACAAAATTGGGAGTTAAGACTATCTACCAATCATCTCTCCCACACCCCATAAAAGTGGGAGTTTTGTGCACTAGGTACATCCATTGTAATAATTATTTCAATCAAATCCCAAAAATATGTAACTTTCGATTTATCTGTATCAATATTTGATTTTTGAATGGTCTTCACATTGTGCTCTCTTGTTGACATCATTAGCACAATATGTACCCATACAGTAATTTAATTCATAAATGACTCGTTGGTACAGTTTACATACAAATCTGTAGCAAAGCTGACAGGTACTTTGGAGCCAAAAGTTATGATATCAATATTTTCTTCTTTTTAGAGGTGTCATCTCCTAAGTGTTTTGTATAATACAGCAGAGATCCATGGCATCTTCAATATTTTCTTCCTTTCTTAATTAAAAAAAATTCAAAACAGCCAAACAGGCATCATTCATGTACAAACTAAGTGTACAAGAGCAACGCCAGTGAAACTGAATTTGACAAGGGATGTATTAATCAAGAAAAGTAGTGGACCTTCCACTGCTTTACTTGATTTGTTCTTCTTCCACTGTGGAAGAAGAACAAATCAGCGAAGAGATCCTTCAAACTAAGAAAATTAAAAAATGAAGGTACATAGTGAATCCTATTATAATTGAGATGGATAGGTCCTTCACACAATGTAATTTTTCTTATTTTGATTATATATTCAAGCATCATCAATGCATATGCATGGACTTGATACAGAATCTAAGCAGCAAAAATGAAGCTTTATATTGTCCACCAAATATAAAACATCACATTCATAGTTTAGTTGTATAGTGAACAAAAACTAATTTCAAATAGTTATAAATTTCATTAATATAAGAACTTTTATTTCTTTTTTTGCTTGTTAGAACTCACTAAAGTTGAATATGAGCGGACTTTCTTTAGACGCTTGGAAGAAATACAGAAGAATAGCAGTGCAGGCAAAGCATGCAATATGGTGTCAACGATGAGGATATCAATCAGTGGGTTTTGATGATATAGGGTAATCGACTAGGTAGTTGCTGTCACCCGGCAGATTTTAAAATCAAAATAGGCTTTCACTAAGAATCAGGTACAAGACATTATCATTTGCAAAGTTGGATAGATTACCAGGGTCCTATAAAAATATTTCCCAGGTACTTGGGGATGAGCCAGACTAAAATACAGTGTGAAACTAAATTACTGAGTAAAGATAATATTCCAAATTAATTATTGGACATATATTTGGAATCTGAAGGTTTGGGGACAAGCCAGACTAAAATTCGAGTGTGAAATTTTAAGTGAGATAAAATGAAATCAAGAAATATTGATAATGATTATGAGATGGCTAACTAATATTAAATAACAATTTTATGACTTATCAAAAAATATTTTGGATTTAAATTACATAATTGAAAGGTAAACTTGATTAGACTGAAGGGAAGTAATCCATAAAATATATATTCCTTATATTAAATGATGAAAAGTTCACATTAACATCCAAAATAGGTGATGGCAAACATTTGAAGAAGATTAAACTTTAACTTTGGTGAGTTACTACATTATGGAAGACCATGGAACTAAGCAATGCAAAAAATAGAATTGAATAGGTGTATTCAAAGAGAAAAAGAATGAAACTATAGAAGTATAAAACTCACATGAGATGAAGAAGGCAACATTGTTATTACAACATCACTTGCTTCTGCAACTTCAAAAGGTGTTTCTTTTGTTGGAACTCCCATGTCAGAGAACTTCTTCATGGCATTACAATTTCTGAAAATCGACCAAACTTTCCACATTAATTCACATTAGATATGTACAAGGTAATCTTTTCATCAACGGAACAGCCCAAATTAAAGTTACAGCACACTTGAAAGGGATTCACTGCCATGAAGTAAATGTTCATTGCCCTCATTTTCTACATAGCATGATGTGAATTCTGCACTGACTTGGACATTTCTTATTGTACAACAAACGAAATAACTAATTGAAATCCAAACAAATTGAAGAACTCAAAATACTAACTTGAGGAAAAGAAAAGGTTCAAGTACATTACATGTCATGAACAGTCACATTGTATCCAGCCTTCACTAGATTATTCACCATTCTGGAGCCCATATTTCCCAGCCCAATGAACCCAACACTCTGTAATACATAAATGGTTTGAGAAATTCTTAAACAACTCTGCAAAAAAACTCACAGGAAAAAAAAATGCCAGATTTTCAACTGGGTCATGCTAAAAACCCTTGAAGCAATTAGAAATAGTTTAGAGCCTGAACTTTCATACCCCAGAAAGCCACAACCCACAATATATATAATCATCAAAACTGTTCACAAAATTCAAAGGAAATAACATGATGAAATAACAGAATTCATTGTTTAACATAGAGCTAACTCATTTAGGCTGCCTTAATTTACAATCAACTGTATATGGTTGCACTTATGTCTCAGCAGAGAAGAAATTAAGGACCCAGAAAAGGCAACGGTTAGAAGAAAGAGAAGAAAGCTTTACCTCAAACTGGGATGATGAAAAACTGCGTATTGAAGAAGAAGAAGAAGAAGAGGATATAAGAGAAGATTTGTGGTTGTAAAGAGAAAGCAGTGCTGCTCTCACCCTGCAAATCGCCATACTCATCGTCTCATGAACTACCACTACACCTTGTGCAGATAAATATAAACAAGAAGCTCACTTCTATTATTATATCAATTTGTAATAGAATAGTATATGATTGTTTATTCATAAAAGACAATGTCTTTTTCTTGCCAACTCTTCTATTTTTTTTTTTTTGGGAATACTCGGAGGGAGATTTCACTCGTGGAATAAAAGGGCGACTTCAATTCAATTCAAGAGGATAAAGTTTTGCTTTCCCTTTATTTATTATTATTATTTTTTTAATAGGCACTGTATAGTTTGTTGTTACATTGAAGAGTAAAGACTAAATTGTGTATAGCAAACTCAAAACATCATAGAATATAAACCATCTGTACTATTTTTTATGTTCCACTCTATATTTTACTAATCACAATTTGTCATATGTTAATTTTTTTCCATTCTAAACTTTGGCTATTTTATAAAGAAAGTTAAACAAATATATGGTAAGTTGTAATTGGTGAAACATAAAGTGGAACACTAAAAATGTTACAGAAAATTTGTATTCAGGATGAAAATAGTAACTTGACTGCAGAAATTAATACCACCCCAGTTCTTCAATTCAAATTAATTAAATTATAGTCTTTCATTAGTGGCTATCAAAAAACTTAAGATTTTTTAAAATATAGGGTAAATTGCAAATTACACTCTTAAAATTTAGGAGTTTTTAGATTTTATACTTTGAAATTTCAAAATTTAGATTTTAGCCCCCTAAAGTTTAGGAGTGTTTGGATTTTATACTTTGAAATTTCAAATTTTAGATTTTACCCCTCTAAAGTTTGGGAGAGTTGAATTTTACACTTTGACGTTTTAGAATTTAGATTTTACCTTATAAAGTTTGAGGTGTTTGACTTTTACACCCAAAATTTTGAGACTTCAAAGTGTAAAATCCCAACACCTTCAAATTTTAGAGAGTAAAATCCAAATACCACAAAGATTTAGGGGTAAAATCAAATTTTTGAAACTTCGGGATGTAAAATTTAAATACCCTCAAACTTTAGGGAGTAAAATTCAAATTTTGAAATTTCAAGGTATGAAATCCAAACACCCCAAACTTTAGGGATTTAATTTACAATTTACCTTAAAATCTATGCAATGAAATTTTTAGAATTCTTATCATCGCTCCTTTTAAATTCTCAACTGTTAAACAAAATTATTGGTTGTCAATTAAAATCTAAAGACACTTCTAATCATAGTTTTGTAATCAGACCGACCACTTCAACCAGGATCCAAACACCAATTCAATCTAATAAAAAACCCTAAAACCAATCAAAATAGTCAAAAATCGAGTACAACCGAGAACTAACACCAAAACCAATTCTTTGACTATACCAATTTTTAAAACCATGCCTCTAATATAGCATTCCATCTCCAAACAATATATATATATATATATATATAGAGAGAGAGAGAGAGAGAGAGAGAGAGAGAGAGAGAGAGAGAGAGAGAAGCATCTCATCTCCAACAAAACATATTTGGTGAAAATACAATGTTCCATGAAGTTTATCCATTGTGTGTTTTTGGTCCCTTAAGTTACTAGTAAGCATTATTAGTCTCTGAAGTTTAAAAAATGCGCATTGTTGATCTCTTCATTAACTTCCATTAAATTATTGCTTATATGTCTAACGGAACAATAACATGGCACTTTTTTTTTTTTTCCTTGTGGCAACTTATTTTGTTTAAAGAAAAAATAAAACAAATTACACTCATAAATCTAACTTGTTCCAATTTGCATCCTAATTATTCACCAGTCTCAAGAAGCTTGGCAACGTCTTGGCGCATTGTTTTTATCTAAATCTCTCTTATGTTCCTCAGAAAATTTATCTAAATCTCATCTAAATCTCTCTTATGTTCCTCAAAAAATTTATCTAAATCTCGCTTACCATTGATCAATTTCAAACCACTTATTATTCAAACAATTCACAACACCAAGGCAGAGCCAATAAAAGGCTACATAAGAAATTTTTGTTATATTCAATTTGATTCTGCAGACTGAAGATTAGACCAGTATTCCTCAACAAGCTGCCCAAACAGGGAACCTTCTTTGTTTATTGACTTCATTGGTTCATCATACTCCACTAATTTTCCTGAAATACAATGGAAACATTTCCTATTAGTAACGTCATCATGCCAAAACTAGATCTTGGGAATATTTGGATTAGGAAATTCAAAACTTAGATATATCAATATAATGGAAGGCATCCACAGAAATGTAGAGGATTTGGGTGCTCAAACAAATAGGGAACATTAATTCTATATCCAAGGGTTGAAGTAATGTGTGACTTACCATCACTAACACCGAGAACCATTGTGCAATCCATCACCGTGGGTACCCTGTGAGCTACAGTGATCACAGTACAATCTGCAAATTCAGCCCGAATAGTTTTCTGCAGAATCATATCGGTTGCATTATCAATTGATGCAGTTGCTTCATTGAGCACCAATATCTTACTTCTCCTCAAAAGTGCACGGCCTAAACAGAAAAGTTGCCGCTGCCAATGCTCCAATTTGATCCAGATTTTACAACTGAGTGACAGGTTCATAGTTGTTAATGATCAAATTTTAGAATTCAGCACATGCCACATATTAAAATATTTAAACGTTACCTAAGGAGTCTAGGCCCTTTCCATTCTCTTGAAGAGCCTCTTGTAGCTGGCACTTTCCAAGAACCTTCAAATGGAAAATATCACTTATTCTAAAATTGAAACCAATAGAGAATTAAATGAGTAGTACTTCTTTATAAGCATTTTTCACCCAGCGGAAGATCCAATGAATACTTCTAATGTTAAATCAACCAGAACTGGAAAATAACTGAAATAGTACCTCCCATATTTCTTGGTCAGAATGTTGAGACATGGGATCCAAATTGTATCTCACAGTCCCATTAAAAAGAGTAGGCTCTTGAGGTATTATTCCAAAACGTGACCTCAAATCATGAAGTCCAATTGTAGAGATGTCAATGCCATCAACAATAATCTTCCCTCCAGCTGGCTCCACCAAACGAAAAAGAGCACCTATTAGAGTAGTTTTCCCACTGCCAGTTTGGCCAACAATACCAATCTTGCGCCCTCCTTCAAAAGTGCAACTTATCCCACAAAGAACAAGTGGTGCATTGGGCCTATATCTGACCTGTTTTCAAACCAACTATCTCAGAAATGTACATGTAACTTCCTTTGATTTGACATTAAATGAATCAAAATTTACCTGCAAATCTTATATCTCCACTTTACCAACAACTGGCCAATTAGTTGTGGGGCGGTTCCGTTCTATTACTTCAGGTGCTTCACTGGGAATATGCATATATTGATTTAGCCTTTCTACAGAAATGATGTTATCTGCTATAGTGCATTGCTTTTGAATTGAACGGACAACCATCATCTTTAAGGAAAGTCCATAAGCAAGTGCCATTCGAATGAATCCTGCAATTGCAAATCATATAGGAGAGGCAGTAGTTCAATATCATCTATGAATTATATTTCCAAAATTTTCTTCCTACAAAATAAGGCAGAGGCATAAAATATGTTTAAGTAACTAAATTACTGAAATGGTCCTTGATGAGTCTATAAAAATTATTAAAGTCGTCCATCTTAATGAACGGTCTTTGCATCATTAGTAGGCCATCAAAGATAGATGAGTAACCGCCCAACACATTCAATAACGATCATCAAAGACCTTAAACCCTCTCATCAAGACAAAAAACGTTACAATTAGGGTAATAATCACCCTCATTTATGTCCAACGGCTACCTAAGTCACCTATAAAAGGGACAATCTGCCCATTTGCTAAGGTATGTCAAAAAAACTACTACAAAACACTGTTTATATACACAATATATGGGTTGGTACTAATTTAAGCATCGGAGGCTCCCCCACTGGGCACAACCCTGTGGTCTCTTCGATCGGTCCCTCCCTTATCTCGCAGGTCCTACAAGATCGTCTAATGCTCCGGATTTGATGAGTGACCCAACTGACGATTTTGGCATCATCAGTCCTACTTCCAAGAATAACAATCGTATACTGACCAGGGCGAAAAGTCTGATGAGGAAGCAAAACCATGCAAAGTGCTGCAGATGCAAGAACAATCGCACAGACTAGTTCTATCCTTTGAACCAACCACTCATTTGCTGAAAAACAGTGGAAAAAAGGACTAGCATTGGTATCAATGAGCCCAAGATTCTTTTTGAAGAACAGGTCTTCCTTCTCAAAAGCTCTTCTCGTCATGGCTCCTGCTGCAGACTCAGCTAGATAGTTTGCCACAAAGGACTGGGTTGTTCCATCCATCATCATCAATTCTTTTGCAGAGGCAAAGTAGTATCTCTAGTAAAAGGGAACATTTTCTGTCAAATATACTAGTTAAACCAAAAAAACTTGATACCATTTCACTTGAATTGAAAGTAGCAGCCCCACCACACCCCCACACCCGCCCACCCCCCCCCAACAAACAAGAAACTTTGTCATTGAGTGCAAGAAAGGAAATTTTCTGCTCGACACAATTAGTTCAATCAGGTGAACATTATCAACGAATTCTTAAAACTTTTTCACAACATAAGTCATAATAAAATTTGGCCTGAATTCAACAGTATTAATCAAGGCATTCAATCACTATTATTTTCAAAATTTAACACAAATAAGTGGCATGTTACTGTCACAGATATACACAAAAGCCTTCAAATAGGAAAAGATTATGAAACTCTACCTAAAATTCAGTAACAATTCCAAAAAGTCCAAGAATTTTAACTTAAAAGTTCATATTCTTATCCCTGACACATGATTTGTCATATTATTTTTCCGATTTGACCCTACATTAAGCAATTACTTATGAAAAGCAATTCCATTGTCCAAAATTAATTTGTCGTATAGACAGTATGCATTGCACTAACGTTCACTTCACTTCACGTGATTATCTACTATATTAGCATCAAGAAGGTCTAAAATATTATTGATTTTATGGCATGCTTTCGCAGAATATTATTCATAAAAGGACGTTGTCCAGCATTACCTGCAAGCTAATTGTAAAACAAAGCATTGGTATAGTGACAATTTAGTCCTGCCAGGTGACAATGACTAGTACTACAAGAGTACCACATGCATTAACAGCACCCGAAATGGATATAATAAGGGAGAATGGGACATCAAGATGTATGATACTCAGATCAGAAGAAACCTGCACATAATGTCAGGACACACGTAGAAATATTAGTTTTAGAAGTCAAACAGGGACAATAATATTTTATGTTTGCACACACTTTCCCGACTAAGAATTCTACCCAGAGGGTGGAATCATAGAAAGACATGGGTGCATGAAAAACAGAGTCTAATAGCTGTGAAAACAAGGATCCTGAAGATTTAAGACCCAAAGCAACCGCAGAAAGAGTTCTACATATTATAAACAGAATTGTGGCCAATCCAATCAACAAATAAACCACAACTAATCGCAATGTGCTGACACGGGGATTATCAACATTAGCAGCCATCCATGAGTTCTGCAATATCTGACCAACCACGAATAAAAGTATTAAGAGGCAGCCCATGAAGAAGTAGAAGAACCCTTTGTTCTGATTCAGATATTGTTTGTACGGTTTGAAGCCCATGTCTCCAGTCTCTCTCTCTTCTTGCTTAATCAATCCATCAACTTCGTTTGCTTGTAATTCCTTCTCAACATAAATATTCTTAATCTCTCTAGACGATGTTCCTCTTCTATGGGTAGAACTAACAGCTGTAAGCCTTTCAGAACCTGCCGTTTCTACATGTGCACTAACAAGGTCCTGAAATTCTTTGTTGGAGGCCAATAACAGATTATAAGGATCTTCTTGCAGGATTTTTCCTTCTGACATCAACTGTCCACAAAATGAAACTCGCGCCAAATCATTGTGTGGAACTAACATATTCCAACTAATAAGAAAGTAAAGATCACTATAATGTGGAGGCTAAGTGACTCATAGTGCATGACATAACTAAAGACTGCATGGAAGTCCACCAAAATCTGATGAGTGAAGCCAAAACCATGGTAAAATATTCTTTTGCAGGCATTTCCCAAGGACAAGTCACAATTAGAACTACTAATAATCGCTTATATAGTCCAAAACAACTTAATAAATACCCAATCTGAGACTTTTAACACTCATACAATGAATCTAATCCATCTAATCCATTTAGGGTGTCACATCTCCAAAATATTACTTTTGTTTGAATTGGAAAAAAAAATGCTAGACAAAATATAAATAAGTTTTCTATGCACTTAATCTTCTATTAAACTCGAGTATACTACTAACCAAAACAGAATTGAATTCAGGCAGGAAATCGACTTGATGGGTCACAAGTAAGACCGTCTTCTTGGATAGTGCTCCCATAACATATTCCAATCACAGTTGTAAGTATTACACTTGAAGTTAGTATATAAATAGTTTTTAAAAATTACATAGACATGGAAGGTGTTCAAGAAATATAATTTTGTTAAATATGCTCGTTGCAGTTTGTGCATCCAAAGTACTGAATGGATCATCTAAGAGACATACATCAGCATCCTGATAGAGAGCACGGGCCAGTTGAACACGTTGCTTATGACCACCACTCAAATTAATACCTCTCTCTCCTATTTCAGTGAGATCACCAAAAGGAAGCAACTCAAGGTCCTTAACCAATGAACACCTCTCCAGTGTTTCTTTGTATCTTTCACTATCCATAGCAGACACAAATAAAATATTGTCCTGTATTGTCCCACTTTGAATCCATGCTGTTTGAGAAACATAGGAAATCTTTCCATAGACTTTAGTCTGTAATTTCAATAAATGGAACCAAAATTCTCAGAATACACTTATGCCATATGAATGCATATGCTTGACAGTTGAAGTGTAGGAATGCATATAATAAGAGAGTTTTCGCCAAGGCTAAAATGTATTTTGTAACTAGAAAATAAAGTAAAAGACTAAAAGAGCAGTAGAAACTTACGCTTCCCTGAATCTTTGGAACTTCTCCAAGAATTGCTGCTTGAAGAGTTGACTTGCCTGAGCCAACTTCTCCACATATAGCCACCTTTTCGCCAGGTCTACCTCCAAATTTAAATCTCTCAGGGTGGGATTCTATAAATTCTCTTCCCATGAAAATTCTGCTGAGTTAATAAAAATGGAATGATCCACACTCTCCGTGTTGCAAATTTGCTGGACATTTGAATTCGGTAGCTCCGGTGCCTCAAGGAATTTTACAATACGTGCAAATGCAACCTTTGCTTGAATGACCACTCCAATAACATCAGAAAACAATGCAATTGGCTCCTGAACAAGGCGAAAAGTTGCTAAAAAGGTGAAAACGTTATTTGCATGAAGAGGAATCCTGAGGAAATAACAAGCTACAAATGTAGCGCAAGAGACCAAAACTGGACTGTACCAAAAGAAAAGGCTATGAAATGCTTTCTCTAACTGCACTTTACGTAACCATTTGTAGTCCACCTTCCTTAAATATTCAATAACACTCTTGAAATGATTTTCCCAAGCATACAGTTTCAAAACCTTCATGTTCACTAAAGCCTCAGAACTAGCCTTCAATCTCTCGTCTTGTGCCAACGTCAGCTTAGACTGAAACTTATGCTGTAGCTTTGCAAGTTGCAAAGCATAGTGAGAACTGTCACCAGCATTGCTGCAATTGTTGCTAGCCCCACTACACGGAAAAGAATTACAATTGCAATGCATAGCTGGAGGCATGTTGTCCAAGTCTGATGCAGACAAAATGGAAATTCTCCAATCCTATAAGCGTCCAATGTAACATAGTTCATTATCTCAGTACCTGAGTGAATCAACCTAGCCGAATTGGTTAATTTCAGTACTTTTTATAGATGGCTGCTATGAGCAATGACCTCACTTTCAAGCCAACTAGCCTGCTCCGAAAGTACCAATGCCTTTCTGTTACGGATTGTATGCATTTTAGAAAGAAAAATGATATTGCCAATGAGCAACCTTCGTGCTTAAAACTTTCTTTTCTCTCGGCAACCAATATGAAGGCATTCAGAAGTAGAGGACCTGTAGATAGTGTGAGAACATATAACAAAGCAAGGCACCCGGAAAATAAAATTTCTTGCCAATGGCATAAAATTAATGCCTTTAGAATTAGAGTTTTGGAAGAAGGGTCCTTTTTTTCTTTTTCTTTTTTTCTGTTTGTTAAGTTGCTCCAAGAACAAAAAATAACAATTTTCTGCTCGTTCTGCCTCGTGCAACTTAGGTATATCTTCATCCTCCAAAGTTTTCTTCTTGCCCCTTTTCATCAATGGATTTAACCACCAAAATGACATTCTACTAAGGAATCCAGCTTTAGCAAATGGAGTAACAAGACCAACAGAATCACTGTCAACATTCATCTTTCTGCTTTCCCTTTGCTCTTTAACGGTTTAACCTCTGTATTGCATACAAGAACAAAATTATTAGTATATACAGAACTTATAGCACACAATTTACTATAATAAATAAGCAAATAAAACGAAGTAAAAGAGAGTGTATAATTGATAATATTAAGAAACAACAACAACAACTACTACTACTACTAAGCCTTAGTCTTAAATTTTTTGGGTCACTCATAGATTCTCAACAGATTAGTCAAAGTCGGCCACCTCTATTCTTTTCTACCATTCTATTCTATTTAAATTCTTACTCTTTATTTCTTTCTTAATTAACATGTAATTTTTTACTACTTCCACTAATATAATTTTCACTTTTCAGTCTTCCTTTACTTTTTTTTTTTTTGTTTCGTCAACTGGAATGAAGTTACTATTTCTCTTTGATACATGAATTACCCGGCCAAAATGGCCAAATACCACAAGTTTCAAAAATTAGTAGCAAAAAAACACTGTATCGAAAATAAATAGGAAAGTACCACTTTTCTGGTACTCGAGTTTCTTAAACTCGAGTTCTAAATGGTACTCGAGCTTAAGAAACTCGAGTACCAAGAACTTTAGCCACCATGGCACTGCTGGAATTTGTGCGATTTAAAAAAAATAATATGGTACTCGAGCTTAGTAAACTCGAGTTCCATGCAACACAGTACTCGAGTATACCAAACTCGAGTACCAATTATAAAAAAAATTATGTTTATTTTTATTTCTAAGGTACTCAAGCTTGGTGAGCTCGAGTACCTTGTAAGGAACTCGAGTTTAGGAAACTCGAGTTCCCTATAATTTTTTTTTTTTTTTTTTTTTGATAATCGGCAAATAAACATAAACATAACATAAACATAAACATAACATAAACATAAACATATTTTTAAGTTTTTATTTATTTAAATAGAAGCATTGTAAACTAGATTTTAATTTCAAAATATGAATTAATTTCTACATTAATTAAAACTGTTCATTGTTTTCTCATAAAAATTGTTCACTGTTTTCTCTTTAGCATTATCTAAAAAATTGTTCACTCTCTTTTTTACGTAAATTATTTTATGTTCATTATTTAAAAAATTATTAATTTTTTTTTTCATAAAACACCTACTAAAATCGTGTTTTATAAATTTAAACGCCAAATCAAAAAGTTTTTTCCTGTTTAAATTTCACAATAATCGAATTTGTTTTTTTGCATTGATGAAATCTATTTCTACATTAACAAAATTTTCTCTCTGTACATCACGTTTACTGTATATTCAAATATGCTTACTGCATTCATAAAATCTGTTTTCTGTATTAATTAAAACTGTTCATTGTTTTCTTATAAAAATTGTTCACTATTTTCTGCAAAATCTATTGCTATGATTTTGCATAAAATTATTTTCTCTTTAGCATTATTTAAAAATTTGTTCACTCTCTTTTTGCGTAAATGATTTTATGTTCACTATTTAAAAAATTGTTAACTGTTTTTTCATAAAACACCTACTAAAATCGTGTTTTATAAATTTAAACGCCAAATCAGAATGCTTTTTCGTGCTTAAATTTCACAATAATCGAATTTATTTTTCTGCATTGATGAAATCTATTTCTACATTAATAAAATTTGCTCTCTGCACATCACGTTTACTGTATATTCGAATCTACTTACTTCATTCATAAAATCTGTTTTCAGTATTAATTAAAACCGTTCATTGTTTTCTCATAAAAATTGTTCACTGTTTTCTGCAAAATCTATTTCTATGATTTTACATAAAATTATTTTCTCCTTAGCGTTATTTAAAATATTGTTCACTCTCTTTTTTGCGTAAATTATTTTATATTCACTATTTAAAAAATTGTTAACTGTTTTTTCATAAAACACCTACTAAAATCGTGTTTTATAAATTTAAACGCCAAATCAGAATGTTTTTTCATGCTTAAATTTCACAATAATCGAATTTGTTTTTCTGCATTGATAAAATCTATTTCTACATTAATAAAATTTGCTCTCTGCACATCATGTTTACTATATATTCGAATCTGCTTACTTCATTAATAAAATCTATTTTCTGCATTAATTAAAACTATTTATTGTTTTCTCATAAAAATTGTTCATTGTTTTCTCGGGAATGGTAACCTTAAAATCACTCGGTGGAGTTTTTGTCGTGTTAGTTTTCCCCCATTGGAAAACAAATGACCATGTCAATTCAATTTCCATTGCACTTAGTTTAATTGATGATTTGTTTGTGCTACCACGCGCTTTGCATGTTAATTTGATTAATTAATAAATTTGGCTAATTAATCAATTAATTAATCACTTGGGGTCAATACGTTTTTGGCCTATCAAATTTTGTTGAGAGTACAAATTCGTGAAAATTCGAGAGAGAATTGTGTACATTAGATGTACAGATCGTTCGAATTTGTAATAAAAAAAAAAATTATTCGTTGAATATATAAAATCTTGAAAGGACAAAATAAAATTGTATAAATTAGATGTACAGATAGTCTGAATTTGTTGAAAAGTTTGGATTCGTTAATTGTACAAAATCGTGAAAATTAAATGGAAAACTATGTACTAATGTATTGATCATCCGAATTTGTTGAAAAATTTGAAATCGTTGAATGAACAAAATCGTGTAAATTCAATGGAAAATCAATGAACGGACCAAATCGTTGAGCAGCACATGCAGCACTGCAAACATCAGTATAGCAATGGTGGACATTAACAACAACGTCTAATGTTCGTAAGTAAAATTTTTTGAAAATCATCATTACTTGAATCTGAGAAGTCTGAAATATCTCTTTCATCATCTAACACAGTAACTTCATTAATAGACTTGATGGCTCACTCTTGCGCCTTCCCCTTTAGATGCTTCCTAGCTTTTTGGATTGCACGAAAACGGTCTAATCGTCTTTGCATTTGATTATTCTTTTGTTCAAGATGAGCAAGTATGTTGGCAGGTTCATTTCTAAGTAACGCGGCTGATATGGTTTACTAAAAAAATAATGTAGTTAAAACTATCTGTAAATGGTCTCTTTGATAATCAAATAGTGAGTTTAAGGAAAATTGGTTTGAAGCTAAGCTTTATATATATATATATATATATATATATATATTGTTAGAAATTGGGCTGGTTTTAACCCAACCCATAAACCATGACCCATGGATCGTCCACATGGGTTATCTGATAAGTAAGTTTAAATTTAAACTAACTGATATTGATATGAGTTATCAATATTAGTAGTGGGGTAATTTAAACTTAACAGATATTGATGTGAGTTATCAATATCAGTAGTGGAGTAATTTAAATTAACAGATGAGATCTTTTAGGGATCACATATATCTGATAGTAAGTGAGTCTCTACTAGTATTTAAAATACTCCTTTATCAGTTAGAAAAGTGATGATAGACACAGTTTAGAAAACATACGTATAGTTTTGAGTGCTCTCTCAAAATAAGAAATCTCTCTAGGACACCATCAATTGTTCCCTAGAATTTGGAGCGTGGAAATTTAGGAGAGACTCTAGTAGCCTCTCTTGTGAATTGGAGGTGTTCCACAAAGGAGATCGTGAGGAGTTCGTAAAGCAAGCAAAAGACAAGATCCGAGCATTTGGTGATTTATTCCACCAAAGGTATGTGTATACATAACCTCTAGTAAAGTATATAATTTTTTTCAACATTGGTATCAGAGCTATTTTATGCTTGTTTTCACTCTTGTTTGATGCCATGATCTCTAATATATGTAATCTTATATGCATGTTTAAAAATTAAAAGTTTAAGTAATTTTTAATTTTCAGATCTGTAATTTTTTGAAGCATGTTATGGCATATAGAGAGAGAAATAAAAAGCTGTAATTTTTTTTTTTTAATTGTTTACATGTTTAATTTAGACTTTAAATGATAAAGTTGTGATTAAAATGAAACACCATTAAAAAAAAAAAAAAAAAAAAAAAAAAAAAAGAAAG
Source organism: Castanopsis chinensis (assembly GCA_032878915.1). Lineage (NCBI taxonomy): Eukaryota > Viridiplantae > Streptophyta > Magnoliopsida > Fagales > Fagaceae > Castanopsis > Castanopsis chinensis. The sequence goes on along the minus strand of JAVQMG010000131.1, from coordinate 4,683,639 downwards.
AGGGCCAAGTGAATGACTATTCACTATTCAAGGCCGAAACTTGTTTTGATTGGGAGTCCTGGAAAGTCCTACCACGTAAAGCACTTTTTTTTTTTTTTGGTTGAGTGGTCAATTTTAGTTTGAATTCATGGAGAGTCCCACGAAAGCATCTTCTGGATGAGTGGTCATCTAAGTATATATATATATATATATATATTATTATAAACCAATAAAGCCCACGTTGATGTAGTATCCTATATACACTCAAACAGATCTTTTTTTTTTTTTCCTTGTTTTCAGTTACCACGTTGGTATCAGAGATTATATGGTATCAGAGCCATGCCCTAGCCAGAAGTGTGGGCCCCACACGCGAGGACGCGTGTGCCCGTAAAGGGGGTGGATTGTAGTGACCCAAAAGGGGGTCTTGCATTTCATGGAATCCCACATTGCCTAGGGAAGCACATGAGAATGTGCTTATAAGGAATGTCTTCCCTTGTTGTGCATGAGGCCTTTTCCCCAACGCAACTTGGGGAAGAACAAAACCTTGAGGGACTAAGAGAGTCTTCGGGCCGCCCAAAGAGGACAATATCATACACACGGGGGCGGGGTGTGACAAATGGTAATTTAATTATGGTAATTTCCTTCTTCTTCTTTTTTCCTTTTTTTCCTTATTCTCTATATAATTATGATTGTTTTGAATTAATTTATGATGTCTTTTTAACATATAGTGATATGATTGAATTGATATTATATGAATGCATTGATGAATATGTGTCCAAATGGTTTATGAGACTTTTTGGCTCATCTCTATAATTAGAGATTATATTGGTAATTTATGCAACATGTATATTTTTTATTTATTGTTATTGTGGATGGATAAGACAATTTTTTTTAAATTATTTGGTAACGTGGCATCCCCAATTTTTTTATTACAAATAGAATCTTTGTAGTAGGGTACTTAAAATATGTAATTTTTGGGCCAATGTTTTTTGGCAATTTTTTTTGGGCCATTGTTTTTTGGCAATGTAATTTAAGGCTATGTAATTTTTTTTTTTTTTGGAAGCCATGTAAGGGGATGTGTTTCATGGTTACCTATAATTTTCAAATTTTGTCTTAGCATGTTGTATGAAATTACCAATAGGGCTTATAGTTGAGCCCATGCACAATGTGTTGTGCACAAAGATGTATGGACACATGTTATATGTATAATTTAATATGTGGATGGTGTGATGTTTTATTCTTCACAAAATTTTATTTAAAAATCAATTAGATGTGTTATTCCAATTTACATAGTGAGAGATGATTATGAGCTTAGCGAAATTTTCGATGTCACTATGTAGAAAGGAATATCATGGTCTAGTTGGATTTTTGGAAATAAAATTTTAAAAAAAATATATGTGCTAATGTCAACTTGTGTAATGAATGTAGTGAACATGGCCACTAAGAATGTAGTTGCTGATCTAACTATGGGAGAAAAACTAGATGGAACCAACTATGATATGTGGCATAGAAAAATTCAATATCTGCTTAATGAACAAGAGGTCCTTGAAACCCTAACCAATGTAATGATGCGACCTGAAAATGGGAATACTGCCCAACATCGCCGTGACTTAGAGGCCTACGAGTCTTGGGTTAAGAAAGATCGTTGTGCATGCTTCACTATGTTGAGTAGCATGCACAATGATCTTATTGGGGAGTTTGAGAACTACCCAAATGCCCAAGAGATGTGGAACCAGCTTAAGATTGCCTTTGGAGGGACTTCAGCAACTAGGTTGCGAGCTCTTACTTTGAAGTTTGAGCAATATGTTATGGATTCAAAACATAGCATAGCTGAACATTTAAGGACAATGTCAGCATTGATCCGTGACCTAAAGGCTGCTGGCAATAATCTCTCTGATGAACAACAGGTCACAGCGGTGATACGTTCACTGCCTGAACCTACTTGGGGGCAAATGAAGCTTGTTTTGACACATAGTGAGAATATCAAGACTTTTGCTGATATTTCTCGTCATCTTGAGCTTGAGGCAGAGCGCATAGGGGCGCACAAAAACACCCTCTTTGTCGCCCAATCTGGGCAGCGGAAGGCATTCAGGCCTAAACGCAAAGGACAAATGAGGAATGCCAAAGGAGCTGGTAACCTTGGGCCTAAAGAAGGCAAGATAGCAAAGCGCCAAAAGGGCAAGCGTGCTAAGAAGGACAAGGCAAAGATCAAGTGCTACAACTGTGGTAAGAAGGGTCACTTCGCTCGTGAGTGCACTGAGCCGAAGAAGGTATCCTTTCTTAACAACTCTGCTATTACTTATGTTTGTACACATGTTTTTGTTGCTCATACTATTCCTGGGTGGATTGTAGATTCAGGAGCAACCAAACATATAGCCAGAGATAGAGTTGGATGTGTGGATTACAAAAAGATACCAACAGGCACACAGTACGTTATTTTGGGTAACGGAGCTCAAGAAGAAGTTATAGGAGTTGGAACCTACCAGCTCAAATTGCGTCTGGGACATACGTTACTTCTTCATGATGTACTTCATGCACCTGGTGTCCAATGTAATCTATTTTCAGTACTTAATATGCTTAAACTTGGATTTAGTTTCCATTTTGATGGTCCTCAGTTGGATTTTTATTTAAATAAAACCTTGTATGGACATGGTTATTTATCTAATAATTTCTTTATGTTGGATTTAGATCATTCCTCTTTTTCTTTTATTGCTCATAATGATGATGTTTCTGTTTCTGTAATGTGGCATGCTAGACTTGGACACATAGGAAAAGATAGATTGGCTAGACTAGCTAGAGAAGGCCTATTGGGGTCTATCACTAATGTAAGCCTAACTATGTGTGAACCTTGTCTAGCTGGAAAGGCCTGTAGGAAGCCTTTTGGTAAGGCTCCAAGGGCAATCATCCTTTAGAATTAGTCCATTCGGACATATGTGGACCTATGAATGTTAAGGCACGCCATGGCGCCTCTTATTTTCTCACATTTATAGATGACTATTCACGCTTTAGTTATGTCTTTCTAATCTCCCATCGCTTTGAAGTATTAGATTGCTTTAAGCGCTTTGTGGCAGAGGTTGAGAATCAGAAAGAAAGAAACCTAAAGGTTTTTCGAACTGATAGGGGTCGTGAATATTTGTCTAAACAGTTTCAGGAACTGTGTGAGGAAAAAGGGATACGCAGGCAATTGACGATTCCTGGCACTCCACAACAAAATGGTGTTGCAGAGAGAAGGAATCGTACTCTATTAGAGATGGTTAGATCGATGATGGCGCAAGCTAACCTTCCAATTTCATTTTGGGGGGATGCATTATTGACTGCTGCCTACATCCTTAACCGTGTGCCTTCTAAGTCAGTTCCCACAACACCATATGAGTTATGGACTGGTGCAAAACCCAATTTGGAAAACTTGCGGCCTTGGGGTTGTGCAGGTTTTGTTCACAGTACTTCCCATAAGTATGGGAAATTGGGCCCTAGAGCAACTAAGAAAATCTTTATAAGATATTCAGAAAGCTCAAAAGGGTATGTAATGTATGGTGAACATTCTGATAGTGGAATGACTGAGATAGAGTCTCGTGATGTCAACTTCATTGAAGATGATTTTCCAAGTATCAATGAAGCAAAACAAGATCTTCAGCTTTATAAGCTGCAAGAACTTGAAAGTGTCATACCATCTTTGGGCGAGGGTGGAGAATCACAACTTCATCCTGAAATCGCCAAAGATAGTGGGAGTGATTTGGCTCCTAATGGGAGCAAATTGCTAGATAGTGACACACAAGGATCCAACGTACGTAGAAGTGAACGTGGAACTATTCCCCGTCGTCATTTTGAGATTGAGGGGGAATTTTTTATTTGTGATTCACTGGACCTTGATGAGCCTGCTTCCTATGAGGAAGCATTAGCTTCACCTGCTTCACATGAATGGATAGTTGCTATGAGGGATGAGATGGATTCTATGGCAAAGAATCAAGTTTGGGAGTTGGTTGACCTTCCGCCTGGGCGCAAGACCATTGGAAACAAGTGGGTCTTAAAAATAAAGCGCAAGGCAGATGGATCAATTGACAAATATAAGGCTCGTCTCGTGGCGAAAGGTTATACCCAAAGAGAAGGGATAGACTATGAAGAGACTTTCTCCCCAGTAGTGAGATTTGTCTCTATTCGCCTTATTCTAGCTATTGTTGCACATTTGGATTTGGAACTCTTCCAAATGGATGTGAAGACTGCATTTCTCAATGGAGAACTAGACGAGGAGATCTATATGGATCAACCTATTGGTTTTGAGGTCAAGGAACAAGGGCATAAAGTGTGCCGCCTTAAGCGTTCCATTTATGGCCTAAAGCAAGCGTCTAGACAATGGTATTTCAAATTTCATAAGGCTATTATTTCGATTGGTTTTGAAATGATGGAAGAAGACCATTGTGTGTATGTCAAACGATCAGGAAAGAGTTTACTTATCCTATCTTTGTATGTGGACGACATTTTGATGGCTGGAAATGATATGGAGATGATTGTCACCACCAAAAGGTGGTTGTCCTCAATTTTTGAAATGAAGGACATGGGTGAGGCTAATTATGTGCTTGGAGTTAAGATCTTCAGGGATTGCTCAAAGAAGCTTCTTGGTTTGTCTCAAGAAACTTACATAAAGATGATTTTAGAGCGATTCCGTATGCATAATTCCAAACCCATAGACACTCCAATTGAGAAGGGACATACATTAAGCCTTGAAAATTGCCCTAAATCAGAAAAGGAAAAGAGAGAAATGGCAAGAGTTCCCTATGCAAGTGCAGTTGGAAGTCTGATGTATGCTATGTTGTGTACTCGACCAGATATCTGTTTTGCAGTTGGTATGGTTAGTCGTTATCAAAGTAATCCAGGACCTGTTCATTGGCAAGCAGTTAAGAGGATATTTTGATACCTCCGTGGGACATCGGATCTCATTCTTTGCTATCAAGGTGGAGATTTGAGATTGAGAGGTTATTCTGATGCTGACTGGGCCAATGATAGAGATGAGCGCAAGTCCACTACAGGTTATGCATTTCTACTTAGTGGTGCAGCTATCTCTTGGTGCAGTAAGAAACAGACTTGCATTGCTTTATCCACAATGGAGTCTGAGTATGTTGCTTGTTCAGCAGCAGCACAAGAAGCTGTTTGGTTAAAGAGATTTTTCCAAAGCCTAAAGGTAACATCTCTTGCAGATGAAGCTGTAAAGATGTATTGTGATAGTTTGGCAGCTTTGGCTTATGCTAAAGATCCCAAGTATCATAGCAAAAGCAAACACATACAGACTCGTTATAACTACATTCGTCTTGCTATTACACAAGGAGAGGTGATCCTCCAACATATCTCCACTAGCAGAATGGTGGCTGATCCACTTACTAAAGCCATTGCTAGAGATGCCTTTCAGGCTCATGTTAGGAGTTTGGGACTTTGTAGGATTTGATATGTTTTTGGATACTTTATGGACATTTATGTTTATTCATATTTTATGCAATAATGATGTTATTCATTTTAATTCATCTTTTGATGTGATTGATATTGCATACTGAGCACACATTATTTGAGAATATGTCACCAAGCTTAGATCAGTCTACTCACATAGACGATCACCCTAGCGCTTGAGTAGCGAGCAGGATGAGACATAGTGATCACTTTGTTTTTCTGTAAATCAAGTAAGTGATCATCTTGATGCTTAGGGAGGCGTGCAAGATAATATAATGAATGTCGCCTTAGCTAGGCTAAGATGAGACTTATGAAAGTCGCACTTGAAGTGTATCCACAACTTCATAAAGCCTGAATAAAGCTAAATGTGAGATCTTGGACAGGAACTTGGTGTATAACTGTGCTAAGAAACTCAAGTTGGTTGCCTCTGTGGCAATTGGACTAAGATTTGTACGGTGTTTGAGTGTGACAAGCCCAGTCGAGTGGGAGCTCCACCGTAGCATACAAATTATACTGTATGTGCTATAGCCGACCAATTAAGGGAGTGATTGGATAGATCCCTACTCAGTCACTATGTGAGCCCTAGTCGACCATTATATGGTCCATTCTGTGCCCTTTTTTCGACCTAGAACTATGTCATGAAGTGAATGCTTGATGTCGCTACTTTAGCATGTCATCTCAGGGCCATGATATATACGGTCTCGCGGAGCATGTCTAGGAAAGCGGTCAAGTGTGAACGAATTGACATGAGGGTCTGGGGAAGATTATTTAGAACACACCATTTATTTTATGGCTCATTGCCCGGGCGATTACGAGGAATTTGTTTTTCAACATAATCATGAGCATATTATATGGTATAGAATCAAGTGTTGCTTTGAGTTTTTTGAACTCATTAGGGATTAAAGAAACTTGATTGGGTGTGATTAAATAATCTGGGGCATAGACGAGATATTATGAGTGATGTACTATATTAGTTTAGATGGTGACTTAATATAGTACTCCTACCCTACACCTTCTCGTCAGGTCGCACACTCCATTTTTCTGTATAAAGAGAGGATTGGACAAGAGATTAAGAGGAGCCATTTTTTACTGTAGTGCCCAGTGTGGACGAGTGGGAGATGTTAGAAATTGGGCTGGTTTTAACCCAACCCATAAACCATGACCCATGGATCGTCCACATGGGTTATCTGATAAGTAAGTTTAAATTTAAACTAACTGATATTGATATGAGTTATCAATATCAGTAGTGGGGTAATTTAAACTTAACAGATATTGATGTGAGTTATCAATATCAGTAGTGGAGTAATTTAAATTAACAGATGAGATCTTTTAGGGATCACATATATCTGATAGTAAGTGAGTCTCTACTAGTATTTAAAATACTCCTTTATCAGTTAGAAAAGTGATGGTAGACACAGTTTAGAAAACATACGTATAGTTTTGAGTGCTCTCTCAAAATAAGAAATCTCTCTAGGACACCATCAATTGTTCCCTAGAATTTGGAGCGTGGAAATTTAGGAGAGACTCTAGTAGCCTCTCTTGCGACTTGGAGGTGTTCCACAAAGGAGATCGTGAGGAGTTCGTAAAGCAAGCAAAAGACAAGATCCGAGCATTTGGTGATTTATTCCACCAAAGGTATGTGTATACATAACCGCTAGTAAAGTATATAATTTTTTCAACATATATAAATTTAATTTATTGATTCCATGATGGTTTTTATTTTTAGTTTTTGAAAAGATGGTTTTTTATATATTGGTCATTTATTATTGGCACACGCCGCTAACCCATGGGGTGGATGGAAATGTTTAGAAGAAATATTAACATATTTATTTCATTTCTCTAATTTTATTTATTTAAAACTTGTTTTGACATGCAAATTTTTAAAATGGTTCTACATAAATGTTTTTGGTAAAATACATAAATGTTAAAAGGCTGTCTTTAAGCTGCTTTATTTAATAAGAAATTAGGATTTAAATTCTCAATCTTTCTTGTTGTAGGTATCGAATTATTAAAAGAAAAGTATAATTAAGAATGCACTTTAAAAAAATCATATATTTAAAATAAATTGGAATGTACATTTAATATTTTTTTTTTGAACAAAAATGTACATTTAATAAATAAATAAAATGAAGAAGATTTTTTTTTTTTTCCCCATCTAGGATCACTTATCAATACGGGGACAAAAGATCAGTAATTCGTGATACTTTATGGTTATCTGAAATGCTAGAAGCAGGGTTTATCAGCAAATTAATCATAAATAAATAAAATGAAGAAGATTTTTTTTTTTTTTTTTGAAGAACAGGAGACAGATACAATCCCCATCTAGGATCACTTATCAATACGGGGACAAAAGATCAGTAATTCGTGATACTTTATGGTTATCTGAAATGCTAGAAGCAGGGTTTATCAGCAAATTAATCATAACTTCTGAAATTCAGATTAGTTTATTTCCCAAAGTCATCCAAGAAGTAGCCGCACAGATTGGAGGACTTAATTATATGAAGATCACTATCTAGAGTACTCTTCTAGCTTGGGACAGTAGTTATTATATGGAAGCTCAGCCAGCACACATTTTGGTTCTTATTCATGATTAGGGTTCTATCCTTGAATACAAATGGTATACAGGAGATACTTATTTACCACTTAATGATCCGGATGCTTTGGCTCAAGAATGGTCTAATTTCATGAGTAGTAAGATTTATGAGATACAGAAAGAATTAGACAGAGGCTTCTACTTATATAGTTACACAAACAGGATAGCCGTATATGGTCCAATACCTTTAATAAGGAGGCTATTTGGGAAAAGAAAGATTGTTAAGGATCCTAGAATGATACAGATTGAAAGACAGACAAATTGATCACTACTCACTGGTGACAAATCACTATTTCTCTAGCGACAGATCACTATTCATCAGCACACGTGAATAGCTTTCAGACAAATCAAGACAGTCCAGATAGATACAGATAGTCCAGATAGATACAGACAAATGTTCAAAAGTTACTACTATTTACTAGCATGCGTAAAAAGAGATCTGATAGATTTTTGAAATCAGAAAGATTCCCAGAGAGATGCAGACAGACTATTAATCATCAGTATTAATTTCCATACCACCGACAGATTAACTTGAGTTAAATTTACCTACTCAGGTTACTTTACCATAGTTCATTTCACCTATAAAAGAGACAGACTATGAAGACAGAAGACAAGTTTCTAAGATTCTAAGCTTTTAAGTTCCAAGTTTTAGAAAGCCTTTTGTAATAGCCTTCCCTCTCCCTCAGAAAGACTTTTGTACTCTCTACCCCTCTTGTAATCTTGTAACCTTTCTCTTCAGACAATTTTATTTTCAAGCTTGTATCAAAGACAACAGTTTGTTTTCAAGTTTATCAAATACTGAAGTTTTTATTCAAGTAAGATTTTACTAGTTTCTATTTTCATATTCCATACTCCATTTTAACCTTATTTTGAATATATCTATTTTCTATCTACTCTCTTTATTATCTATTTTATCATTGTGTATGCTTCCATATTAGTGTTGTGCTCTCTCCTGGGTAGTTATTGGTATTAGAGTATCTGGATCATAAAACACCTAGTGAACGTAAAATAATTTACGCAAAAAAGAGAGTGAACAATTTTTTAAATAATGCTAAAGAGAAAATAATTTTATGCAAAATCATAGAAATAGATTTTGCAGAAAACAGTGAACAATTTTTTGAGAAAACAATGAACGGTTTTAATTAATACAGAAAACAGATTTCATGAATGCATTAAGTAGATTCGAATATACAGTAAACGTGATGTACAGAGAGAAAATTTTATTAATGTAAAAATAGATTTCATCAATGCAGAAAAACAAATTCGATTATTGTGAAATTTAAGCACGAAAAAGCATTCTGATTTGACGTTTAAATTTATAAAACACGATTTTAATAGGTGTTTTATGAAAAAACAGTTAACAATTTTTCAAACAGTAAACATAAAATAATTTACGCAGAAAAGAAAGTGAACAATTTTTTAAATAATGCTAAAGAGAAAATAATTTTATGCAAAATCATAGAAATAGATTTTGCAAAAAACAGTGAATAATTTTTATGAGAAAACAATGAACAGTTTTAATTAAAACAGAAAACAGATTTTATGAATGTAGTAAGCAAATTTGAATATATAGTAAACGTGATGTACAGAGAGAAAATTTTATTAATGTAGAAATAGATTTCATCAATGCAGAAAAACAAATTCGATTATTGTGAAATTTAAGCACAAAAAAGCATTCTGATTTGGCGTTTAAATTTATAAAACACGATTTTAGTTGGTGTTTTATGAAAAAAACAGTTAATAATTTTTTAAATAGTGAACATAAAATAATTTACGTATAAAAGAGAGTGAACAATTTTTTAAATAATGCTAAAGAGAAAACAGTGAACAATTTTTATGAGAAAACAATGAACAGTTTTAATTAATGTAGAAATTAATTAATGTAGAAATTAATTCATATTTTGAAATTAAAATCTATTTTACAATGCTTCTATTTAAATAAATAAAAACTTAAAAATATGTTTATGTTTATGTTTATTTGCCGATTATCAAAAAAAAAATATATATATATATATATTATATGGAACTCGAGTTCCTTACAAGGTACTCGAGGTCACCAAGCTCGAGTACCTTAGAAATAAAAATAAACATAACTTTTTTTTATAATTGGTACTCGAGTACTGTGTTGCATGGAACTCGAGTTTACCAAGCTCGAGTACCATATTATTTTTTTTAAATCGCCCAAATTCCATGTCAGCAGTGCCACGGTGGCTAAAGTTATTGGTACTCGAGTTTCTTAAGCTCGAGTACCATTTAGAACTCGAGTTTAAGAAACTCGAGTACTAGAAAAGTGGTACTTCCCTATTTATTTCCGAAACAGTGTTTTTTTGCTACTAATTTTTGAAACTTGTGGTATTTGGCCATTTTGGCACTGTCATAGGCCTAGCGGCCTTCTCTACTTCTATTCCCCTATTCTTGTCCGAGACGGCTCCACCAAAACGGAGTGGAACCTTCATCAATTTGCTGTATTTCACCATTTCAATTGCACACCTACTCGAACAGGCCATTGAAATAAAATTAGATATGGTATGATTTAAATTAAAGTATAAACTTACAAAGAATTGAGCGAAAGGTCTAAATTGTAATTAATGTAGCTATAATTTTAAATTGATGTGTTGTGTTTTCTTTCAGGTAAATGTCTTCTGGGCCCAAATTTCATTAGTAATGAATGTTATATTCCTCATACTATATGAGGCACCCTCACCAAAATCACTTGGACTCGGAACTACACATGTAATTTTCTAAAATAATAAAAGCAAAATTTTTGAATCTCAGTCCATGTAATTATGAGCGGACTCATACTATTCAAGGCTTTGAAAATGGGCCAAAATGGCCAAATACCACAAGTTTCAAAAATTAGTAGCAAAAAAACACTGTTTTAAATAACGCTAAGGAGAAAATAATTTTATGCAAAATTATAGAAATAGATTTTGCAGAAAACAGTGAACAATTTTTATGAGAAAACAATGAACGGTTTTAATTAATACAGAAAACAGATTTTATGAATACAGTAAGTAGATTCGAATATACAGTAAACGTGATGTACAGAGAGAATATTTTATTAATGTAGAAATAGATTTCATCGATGCAGAAAAACAAATTCGATTATTGTGAAATTTAAGCATGAAAAAGCATTCTGATTTGGCGTTTAAATTTATAAAACACGATTTTAGTTGGTGTTTCATGAGAAAACAGTTAATAATTTTTTAAATAGTGAACATAAAATAATTTACGCAAAAAAGAGAGTGAACAATTTTTTAAATAATGCTAAAGAGAAAACAGTGAACAATTTTTATGAGAAAACAATGAACAGTTTTAATTAATGTAGAAATTAATTCATATTTTGAAATTAAAATCTATTTTACAATGCTTCTATTTAAATAAATAAAAACTTAAAAATATGTTTATGTTTATGTTTATGTTTATTTGCCGATTATAAAAAAAAAAAAAAAAATTATAAAGAACTCGAGTTTCCTAAACTCGAGTTCCTTACAAGGTACACGAGCTCACCAAGCTCGAGTACCTTAGAAATAAAAATAAACATAATTTTTTTTATAATTGGTACTCGAGTTTGGTATACTCGAGCACTGTGTTGCATGGAACTCGAGTTTACCAAGCTCGAGTACCATATTATTTTTTTAAATCGTACAAATTCCATGTCAGCAGTGCCACGGTGGCTAAACTTCTTGGTACTCGAGTTTCTTAAGCTCGAGTACCATTTAGAACTCGAGTTTAAAAAACTCGAGTACCAGAAAAGTGGTACTTTCCTATTTATTTCCGAAACAGTGTTTTTTTGCTACTAATTTTTGAAATTTGTGGTATTTGGCCATTTTGGCCTGAATTACCCTCCTCTGAAACTGACCAAACAAATTGGACATAAATGACTTCTTTTTGTTCATGAAAATTAGAATTAGTATAATTTTTTTTTTTTGAGGAAAAAAAAAATTAGTAGTGTTCAATTTTTAAAATTGCAGGATGAAATATGCTTGGTTAAATCTCATCTAGGTGGAATAACTATGCACACCGGGACGGACCCAAGGGGGCTTGGCCTCCCTGGCCCAAAGAAAAAAAAAACTTTTGGGCCTCCTGGCCCAATGAAAAAAAAAAAGAAAAAAAATTTTATAGTTTTTTTTTTTTTTTTCTAGAGTTGCGTTTCTCTCTTCCAAAAACTTAAACACCTCCCTTTTAATTAGCCTAGCCCAACTAGCAACTACCAAACTCAAAAGCTTAACAAAAACAAAACTTTAAAATAAAAAATAAAAAATCCTATCAGCCCAGTATTAGAGTATTAACATCAGGTGTTTTAAATGCTAAATGTATAGTACTCTTTAGAACATCAAATACCGAAAACACTATTGTACGAGACATTTCAAATGCTATATTAATATAGCAAAATTAAGTTTGGGTTTGTGAACTACTAATACTCATAATAGTTGAGATTAGAATACGTAGCTGTGCCAAATTACATAAAATTTATAGATAAAAACAAAATATTAAATATTATACTTAATGTATATCATTATATCCTATAAGTATTAGTAGTTATATGGTATGTAAATATAAAAAGTAGGATATAGTGATATACATTAAGTATAATATTTAATATTTTGTTTTTATCTATAAATATTTTTTACAATAGCTGATGCTCTTAAGAAATTATATTATTGTGTTTTTTTGTCTTTGCTGGTAAATGATTGCATCTTAATATATTTAAGAAACAATGATTTTGCGTATTTATCATGAGTGATAGTTTGTTAGTACTATATGGATACTTATTTAGATTTTTTTTTTCTTGTGCTTCGGCCCCCTAACTTAAAATCCTAAGTCCGTCCATGTTTGCACATTCTTGATCCTAGATTAGCCTAGATGTAAACAATGTGTGGGGTGAGAGGATTGAGATCATCAGAATATCTGTAAAGAAAAAAAACAAACAAAAAACATAATATCTGTAAATAATATGCTACATACCCAACTGCCATTAACAGACAAATTGTTGGTCTACATACCCAGCTGCTAAACAATAAAATTGACAAACAAATTGTTGGGGTTTATTTGTGTAGTAATATGTCGGACCTTTATTTTATACCGATATCTAGTGCAGGTGTTTTTTTAGTTTTAGTTTGGATAACTCTCTGTTTATGTATTTTGCTCACCAACTGCTTTGCAGTTTACTTGTGAATGAAAGTGATTCATTATGTGAAAGCAGTAGCTTGTGAATGAAAGTATGTGAAAAATGTAAATTCATGATGATTCTGACTTACACAAGGAGGCTTAAGTTCATATTGACGATTGCTTTGCTGCAAGCATTCCAGTAATTAAGAGAAACCAGCTCAGCATTAAGTGCAACTGCTTAAAAATATAAGCAACTACATATTTCATTAACCATTTTTTTTTAAGTAGACTAAAGTATACTTGTACTTTGAAAAAAGAAGGAAAAAAAAATGAGGTTTTAAAAAGTTGTACATAAACAAAAAATAATAATTAAAAACTAAACCCTTGCAAAAGCTAAAAACTAAATGAAAAGGTAGACAGCAAGGGAACATAAACTTGTAGAAAAAGTGAAATTTTAAAAAGCCATACATAAACAAAATAAGCTAAAAACTCTAAAAAGTAAAGGTACCTTATATGGAACTCTTGTGAAAATGAGAGTTAAAAAGAGGAGAATAAAGAGAAGTATACTTAAAATGCTAAACAACTAACCAGTGTACTAATCTGCTTGCTGTTGAACATACCAGTGCCCACTATGACATATTTTAGTCTTTTGACAGAAGGTTGAGCATGAGAGAGTATGCAAAGTAATAAAATAATGATCGTAAAATATGGAAATCATGCTTAATTAGGGAGGTGGAGAATTGTAGAACGAAAAGAGAGTGCATGTAGATAAAGAATGAACACAAAATATGGAGATTATAGATATAGTTAGGGAGGTGGAGAAGTGCATATATATACTACTTAAAGGTTCATGCAATTGCATGGTTTTATCATAAACTTATAAAATATATTATTTATTTGAAAAATAATAACAAAATAAATCATTATTATAAAGAAAGGAATAAATTGCATTGGGGTCACAACTATTGAATATAAAATGATGACAGCTCAACAAAAAATTATCTTTTAAGCTCCCAATTGTGCTATAATGACATTTGATCGTTACATGAATTAAATTGGATATACATTAGCATCTATTGTTGTCTCTTTAGAAATTAATTTCTTAGTGCAAGAGCCATTTACCATGCCAGGCGAGTGTTTGTTTAATGCGCCATATGGTCCATGCACACATTATGAATTGAGCTACTGCTTCATATTTGCTGCGTCACATGGTCCATGCATGCATCATGAATTGAGCTACTACTTCATATACATCAGGGTCTGTATCATTGTTTGGAATTTCTAGCAATAGTGAAGCCAAATCAAAATATGTGCATGGGGCAATTCTCTTTTTAGGAACTTAATAGTGTACAAAACTACATAGGACAAACAATATATTTTTAATTATTTGTAAATAACAATATTAATTGTGATAATATTTGTTTATATAATTACTATAATTAACATGTAATCATGCAAAAAATTTCATTTTGAAGGGTTTTTATTTGATGTTTAGTTTTTCATCATACCTACAAGGCTGCAATGACTCTCCAAAACTGCTAACCCTGTACAATGTCTTTTATCAACTAATTCAATTTTATTTGAAGACTCTAGTCTTCAAAATAACCTTTTAGTTTTATTTTTTGCCAGGTATTTCATTCAGGAAGCTTTGAATCTTAAGTCATTTTGGATTTTAAGCAAATGTGATGAATGGATCAGGATTACCTTCCCATCTACATATTGCCATGGCATCCAAATAGTTTTGTATGATTTATCTTGGTCCCTGTGCATGTTGTAGGGAGAATTTTTTTACCAAGTGATTTACAACTTCTTGTACAATTTTTCTCTTAATTATGGTTGTTTGTTGCGTATGATCCTTATTCTTTCTTCTTCAATAGTTGTAAATGCATCAACTGTTGGAAGAGTTGACTACCACGGAGTATTGTTTGTCCTTCATTTCTTCGGTGCTAAATCCTATATGTGTAATATATGCTTCCTCATTGTTAAGTGAACCACAATATGAGCATTCAAATGTTGGTTTTCCCAAGTTCCATGCTTCAAGAGACATTCCTGTTTATAATTTTAATAAATATAAGAAAAAATTGATTACTGAAAATATAAACTTTAGTATTTTTTATTCTTACTTCTTGTTGTATTATTAATGTCGTTATTGTTGCAGTTTTGTGGTCATTTACAGATGTTCATTAGCACATTGTTGACCTGCGAAAAAGTGTAAGACATCATATAAAGTATTTTCTATTGCTATTCAATTTAAGTAATTTTTGTAAACACCTGTTTTATTTTTTTAATATGTTCTAAGATTTCATTATGTCATCTAATATCATCTAGAATTTATTTCCCAAAAATAAAAAAGAGTTTATTTTCCATAAAGTGTATTGAATGCTTTGCACAAAATAGTAGAATAAAAATTAGCTATGTTCTAAGATCTCATTATGTCATCTAATATCATCCAGAGTTTATTTCCCAAAAACAAAAAAGAAATAATTTTCCATAAAGTGTATTGAATGCTTTGCACAAAATAGTAGAATAAAATTAGATAATAAAAAATGAATAATAGGAAGATTAAAAAAAGGGAAATTTTGAGTTGCGTATGATTATTTTTTAGTAACTAACTGACCCTTGTCATTTGATGGCATCGTTTGTGTATTGGTAGTGTCTTTATGCATTTGAGCTGGCGTCTAAATACAATTATGAAAAGTAAAAATTAAAAAAAAAATTGTTAAAAATTACTTGCAAAGAAAAAAACTTAGTCTATTGCCTTCATTTGTATTTCACAGCAAATTTATTATGAAATAAATGTGCACAATCAATGAGTTTGTAGTAGAAAATAAAAATTATTACAATATATATATATATATATATATATATATGTTGTATATATGATCTTTTGGACAAATATTTGATTCTTGAATAGTGCTTTTTTTTTTGCTTTTTGGTGGCTGAATTTGTAGGTGTTTCTCATCGTTCATTCATAATGGATCTTCATCTTAATCTTGCTTCTCTTGTTATCTCAACATTTTTCAATCATTTAACCCTGAATGAAGAAATTTATGCATGCCAACTACTCAAACCAATGTACTAATAATAATAATAATAGTTTAGAGAGAGAGAGCAAAAAAAACTAGAGATCGATTTCTTGAATGGAGTTTTTCTTTTGTTGGTTCATAATTCAAGAAGATTAGTTTTACTTGGAAACAATTTTATTATAAAATAAATGTACACAATTTAAGCAAATAAGTTTGTAATTCAATATAAATTTATTATGTAAAATAAATTTATGACTAGATTGTTTACCTTCAATTGTTCATTACTTATATGATCTGTTTGCAAGAATAGTGTTTCTTTGTTTTTTGTTAACTGAATCAACACATCTTGATAATCATAAATTCATAATAGATTTTTGTTTTAATCTTTAAAATGATTATAAAATACACAAACAAACTAACAATATGCAAATTGAAAGACAAATAAAAAATACACATCCAAACTAACCGTATGCATATTTGAAAGACAAATTAAGTGCATATAAGGTGTAAAAAAGTACTTGCCTATGGTGGTAGTGATGTCTTCCATGTCTTCTTAGAGAGGGAGAGAGATTTTTTTTCTTAAACCAACAAAGAGACTTATTGAAAAATAAGTTAATATATAATAGCTAAAACTTTTTTTTTTTTTTGAGGTAATAGATAGAATTTTATTTGATGTAAGAAAACTATAATCAGGTACATGTATGGCCGTGTGTCACCAGGCCAAAGATAAAACATTACAAGCAGCTCCTAAAAAAAACATTGACTTGGTGTTTGTATACTAGAAGGACCATAGCAGCAAACTGACTAGACAACTACCACTGTGTTGCGCCTAAAAAGATAATACTACCATACTCTTGAAACAAACACCAAGTAAACAAAATTTTCCCCAATTACGTAGTTGCTTGAGTAACCAAAAGGGTCTGGTATGTAGCAAGCAACTCCAAGGCCCCTTCATATATCACTTTGGGTTGTGACTAAACATTTTGAAAGTAGGCTTTGATCCTTGCGTTCCAAATCGCCCAAGTTGTAGTGCACCACTGTTCCATCTCCTCCTGTGTCAGTTTCTCTTGCATCAACTTGAAGAGCTAGAAAAAATCTCTCACATTGTTGCTGCATTTTTGCACTCTTCCTCCAGCCAACGACCACACATTGCGGGCAAAGGGGCACTCTCATAGCAAGTGAGCTTCCGTTTTAGGGTGTTGGCAGCAGAACTCGCAGGTACTCTCCACAGCCACTCTTCTATACAAGTTATCTCGTGTTGGCAGAATATTGGACACAGCCCGCCACATAAAATTTCTGATCTTTGGTGGCACATTAAGTTCCCAAATCATCTTCTACTGCTTGCTGTGAGAGACTGCACCCCCGGCCCGTTTTATTATAAAGTTAGGCCAAACCCACGTGAATGGGTGGAGTCGTGTTATTGCCTCTCAAAATAGAGGCTCGACTAATTATATTTTCCCCTTTAGATTAAGGGTTTTACAATGGAGTCGCCACTTATTTAATTGTTGGAATAAATAAGAAAACCAAAATTAAAAAATTTCTCATTTTATTAATTTTCAATTGGATTTACATTGGTCATAGGAAAATTACATGGCTTTGATCCTAGGTACAATCTAAGATAAAGTACATAGCTTTATTTCCTAGTTACAATCTAGAAATTGAAAAATAACATGGATAAGCATTGGATCCACTAACCCTTGATTAAAGCTCGGAGGCTATGTTACAAGGTGGGAAGGTGTTAGGCACCTACCTAACCCAGTGAAACCGGTCTTTCTAGACTATGGTGGCCAACATTCATATCACATCATCCAATATGCTAATCAATTTAGTGAATGTGTGTAGATGGTGATATCTTAGATTCAAAGATTTGAAAAAATTATGAAACAAACACATTTTTCATATTTTTGATGTGGATTTAAGATTGAAACTAGTGTTATGCATGAACATGTGATGAACAACCAAGAACATGTGAAGAACATATAAGAACAATTAAGAACATTCAAACATATTCAAAGGAATTTAAATAATTACTATCATGCTTTAATCTTAAATTCTCATCATGGAAACATAAAAAACAAGTTAGAAAAAGAAATTATACCTTCATGCAAGATTCATATGGTGAGTGAGGAGACTCTTGAGGGAGGTCCTGTGGGTAGAGGAAATGAAGAGTTAGGAGAGGAAGAGTGAGTCTCACTCAATACCTTGAGTCTCAAGAAGACCAAGATATAACAAGACTACTCAACTTTCTAGAACTCAAGAGAGGAGAAGAGAAAGGGGTTTTTTGTGTATGTCCTCTTCAATGAAGGAGATGAGGGATTTATATAGTAATGGTGGAGGAAATATGAATGGAAGGGCATTAATGAGGGTTGACAAAGAATCATGAACCTAAACCTCATTTTAGCCTTTGGAGAAATCTGATGCATTAAATGGAGAGATTGGTGAGAGTGAGGAGCAAGCCAAAATTCGGTTTTCCCGTAACTGCTGTAACAGCCTGTAGAGCAAACTTCAAAAAATCATATCTAACTCAATTTTGATCTAAATTGTCTCGTTCTTGTGCTCAAATTGAAGCTCCAAATGTCTAGTTTCTGGGAAAATTAATCTCATTCACAGATTCAAAATATTCTGAGAGATATCAATGAAATAGTGAGCAGAAGTCATTTGTTAGAAAAATGGTTTCAGCACAATTAACATAAATAGGTCCCAAATTAGTTTCCAATTAACATTAATAGGCTCCAATCACTCCCATTTCAGACCTAATTAGTTCCAAATTTACCATAATCTAAAGATAATTATACAAATTACTCATTGAATAATTAATATTTAACTATTTAATTAATTAGGTGTATGCAACCTTACCATAAAATGTAGTCCTAACCAATCAAATTATGACACATCATTAATTTCAAATTGATTATAATTATAACCAATTGGAATTAATTGTCCATAATCACATAAGGTTGGACTCAATTTGTGATAGTGCATCTCGGCCATTAAAACTTGATTTGATGATAACTTTCAATCTGATGGTCCAATTAGGGCTTATAACTAGTCGATTTGATCGTTACAACATCAAGATCATTTTGGTGAGATGAGATTAAGGATCTAATGACCAAAATCAAAATGCATATTTCCAATGTGAAATTACCCTTTTACCCTCCAAGTGAGGTTACATGCGGGTTGCAAAATGAGGTGTCAACACTTGCCTTCCTCCCTAGCTCGTGAGTGTTCCGCCTCCACCCCTTGTTTCAGTATAATAGCAACTTGATAGGCCAACTTAACGAAGAACTCATGCTTCCTGTTTTCCTTCCATATCAATGTGTCTCTCTTTCAGTCTCTACTGAGTGGGATGGCCATTATCTCATCGCATGTTTTTGTGGCAAACAGCCCAGCCACTTTATTTCTATCCCACTGCCTAGAATGTTTGTCGATCAGCTCTGTAACTCTTAGGCTTGGTTGCACATCCCCTTTAAAGACAAGTTTATGGGAGAGCCACTTGTCTAAGTTAACCATAATATTGACTCCATTCCCCACTCTCCACCTAGAGCCTTCTTGTATCACCTCTCTTGCAGCCAACGAGCTCCGCCACACATAGGATGGGCTGTGACCCAACTCAGACTCCATGAAAGAACACTCGGAAAAGTATCTTGCTTTATATACCCAGTAGAACAAAGAGTGTGTATGGTTTAACAATCTCCAAGCCTGTTTAGCCAACATAGCTAAATTAAACGCATGTATGTCTCGAAAGCCCATTCCCCCCTTCTTCTTTGTTGTACATAGTTTCTTCCAATTTATCTAATGTATCTTCCTCTCATTTTTTGTTTGCCCCCCACCAATTTCTAGCTATTGTAGAGTTGATAGAGTCACATAGGGATTTTGGAAGCTTCAAAAGGCTCATAGTGTATGTGGGGATGGCTTGTGCAACAGTTTTAATCAATATTTCCCTACCTGCCTTGGAGATAAATTTTTCCTTTCATTCCATGACCCGCTTTGTAATTCGCTCTTGCATTTCTTTAAGAGTAGTTACCTTAGATTTTCCACATGCCATTGGAATTCCAAGTTATTTTTCACAATCCGTCATAATTGTCACCGCCAACATTTGCTGAACTGTTTGTTTGACATCCTCTCTTGTATTTCTACTAAAGAACAATGAAGTTTTCTGCCTATTTATTGCTTACCCGGGTGCTGATTCATAAAGGCCCAAAATGTCCATTAGGCTTTGACATTCCTCTATTGATGCTTCACAAAATAGTAGGCTATCATCAACAAACAATAGATGGGAAATGCACACTCCATTAGGGCTAGATAAGACCCCATGTAGCTCTCTATTTGCCACAACTCTTCTTATTAGTCCAAATAGACCTTCAGCACAAAATTAAGAATAGGTATGGTGATAAGAGATCTCCTTGCTTAATATCACTTGATGGTTGGATAAAACCTTTAGGCTCCCCATTTATCAAAATTGAGTATGAAGCCATCCTCACCATCTCCATTGCCAACTAGACCCATTTTTGCATCACTTGTCTAAGGAAACCCCATTCCACCCTATCATATGCTTTACTAATATCTAGCTTCACCGCCATTTGTCCCTTTTTTTCCACTCCTCTTATTTCGCATCCTGTGTAACACTTCAAAAGCTACTGTGATATTGTCAATAATCAGCCTATCTGGTACAAAGGCACTTTGGGCATCATATATTACATTTGGCAAAATCAATTTCAGCCTATTTACAATAAGCTTTGATATAATTCTAGCTACCACATTTTCTAAGCTAATAGGCTGAAAATTAGTCATATACAGTGGTTCATTATTTTTTGGAATCAATGCAATATGTGTATAATTCATTTTATGTAGCATATGACCCGAATGGAGGACAGATAGAACAACATTTGTGACATCAACTCCAACAATATGCCAGAATTTTTGGAAGAGAAAAGGGGACATACCATCGGGACCCAAAGATTTTGACGGATGCATCTGAAAGAGAGCTCTTTAGACCTCCTCTACTGTATAGGGTTGGAGGAGGCTTTGGTTCATCTCCAGAATGACCACCCTATCCACCGAACTCAATACTATATCCATTTTTGAGGGGCTTGCCAAAGTGAACAACTCCTGAAAATAATTTTCAACAGCTAATGCTATACCCCCATCAGTCTCCTGCCACACACCATCTTTATCAAATATTCCTGAAATGTTATTTTTTTGATGTCTCTGGCTTGTTCTCTAGTGGAAGAACTTGGTGTTCTTATCTCCTGCCTAGAACCAGATAGATCTAGATCTTTGTTGCCAGTGGATCTCCTTATGGTACAGTATTGTATTAATTTCCTCCTTCACCCTCTTAATTTCCTCCAAATGCCCTCCTGTATTGTCCCTAGGCAATTCCTCCAATATCCATTGCTTCTCTTGGATTTTACTTTTTGATTGACCAAAGGTGACTTGACTCCACCCCACTTTTCAAATAAACAATACATAGGGCTGCCTGTAGTCACCGTATTACTCTAAACCTGTTGGATGACAACTTCACAATCAGGTTGTGTCACCCACTTCTCCTCAAATCATCGTGGAATTTTTTTTACTCAATGTTGGTGGCTTAGAGGATGTGTGGTGAGGAGGATAGGGACATGATCAGAGTTGAAGCTTGAAGATGAGAGATTTGAGCCTATGAGAATAATTCTTTCCACTCTATTGTTGCACAAGCCCTGTCAAGCCTTAGCTGAACAAAAGCATCACCCTCCCTTCCATTATTCCAAGTAAAAATGTTTCCACTATACCCCAAATCAACCAAATTGCAGTGAAGTAGTGTGTTGCAGAAATTATTCATAAGCTGTAGTGGTTGAGGATTTCCACCTTCCTTTTCCCTTGATTCCAAACTCTCATTATAATCCCCAATACACAACCATGGGGCTAAACTCCTTGATTTCAAGTGCTTGAGCAACGACCAAGTTTCATGCCTTAGTTGTTCTTCCGGCTTACCATAGAAACCTGTAATTCGCCATGTGAATTTTGATACGCCATAATAAAGGCATCTATATGGTTTTGTGTGTAGGTTTGGATGTGCAGGTCCACTTCATTCTTCCAAAGCATTGCTAGGCCTCCTCTTCTTCCTAGACATGAAACTGCCAACATAGAATCAAAATGCAACTCACGTTGTTCTCATCTCCTCAATGGTTTGTTTTGTCTCCATTAGAAACAAAATAGTGGGAGCTTTTTCCCTCACCAAGTGAGATAGCACATTCACTGTACGTTGGTTTTTAAGCCCCCGTCAGTTCCAACTTAGGACAATCATTGCTCTCAGCGGGGCTAAGGAACAGCCACCACCGTTGGTGTTTGCTTGTTATCACCGTCATCTTGGCACTTCTGTCTCTTCCTATTCTCTTACTCTATGTTCCTCTCACTTATCTCTAACTTTTCCTCCACTTCCAATCCTCTCTTATTGCCACCTGCCTTCCCTATTGTTGGACCCGTGGGTATTAGATTGTTTTTCGTTTGTTGTTTCCTCCTGTATGATTACGGCTTGGCCCTCTCTTTTCTCTCTATCGTGTTTAGTTTGGTGGTTGTGTTTTTGTCACTTAAGTGCTCACATGACTTAGGCATGATAGGTGGGGCGTTGGGTTTAGGGTTTGGAAGGTTTTTAGTGGCCACGTCAATGCTGATTGGGACCGAGTATAATTGCACTCTATCATCTTCATTTTGCCCCTCAGTATCCAACCATTGGTTATTCCCCTGCTCTGTAATCACGTCCAGATGCATTGGGGAGGAATCAGTTATAGATGGAAAAGAATTCTCATCCGTAATTGATGCCGCATTAACTCTTGAAACATTCATGGCATTTACTTCCTTCATCCCGTGATTTTCGAAGCTGTCATGCACGTTGCCATGATTTTCGGAGGTACCATTAATGTGTCAGTCTAATTCTGCTTATGTCCGTTCTGCCGGCACCGCCTCTCTCCACTATGGTTGGCTATCATTCTTATGGCTGCTCGGTTCCTCCATTTGCCAAAATCCCGCCTTCATCCACTCCCCATACTGATTTTCCTACTCCTCCATACCTTGTGGATTCTCACAAGTTTTGGCTTCATGCCCAAGAATTCCGCAGCTGAAACAAAAGCTGATCAATCTTTCGTATTTGAACGCCACCCATACGACTTCCCCATCAGGACCTTTGGTTTTGCTTCCTCGCCGGAATGGCTTGTCCAACAATATCTCTACTCAGATTCTTAAGAATTTTGCTTGGTCTGCAGCGACGCCCTTACAATCCACCTCAACCACCTTTCCAATCCCCTTTCCTATGTCCGTCTCTACATCTTCACTAAACAATTCAAAAGGTAGTCCCTATACTTGCACCCATAACGGGTAGTGTGTAAACTTGATTGTGCTCGCGTTCATTCCCTTTTCCCATCGCCGAAGTAGTAGATAATAGTTGTCAAAGCTCCATGGTCCATTGTTAAGTACCCACACCAGTTGGCTTTCCATAGTAAATTTGTATTGGAATAGCCCTTTCCCACATCGATGATTTTGAGATCAAAGCCAAACTTCCACGTTGTGCGTAGCAAATTCTTCGCCACTCTCTGATTAATTGGTTTAATTTTTAGGAATTTTGCAAACAAACTAAGTGAACATTCCTCTAGTAATCTTTCCCTTTGCCGTGGACACACTTGGATAATTTCAGCCTCCTCTGCTATGAGGTTTATTCTCTGCATTCTTTCGATTAAGTCCGGATCCCTGTTTATGACTCTATGGTATCGTGAGAGAAAAATGGAGGTAACAGAATAGAAACCACTGCTATTGTGATGGAGATAGTGGAGGAAAAGCTCACCCAAAGTGAAAGGAAAAGCTCCTGCCTAGAGGAGAGGAAAATCTTTACTAAAATATTATCATTTGGAAGTGGTATTTTTCTATTTGATGCGGATAGTATTTCAATTGTAATTAAATTCATCTTCTCTTTTCTTTTCTTTTTTGATGTTTTATGCATCTTAGGCTTTATTTGGTTTCGTTGGTCTTTGTAATTCATTTTTATTAGAACTTTTTGTATTTCTACTTTATCTAATTAGTTTTGGAAGTGGTATTTGATACAAATTAATATTTTAATTGTGATCAAATTCATCAAATTGTTAGTTTCGTTGTTCTTCATAATTCTCCTCTTTGTTTTTGGTTTTTTTTAATTATATTTTTAATAATTAGTTTTGTTGGTCCTTATAATTCATTTTAATTAGAAGTTTTTGTATTCTCTTTACAAAAGATGGCCTAGGTGTTATAAATGAGTTCAAATCTTCTGCCTCACTTTTCCTGTTCTACTCAATACTCCAGAAATAAAAATATACCACATGTCCATCTATTTGATTAAAATGCTAAATTTATGCTTTTTCTTATTTCAATTTTCTAAGATAAAATAAAAAATGAAATAAAAACTCTACACATTCCCACTACTAGTCATTTACTAGAGCCACAATCAAGAGTTCGCCAACACCATCAACCCCCTTCAAGCATGGTCTAATCACTTTGTACCCATTAAAAAAAAAAAGCAAGTGATTGGCTCAGGTCCCACATCAAAGTTAGCTTTTGAAAAATCCCAGCAAACTTCAATCTTTGAATTGCAAGATTGCACCTTTTTTTCTATGCAATCACCGAGAACTTGAATTCAATTTGGAGAGTCTGTCAACAATGTTAAGAAGCCTTGCCCATAAGTTTGTTGCACAAAAGTGACTGCGATCAAGAGGTGCTTCTGGGTTGAGAGTTTGGCCATGTATATATATGGGATTTTGTTTGGGATTGAAAAGATCCATTTTGGAGAGCCATAAGGCTAGTTTGAAAGCCTGAATAATATGAATTAGACACCTTAATAGAACGTTAATTTTGATGCTGGGTGGGATTTTTATTGGGTATGAGAGGGACGAAGTGGTGGGTTTCATTGGTGATATACATAAAGTATAATATTTAATATTTTGTTTTTATCTATAAATTTTATGTAATTTGGCGCAGCTACTTATTCTAATCTCGACTATTATAAGTATTAGTAGTTAACGAGTCATTCTATGGTACCCTTACTTATTTTTGTGGGTATGGTACTCACCTAAATCTGAATCGTACATTACGATTGTTATAATCCTAACTATGTATTTAATTTTAATAGGAAACCAATTACTGGTCAAGCAGGTAGCATACATCCCATCAAAAAAAAAAAAAACAAAACAGACGGTGAATTTCCATCTCTCGCGTTCCCTTCTCGGAAGTCTGATACTCTCTCTTGCATTCCATCTTGTTTTTGTGTGTTCAGTGAATTTCCTTTCGGCATCCTGTAGCATTAGTCACTAGTGAAAGGTTTTTGAGAAAGATCAAAACTGCTTTGCCTATGGTTGAAGCCTTGAAGGTAAAGATCAAAACAACAAACCCTAATTCCATTTCAAATAGTGAAATCTTTTAATTGGGATATCATAAGATGGGTATTGTGTACTGGGTGAAGCATTCATGACATGGGGTAGCAATTGGCTTCAAAATGCCTTCAACATACTCCTTGAAATTGTAGATTATGCATAATGGAACCCACTCTTCTCCTCTGCTATTGATATATTAATTATGTTTTTCCTTTTTTAATCAATTTCACAATACATATTCTCAATGGCCCATGGTACAATGTTGAAGCACCCATCAAAAAATTAGACAAGAGAGTCACTTCTCAAAAGAAAAAGGGAAAAAGTACAAGAACGCAACCGCTACTGAATTTTGGTATTGCTTTATACAAGTTGACCAATGCATTGTTTAATCATTTGCTATTACCACTCATGCATAATCAAATCATTTTTAGCATCCCATAAAAAAAAAATCATTTTTAGCCAAATAACATTGACAGAACATAGGCAAACATAAATTAGAGTATTACATTATGTGATACAAATATCATGTTTTGCTTCTAATTTTACAAAAGGTTGTTTACTCAATAGACTTGGAAAAATTCGAGGGTGATTTTCAAGCACTTGTTGATGTAGGTTCTATGTAGCACTGATTTGCTTTATTAGTGAGAAAGTTTGCCTCTGCATTCAAAATGAACACTAAATTAAGTACAATCTTCTTAAGCAAACATATTTGGTTCAAGACTTCGAGTTGTGTGGTTTGGTTCTGTATTATCAATCCTAGTAGATAACTTGACTCCTAAACTCTTTAAAGCTTAGGTCTCTACCTGGTTGACTAGAAATTTGTTGAAAGATGTGCTTTGGATGATTTTTCTGTAATCTTTATAACTACTATCTGGTCTTTATGGAAATTGTGAATTAAGGCAGCCATCAAAGTTGAATAGGTGATATAGTTTCATCAACTAATGTCTATGTATTTCATTTTTATGTCATCTATATGCAGGCAGGGGAGCACTGCGGCCACAGAGGCTAGAGCTCCAAACAAGCTGGTTTGCAATAGAATAGATGGCATATTTCAAGTGGAAGAGATGGCAATGTAAGCAAGGTTGGTTCTTTAGGCAACTAATAGAGGAAGGTGATTCCAATATCGTTATTAACCTATCATGAAGGGGAAGGATAAGGGCTCCTTCTATGGTCATTTAGTACAAGGGATTGTGCAAGAAACACAACTTTTGCCTAATGTTTGGTTGAGCAGGAGAACTTAATTCGGAATCTTTCCACCTTTGTTTAATTCCATGTATTGCTCCCTCACCACAAGAAAAACAAACTATTTCCGCAGGCCAGAACATCCGCAAAAGCTCAAAAAAGTGCCGCTAAAGGTACATTTGACCTTTAGCGGCAGGTGCTATTACAGCGATTCTTCCTGCCACTGTTGCGGTGCTGCTATAGATCTATTGCGGCGGTAACAAAAAATACCGCAATAAATGTATCATTTCGCAGCGGTTTTGGCCTATTGTAACGAGCAGAAGAAAGCCGCCATCTAAGGTTAGAATTCGGGTCGATTAACCTTTCAGTGGCAGGCAACAAGCACCGCTATCGGGCTTCATGTACAACCGATCATATGCACCTTTTAGTGGCGGTTATGCCCGCCGTTATATGTTTGAAGCTTTAACGGCGGGCTATAAACGCCGCTATAGGGCTTCAATTATAACATAATTTTAGAACTTTAGTGGCACTTTTTGCCCGCCGCTAAGGGTTTTTTTTTTTTTTTTAAACCAGTCCCATCACAAACAACCTATAATAATTTTAGTTCTACTAAAACAATATCACAAATGTAAATAATTAACAACACCACAAATGTCTCCAAACAAACATTATATTAACATAGAAATATTATTGTATTTGTAGTAGATTTTTTAGTAGTAAAAAAAGGTGTTCTCATTGGTAAATACATAAACATGAAACAGAAGAGTGATGCAAAATCCAAAATTGGAAAGGGAGAATGAATAAATATCATACAAATCCAGAGTACATAATTTGAGTTTCTCTTGCTGTTGGAATGTCCCAAAAATTTCAATGCTTCAAACTCTCAAAAATTTTGGAGAGGACTAAATATGTCCCAAAGGAACATGATAAAACACCTATTGAATTAATTATAATACAAAATGCTCCCTAAAAAAAGAAGAACCATATAAATAATGGAAGTGCGAAGCAAATATGATAAGCAAGCTGTCAAGTTTTGCCCCTAAGACCACAACAGCTTTGATATTAATTAGCAATGTAATGATTGAACTTCTAGTTTAAGCTTCATAAACCATTTGCATGCATTTATAAATCCTATTACCCTGCAACCCCCAATGCAAGGAGGTGTTCAAATTCAAACAGAGTGATTCAACATCACAATGGTATAAAGGGGGTTGTTAGCTATTGGCTTCAAACAAATTCCAAAATGAGTAGAGTTGGAAAACCATAATTTACAAAGGACATACATAACTATAGTTGTAAATCAATAATAATAATATGTAGATGCCATACCTACAATCGGATTATTTTCCCTCTCATAATGCTCTAGAAACAAGCACAAGGAAGTATCAATGTCTACCATAGAAATAAGTGTTAATATAATAAACTAGACAAGCTTCAAAATTATATATCCTTGAACCAAATGCAACATAACTACCACTAGTAGGAGCAGACACATGAGTTTGCAAAAAAAAAAAAAAAAAACTTACTACGAGCATTGTGTGCAAAGATCCAATCAATTACATTACCAAACCTGAAATAAGATTAACAAAATAATTTATTAACTATAATTTCCTTTATTTTTAATTTAATTTTTTGGTACACAAATGCTTACATACATATATAAAAGTTGCATGATCCAGCATCCTGTATTCAAGTAGAAAAACAACACTCATTTATGTCCCTTATAAACATAAAAGCTACACACTATCATCCCATACATAAAACTTTAATCCCACAATGTGTTTAAAAATCTCAAATAACACAGTCAATCTTAAAACAGCCAAATCTCAAATAATTGTATTAGAACATAATGAATTCTTAAAGAAAAAACACACAAACATTGAGATATAATTTTAAGGAGAAAAAACTAGCCAGAGAGAGGTTTTAAAGCTCTAATTATTATCACTAGACTCATCATCATTAGACTCATAAATATCATCGCTTATCTCTTCATCATCAATATAGTCTTGTTCAAGCAATTCATCCTCATTGATCAATGGTGTATCATAAATGGTTCCTTCGTCATTAACTCAAGCTCAACACTTCATCATCATCATCATGTGAAGCATTAATACCAACATGAAAATATTAGAAGGCTACTTAAGGTGTATAAGTTCCTTTAAATGTGATGAATGTTATTTTGCTTATGTGATACCAATTAATGCTCTTTTGTTGAAAAGGAAAAAGAACTCAAAATCTACTCCCCCCCCCCCCCACAACTTCCCCTGGTTTAACATGTAAGTTTGTTGTCTTTGCAACCTTCTATTATATAAACAATTTCCTTTTAAATTAATAATAACTCTTAATTCTTTATGTTGGACTTGTTAATAATCAGCAATATGAAGCCCTTCCCAATTTCACACTAAATGTTAAATTATAAGATTAGTGGCCATTCATTGAAGAATGAAAATTCAAGCTTGGTATGTGTAATTTTTCAAGAGACAAATTTGAAAAAGAAAATGCAGCAAGAGAGCCACCTCAAGACAGAGAGGAAATTAAAGGGGAAGATTTTTATTTAGAAATTTTAGTGACGTAAGGTCCTCATAGATATCTTGGTCATTGGGGTCATTAAGGACCTTGTAAATTTATTTAGCTTCCGGAGGTATACAATTAGTTTAAGCTTGATGTACTAAGTCTAAGTGTCTTTGAATGAATTTTAGTAAGTTGTCTTGATTTGTGTGAACAAATTGAATTCATTTGATTTATTTTTCTCCTTTTAAACATGTCTTTTAACTATTACTGGTGCCTAATGGCACTGATGTTGGGCTTAAACCAAGGCATGTAAAGAAAGTTGTTGTTATTGGGGGAGGTCTAATGGGTTCTAGCATAGCTACAGCTCTTATTTGGAGCAACATTTCTATAGTTCTCAAGGAAGTCAACTCCGAATATCTTCTGAAGGGATTAAAATCAGTAGAAGATTTTTTTTCATCTCCCACAGAAGTTGTTGAGATTCACAATGTTATGTTCTTGTATAGTATGCTTTTAAATAGGAAGGACATAGTTCAGACAATCTTAATTAAATTGTTACCTGGTATGATTGATGAGAAGTAATTAGGTGTTGTCTAAACATTGTGACTCTAAAAATTATACCTGCCTATAGTTTGAAATTTTATTATCCAAAGACAAGTACATGATTATTTCATTTTGTGCAACTTAAACATTATAGGAAATTTTACTCTTAAATAAATGAAGTAATATTGTAACATTGGCCATTCATAGATAATTGTGGAGTTAATTGCAATATTTCTAACTTAATATGTTGAGATATTTTTATTATTGGGGCAATATCTGCAATCTATATGCCAACATTCCAGTTTATAGCATTTAATTTTTTTTGAATGATCTATATTTCAACAAGGAAAAGAAATGACCTAAGGTTTATGTTGTCTCTTAGAATTAAGGATGAAGTATCCATTAACAAGGTAGATAGGATGAGTCTTTCAAATTCTTTATTTACTGGGATTTTTTTGCAGTCTTTTCATGAATAATACCATTGAAGTGTTTTATGTGATAGAAACTTTGTGAATTTTCTATTACAACAAATGTTCGAGGCTTAGTAACAAAAGGAAAGTTGACACAAGCTAAAGTGCAAAAAACCTTATCAATGCTTAAAGGTGTATTGGACTACTCTGAATTTAAAGATGTGGATATGGTCATAGAGGTGGGCTGTCTCAAATCTCTTATGATAGTCAAATATGGAACTTTACATCTACAAACTGCTGGCATCACTAGTTTTTTATTGTTAAATGGGATGTGGAGTTGTGGACAGTAAAATGCGTGTTATTCTGATAATTTTTACTCTATTTTTTATATTTTAAATTAGTGATGTTTACCCAATGCTTTCTATTTATCCATTTTCTATCCTATGTTTTTATGATAGGGAAATATCTTATGCATAAATGATCCAAATAAATTGATGATCCAGAAATATCTTATGCATGTTATGAATAGATGATCCAGATAATATTTTATGATAGTGAAATATCTTCTGCATCTATATATCTACACTTCCAAGCATAAGGTGTAGATTGCATAAAAGAAACATTGTTCCTAAAAGTATGCAAGTGAAGGAATACATGAGAGAGAGAATGCACTAACTAAGTAGATAAAAAATTATTTTCACCAAAAATGTGACAGATAAAACACAATATTTGCTAATGAATATTACCCAAGAAAATTACACAAGCACCTAAATACAGTTCCACCGTTTTATAAGCTACTCATGAACATAAAATAAAAAATAAAAAAAATAATAAAAAAAGAGTATATCCTTTTGTTAAAAGAGACAACCATAACAACCCTCAAAGTCTCAGCCATATGAGACACATGTATTTATCTCACAAAGGTTAAACCATCCCATTTAACTCACCATCTCCATCAAGTCCTCACATACACATGTAATGACAGCTTCTAGTCTAGTGTATTAAAGACCAATATGAAATCTTTATCAAGGCAGTAATACTAATGACATAATAATCAAGATTTAAGATTTTGGTTTCAATTTAGTCAATTTTTTTCCTTTTTTTCGAAAAATTTCATTTTGTCAAAATATAATCTCTCTGTTTTCTTGCAGAAACATAGAGAGCAAAACATAAAAACCTTTCACATAAAACTTCGCTTGAAGATTGTTGATCGCGCATATCATAAAAACATTACACACACAAAACAAAGAAAGATTTGGCAGCATTACACACACTAAACAAAGTTCTAAACGATAAAGATTTAGGATTTTGGTTTCAATCAGTCAAAATATAATCCAAGAACCAAGATTACAACAATTACATCCTAATCTCTTTGTTTTCTTGCAGAAACATAGAGACTTCGTTTCAAGATTAGCCAAGCTTTCTCATTTATGTGAATTGTGGACCATGGCATTAATCAACCAAATTTCGATTCACAATTTGTAAAAATTTGGCGAAAACTCATCGAAGATCATCGAATAAACAAAGATTTATAACTCATTGATAGATTTAATAGTAACAAACAATCAGAGTGAAAGATTTATAGAAGAAAACAGTGAAGATCGCACCATACCTCAATCGTGCAACCACGAACCTCGCAGAGAATGACCTTAGGGAAGCCATTGATATGGGGTTATTGTTGATGGAAGATGGTGGAAATCAGCGGAGGTGGCTGGTAAGGATGGTCGGTGAGGATGGAGAGAAAGAGAAAAGAAGAGTGATGACTTAGAAAGAGGGAAACAAATTTTGGGAGAAAAAAACCTAAGTAAAAAGTCAGATTTTTTCTTTGGGGGGGGGGGGGGGGCTAAGTGAAACACTTTAGAAGGGAAACAAATTTTTGGGAAATTTTGGGTGGGAAAAATAAAAGAAGACAGATCTATTTTGAGGAAAAAATAAGAATAAAAGAAGACAATTTTAATTAATTACCATTTTTGATTAGCAATTATCATTTTGCCATGCATTATATAATTGTACATGAATCAAACACATCTATATATCTAAGTGACTTAATGAGTGCAAAATATTAAGAATCTAATATTTATGAATTATGAAATAAAATTTAAAACAACAAACAATCACATATACTCAATAAAAATCACCACACAACTTTCTCAAAAAAAAAAATACCACACAACAAAAATTATCACACGTTCTATCTTATTAAAAATTTTAAAAAAAAATTATCATATCTATTATTAAATTTATGTAAGAATTTTAATATGTGATTAACTATGTTTACTTTTTTAAAAAAAATATGACTAATTGGATGGTCAAATTAAGAGAAAATAACCATACAAGTACACAGCAAATGTCCATCAAGCACCATAATTAGAATTGAAATCTAACCATTGGATTTGAAGAGTGTAATGAAAGGTTAATTTTGGTAAATTATGGTCACAATCAAACAGTTGGATTTAGAGAAATGCGCAGTCAAAGTTTAGTCAAACCCAGTCAAACTTAATAAATGGTCCCAAGATCACTGGACTTGGTGAAATTCATATTCAAATCTTGATCAATAAAATTGAAGAGTATAGTGACATACTAATGTTGGTGAAATTTGAAACTAATTAGATAGTTAAATTGAGTAAACATAACCATACAAGTACACAGCACATGTCCATAATGCGCCATGCTTAGATTTGAAATCTAACCATTAGATTTAAAGAGTATAATGAAAGGTTAATTCTAGTAAATTATGGTCACAATCAAACGATTGGATTTAGAGAAATGCGTGGTCAAAATTTGGTCAAAGTTAGTCAAACCCGATCAAACTTAATAGATGGTCCCGATACCACTGAACTTAGTGAAATTTATATTCAAATCTTGATCATTAGGATTGAAGAGTATGGTGACATATTGATGTTGGTGAAATTTAAGACCAATTGGATAGTTAGATTGAGAGAATGTATATCGTCATATAGCTACACAACACATGTACATCACATGCCATACTTAGATTTGAAATCTAACCGTTAGATTTGAAGAGTGTAATTAAAGGTTCATTCTGGTAAATTATGGTCACAATTAAATTGTTAGATTTAGAGAAAGGGGCGGTCAAAGTTTAGTCAAAGTTAGTCAAACCCGATCAAACTTTATAGATGGTCTCGATACCACTGGACTTAATGATTTTATATTCAAATCTTGATCATTAGGATTGAAGAGTATGGTGACATATTGGTGTTGGTAAAATTTGAGACCAATTGGATGGTCAAATTGAGAGAATATATATAGCCATATAGGTATACAACACAAGTCCATCACATGTCATTCTTAGATTTGAAATTTAACCATTGGATTTGAAGAGTGTAATGAAATGTTCATTTTAGTAAATTATGGTCACAATTAAATGGTTGGATTTAGAGAAAGACACAGTCAAAATTTAGTCAAAGTTGGTCAAACTCGATCAAACTTAATAGATGGTCTCGATACTACTGGACTTAGTGAAATTAATATTCAAATCTTGATCATTAGGATTGAAGTGTATGGTGACATATTAGTGTTGGTAAAATTTCAGACCAATTGGATGATCAGATCAAGAGAACATAGTCATATAGGTACACAACACATGTCCATCACACGCCATACTTAGATTTAAAATCTAACTGTTGGATTTGAAGAGTGTAATAAAAGATTAATTCTGGTAAATTATGGTCACAATTGAACAGTTAGATTTAGAGAAATGAGCGGTCAAAGTTTAGTCAAAGTTGGTCAAACTCCATCAAACTTAATAGACCACTGGACTTGGTGAAAATCATATTTAAGTCTTGATCATTGGGATTGAAAGAGTATGGTGACATATTAGTGTTGGTGAAATTTGAGACCAATTAAATGGTCAGATTGAGTAAACATAACCATATAGGTACACAGCACATGTCTATCACGAGCCAAACTTAGATTTGGAATCTAACCATTGGATTTGAAGA
Source organism: Castanopsis chinensis (assembly GCA_032878915.1). Taxonomy (NCBI): domain Eukaryota; kingdom Viridiplantae; phylum Streptophyta; class Magnoliopsida; order Fagales; family Fagaceae; genus Castanopsis; species Castanopsis chinensis. The sequence goes on along the minus strand of JAVQMG010000131.1, from coordinate 4,649,520 downwards.
GTGTAATGAAAAGTTAATTTTGGTAAATTATCGTCACAATCAAACGGTCGGATTTACAGAAAAGCATGGTCAAAGTTTAGTTTAAGTTGGTCAAACCCAGTCAAACCTAATAGATAGTCCTGATACTACTAGACTTGGTGAAATTAATATACAAATATTGATCATTGGGGGCTTCAATCGGCTAGCAGCGGCGGTGAGTGCTAATAGAGAGAGGCCCAATCTAGGGTTTGAGATTAAGAATGCATGGTGGTGGTGGGAAGATCGATTTTAGGGTATTGAGATCAACGATGTGAGATTTTAATTTGTGAGAGGGAGAGAGAGAGAGAGAGAGAGAGAGTGTGTGTGTGTGTGTGTGTGTGTGTGTGTGTGTGTGTCTTTAGAGGGATACAATCGGATGAGAAATGAAAAGGTTAGGGTCTAAATTGATAGATTTAGGTGATGGGGGGGGGTAAGGGAAAAAAATTTGACTAATTATGAGCAATTTAAAGGTCTATTGCGACGGTCACAAAACCGCCACTATAGGCCAAAACAAAAGCCGGTAAATCTTAGCTATAGTGGCAAGTTTATGGGGCGCCGTTATAGTTAAGTATAACACCGCTAAAACATACAAATTGTGATGCTCCATCAAGCCGCTACTGTAGTACGCCACAAAAGACCAAATTTATAGTGGTGGTCCACTTGAATGCCGCAATACAATTGATCTATAGCAGCGGTCCACAAAAATGCCGCAATAGGTGACATTTAGTGGCGTTTTTCGCACTCGCCACAAAAAGTCCACCGCAATAGATCAGTTTTCTTGTAGTGCCTGTTGTAGTCACCTTGTCACACTCATGGCTTATATTCAACAACAATTATGGCTAGTCTTATAAAGTCGACAATGGTCATATATTTGAAGTTCAAATAAATATAGTTGTGTATTTTACTAACTCTATGTTTTTCTTGTGTTACTAATATGGTGTTCAACTTTCTGCTAAAGAATTGTGAATTTATGGATTTTGTACTTGTAGATGGAATAAAACAATATTGCTAGTTCGGAGAAAGTTATATTATTTTGACAAGTCCTAGAAAGTTGTTGAAGCTTTGAGAGTATTTTTCTAAATTGATTGCCTCAACTAAAACTACAATCCAAAGATTGACCTCTTGCAAGTGTTAATTTTCAAATGTATTGTCATTTCATTTGTATTTATGAAGGTTCCCCCCCCCCCCCTTAAATGGGTCTCAATTTGAAGTCTTTTGTATTAGTTTTTTTTTTTTTAGTTGGGATGAAAATGATGTATAGAAATCAATTTATGTAATGGTCAAATTATTAAATAAATTGATGTGATTTTTAAGAAATAAATTTAATGAGCCAACAAATAATCAGCCTCCCAACCTATTCCTTATCATTATTCTCAAAATAATTGTGATTGCATTACACCATAATCTTCTTCTTCTTTTTGAGATAGTTTCACAACGTATAGCATCCGAACCTAATGAGATCTCTTATTTAACCATGAAAGATTTTACTAATTGAGCTAATTGAAACTCACACATCATACTCTTGTATCTTGAATTATAAGGGGACCATCAAATGTGACATAGATAATAAATTAGTACTATCCAATGTGATGTCGGTACCATTGAATATAGAGGGACTATCATATTTGACATTTGTAATTTCCAATTAACGTAAGTACCATCCAATTTACTGAAAATATGAAGAGCTCAAAAGTTATGTGAGATCATGAATCATCTTTTATATCCTCTTCATTTAATTTCTCTTTTCTTTTCTTTTTTTCCTTTTTGGCGTAGAATGATGTAACCTATTCTAACCCATTTTACCTTTAATTTCATTATATAAAAAAATAAATAATCTAAAGCATTTCTCTAATTCTAAGAAAATGATGATGATATTTTGGAACTTATATGAAATCACTATCATGTTTATTAAAATTGATGAACAACAACAATTTAAGCCACCCATTCCAAATAGTTACTTGGAGAGGTAGAGAGAGTGAGAGAGTGATAGACATACCAAAACTCTTTATATAGTTCAATCATATATGATGTTAGTACTGTGAATCATTCTACCATACCTCCCATTTTTAAGGGATGTGGTACCCAACTAAATTTAAACCATTAATTTAATGGTGTTTTGATCTTGACCATTCATTTAATTCGAGTGGAAATTGGTTACTAGTAAAGCAGGATATATATATATATATATATATATATATAAAAGAGAAAAACAACCAATCAAAGTTCTCTCCATGCTTCGGTAATTTTTAGGTTCTAGGGGTATTTCGGTCATGTCTTAGGTACTAAAGGTATTTCATTCATTTTTTAGGTTTTAGGGTTATTCGGTCAATTTCAAGTTTTATGGGTATCTTGGTCATTTTTAAGTTTCAAGGTTATTTCAGTCATTTTTTTAGGTTCTAAGGGTATTTCAACCATTTTTTAGGTTTAGGGGCATAGAGTCATTTTTTAGTTCTAAGGGTATTAGTCACTTTTTAAGTTTCAATGTTATTAAGTCTTTTTTAGGCCCTAAGAGTTATTTGATAATTTTTAAGGTTCTAAGGGTATTTTGGTAATTCTAGAGAGTTTCAAGGGTATTTTGGTCATTTTCAAGTTTTAGGAGAATTTTGGTAATTTTGTTAGATTTAAGGGTATTTTGGTAATTTTAGAGGTTTTAGGGGTATTTTTGTTATATATTCATCGATTATTGGGTGATTGGGTTGGTTGGGTACTGTCATATGTGATGTTGGTAATGTTTAATGTCACGATGAAACTGTCAAATGTGAGTAAAAAATAATGGAAGCGTCGAATATGACAAAAGTACGATCATATGTGATGTTGGTATTGTCCAATGTGACCATGAAACTGTCAAATGTGAGTAAAAAATAATTTAGGGTCATTTTCTAGGTTTTAAGGATATCCCAACAATTTTTTAGAGTTTCAAGGTTATTTTAGTAATTTTAAAGTGCTAAGGTTTGTTTTGGTAATTTTAGTATATTTAAGGGTATTTCGGAAATTTTAGAGATTGTAGGAGTTTTTTTATTATATATATTCGTCAATTATTAAATTATTCGATGGGGTTGGGTTGGGTTGGCTACACCATATATAATATTAATATAGCTTAATGTGACGATGGAATTGTCAAATGTGAGAAGAAAAAAAAAAGAACCATTGAATGTGATAAAAAAACAGTCACATGTGATGTTGGTATTGCCTAATATGACAATGGAACTATTAAATGTGAGAAAAAAATAGGGTACCATCAAATGTGGTAAAAGTAAAGTCAGATATGATATTAATACTGCCTAACGTGACAATGAAACTATCAAATGTGAGAAAAAAAAAATAAAGGAACCACTGTATGTGACAAGAGTACAGTCACATGTGATGTTGGTACTGCATAATGTGAGGATGGAACCGTCAAATGTGAGAAAAAGTAAGGGAGCCACCAAATGTGATAAAAGAATTATCACATATAATATTAGAACTGCACAATGTGAAGATGGAACCGTCAAATGTGAGAAAAAATAAGGAAATCACCAAATGTGACAAAAAAATTGTCACATGTGATGTTGGAATTGCACAATGTGAGGATGAAACCGTCAAATGTGAGATACAAAAAAAATTTGTTTTTATTTTCCTTTTTTATGCATTTTAGGAATTTTAGGCTTTATCTAATTATAAGTTTTGTAGTTACTTATAATTCACTTAAATTAGAAGTTTTTGTATTCCTACGTTACAAAAGATGGTTCAGGTGTGGGTTCCAGTTAGCTCAACTGGTAAAGTCTCTAATGGTTGAATAATAGATCTGGGGTTCAATTCCCGCCTACACCAAAAGCTGATTGGTGTCTTGGTCTGATGATAAAAAGCTATCATCAGGAGCGGACGCCATAGGTTGAAACTCTCTCAAAAAAAAAAAGATGGTTCAGGTCTTATAAAAGATGGCCTATTCAAACTTATCAGATTTCCTATAAGTATTAGTAGTTGTATGGCATGAGAATATAAAAAATAGGATATAGTGATATACAATTATACATTAGTTATAATATTTAATATTTTGTTTTTATCTATAAATTTTCTGTAATTTGGCACAGCCACTTGGCATAACTACAATTTCTAATCCCAACTTTTATTATATATAGTATATGATAAAATGGATACAAATTATTTTTAATATGGTTGGTTTAGCCTTGGAAAACCAGTATATGCAAGGCAGGCTCAACATATTTTATGAACTTTTAAAGGATTTAATGAAGAGTTATTAGTTCTTTCCAATATCCCAATATTGATATTTGTTGAACGTTTACTGCAAAGTCATCAATATGATTTTTTTTAACAACTTTAATTAGCCTTGATTGAATTAGTTAATTTGTACTACTATAATCATACCCCAAAATCATGAAGGCATGTTATATGCATTTCATGCAAAATATGATGATATTGCTATGAAGATTTTTCATATGCATAGAGCATTTTAAATATAATATTATTTTTTTAACAAAAAAATTGCAAATTATAATAGTATTATTTTTATTGAATACCTCAATCTGACTTCAAAGAATTTTTTTTTTTAAATCTCGCTCAAATTCACGATCCTCAAAAATAGGGCCTAGTCTAGATCTAACTCAACACATTTTGAAGTCAGACACAAATGTAAAATGTTAATACTAGAACTGTAAAAAAATAATAACATGAAAAACATAAAATAAAATAAAAGCTTTGACCGCACCTCACACCGCCTATTGCGGAGAAGGTGCAAAAACCACACGACATCGCAACTACAAGTGCAGTGCAGTTTGCTTTCAAAAAACCACGTCGAACGTAATAATATATAAGTTATAATTTTATTTAATATAATAAATATAGAGTAAGACTTAGGTACAGTACTTATGTGTTATTCCTTAAGTTCTCATTTTAAGATTCTGCCATGTGAATTTTTGCTCATGAGATGAAAGTGTATTTTGTAGTTAAGTAGTCACATGTCTGAATCTTAAGAGGGAAACCTAAGGAACAATACCTAAAATACTATACCTAAGTTTTGTCCATAAATATATATCTAACATATATTAAATATATAATAAACATATATTTAACCGACATTTAATATATCTTTTTAATATATATAAAAACTGACCAAACCACACTGCACCGCATGGTGACCAATCTATTATGGTGAGGTGAGGTAAGGTGAGGGTTTTGGGCGAACCGCATATTTTAATATAAACTCAAAACCTCAATTCCAAAGCTAAAATTAAACCAAAGCCATAAGAGGTGGAAAGATGAACTATGACGGAGGAACCAAGAAACACATCAACCATGGCCTACCCTCTTGCCATTGTGTTTTTAAACATACATCCCAAGCTTTCGGTACATGTCAGTAATGGATGCTGATCGTCATGTAGAGAAAGAACTAAGTTCGAAGATCACAAAGAGAAAAGTTCAATTAAACCATTCTACCCCATTGCTATTGAACCACTAGAATTTCGCACATGTATCTGTGCCCCTTAGGTCCATAAACTAAAAAGAAGGATAAAAACTGAAACTCTAGATGGGATTGACAATAATGCTTTTCTCTTGTTACTTTTGCCATTTATCAATGATTCCATTTTAATGCCTCATTTATTCAAAGTACAACTATAATTTAGCACATTTTTAACAAAAAGCTAAGTAAACTAATGATACCGAACACACACTAATTGGTTAAACTAATGATGCCGAACACACACTAATTGTTTAGAGTTTTCTGAGGACGCAGCCCGCATGGACCAATAAAAAAAATTAAATTGTAGATTGAGTTGGACCTATGTGTGAAATAATAGACTAATTTAGGAATTTGTTGTGAATCTTTGATGTGTGCTTTAGTGGTGTAAACAAGATTCGAATTTAAGTATGGACGAAGTTTAGCTACAAAACCAGTTGTAGCCTTAGGCTACAAACTGCTCTAATAAGATGACATGTGTAAAAAAAAGCATGTGCACTACACATAAAAACTTAAGTGAACTTAACTCAACTAACCCTAGTTAACTACACCATCTACTAAAAAAATAAAAACTAAAACCCTAAAAATATACGTATGATCTCTCTCTCTCTCTCTCTCTCTCTCTCTCTCTCTCTCTCTCTCTCTCTCTCTCTCTCTCTCTCTCTAAACCGTAACCCAGAAGGCCATAACCCAGCTCCAACCAATCGTCCATAGCGTCCCATCTCCATCGCCGGCCGGCCAGCCTAAATCCTCCTGTCTCCACCGCCAGCCAACTTCAAATCCGGTGCTGCTCCACCGCCGGCCAACCACCTCAATCCTCCTCTGTCTCCACCGCCGGCCAACCTCAAATCCTGTGTTGTCTCCACCACCGGCCAGCCACCTCAATCTTCCTTTGTCTCCACCGCCGGCCAACCAGCTCCTCCTCTGTCTCCACCACTGACGCACTCAGTCTCCGCCTCTTCATCGGTTAGATTCCTTTTGTTTTATTCATAAATAGATAAATTTACTTTTTTAATTCGATTATTTTTTTTTTTTTCTGAATGAATTGTGTTTGATTATTAATGTGAGTTCTGAATTTTCTGGTTTTTTTTTTATTATTAATGTGCGTTTTTTAGTTTCATTGTTCATAGATAACTAAATTTACTTTTTAAATTCCTTCAAGAACTAGAGGATTTGCTAGCTGGTTTTTTTAAGTTCATTTGAGGTTTCAATCTGATTCCTCATCAGCTCTCACTTTCTTCAATTGGGTTAAGAATGATTTAAGTCTCAAACTGTTAAAGTCATTGTTGTATGAGTGATAGGAAATGGGGTTTGCCTGGATAGTTTTACTTGTCGAGTTGTTGTGGAAGGACATAGAAACAAGAGCAAGTTGCTTTCAGCTTTGAAGTTGTTGGCAGAGCTTTAGGGATTTGAAATTCCTATTTTTGCTGACTTTTATGAATATCTAGTGGTCAAACTGTGTGAAGAGAATCGGCCAATTGCCGCTACAATCAACAATTTTTAAACTTTATTCTCTACCTTTTTATTCTATTTTTGAATTGAAACAAATCTAAAAGGTGTTGGAGAGATCCTATATTCTATTTACAAGTATTGTTTCATAGTCTGCAAAACGAGAAATTTTTTGAACCTTTTTATATTCTGTCATCTCAAAAGAACTTGTCTATTTTCTTATGGGTACATTTAGAAGTCAGTTTTCATAAGATTCAAAAATAATAGCTTATATATTTGTTGTTCACAGGTGGCAAATTTGAATTTTTCTGGCTCCTTACCATCTCTCATGTCAAGCTTCATGTATAACTAAAGAATGAGTTAAAATCTATGCTTAATTTACAAGTAAAGAATGTGATTTTTTTTTTTTTTTTTTTTGGTTTCTCTCTTTTTGCACAGCAACCATCACTAACAACACTGAATTCAAGAGTTTATACAGACAAAATATCTCTGTTTCTGTTCCTTCTGCACATGGTTGCTGATGTTGGGTTAGTTTGTTTTCTTATATTCAAGGGAATTCAAGGCCTAATACAAGCGTCAAAAACCTACTGGAGCTCTTTTGTAATGGCCTAATACTATGGAGCTCTTTTGTAATGTCCCTATTTGCTGGAATTCTCCTTATTTGCTTCCAAAAACCTGCTACTGAAGGCATTGGAGTCTGTTTTATTGTCTTTGCAATTGGCAATGGATTGTATGCTTGTTGGGCCACAACGTGTATTAAGTTTTGTTGTAAGATCTTGATGAAAGCACTTTAGCCAAGTATTTAGTCCTTTACCTGAGTGGTACAATTTATTATTAAAATTGTTATTTCTTATCTGCTAGTTCAGTAATTTGAATTTCTTTGACAATTATGTGGTAGAGGCGTTAGCTTGGAAAGTTGAGATGGTGTATAAAATTTAAAACCCAATCTCACTGCATATAGGGCTATAATAGACTGCTTGTGTAAAATAAACAAAAGTATGGAGGGTGAATATGTAATGAAAGAAATGGTTAAATTTGGTGAGCCACCTGATCTAGCAATATGCAAGGCATTAACAAATGAATACTGCAAGGAAATGGATATCAATAGAGCAGAATTATTATTGGGTTCTTTGCAGGGAATTTCAAATCTTCCATACTGAAAGTTACAATGCACTTGTGGTAAACTAGGACTGCAGAACAAGTGGTACCATTTTGAACCAGGAACATATCTCTCACAATAGCTAAAATAAAGTCAGCCTAAACTATATTCCACCTCACATGACAATATGATTAGAATGGAATTATGGACTGGCAGTCAATAAATATTTACAAAGCCAGTTCTTGTAAAGAATATCTAAAATAAAAAATGAGTGAGAGAGAACAAGCTCTACCATTTTTTCAACTGAACATTCATGCCTAGATTAGTGTGCCCCTTGTTTAAGTTAAGGAATAGATGGTTGTCAGCCATCCCATCCCTTTGATTTTTAAAATACAACATAGGCACTAGACAACATAATCGGAAGAAATTTTGCACTTAGCAAATCAACTTTTGTCTCATCCTTTTAGTTTTAACTTCTTGTTTTGTATCTTCTGAATCTTCCTCCAATTTTCTCCTTAGTTTATTCAGATCTTCTTCACTCACTTTACCACTCAATTTTTGGTTCAATGAATATGCTTCGGCCACCTTCCTTCTGCCTTCTTTGCTTGCAAAATCATGAGGAACCACTGAAACAGAAAATGAGAAACAGAAAATAAGCAAGCAAATAGTAAATCCACTAAATTAGTGGAGTTAAATGAGAATATTAAATTTAAGTTGATAATGCATTGCACTTCAACCCTTCACTATCTTTGAGTTATCCTTAATGCAACCAGTAAGTGATTTGTAAAAGCAAAAAGTGAACTAATAAGGATTAAATAAAAATTATTTTAATAATCATATTTAGAGAAAATTTAAGGCTTCTCTACAAAAAAAAAGTAAATACTTTTTTTTTTTGGACGGGGGGGTGTTGGGGAGTTCACTTATTGAAGGATTTAGTATGTATGATTGCTGACCATTGTCCTTATTGAAGGAAGGTTAAAAATAGAGCTATGAACTACAGTTCAAACATATTCAAGTAGAAATGTCTTGAAAGAAAATAATTCAGTTGACTCCCAACCATCTATAGTGACATATCTTTGGTTATTGGAAGCATTTATATATATATAGTTGATGGTTTATAAGCATTGAGTACCTTCAATGCTAATGGCATCAATCTACCAATGGTCTAACCATTAAAAATAGTCTTCAATATGCCAATGGCATCACAATAAAAAATACTAAAAGGTTAACAGTTTGCCAATAGTCTAACAATAAAAAATAGTCTTCAATCTCTAACAAATAAAACTGCATAGTCTTCAATCTCCATCCAATAAAGTTTCACCCTAACTCCAACCTATCTAGTGCTTTTGCCAAAATGGTGCTCTTCTTGGATAACATCAGAAGTACTTGTTGAAACCTGAAAACAGATGCAATGAATAATTGTCACATAGATTGTAAACAAATTTATGTGCCTATAAGATTGATATATTATAGTAGAATGTAACAAATCTTACTTTATTTAGGCTTCCAAGTGATTCAACTTGTCTCGTCTCACAAGCTTTTTTTTGTAAGCCACTGGCATGTTTTTTAGCATGTATTGTTTTGCTTCGAGATTTACCATTTTTCTTCTCTAATGCAGATTTCAATCTTCTCTTTGGACGCCCAATAGTAGGTTTGGTTTTAATCCTATGTATGCTATCACCATGTAAAACATCTGCAGAAACATCACCATGGACCTCTGTGCAACTCTCCATATTATTCGAATGACATTTTTTTCTAATCTCTTGCAAATCCCTCATTAATTTTTCAAAACATTCTTTGGTATGTTTATACATTATCTCATTCTCTGCTGCAAGTGTGGAAATTTCACGAGCATTGTGACTCAAATGAGAGTAGCATTTTCCTATCGATTCTTGAGCATTACCTTTAATATCAATGCAATGATAGTCCTTGATAGAACCAACCCTTGCATCTTGCGTCCATCTTTTCAATACATATTGGACGGGAAGTCTTTTAACATTTTTATGTTCAAGAACGTTCAAAGCATGGGCACAAAGAATTCCTACAAAGCTGAACTTCTTGCAACTGCATTCTACCATTGTAGTTGAGGCTTCATATTTAACTAGGTGCTCTTGAATTCTTTGACTATATTTGACCTTGTATTTTGGGATAGTATCAGATTTATTAGCCTTGTAAATAGTACAATCAGCAATCTTCATATATTCATCTTGAAACATTTGAAAATTTTCTAGGGTGTACAACTCTACAACATGTCTCAACATCTCTACATTAGATTGTAAAATGGGTTTTGTTTGCCTCATTTTGAAATCTGCATGTAGTTCTTGATGTCTCTTATCAACCAAAACTCTAGGGTAATGTCCTGAAAAGCACACAAAATCATATTTTGGTTTCAAGTATTTCTTTAACACATTGTTTATTGACTCACTACGTTGGGTGCTTTTCATATCAGCAGTGAACATATGTCAACCATATACCATAGCCCATTTTTCTTTCACATCAAATATGCTACACAGCCATTTATTATCAATAAGACCATATTCCTTAAGCATATAATCCCATGAAACAAGCCATTCATCTTCATCTTCATACTCATACAAACAATCACTAAAATCATTTGTAAAATGCTTAGATGAATGAAATACCTGATGTAGATTCTTAGCAGCATTCTGATAAATATGCCATACACACAAACAATGATTAGATTTAGGAAATACCTCTGTTATTGCTTTAGCCATTGCAGCAGATTGATCTGTAAGTATAGTTCTTGGCTGCTTTCCTGACATTGCAGTTAAAAAAGTTTCAAACAACCACTTAAATGACTCATAGTCTCATCATAAAGTAAAGCTGCACCAAAGATAATTGATTGTTTGTGATGATTAACCCCAACAAATGGAGCAAAGGGACGATCATATTTGTTTGTTCGATAAGTTGTGTCAAAACAAATAACATCTCCAAAATGCCCGTAATCAACTCTTGATCTAGCATCAGCCCAAAAAATGTTCATGATTTGACCATCATCATCAACTTGTATTGAATAAAAATAAGATGGACCTGCCAATTGCATCTTATGAAAGTACTCCATTATAGCAGGTCCATCTCCTTTCCTCAAAGCCATCCTGCTCTCATTATGTACATGATTCTTATAGTCAACATCCATAAGCCCAAGATTTTCACGACCCCCAACTTGCATGCTCAATACTTCAATGGTTTGTTTAATTGATATTCCAGACCTCTCTGCATCATTTGCAATGGCTTTTTGAGCAGATGAAATTTTTCTCTTCAATCTTAACATATGTTTCATTGGCGAAGGAGCAAACTCATGATTATGTTGACCATGAAAAGAAACAACATGTAACATATCATCCTTTTGAAGATGACAAGTCATCTATGCTAAACAACCTTGGACGACGATAAGATGCATTTTCACGACGTTTGTCAACAGCTCGTTCACCCTCTTTTGAGCAACTAAATGTTCTACAAACTGCTCTAATAAGATGACATGTGTAAAAAAAAAAAAGCATGTGCACTGCACATGATTACTTAAGTGAACTTAACTCAACTAACCCTAGTTATAAACAATATTGAAAAAAAGAATTCCAATATTCAGGACCCATTAAAGAATACTCTCCATGAATTACTTACAAACACTAGAGTTTTAGAATGTATAAATCTAGAAGCCTATAAAGTTTACTCTCAGTTGCTTATACTTTTGAAAATCAAGTCAATATGAGCAAGAACAACAATTTTTTTAGATGAATCAAAGATAAATTCAATACTAAAGAAAAATGAATACAATTTCTACAACTCAGCCAAATTTAGTATCATAAAAACTACAACAAAACCATACTACAAGACAGCAAATAACAACACTATTACATATTAGAGAAGAAATACACATAAATTCATTTTTTAATAAGTAAATTAAACTAGATTTGGTAACTTATAAACAACAGCTAGAAAATCCTCTTCAGTTCTTGAAGTAATCAAGGTTATCAATGAACAATGAAACTAAAAAATGTACATTAATAATTAAAAAAAAAAAAAAACTAGAAAATCCAGAACTCACATTAATAATCAAACACAATTCATTCAGAAAAAAAAAAATTAATCGAATTAAAAAAGAAAATTTATCTATCTATGAATAAAACAAAAGGAATCTAACCGGTGAAGAGGCAGAGACTAAGTGCGCCGGCAGTGGAGACAGAGGAGGAGGTGGTTGGCCGGCGATGGAGACAAAGGAAGATTGAGGTGGCTGGCCAGTGGTGGAGACAGCACAGGATTTGAGGTTGGCCGGTGGTGGAGACAGCACAAGATTTAAGGTTGGCCGGTGGTGGAGATAAAGGAGGATTGAGGTGGTTGGCCAGCGGTGGAGCAGCACAGGATTTGAGGTTGGCCGGTGGTGGAGACAGGAGGATTTGGGCTGGCCGATCGGCGATGGAGATGGGAGGCTATGGATGATCAGTTGGAGCTAGGTTATGGCCTTCTGGGTTACGGTTTAGAGAGAGAGAGAGAGAGAGAGATCATACGTATATTTTTAGGGTTTTTAGTTTTTATTTTTTATTTTTTTAATAGGTGGTGTAGTTAACTAGGGTTAGTTGAGTTAAGTTCACTTAAGTAATCATGTGCAGTGCACATGCTTTTTTTTACATATGTTATCTTATTAGAGCAGTTTGTAGCCTAAGGCTACAACTGGTTTTGTAGCTAAACTTTGTCCTTATTTGAATCTCTCTCTCTCTCTCTCTCTCTCTCTCTCTCTCTCTCTCTCTCTCTCTCTCTCTCTGGTTTTATTGATGATATATTAATAAACACTATAGTATTACGTTGTCTTTCTTCTTCTTTTTTCATTTTTTTTTATCTTTAAGTTTTGTCTTGGTCTAATGATAAAGAGTTATTATCAAGAGCGGACGCCATAAGTCAAAACTATCTCCAAAAAAAAAAAGCTTAATAATAGGGCTTAATTGTTTTACTACTAGTTGACTTCTAGAATATCACCTAACATTTAAGAATTTAAATCCTAGAATTTTACGCTTAATTATAATTGTAATTTGTTATGTATAAAATGTATCTATTTTATTTATCAAAAAAAAAAAAATCTGTTTTACTATTGCTAATTCATATGAACTTACAACTTTTGCTCAAAATGTACCAACAAATTTCATAATCTATTGTCAGCATAATCGATTCAACTATAAGTAATTTTAAAAAATCATAGTTATAATTACATATGATAGTCAAATAGCTACAAGAAGTACAAACATAATCTATCAATTCAATGAATCAACAATGCAATTGAACTTCATGAAAACCTTAATGAAATTTTTATACACAGAAATTAGTATTCAAAGACTAAAACCTTCAAATGGTGTACAATCATAAACAGGGTTATGAAGGCACCAGAGACCCCAAAATCCCTGCATTGAAGGAATAAAAAATTGTTGCTAACTACTTTCCAAAAAAAAAAACTAAAAAAGAATGCAAAAGCATGAAGTCAAATAACATAATATTATCCTAGCAAGGAGAAGAAGCAAGTTTCCACAAAAGCAACTGAAAACTATGCACACCTGCAGATGTAGAACTTTGAATTGGTGACATTTTGAAATGCAATAAAAAATTGTACAACTTTAGCTTTGAAGAGCTATTGGTTTCTTCCAATATCTCAATGTTGATATTTGTTGAATTGCAAAGCCATCAATATGATTTTTTTTTTTTTAATAACTTTAGCTTTGATTGAATTAGTTGACTTGTACTACTATAATCATGCACCAAAATCATGAAATATTAACTATGGTATTGGCATGTTATATGCATTTCATTCTAAATATGATGATATTGCTATGAAGATTTTTCATATGTATAGAGCATTTTAAATATAATATAAATTTTTGAAAAAAAAATTGTAAATTATAAAAGGTATTATTTCTATTGAATACCTCAATTCAACTTCAAATTTTTTTATTTTTAATTCTCGCTCAAATTCATGGTCCGCAAAAATAAGGCCTAGTCTAGTTCTAACTCAACACATTTTGGGGTTAGACACAAATGTAAGATGTTAACACTAGAGCTATAAAATATATATATATATATATATATATATATATATATAGCTTTGACGGTATGTCACACCGCCAAATGCGGTGAAGGTGCAAAAACCACACAACATTGCAACTACAAGTGCCGTGCAATTTGCAGTTCTGTTTTCAAAAAACCACGCCGCACCTCTTAATATATAAGTTATATTTTTTTTATTTAATATAGTAAATGAGAAATGATATGTCCACAACATTTTCACCATATTTTTACAACAAATTCTAAGTGGCAAGTTATTAATGGTTGTTATTATTGAGGCAACAAAGTAATCTTCGTGTTAGGTTCAAATTTGAGCCAGTAATAACTAACTATCTATGATTTGTTGTGAAAATGTTGTAAAAATATTGTGAACGTAGCATCTCTCATAATAAATATATATATCTAACATATATTTAACTGGAATTTAATATATCTTTTTGATATATATAAAAACCAACTAAAACACACTACACCGGTGACCAATCTATTATGCTGAGGTGAGGTGAGGGTTTTGGGCAAACCGCATATTTTAATATAAACTCAAAATCTCACTTCCAAAGCTAAAATTAAACCAAAGCCATAAGAGGTGGAAAGATGACCTATGATGGAGGAACCAAGAAACACATCAACCATAGCCTACCCTCTTGCTATTGTGTTTTTGGGGAAAATTACACTTTACCACCCTAAACTATACACCAGATTACATTTTGCACCTTAAACTACTTGAATGCCTTTGCACCTTAAACTATTATCCTTATTATACTTTGCACCCCAACATTAGTTTCACTATTAAATTAGATGGAAAGTAATAGTACATGATTTGCACATGATTTTTTCTTAAATGTAAAAAAATTAGAAAACAAAAACACCCATCTTCACAATCAATTAAAAAAAAGCAAGTTTTCCTTTCTTTTTTTTTCCAGCTTTCTCTACCTCACGCATCATTGACGGAAAGCAAAAAAGTTTTAACATAATAACTTGAAAATGGTGACTGCATCATATACAAAATGGTGGAGACTGGAGACTACATCATATACCAGGTGCAGACTCAAATCGTTTTGATAAAATCATACAGATACTCATACCCAGATAACAAAAAGTCACTCTATAATTGCAGCTTTTTACCGCTGTTCCTTTTTGAGTAAAACTGCAACTTTCATGAAGTAGCAAGTCAAAATACAAAGCTTCCATTGTAGGCTGTGGGGAATCTTCAACCCAAATAAAAATAAAAATGAAATAAGCTTTTGTTTTTAATTGTTTGTGAAGGGGTTTTTTTGTCTTTAAACAGTGCGCCACCTAAGCAAAAATCATGTGTAAATCATATGCTATTAATCTCTGTCTAACTTAACAGTAAAGCTAACATTGAGGTGCAAAGTATAATAAGTGTGATAGTTTATGGTGCAAAATTTGCATTCGAATAGTTTAAAGTGTAAAATATAATCTGGTATATAGTTTAGAGTAGAAAAATGTAATTTGCCCGTGTTTTTAGACATACATCCATAGCTTTCAGTACATGTCTATAATAGATGCTGATGGTCATGCAGAGAAAGAACTGAGTTCAAAGATCACGAAGAGAGAAGTTTAATCAAACTATTCAATTGAAGCACTGGAATTTCTCACGTGTATCTATACCCCTCTGGTCCACAAACTAAAAGAAAAGGATAAAAACTGAAACTCTGGATTGGATTGACAATAATCCATTTGTCTTGTTACTTTTTCCATTTATCAATGATTCCATTTTAATGCCTCACATATTCAAAGTACAACTACAATTTAGTACATTTTTAACAAAAAGCAAAGTAAACTAATGATGCCGAACACACACTAATTGGTTAGAGTTTTCTAAGGACGCAACACGCATGGGCCAATTAAAAGAATTTTAAATTGTAGATTGAGGTGGACCTATGTGTGAAATAATAGACTAATTTAGGAATATATTGTGAATTTTTGGTGTGGCTTTAGTGGTGTAAACAAGATTCAAATTTAAGTATTTTATTTGACCATTAAAAAATTTGAGTTATCTGAAACTCTCTCTCTCTCTAGTTTTATTGATGATATTTTAATAGACACTATAGTATTACTTTTTCTTTCTTCTTCTTTTTTTATCTTTTTGTCTTAATCTAATGATAAAAAGCTATTATCAAAAGCAGACGTCATGAGTTAAAATTCTCTCCCAAAAAAAAAAAAATTGCTTAATAATTGGGCTTAATTATCTTACTACTAGTAGCTTTCTAGAATATCACCTGACATTTAAGAATTTAAATCTCTAGCATTTTACACTTAATTATAATTGTAATTTGTTATGTATAAAATGTGTCTATTATATATATCCAAAAAATATATAAATATATCTATTTTACTGATCAGAAAATAGAAAAGTATATGTACCCTTTGTCATGTTGATCTAGAATCTATAACAGCCACTTAAACTCATATGTTAAGTTGTTTCTAGTATTGTAGATGTTATCTTTTATGATCAATATGATATCTTCTTTTGTGATGATTGAGGATGGGTGTATAAATGTAGAAAGGCCTACTTGAATAAATATTCAAAACCCAACGGCCCACAAATCAAGAGGTCTGGGCTCTGGCGAGGCCGCAACTCAAACCAGCTCATTACCAAATCTGTTTTGGGTCACCGGGAGCCACAGCCGAGAGAACCCAGACACCCAGAACAAACAGGAAAATTTATTTGGATACAGGACATAGGAAATAGGAAGCCCAATTGAAGTGGACTGGGCCATAGTCAAATAAGAAGGGGACTTCAATTCAAAACCAAGTCAAAGTTTAGAGGTGGATGTTTTTATTTTTTATTAGACTGGGCCGAAGTGAATTGATTTTTTAGCTTGTTTCAATTTGGCCCAGTTCATTTCAATTTAGCCATTTTACAATTTGGGCCAGTCCCAATGAATCTATCAATTCAATTTAGCATGTTACCAAAAATCTTAACGAATCTTATTCTTTGCATTTTAATTTCAGTAGGATCAGTAGGCTTGCATTTTAATTTCAGTAGGATCAGTAGGCAAACTGGTTGATTCATCTGCAATTTGTTTCAAACTGATTGAGTACCCATTTGGATACTGATGAAAACTGAAACGTCTGCCTTTTGGCCTTTTTTTTTTTTTTTTTTTGGAGAAGTGTGCCACAAGTGAAATTATGCAATGCTCAGTGAATCCTATGCACTGTTCACAAGTGAGATTATGCACTGTTCATAAGACTCACAAATATTTTATTAAAAAAAAAAAAAAAACTTTAAAACTAAGACTCACAATACTATTCACATATTTAAATTTTATTTTGTTACAGTGTTTTTAATTTTTAGCAAAATAAGCCGTGTCCAAACAAACAGCCTCTGAGTGTTTCTCCAGTAACTAGTCTATAAGGAATTTTCGAGAATACAATAATACTGGACCTCCTGCAATCTTTTGCAGCCAGTATACATTTACAAATGTAACAAGCAGACTAATTTATAAACCACATGAGCATTTAAGGACAAAACCGGATAGCTCTTTATCCTGGAGATGGTTCCCACAAGTTAGACCATTTGTTCAAAAATTAAGAAGACACGGTACTGATAGGCCACCCTATCAATAATCACTTTTTAAGCGAAGTAGTTCCTAATCCCTAATGCATTTGTCATTGGGAAGCCATCACAAAGCAAAAGTCAAAGCACATCATGGTAGCAAAATTTAAAATTTTGTACCCCATTGAAATATGCTCCATTTTTACAACAATGGTTAATACAATTAGCAGAGCATGCAAACATGCCACATCAAGAATTCAGAAAGGGAGGCTAATAAGATATTAAATTCCCAGAAAAACTCAAGCCTAGACAAATTGAATTCAACACCAAACTATATAGATGAGAGATCTTCATATATGGTCTTGATACCTGGCCTCTCAGAAACTGATCGTATACATCGTAAAGCTATTCCAAGGACCTCCTTCATTCCCTTCTCAATTGCTGGATTCCCCATTTCCAGCATCACTGCAGGATCAAAACACTCTGAGCCACGACCTTCTGCTGCCCTCAACCGCACCCAATCTGTCAAATCAACACCCCCCTCTAAACCAGAGATTACATCCCCAGCACACCTTCCTGTTAGAAGTTCCAAAAGTATCACTCCAAAGGCATAAACATCAGACTTGAAGGAAGGCAATGGCTTCTTGGAAGCAGCCAACTCTGGCGCACGGTAACCTAAAATCCCAGCATCAAGAATCTGATCCATGGTGCCAGCCTGGGTCATGAGGCGGTGGAGGCAATAATCAGCAACACGTGCATTTAGATCAGGCCCATCCAAAAGTATATTTGTTGCTTTCAAGTTACCATGTGGTACAGCACGATCAAAATGGAGATAGTTCAGGCCACGTGCAACATCAACTGCTATTTTGAGCCTTTGGGCCCAGGTTAACAGTGGACCCTTTCTTCCTGGCCGGTCTGAAAATAGGGATGCATCAGAAATTTGACGTATGGAAAGAAACATATACAGATACATATAGATATATATAAAATAAATCAATGTCATATTAAAAGGGACAAATGCAAAAGGCCTTCTTTCATCTGAGTGAAAACAAAACTTTGCAAAAGCTTTTTGTAAGGAGATTCCTGCATGAAATTGCCACATAATAAGGTTTGTATTGATTGAAATCTTAACATCTAGCCAACAAGCAATAAACT
This sequence comes from Castanopsis chinensis, assembly GCA_032878915.1. Classification (NCBI taxonomy): domain Eukaryota; kingdom Viridiplantae; phylum Streptophyta; class Magnoliopsida; order Fagales; family Fagaceae; genus Castanopsis; species Castanopsis chinensis. Next base: position 4,630,755 of record JAVQMG010000131.1, on the reverse strand, counting down.
TGGCTAATACATTTGAGGTAATGTGTAATGAGGTGACAAACAATACTGGCTCACGGCAAATAAACACTAGGTCAATTTTTTGCCAACTCCTTAACTCTTACTCCTTAAGGTGCGTGATAAATTTACACTTGTACCAAAAGCTTCAGCTATTAGGAAAATTTTCTATTTAATAATTTAACCATTATATTAACAGTCCCCTTTAAGTCTAGGCCCAAACTCCACTCAATAGGCAGAGAACCACATGGAATTACCAAGTTTTAAATGGGATGTAGAGTGGAGACAAGGGTTTGAACTCGGGACCACCTACTTTGATACTATAGTAAATTACCACCTATCCTAAACGTTTAAGCTGTTAGAAAAGATGAATTTAATCATTTAAACATTATTCTAACAATGACCAATAAACAATCAATAACATTAGAACGCCAAAATGATGATTCGGTCATGCTATGATGAAAAATGGTAAAGTGAATGGATAATTTATTTAAAGATTTTGGTAAGTGGTTATACAAGAATTTAATAAGTGACTTCCTGATTCCCAAGAACAATTTGATTTTTTATGTATGTAGTACTGCTTATACTATTTGGTTCTACTAAGAATGTCTGGAGTAGAAAGAAACATCGATTAGTAAGAAAATCAGTGATTGTGTCAACATGTAAAGTTTCTTATCACTCCATCAGAAAGGAGACCTAAGATAATATGCACAAAACCAACAATAATTTGCCTATTGAGGCGTTTTGGTGTAGGTTCACTAACACCAACTACCTTTGACACAAAAAATTGACCATGCATCCAAGGCAGATATCGCCAGATATTTCAGCTTCTAACAAAAAAGTTTAAGATAGAAGAAAAAAAAGCACACTCCGAACATATCTCTCCCATAGCTAAACCTTGAGTTCATAAGCTTGATAAATTGTGTAATTGTTTCATCTTTATTTCCTTCACCAGATCATGAAGCCAAATGCAAAGGAAATTTCTATTAGGACTCACATAGGGTCCCCTATGAGCTGATCAAGTGAGTACCAAAAGCTATACTTAGATGTATATATTAAAAGCAGGATATGGGCATTTGTGAGCGTCTTTGTTGTACCATTTGTTAAGATCGCTTCACCTGTTCCAGGTGTCAATGTCCATAACAAAACTACGCAAGACAACTTATCAAAACAAGGGTAAGGACAAAATGTTACCATATAGAAAGCTTGCAAGACTTCCAGGTGCGATGTAATCTGAAAGGATGAGCTTCTCATGCTGTGTAGGCCCCCAATAGTACCCTCTCAAACCCACAACATTTGGATGCCTGATGTTTGCAAACTTTTTAGCCTCCTTAGCAAACTCTTTCCTCTGTTTGGCTACACCTTCTTTCAACCACTTGACTGTCAAGAACATCCCACTTTCCAGTGTTGCCTTATAAGAAGTTCCATGGCTGCTTCTCCCCAGTACTTCAGCTGGTGCGCGCGACAGCTCCTCAGGTGTTAACATGATGGTATCATCAAGAAAATGCAACTCACCAATTAATCGATCTGGTGATCTCACATCCAGTCTTGCAAAGTGCTCACCAGTGAGTGAATCCCCAGACTCAGGTGACCAAGAGAAATGGCTAGTTTTTGATGGGGAAAAGCCAGTTACAGCTGCCATTTTTTCTTCAGGGCTGATTATCTCAGATGAGGATCCTTTCTTGGAAGCCACGAGATCCTCAGCTGAAACTACCAAAGCACCGCCACTATCTGTTCCACTAAGGCCTGAGGGGTTTGGTGGAGCTCGCCTGCTGACTGATTTTTTTATAGCACTTTCTGGTGGGGGTCTCCTTGATAGACGGATGTAATGTACAAAGATGGCAAGCAGTATAAGAATGAAAACACCAACCACACATGAAACAATAATTATGACTTTGGCAATAGTGTTCATTGGCTTCTTCTTGTGGTTTTCAGCTGGAGAATTGTTTGCCCCAGAAGAACCACCACCAGGTAAACTTAACCTAGAATTTCCAGGGTAGAAAGAAGAACTAGGGAACTTTCTCAGGTTTTCAGGTACAACCCCTGAAAGATCATTATATGAAGCATTAAAGCTGTCAAGGGTATCAGGCAAGTTGTTTGGTAAAGGACCTGTAAAGTGGTTCTGTGATAAATCCAATGAGCTTAATGAGCTCATGCCCGCTATGGAAGTTGGCAGAGAACCAGAAAAGTTATTTCCAGCAATATTGAGCAGTTGAAGTCCAGTCAATGACCCAAATTGATCTGGAAAATAGCCACTAAATTGATTATGAGAAAGATCTAGAATTTGTAGATTGTGTTCACCAGAGGAAGGAGGAGAAAACTTAATATCACCGGTCAATATATTGTTTTCAAGATGAAGCTCTTGCAAAGTAGGCATTGTTAACAGATCAGCTAGAAGCTTTCCACTTAGCTGGTTGGAGCTGATATCAAGAACTCTAAGCTTTGGATACTGTCTGATAACTGCTGGCAGCATGCTACTAACAGAATTATGGGAAAGGTTGAGATAATTTAAACGCAAAAATTGTGGGGTTACTTCAGGGACAGGCCCTGTCAAATGATTCTGACTGAGATCAAGGAATTCAAGGTTACCCCATTTTACCATCCTCGATAAATTTCCTCCAAATTTGTTCTTCGATAGATCAAGTACTGCACAGCTTCCAGTCAGCAAAGGAAGCTCGCCTGTGAGTCCATTTAAAGAGAGATTAAGTGTGTGAAGAGTTGTTGATGTGATCGTACTTATTGGCCCTGAAAGATGAACATGAATGTGAGACACAATGATTTACATTACATAGTAGTAGTGCAAGCAATGGAATGGTTTAACATAATATATTAATTGTGAGTTTCAGAACTGCCAGAATAAACAAAGTAACTATTTAAGTACCTGACAGATTGTTGGCACTCAAATCCAGTTCAGTAAGTACTAAAGAATCTCCTTTCAGTAGGCCATTAGGAACAAACCCAGAGAATCCATTGTTGCTGAGCTTGAGGACTTGGAGGTCATAAACAAAATTAAATTCAGGCAGTTCTCCAGACAGCTGGTTGTAGCTGAGATCCAACACCTTCAAGTTTTCAAAGAGCTGTAGCTCACCTCCACTCACCAATGATCCAGTGAGCTGGTTGTGGCTAAGATTCAAATGCTTAATAGTGTCAGAAATACCCGGTAAAAACTTCTGCTGCTGCGAACTAGAACTACCTAGCATGTTCCCACTGAAGTCGACATAAATGGCAGTTGATAGAAGCAAAAAGTGAGCATCCAGATAACCATCAAACATATTTCCATGCAAGTCAAGCACCTCCAGACCAGAAATCAGCTCAAAACCTTTTGGGATTCCCTTTGTAAAGCCATTAAAAGATAGATTCAGTGATACCAAGCGAGTGAGCTTTGTCAATGATGTTGGCAGCGGCCCAGAAAAGGAATTGTGGCTCAAGTCCAATGTCTGGATTGAGGCAAGCCCAGATATGGAATCCGGAATTGGGCCGGAGAAGTTGTTCCCAGCCAATGAGAGGTTTCTTAAGCTCGCTAACTCACTAATCCCCGGCGGTAAAGATGAAGAAAACAGATTATTAGATACATCCAGAAACTCAAGGCTTTTCAAGTCAGCTATGTTCTCAGGAATCTCGCCTGACATGGAATTGTTTGACATGGAGAGTTTCAAGAGTTTAGTGAGGTTGGAAAATACACTCAAGTCCACGTCAGCAGACAGACCTAAGTTATCAAGAACAACCCCAGCAACATTTCCACCATTGCAAACAATTCCATTCCAAGAAGAAGGGCAGCCATTAAAGTCAATAGACTCCTCATTCCATGAACTGAGGACATAACCAGTGGGATCATGCTTGATACTTTTCTTGAATTCAAGCAATGCCAAAATGTCTTGTGAAGGAAGCTGCCCCATGGCAGAGAGGAAAAATAAAGATGCCACTAAAAGAGCAATGACCTTCATGCTAATCCTTTCAATGTGAAGAACACAAAGAAAAGCTTTTTTCAGCTTCTAATCCACAAACCCAAACAGTCAACTGATTTCCACACCACTTACTGTAAAAAATTATAACAGAACCCAGGAGACAACTCAACAATCCTTCACTACTATGAGAAATCAGCCTAATCTGGTGAAGGAAATGGGGTTTTCGAGCTCTCAAACCCACGAATTCAAAGGAGCACACAAAGTTGGTTGAATACTTTACAATAAAACAAAAAGTATGCAACAACCATTCTTCAAAAGCATGAAAGATTACCACTTTGGAAAGCCCAAAAAAGAGAACTTTAGAATAATCAAAGCATCCAAAGTCCCCAAATATATTCACCAACACAGTACTTCACCTAACAAACAACCAAACGCTTGGAAGCCAGAACATCAAAAGACTGGTCCTCCTTCCCATGAAAGTCATAAACACAATAATGCTTAGCAAAGAACAAATTTTTAACCACTCAAAGCTTAGCTAAAGCGTTAAATGGCTGAAATGTACCATACAAAGTGAGTCACTTTCAAAGATCTAACCAGAGCAAAATGGAGCATTTTTCTTACCAATGTTCCTCCTTGATTCACAATGTAGGCTCAGCAGAAACTACCCCTCCCAAAGATTCAATCTTTTTAGCAACAAGGTCAACTCCTTGCAAGTTCAGTCTTCAGAGCTTTGAACAATCTGGTACCATCGAGTCCCACATGGATTACAGCTACAACAACAAACCCATGAAGAAACAAGAAATGGGTCTCTTACCAAATGGACAGAGAGACTGCATTAAAGATCAGGGACCCAGCAAATTTTTTGGCCATGAAAGCTTAATAAAAGGTACAAAACAGCACTAAAACAGTACAAAAAACAAAACAGCACTAATATTTCTTTAATGAAAATAACAACAAAACCTTAAAAAAAAAAAAAAATTGGCTTTGTCCCTTTTCACTAGTTTCTTTTTAGGAGGCATGTAAAAATAAAAATATTGACTAATTAAGACCCCAAAAATCAAACCCTTAATTTGTTTGTCTGCATTGGATGCTTGGTAGAAAAGAAAAAAACCCTAGTTTTTTGTTCATTCTTTTGAGGGGTTTTAGTGTCAGGTGGTGACAAAGTAAGCGGGAAAATCTTTTAACATTTTTCATTTTTTAGTGTAACTTTTTGTCTAAGTGGAGAATTTACCCGCCAAACAAAAAAATATATACTTATATATATATATATATATATATAAGAGAGAGAATCTCACACTTTCCTAGTGGACATCAAAGGATTTATCAAATACAGTTTAAGATTTGCACTTTTTGATTTTTCTTAAAAAAACAAAACACACACAACAAACAAAGTCTGTTGAGATTAGAGAGAGCGTGGGGGAGTGTGTTTGGTCAGTGCCACGTAGGACTGAGTCCCACAGAACAGAACAGATGCCCCTTTGACTAGGGTTCGCTTCTTTCTTTGCTCATTTTTTGTGGTTTGGTTCTTCCAAGTCCCAATATATGACATGGGCATATTTTTTACACACTGTGACCGAGGTGAAGTTGGTGGAAGATTCATTATATGATACGGGTGTGGCCCCTGTGTGGACTGGGGCCCAGTGGACCCTTACAGAATTACCACACTAAGATGATGACACGTGGAAAATGAAATTCTCACCTTTGTCTTAGAAAAAGAAAACATATAATTTTTTTGCCATAGCCCTTATATATGCCAAATATGAATAGTTGAGAAGATCTTGAATTGATAGTAATCAGATCAAGACGACCTCAAGTGACGGCAAATGCAAATTGAGACGGGGTACAGTAGTCCCCACTTGATTTTTATTTATTTTTGGTAGGACCACTTGAATGTGATATCCTCTCAAGCAGGCTACATTGTGCTCGTGAGGCTAGGAATGTTATTGTTGACATGTTCTGAAGAAAGAAAGTGTGGCTTTTTAACCTTTTCTTCTCCATAATCAATCACTTTTTACCCTCACTTTTTTCTTTTCTTTTTCCCTTCGTCAAACGATAATGATATAATTTCATATTCACTGCTTTTATCCACTCCACCAAAGATCCTTTACTTGAAAGGGAAAAGTATAAAAGAAATACTAATAAAATCCATAATTATATAAAATTTAATTAGGGGGGTAAAAATGTAAAAATTGTCCCTGAAATTTAGGTTAATGTTAGGTATTACCAAAAATTTTCAGAAATATTTAATTTGCTCCCAAATTATAATCGTCATATAATATATTTTGAAAAATTTTGTGCTCATTTTGTTTCTTTCTTTATTTTTGATTGTTATTTATCTATCATTTTTTTTTTATGAGAGTTATTTATCTATCATTGGTTACTCATATACTCCCTCGTACATATAATTGTCATATGTAGTTACTATGAAAATTGTGCAGTCAAAACAAGCTTTAAAAATAGAGAACTTGGAGAATTAAGCAACTTTTTAAATGGTGTTAAGTATCATTTGTGTTTAAAGAGCAAATTAATATTTTTGGTAGTTTTTTATAGTACTTAGGATTATCCCAATCCTCAAAGTTCTTTTTTTGTTGGTATTTCACCCAAAACCATAACATAAGTCTTTCATTTTTAGTAGTTCAGTTCCAATAAACAAGGTCAGATCAACAAGATTTGAGCACTATGGCGATAACTTTAGGTGAAATATATCTTATGCATTTCTCTCTCTCTCTCTCTCTCTCTCTCTCTCTCTCTCTCTCTCTCTCTCTCATTATAAAAAATTTTATAAAAAAAATCTAGCTAGATAAACACCTGTTCAAAATGAAAAAAAAAATGTGAATAGATATGAAATATATCTTATTTTAAAATATTATAATTTTATAAGTATTGTATTAGATTTCAAGACCAAGATTTTTTTTTTTTATATGTGTGTTATCCAAAAAAAAAAAAAAAAAGATTGTTTTTTTTTTTACGTGGGAGCTCTAGACAATTGTCAAAATTGCCTAGGGTTTGAGCCTATCATGCCAAAATTTAAAACTAATGATAGTAGTAATAATAATAATAATAATAAAAGAGGAAAGAATATTCAAATTAATGAACTTTGTTTCTTGAAACATGATTCACAACTGATTATGCTATTCATTGGAATCATTATAACGTAAATTTGAATAGAAAACTTATTTATCAAAAAGCTATTCAAAATTTAGTATAAAGGATCTTGTGAGTTCACAAAAAAACAAAATAGAATTCTCTTCATAGTGGGACCATTTCAAACAAATATTAGCAGTCTTAATCGTTGCATGATGAAATGTTCTTAGACATGGAAACTCTTTTATCTTTTTTGCTTCTTTCACCTAAATTTTTCAAGAGAAAAATGGTATATTCCCAACTAATCTTTCCACATGTCTTTCTCGGATGCATTATGCAACATCAAATTCATAATTAATATATATATATATATATATATATATATATAAGCATTCTTACGAAATTGTTTGGATTTGAACCAGTCACACAAGTACCAATGTGATTCCAATTATTGATTTACTATGAACAGTAGAGCCCTGAATGGTAAAATACTGATAACTCTCATAATTGAAATCAACCTTTAAAATCTTTATGCTTTGCCCTTTCTAATCAAATAATTCTGCATACTACCTCTATGATTTGTATAATTAATAGAATTTGTGCATGTGATACTAATCTCATATTCTCTGCACTTGCACTGTAAAGCATGCCAGACATTCAAGTAATCAATAACAAAATTGTGGGTGGCTAGGAACTAGGAAGGAAAATGTAAACATGGTAAAGACTCCGGCTGGAACAAAGTTTGGATTCTCAGGAATTAACCAACTTGGAAGCTGTAAGAGAAAAATGACCTAATAACAAGGGCAGAGACCAACCCGTGGGGTTCAGTGCTTTGCAGTAGCCAAATGGCAGCCATTATTGGATGATCTGGACCGACACTAACACTTGTCTAACAAACAATGATTGTTTTGATCATTTATAGCAACTTCAATATGTACATGAAGAAGAAGAAGAAAATTCCGCTTGTATGGTTTTGGTTTTTGTTTAGAATGTAAAAAGATCTCTACTTTTTTATTGGGAATGGGAATTGTTGATGCTCATTGGCTTTTTCATTTTTTTTCTTCTTTTGTAGTTGAATCATTTGACATGTTGAAAACAAACTGTACAAAGGAAACTTCGTGGGAGGCATCATGATGATCCCATATGAGTTTTTGATCATAGCAATGCCAAGCATTACAACATCCATTGGTTGATTTTCTTTTTTTCCGAACAAAGGACTATTGTTGTTTCATTGAATTTGGTTCATTAATAGGCTCACAATTCGGTTTGGTTATTATGAATTAGTACCAAGATCTAATCTTAGACAGGCAAACCTACCTTAACTGTGTGAAAATGAATTCTTAACTATTACTGCAACTCAATATTTCTTACGTTTGCATGAGATATCAGGTTCCAAGATTTTGAGAACCGCAGCTAATTTTTAAAACACAAACAGTTTGAAAGACACTGGCTAAAAGCCTAAAACACAAAACTAACTTTCTAACTTTTTTTTCAAATTTCATTTCAATCCTCTGACTTTGTTTCCATTCATTTCAATCCTCTAAGTTTTAAATTTATTCAATTATAACATTTCTATTAACTTTTGTTAAAATTTTTTGAAAAAAAAAATCTGAAAAATATTTTTTAATCATTAATTGAATTTTTTTAATTTAAAAAATTTGAAGAAAAATATATCAAATTAAAAAATTAATCACAACATATAACAAAAGTTGATGAAAAAATTTTAATTGAATAAACTTGACAATTAAAAGTGAAATAAAATCTAAAGAAACTTAAAAAGTTAATTTTGTAATTTATTCAAAAACATTTTTAAGATCTTTTTTTTGATAACTACTCATGTGACCTATTAATTTGGTGCTTAACAAAAGTTTTGACAAGTATAAAAACATGTGAAAATGCTATTCCAATCAACTTATTAAGTCCTGACAAAATAGTCTGAAAAGAGAGAAAGGATTTATGTCTGTATCCTACATGTTAGGCAGCCGTCACGGGAGTCACCTAGGCTTTTTGTCTGGAAAACTATAACAGTGCTCCAACTCAATATCAATATCATAAATCAATTCATACTAAATGCCATTTCCTAAGCTTTTTGTCTGGAGAGTTGTACTAGGAAATGTAATTTCCGGCTGAGGTGAGGTCAGCTATTCACTCAAATTTGTTCCAGTCCAGTGGCAAAAGTCCACAGAGACACGCCTAAAGCAATTGAACAGAATATGCTCATGATTTTTTATTTTTAATGCCTATCTCTTATTGCCAGAGATGCCTAATTTTTTGCCTACTCTCCTCTCCTCTACTCTACTCCACTCCACTCAACTCCACTCCACTCAACTCTCCTTTCCTCCACCTCAATCCAAACGAGCTCTTAAAATTCTATTTTGCGTTTAAAAAGGTAATGGTGGGCAGGCTTAAAAGTGTGGCAAACTCTTCTCCTCCTCATGGAAACATTAATTAAAAAAAAAAAACACCCAACAACACCACCACCTTGCATCTTAGAAGTTGGCAGTCAATTGCTTTATGTATCAAACTCTTACAAAACTTTTACTTAACAAAAATAAGTTTTAAACAAACTGCAAACCGGAAGACAAGTATATTATCTATTTTTCCCTTTCTTGGTTACAAAAGCTTACAGGTAATATTATCTCAGAACACTATCTAGTTCAACAAAATAAGAATTTAAATGGCCTATTGAAAACGTATCTCACTTCTTCCCACCCCCAGAAACATTGAACTTGAAAAATATTATGTCTCCATCTTGAACCACATAGGTTTTACCCTCCTGTTTATACTTCCCAGCCGCCTGTTGGAAAAATAAACCCAAAAAAAAGGAGTTAATTGCCAAATTAGAACAGAATTCAATCATAGTCCTCAAAAGTTGAAGCAATTGAAAAATAAAATAAAAATAAAGAAAAATACAACAAAATTAACTTCTGCTTGATATTAAGTGCATCTTGATTGCATTTGGGATCTAAAAGCCATTTGACTAAGGAACCTCTCAATATAATTCTAAATAAAAACCAATAAAATTTCTCTAAAATACACTTTTGGCCTCTGCAATTTATTCTAAATTCAATTTAGATCCCTCAAATTTAAAATGTCACAAGTTTGATCCTCAAAGATTTAAAATATATCAATTTAGTTCTTATGTCCACCTGCCCTGCCGTTAAATAAATTGCATATGTGGTATATTGAATGCTGATGTGACGCACTAAAAAGAATACATGGCCTTTTTCAATACGATAGGTATATTTCAGCTATAAAATTTAATAATTCTACCATCCCATAAGTACTCTTCTTATGGGATGGTGCATTTCATATCACCCTAATACCATAGTAACAAACAAACAAACCCCATATCTTCCTTCCTCAATTTAAAAAATAAAAATAAAAATAAAACCCAACAACTCAATCCCCAGAATCTTGATTTACGATCAATTTCCCTTAATTTCCCCATTTCTTTATCTACATCTTTTCTCTCTTCTTTCTCACTTACCAAACATCTTCCCATCACCCTCTCCATACCCAGCATCCCAACTTGTCACATGTGGATCTTAAGGATCCATGAGGAGGATAAGAGGCAACAAAGCATTTACACCTACAAACCTACCAATTTCATCTTTTCCTCTTCTTCTCTTTGCTTTTCTCTCTCTTCCCCTATGACCGAAACCCACTCCCTCCTCCCTAACCCTTATGTCTGACCTAAATTTTTGCTATCTCTCCATCTTCCTTGGTTTTATTATTTTCTCTCCCTTGGTCATTGAGGATTGAGATGTGGGTTTCAGCTTTATGATGTGAGTTTGGTAATGGGAGTTCTATGAGGGACAGTGTTGGATTTCTAGAGGTATTTGAGTGTTTGATGGGTGGGTAAGTGTGATTCCAAAGCAAGTGGTTGATTGAATGAGTAGGGGGTGAATCAGGTTGGTTCAGCCATGGGCATATCAGGTTTACAAGCTTGGCCAATTGGGTAAATTAGATGTTTGGGTTTTTCCTGAGTTTTAGGTGATTGTTGCTTGACAATTTGGGAGCCTGCCAGTTAATGATTTAGGCGTTTTACAGTGGCATGTGTGCTGTGTTTGGTTGACAAGACACTGGCAAGGAAAGCATGTGTGCATTGTGTGTGGTTGCCAAGAAATTGGCAGAGATAAACTGTGCTGTATTTGGTTGCCAAGAAAGTTGGGGGAAATGAGTGTGTGCATGCACACAGACGAGGGTGTTTGGTTGCCGAGGAAGGACCAGAAAGTGTGTGCATGCGGTGCTTGGTTGCCAAGAAAGTCAGGAAATGAAGGACAGGAAATGAAATTAATCTATTTGCAATGTTTAATTTAATTTTGAGAGTAAATTTTAGTTGATGCGTCTTTTTTTTTTTTATTAAAATTAAGATGATGTGGCTTTTTCAATGCCAATTTTTTTTTTTTTTACAAATAATTAAATAACACATAAGCATCCCGCCAGCCACCTTAGCAAATTCTGTAAGCCAGATAATGGCAAGGATGAGAATGACAAGCTGTTTAAAAGATTTAAGGACTAAAATGAAATACCAAATTTTATTGAGGACAAAAATAAAATCACCCCGAAGCATATTTAAGTCTTTTTTATTATATAAGTACATATTTAAGCCTTCTATAATCCTATCATCTCATATTTACTCGTTTTGCAGTACATTTTATATTCACTAGAATACCATATGTCACTCTTTGCCATACTCATAAAAACTCTAGCTCCATTACAACCCATCAAACTTAACATTTTAGTGCGAGATCCAAGACCAGATTTTCAATTATTTTATCCTAACTTTGTTAAAATCAAATTTATGTGCTCTTAATATTACCGATTTTTAGGGATTGGAGAAAGCTACCTCTCATTTGTGTTACCCATAGGACAAATAGGCTTATAATTGACCCCCAAACCCAACAAAAATAAAACCAAAAAACAAAGAGTTGCATATTCACTTGGGTTACAAACTAGCAATGGCCAGGTGGAAATAAATGTTTACAGCCACGTACGATATCTCGAAGAGTGAAATATATACCTTTACAGCTGCCTCGGTACCGAGTTCCTTTAGATCTTCAAATTTCATTACCTAAAATAACCAGAAAATCCACATCGTTAATTTGAGAATGGGCAGGTTGGAGATAATTTTAGGCAATTTACCACCTTCAAGAAATTTGAATTTTCGCTTCAACTAAAATTCCATTACAGAAAGTATCAAGTAATTTAAAATAAAATCTTATATGAATATTAATTATTTTGATTACATATAATAATTTAATTTTATGTTCCAATTTAGTAAAATTTACACATTACACACAATGCTTGCGCCAAGTGGCTCAGTATATGTATGTATTACACATACATTACAAAATTAATGTCTATTGTAATGTGACTCGATACTTATTAAGAGAGTTAATTTACTTTAGATAAAATTCAATAATAGTTTCATGTACTCACTAGTTATTGATATAGTTTCAATTTATTTACATATAATTTTCAAATAGGCCATGCAGCAAGGGCAACATAGTAGTGAACAACAATACTTGGAATAAAGAGAACTGCCAAAGAATGGGTTAGGAACAACCTCAGCACAAATGAATCCTCTCTCAAAATCAGTGTGGATGGCCCCCGCAGCTTGGGGAGCCTTTGTATGCTTTCTAATTTGCCAGCATTTCACCTACAAAATAAGAATTATTTGGACATTCAGCAATTAATTCATCAAAGCAATGATGAAGAACATGGTACAGCAAAGTTATAGACAGGAAGAACATAAAATGGAGAAAATAATGTTCAAATCATCAAATATGGACGGTGATGGAGTGGTCTAGGTTGATTCAAATCAAATGGTTCGTTAGATTTAAAGAAAGAGAGCAGGTAACCAAAAAACATGATAATGATAATAAGAACTACTAAGGAAGATATATTACCTCATCAGGTCCTGCCGTGAAGAAGTATATAAGATTAATTGCTGAAAAACCAGTCTTTATGATCTTTGGAAGGGCACTGCAGCAAAGTAGAATGTATTAGTCGTAGTTATCTACAAACGTCTTTTTTGGATATGTAGTCTAAAAGAAACAAATAATTGGAAGCACACAAACCAACATGGACAAAATGATTTAAGAAACTAGAACGGCTGAGATACTCAGTGGAAACAACACTTCCTTAGTGGTTGCTGGAGAGGTTTGCTCAAATAAAAACCAGCCTTTAATTGAAAGGAGTTAGTAGTATGTGGTTAAATGATTAGATTTACCATATCCCAATAGTTTAAGCTTTTGAAAAAATCAGTAATTTGACATGGTATCAAAGCAAGAGGTACTAAGCTCGATCCTTGTCTACTCCACTCTACTTTCCATTTAATCTCCCACATGTTGAGCCCCACCTATTAAAAAGTAGTTGGAGCCCACACATGAGGTGGAGTGTTAGAAGAATGTAGTTAAAAGATTAAATTTACCATATCCTAATAGCTTAAGTTTTTGGGATAATTGGTAATTTAACAAAAGGTTCACATGATACACGCAAAGTTAAGCCCTTCAATTGGCAGTGTCAGATGCAAATAGAAAGTTTAGAGGTATATACACGCCAGAGTCTTCACAGGACTAAAAACACCCTGTAATTTCTGATTTTCTCTAGTACAGCAATACTTCAGAACACAGGCAAGGAACATGACCTAAACACAACACAGATATGATTTACTAAACAACACAAACTCTTTAATTAGACATAACAGTCTAATGGAAAAAGGACAAAGGCACAAGATAACATGTCCATGTGTCTTTTTGTAAAAAGTTTGAACTCCACTTATCAGACCACAACTTCGTCTTACTCTTATTTTCTACATATCAATTTTGGTACTTGAAATTTTCCCCATTAGAGCTTCCAAAGAAGTAATCAAATCCTTAAAGTTCAAAAAATACCCAATTGGTCCTCAAAGCTTGTCCCATTTTCCAATTTGGAGTTTCAAGTTTTGCAAAACAATTACCCTTTTTTCCTTTTTATATTATTGTATTCTCTCATCACCCAAACATGGAATAGAAATATATTTAGCAAACTCAAATTAGAAAGTGAAAAATCTTATTCCTTTTTTTTCCACATCAATTCCACATGGTAATAGTAAGCCATCACAACACGTTGTACTTTTAATCCACCCGCATAGATAGCATATAATTTTTAGGCTATACAAACCCTTTTTTATTATAAATGTGCCCAACCATATGATACATTAGTGTTCAAATTAGCATGCAGATCAAATTGGATCATTTTACAAACTTCAAGGATTGATTGCTACTTTTGAAACTCCAGGGACTGAATTGGAAAATTGTGGCAAACTTTAAGGACCAAAAGTGATATCTGCCCAAAAACTTATTAATACAAACAAACTGTGAAGTCATCCCCACATTGTCTTTGAAAGTCCTAATCATGTCAGCCATTTACTCCACAAATGTCCAAAATTCGGAACTTCATTAATTTTACAATAACGCATATACCAAGATTCCATAGTAATTTGTTCACAGTTCTATGAGTCTGGGACAGCAACAGGTACCAACACATTTCTTCCATAATAGAGTTCCTTGACACGTGTATCACCATACTTTTGTAAATCTTTTGGATATATGACCAATCAAAATCATCCAAAAGTCCAGCAAAATTGGATATTTCCTAAGAATAGCGATTAACGACTTTAAAATGCACATAAAATATTTTGTGCGGTAGGTTTAATTGTCAATACTCAATACTTAGTGAAAGTGATTGAAGCCAGAGTTCAGAAATAATCATTAAAACAGAGGTCAAGAACAGGGATGTGACCAAACCAATTGTATCAGATGTTCAGAACCAAAGTTTCGGACAAAATTTGAAACTCCAACCACTTACAATAATTTCAAGCCCATTCCAAGAAAACCTCAGAGATAGAAATACCACAGGAAATATGATAAGATGATGAGATCAACAACCAGAAGTACTCCAGTTCAAGATTTCTTAACCTAACACAATGTTAGGAGCTTTACGAGTTGTTGATGATGGCTTGAGGAATTGGAGTGCTTGGACAACATTAGGCCAGTCACTTGGCTCAATGTTTTCTCAAGACACCAATGGCTCCTCATGCCTATCTAGTGAAGCTCCTAACTACTTTTTGAGGGGGACAAGCCCAGTCTCCCTGCTGGATTCAGAATGAGGAGCAGCATGTGAAGGCACTTTGCTCCACATGTCGCCCCAAGGCCGTGGCAGAGGTGGGCCATGGTGGGCAAAGATGGTTTTAGTGATGATAGGCAGCAACAGGTGGTGCTGACCCTATGAGATGATGCATGATATTAGTGGCTTGGCTTATGGTTGCTTTGTGTGTGGGCTTGGTGGCTTGAGTGCAAGGAAATCCTGAGTTGCTGTGATGATGATGATATGCTGTGCAAGGCATTGGGCTGGTTGGTGCTGGCAAAGTGCATGGACTTGTGTGAGTGGACTGATGGCAGTTACTTGATATGCTACATATAGACATGCTGTGTGGGCTGTGATGCTGATGAGACGGGCTTGGGCAAGGGCCAAGCCTTCTAAAACGTGATGGAACAATTATGTGTGGGTTGCTGGAGCATGGGCAAAGGCCCCATGATGTGCTAAGACATGGGCTAGCATGTGCAGAGTGTGCAGCAGCAGTTACCAGTAGTTACCAAGCAATTCCTAGCTTACTGGATGTTCAGACTTGTGTAGGGGCTGGAAACGTGGAGAGCAGAACAAGACAGCATCAGTTGAAGATGTCCTAAGTCAAACCACATGTAACAGCAAGCCCTGGACATGGGGCAGTTACTTGGCAGTAACTGCCACGACAGTTATTTATGTGCATATGTCCTAGGCTGTTGGGGTTGTCAACAGCAAAGTGTGCAACTTTGGCTTAGAGAATTTCGTGTGTATTCTCCAGGCTTCATTTGTACTTGATAATGAATAATATAGGTTGGGGTTGGTGCCTTGTAAATACTGTGTGCTATGTGTGTGTGTGTGTGAATTCCCTTGATAATTTTGTTCTAAGTGTTCCTACAGTGTGTGTGTGTGGAGTGTTGGCTGAGACTAAGTCAAGGGCTTAGTGCCATCACAAGCAGAAAATTTAAAAGATTTTTTTTTTTTTTTTGGGAAAAGATTTGGGTAAATTTTTTTTTTTTTTTTGGGATAATTACACTTTACCCACCTTTCTCTATGCCTACCCGTGGTTTAAACTTTGACACTTTGCCCACCTGTGGTTCCCACCGTTACTCTGCCGTAACCCACCTCTGTTAAAAAAATGGGTAAATATGTCTTTTTACACCCATTTTATATCTCTCTCCTCCCAAAACAAGAAAAAAAAAAAAACAAAAGGAAAACAAGATCAAAATATGGTATTAACCCAGAAACATGAAGAACACGTATGTCTTTCTACACCCATTTTATGTCTTTCTCACAATTTACAAACATGAAGAACATACACAAACGTAAAGAACATAAACCCAAAAAACTAATATAAATTAAATCAAGCAACACCATCAAAGTGAACCTCTCCCTCAATTCCCTCAAATCCATATACACAGAAACAGTTATGAATCCTCAATTGTAGAAAAATAGTCCTCTTAAAACTCTCATGTGACACACAAAACGACGCCGCCGCCCTCGGATGCTTCTTCGCCGGAGCGGAATCGGAATCAACAACGAGACGAGGTCTTTGGGGCTTCTTCGCCGGATGTCTTCGAATTATGCTTCTTCGCCGGAAGTGGAATCGCTGGTGCTTCGCCGGAACCATAAATCCCATTTTTCACGATGGTTTGTGTGTTTGGATTTGATTTTTTGGCTGGGTTTAGATCTCGTTATTACTGGCGTTGGGTATGTTGTGGTGGATCTGCTGGGTTTGTGTGTTTAAACACGCAGACATTTGAAAAATGAAAAAGCATCCTCCACTTATGGGTTACGGTAAACCACAGGTGGGCAAAGTGTCAAAGTTTAAACCACGGGTAGGCACATAGAATTAGAGGCAAACCACAGGTGGGCAAAGTGTAATTATCCCTTTTTTTTTTTTGATAAGTAGGCAGAAAATTTAAAAGAACAATTGACCATGTGACACACAATCAGGTCAAATTATGTAACCATAACGAGTCCCTTCTCCTCCACTTATAAATAACTTCTATCAATACTGGAAGCCAGTTTCATCCATGTATTCTCACACAATCTCCCCAATATTTCTCATTGGAGGGGAGAAAATATGAAAACTTCTAAAGGAAACTGTGTCTTCATTATTACACCCTACAGACTGCTATCACTCAAGGTTGAAGAATTGATAAGTTTTTAAAGAAAGAAGAAGACAAAATACTGGGTACCACACATTATAATTTACAGGAAAGTTAGGGGGAAATTGCAATGTCCCTTTACATCTTTAGAGAATAGTTAAAGGTATTAGGCTTATGTTGTTGTAAAGGCCCAAGAGGCCCAATTATGTTGTAAGCATATAAGGCTAACTTAAGCTTCTAGTCTATATATACCCTATTAAGGGTTCACTATAAAAGTTGACTTGATTATTCAGTAAAAATGAAGCCACTAGGGCTTTATCTCGTGGATGTAGGCCAAACCACGCAATCCCTTGTGTCCTTCTCTCTTTCTTACTTCCACTTCTCTATATTATTTTATTCTCATCTTTAACAAGAATATGATAAGTGAAGTAATCAAATGCTGATAGGTTTACAATGGTTAATCAACACAAGTTCACATAATATATCTTGCATCAGCTCTACATTCCTAGTATTAATTTTTCAAATTAATGTTAAGTTTGCAACCACAGACCACATAATGCTATTCCTCTTTCAAATGGCTAAACATTTACATAAAACTTTAGCAGTCATCTTTTCCTCGTCAGTAAAAACATACCTTTGAACATTGTTCTCTTGACAATACTTTGCCGCTTCATCTTCTGGCATATCAGCAAGATTCCTCTCTAACACACCACTGAAAGGAATAATTGGTTCACCCCCATGCTCCTGTACCCTGAGGATAAAAGGAATTATGTGATTCTTAGTCCTTTCCACAAATAGCAATTCATAAGGAAATTGAAGGAAATTAAAAGGCTTTGAGGGATGGGGGCCGCCCATCTGGCGCCGGGGGGGGGGGGGGGGGGGGGGGGGGAGGAGATGAAGGAGAAGAAAGAGATGAACTCACTTGCAGTTCTATCAAGATGTAAAGGAAAATATAGCAGAAAAATATTCCGTGTAGACAGAACACAAGAATGGTCATTTAAAGCAGGGGGAGAGGGGAGAAATAAAATTTTCTTTGTTACTCCTCTAGTGCTTTCTTGTTTTCCTTTTTTTAAACCATGGTTAGAAATATCCTAAATCTACCCCCACCCCTGCCCCCCGGGGTCTTGAACCTGAGACCCCCTTCTCCCTTAGGTAATAACTACAAAGTACCTAGAGAGGTGCCATTAGACCATTAAGGTCATTGGCCTTTAAAGCTTTATAAGAGTAAGCAATCATTACATCTGCTAGATGCACTGATGCAGTAAGCTCAGTTTAGCTAAAATGGCCAGCTGTGGAATTTGCTAAAATCATAATTAGGTTTTTCTTGACACAGACTCCACAACCACACATTAGTGTCATAAAATACTTCCCCATTGAGAGTCTGATTGTTTGCACATTAACTCCAAACTCAACGCCAGAGGGATTTATGATAGGTAGCCCACATTATAGAAAGTCAAGAGAGGATATAATTAAGACACATATCATGAAAGTCACAAATAGACGCACACAAGCAAAAAGCCAGACATCATGAAAGCAACAAACAGACGCACATCGGCAAAATAGACACACACAGAGAAACATAAAAACATTGGCTATGTAAAGTCAAGATACTAATTTATGGAAAATAAAGGATATACCAAGCATGAATCTTGGGCAAAAATTTGTTCTTTTTTCTTTGGTAATCTTTCTCATTCATGTTAACCTGCAGAGAAAATAGGATATAATTAAGATCACATTAGTTTTTTTTTCTTTGATAGGAAAACATAATCACATGCTTAGACAGATTAAACTAATGACCACATCCTCCATCCCTTATTTATCATCACTACAGTTTTCATCCTAAAAACAGCCAAGAACCAAAACATGGATATGACCCTGACTTCATTCCTATGATATTATACACAACAATATCTCTCTCTACCATATCTTAAAATCTCAGCAAATACAGAATGTTTTTCCCTTATTGGTCACCAGATAAGAGGCAGACTACAGAGTGAAATTTCTAGTTGTTTTCTACTAGTAAGACCAGAAACCCAGAGACTGACAGACCAATGTTGGACCACAGTGGCAGATCAGTTGTTAATTTATCTGGATTGAGGTGTCTACCAATATATTTACATATGGTGCAAAACTTAGGTAGCAACACATTAGGTTCCCCAATTAAAATTCAAACACTTGATAAAATTGACCAATAAAACACAAACATTGTAATCATTTCTAAAGACAATTCAATTCCATGCACTGCAACTAATTGGAGAACATAATGTACTGCACCTAATGTACTACACTTGAGTTTTACCCCATTATATATTTCAAAGATACATGATTTTTTTCCTCTCCTTCCTCAGTAATTCTTGATGAATACACTGTTGTTGAATTAGATTCAACACAATTTGAGAAGAGGATATTTTAAACATTTAAGAGTTTTGGGAGAAGTTAAAAACAGTTATAGTAGAAACGTGTACTCAAATTAAGAGATTTCAAGATACATAATTGGTAGTGGAATCATGGACAAACTTAAATTTCTCAATTTACTTTTTTTTATAGGGTAATAATTCTTAAATTGCTCAATTTATTTTTTTATAGGTAAGAATCATTTTAGTAAAGAACATTCTTTTAAAAGACTTTTTAAGTATTTCTATGGGACTAGTTTTGACAAAACAAAGAAATGCAAACCAAAAAAGTTTTATTACAATTATCTATAAATATATAATGATAAGTCCATAATTTTTTGATAGAAAACTAAAACTTGCATTGTACAAAATTGAACATGTGACCTCATCCACCACCCCAAGATTGTAGGAGGGGAAGAGGTCATTTGGTCCAAAGAACATTAGCTTTTTTTTTTATAGGTAAAAAGAAAGCTTGTATTAAAGAGAAAAAAAAAAAGGAAAAGTACAAGTTGTTCATGATGATGAACAAGAAGAAGGGGAAAAAAAAAAACAAACAGCACAGCCAAAAGAGAAATCAAGAAACTAAGCTAAGGAAAAACATAAACTCACGCTCTGTTTGTTTTAGCATTAACGTTTTCTAGAAAATTGATCATTTTCCAAAAAAGATTTTCTAGAAACTATCACATTTTCCTACGTTTGGTAATGGCCTAGAAAATGAGATTGAGAGCATTTTCTAGTGTTTGGTATGCTCAAATTTTTTATAACATTTTTTATAATTTAAAATATGTATAACATGTGTATTGTGTAAACTCAACTAATGTAATCAATATAAATAGTTAAAAAAAAAAAAAAAAAAAACTAAGTATGAATTTGGTTTTCAAATAAAATTTTGACAACAAATACAATTAAATAGTTCTCCAATTTATATAATCTTTACCACTCATCTTGCTCATATATTATGGATGGTAACATACATACACACACATATATATTAACCATATTTCGCATAATTCAAAATAGCTATAAGGTCCATTTCAAATAGTTCAAAATGCAAAATGCCACATAGACTAAATAGTTCAACTTGCAAAATAGTCTAGTACAAAGTGTTTGATAAATACCAAGATGCCAAATTGTCCAAACACTTGATTTATATTTGCTTTTAAGTTTTAAGAAGCGAAAAACTGGATTTAATGTTTTCAAATTTTCTATCAAGAAGCATTCTATAGTCAAAAACTCAAGGTTTAGATTTTTTTTTTTTAATTTTCTTCATCTTCTCAGCAAATAGTTAGTTGATTAGTTTATCATGTGACAAATCAATAAGAATGGACCCATAAGAGACTGCAAGGGCCGCCCTTTACTGACACCAACCAATAATTCCCTGGGTTGCACCGACACGGCATTTTTGCCAACGTACCGGTGTCCGACACGTGTCCGACACCGGTACCGGTACGACTCGCCGGACTCCGGTGTCCGAGCGGTGTCGTTTTTTTTTTTTCGCTTCTCCAACACGGCACCGACACGGCGCGGACACGGCCCCGACGCAGTGGACACGCCAGCAGTGGGAAAAAAAAAAAAAAAAAACTCACACAGCCCAAGCCGTTGATCTCCCTCTGCCCGCCGCCCTCTGACCCTCGCCGGAGCTACATCAGGCCGATCGGCGAGTCGGCGAGCTCCCTCTGTTCCTTCCGATCTCTCTCTCTCTCGGCGTGGACAGATCTGAGCTTCTCTTCTCTCCCTCTCTGTTTCGCGATTTTTTTTTTTTTTTCTTTTCTGCTGACCGCTTAGGACCTACTAACTGGACCCAGAAAATCTTGGTCCCAAGTGGGTCCTTATTCCACTGTGGCGTGTTATATTTATAACACCCAAACTACTTTTTTTTTTTTTTTTTTTCCACTCACTGTGTGTGTTATACCGTGTATATATATATATATATATATATATATTCTTTTTCTTCATTACTCAACCTTGTCTTATAAATTATAATGTTTATTATGAATTTAGTGATTTTTGTTTTTGTGTGTCTGCTTATTTCCTTTTATGTTTTTAGTTTGATATTGAATGTAGTCTATTTAAACTTTTGGTTTGTACTCTAAAAATTTTATGTGTGTTATTGTACTATGTTGGGTGTTAGTTTACTTATATGCAGTTAGTACATAATTTAAATTCTAGGTATAAACAGATTTTATATCTAAAAATATTAAAAAATATGCCTAAATATAAAATTTAATTAATTTATTTAATTGCCGTGTCCACGCCGTGTCGTGTCCTTGTTTTTCAAAACTTGCCGTATCGCCGTATCCGTGTCCGTGTCGTGTCCGTGTCCGTGCATCATAGATAATTCCAATCCACGGTGGTCTATTTTCCAGCAAGCTATCACAACAGTTGGAGGGAAACTTGCAAAGCCTGAAATATTGGCTTCAACTACTGTTGCACGATTTATAAGATAGTTGGGTTTCTCTCCAATGAAAAATATTCCCGTCTTACTTGATGAGGTTTGACAAGTTTGCTAATCTATGGGAAGAGAAGAGAGAAGAGACCAGAGAGAGAAAAAATATTGTTTCCCGCGAGCAAAAGAATAAGAGTTGTAAGCCACGCAAGACAGAGATTGTTTTCCAAAAAAAACTTCTGGAAAACAACCTATAGAAAATTAGTTTTATTTTTGTTAGGGTTTTCCATTGACTAAAAGATAGTTTTCCATTGACCAATTTTTTTTATACTACCAAACACTGGAAAATACCAAACACTGGAAAATATGGAAAACTTTCTTTACAGAATGTTTTCCAACGAATCAAACAGAGCGTCAGAGAGAGAAAAACAATCAGTAAAACCCCAACAACAAAACCACTCCAAAAGACTACGTTGGCGTAAAACCTTTAACTGATCCAACATCTTCTCATTATCCTCAAAGGAATGACGATTTCGTTCCAACCACACAATCCACATTAAACACCCTGGAACCAAATTCCAAATGTCCGAATTATGTTTCCCAGGCCACTGATGCCAACAAGATAACAAACCCGCCACTAAACGTAGCATAACCCAATGGATACCAAAAGCCTGAAGCATAGGAAATGAGTAACAGAACAATGAAAAAGAAGGTGATCTACCTACTCCCCATCACAACAACACATACAACACCAAGTAACCAACAGGCAACCCCTAAGCATTAGATTATCCAAAGTGAGGATCCGACCATATGCAGCTGTCCACAAAAAGAATTCCACTCGCCTAGGAATCTTTGGTTTCCAAACACCTTTCCAAGGAAAGAAAAAATTCGAAACACCCCGAATCGCATGGTAATAAGACCGGATGTCAAACTTACCATCCCTTTTTAGCCGCTAGCCAAGAGTATCACTCCCGAGGAATACAAATTTGGATAAGCCGGAGTAGAGAATAGGATGCAGCTAGTTCCCAATCTTCAAAAGCTCTATAAAACATTAAATCCCATACTCTAACAGTACCCCCTTTTGGAATCCACAAAGCATCAGAGATACAAGCATCCTTGATTGCTGAACACACATAGAGCTCAGGATAGAGACCATGTGCAATAACAACAAACAGACCAGCTTGAACATTAGCTTGAACAGCCCATCATTATTATTTT
Source organism: Castanopsis chinensis (assembly GCA_032878915.1). Taxonomy (NCBI): domain Eukaryota; kingdom Viridiplantae; phylum Streptophyta; class Magnoliopsida; order Fagales; family Fagaceae; genus Castanopsis; species Castanopsis chinensis. The sequence goes on along the minus strand of JAVQMG010000131.1, from coordinate 4,607,552 downwards.
TTTTGATAAGTAATAATGATTCATTGATAAAAAGAGCACCCCGCTATAATAATCTGATTATAAGAAAAGCCATTGGATAACTGACGAGATCTTTTTTTTTTTTTTTTCCTTTTTGGCTCTTAAGACCCATGCCCCAACACCCATTTACCATCCAGGCTGAGGCCAAGGATACTAAAGGTAAAAACTGTAAGTGTGCTTAAGCACAAAGCACAAGAAGCTTAGCCCTTTTTTGCCTCTAGAGCGGGGTGCGTATACAAAAGCAAGCTTTTCAAAAAAAAACAAATGTGAAATACAGCAGTCATATTGTAATGCTATTGATAATCAATGTTGATTTGTTATACAAAACTCAATTTTATGATATGATATCATACACCTAAGCTGACACTGACACCCCTTTACATACTAGAAGATGTAAAACTCCATGTAGAAAGACACTTCACAGACAGCTCATCTCATCAAAGGAGACTCAAGCAAGACGAACTTTCCCTAGGCCAAACAATCTTGAGATGACAATGATGATGGTCTTATGCGCAATGAGGATGGTTATTAAACATTTTAGAATTGCATTGCACTGCTTTTATTAGGCATTGAAATCATTACTTAACAATCTAATGCCAGTATGGTGATTAAATATTTTAGAATTGCATTGCATTGCTTTTGTTAGGCATAGAAATCATTACTTGACATTCTAATGCGAGAATAGTGATTAAATATTTTAGAATTGCATTGCTTTTGACCTTTTGTTAGACATAGAAATCATAAATTGACATTCTAATGCTTTTTGGCCTTTGCCTTTTGGGAATGTTTTGAGTCAACCATGTACTTAATGTCTTTATTTTAATCATCATATCAAATAACAAATATTATAGTTACGTAGATTTTGTAAAGCACAAGAGAAACATATAAACTGTTATATTTCAATTTTTTATATGATTAGTTGGTCACTTGATCGTTATAATGTCCGTTAATAATTATTTTTCAATTTTTTACATTATATTTTCAAATTTGCAATTCATTTCAATCAAGCATGTGCTTGAAGCTTGTGCTTACGCTGGCCTAGGTGCAAAAGACAGATCTATTATGAGAAAATCAAAGCTAACTTAGCCTAGGACCATTAAGAAAATTTATCTTAACATGAAAAGACAACTCACCAGGTATACAACCGGTTTTGCAGTAAGCAATTGAAAAGTATTCAATATCTCAATATCGGCAGCTTTCCAGTCCCCAAGACGGACATCTTTTCCATCAGTAATCCATGCCTTGACCTGTAGAAATTTAACAACACCATATTTGTGACACAAGACCGACTGTATGAAATGAATTTTTGTGAGTGCAAGCATGCTCAATTAGTGCAAAAATACATCTACAAAACCTTAAAGAGTCTGTGTAACGGGAAAAGGATTAAACAAAGATGCACTCAAGGATCAGATTTCATGCTTTAACAGAGAGTTTGATTTTTTTTTTTCCCTGGATCATGAAAGGAAATCAAATACCTTAACAAATTTTTTTGCTAACTCAAAAACTTTTACAATTGTAGCATCCTCTCAGGCACCATTGGTTCATTTCATGTTCTCAGTCGATGGTCTAAAGTGATCAAGGACTTGAGAGAACTCTCCCAATGATTACAACCCATTTCCATACCTTATCTGAGGGTTTTCCCATTCATGTATACATATTTTAACTATATATTTATTTGGAAAGCAGTGCAATCACATTTTATATGTAAATACTTACAAAGGGAAATAGAAATAAATGTGTTTGTACACACAAACTAAAAGTGAATTTACTACAGCTGTAAAATAATTCATACTTTGACTCAGTAATCAGTAGAGATACAAAAAAGCAACCAATATGTCTTAAACAAGCCTTGTACAGTATGGATAATATCTTCAGCTACTTCAGTGTTACCACATGACTAAAGGTTGCACATTCAAGTAAGCATTACTGTTTCCCGCTATCAAAACACAAACCTTTAGACAGAGCTCATGCTCTATTTTTAACTGCTTGTCATTGCTCCTCTTCATGCTTTTCTCAAGATCTTCTACTCTCCGTTCCATAAATTCAATATCCTACATATAAGTCACATGAAAGGCACATGGTTAGAAAAATTCTTCAAATATGGACAAATAAATAGGTAAGTTGGAAAGAAACAAAGGAGCAATACTACAGGGATATTGAACAAAGAAATTTAGAGACTAATAAAATCATAATTAGCAGAAATAACCATCAAAACACTAAAAAAGGCCAATGAAGAAATGCAGGTACAAATAATAATACCTACATTGAAAGTGGAATAAAGATGAGAAGGGTATGAACTTATCAAGTTCATGATACACTATAGGTTACTCATAAGATTTTTACTCATCATCACATATATGAGTTTGCTTTTATTACCTGATGTCATTTTGTGTATCTTATGAATCATACAAAAGACTTCTAAATAGCTTCAGCTAGCAACGCCATTATGCCCCGAGTTTCCAATGTCTAAGAGCTATACAACTACATATAAATTATAACAATTTGTTTCACAATCCTCATTGTTTGTATTCTAGGTCCTAGACTACCATGTGGAACCAGCAAAAGTAGGAGGCAAAATGACCAGCCATTATGGTTATATTTGCATATGTCAAAAGAGGCCAAAGACTGCAATGCAGCCAGCAAGGTTAGAACTGAGTAAGATTTCATCTTCTTCAAATAAGTTTTATAATTAACTAAATGCATTTTTTTTAATAGTAATGAAATTTTATTGAATAAACAGTCCCAACTACACGGGGGTTGCCCAACTACACGGGGGTTGTACTCAGGGAGCGGTACATCAAACTCTCAAACTACAATGCTCTTAACACATATATAAAAGTAAAACAGGGAACAAATTGAAAAGCAACACTCCAATCCAGCAAAGTAATACAGAAGAATTATTTAATCTTAAGAAAAGACCATTCACATCCCTCCAAACTTCAAGCATTCTGTTCCCTCCAAATACACCACATTCTGCAATTAACTATGTGAATTTCACCAAGAAAATCTTCTATAAAAAGAAAATTGAGCTAAAGTTCCATAACAGTTTATTTATATGGTCATCAAGAGTGCTAGAAATTAACTTTAGAACATATTTGGGCCTCCATATTTAGGCTTGAAATTAGTCAAACCCCATCCCAAGCTTAAGCATGCATACACAAATCCAACTTATATAGACAAGGACCCATACTCTTTTCTTTTCTTTTTTGATAGGTAATTGAAGTTTTATTAAAAAAAAGTACATTATGTTCACATTGCTGAACAATCTGTACGTGAAACAATTACATACTCTTTTCATTGAACTTTTATCTTGATTCGTAAATCAAAGAACAAGAAGACAGAATCGCCACAATCCAATGTTCTTTTATACTGCCATCAGTGCCATGAAACAAGTACCAATACCATTTAATAACAAACTGAGGGTGGGGGGCCCGGGGGGGGGGGGGGGGGGAAGGAATCTTCTAGCGGATATAGAATATGTTCCTCTCTTTTGCTCTCTTTAATATACTCAGAGAGTTATGCATCAATATGACACCAATCCCTCACCCATATCCTTGTCATGGCATCTCTCTTTCTCCCCCTCACACACACGCACACACATCATCATCATCATCTATACATCTCAAGGACACCAACTTTAGACTTTATTGAATGTAATATAAATCATAAATTCCAATGCAGGAATCCAGCCATGTTCTACTTGATTTGCATGCATTTAAAAACTATCGATGAACCACCGCACACCCTTGTTGCGGTGGTCACTCCACAAGTATAAATACTTGTGGGGTGTTGGGAGGAGGCAAGGGCCGAGGTCTAAGTCCCCAAAAGGGAGACTCACACACATACACTTAGATTAGACTACAGTAGAAATTCTATTTTGTATCCCAAAAAAAAAAAAAAAAACTATTGATGAAAGAAAGCAGTAGCGCTAAATACTAAACTCATGACTGATAGTCAATACAAGAAGATAAATAAATAAATAATGCATACCTTTAGCCGCAATTCTTCGCTAATAGTCTCTAAATCCCTTACAGGATCCACGGAGTCATCAACGTGGATGATATCTGGATCTTCAAATCCACCTAGAGGGAAAAAAGGAAAGTAGAAGTGAATATTACAGCAATGATATACTCAATAGGTGACAATTATAGGGCTGACATGTTATTTTAATTTTAAACCAAGCAGAAAACCAATTGCACAAATGGAAGCAAACATACAAGAATCAAGATCATTGAAAGACATAAATACAACAGAATTAACAGTAATATTTGTTAGGAATATAACCCATAGATATGTGATTCAACAAATTGGTAGAGCATGTACATTGTACAAGTATATGCAACAATCATACATGTACTATTCAAAATATAAGCTTCTTACGTAAAACATGGAAAATGCCATCAACTGCTCGGATATGAGATAAGAAATTGTTGCCCAACCCTTGTCCTTCATGAGCACCTCTCACCAGTCCAGCTATATCATGGATCTCCAAAAAAGCTGAAACCTGAACACGGAATTACATGAATATGTAAAAGAACAAGTTAAGAATTATGAACAAACATATAACAAAGTAAATAAAAACTTATTTATCCTTTTTTTTTATTTTCACAAATCCACATGGAAGTGAATATATCAGATTTTTTAATTATATTCTGGATGAATATTTCATTGACAGGTACTCTCTTACATGTAACACTGCCACCACTTTCCATCACCATTAGGCCTCTAAGAAATTAAACTTAACCTAATTGATTCAGAACGTGCAAGGTACTTTCCACTTTTCAATGACTTCAGATTAGTCACAATATGCATAGCTCATTTCAAAAGTCAAAAGCATGTGTCAGGAAATTTTCTAGATCCTTGTCTTAAAGTTTCAGTTCCTTTGTGATTAATTATTTAAGGAATTCATGATACTGGTACACTCTTACAATCTTTAAATCTGGGGTTCAGACAAAGTACAGAGAACTGCTTCCTTATTGTGGACACTTCTTGGCACCACCTTCATCATATCAAATCATTCACCAGAGAAATAGGGGTTTTATACCAAATATTCGTCCCTTTGGCAAATCATAGATTATATTGTATAGGCTACTGGTATTCAAAAGAAGAAGAAGAAGAAAGGGCCAAAAAAGATAAAGAAAGAGAACTTCAACTTCTAGTAACACCATATATTAAAAATATGGAAAATCTCTCAACTCTTTTTCCCTTTAGCCACTTTCACAATTTACAGGGTTTTTAAATGCCAGGATGACTCTAGGCCAAACGAGGGACCATTAACCAGAGAACTAATCAGGTCAGGAATTATCATGCATAAAGAGAATGCAGCATCCACTAGATCACCAGGTTTTTGGTAAATCTTACCTCACAGGAACTCAATAGAGGGCATAAGCTTAATAATGGGGAAGTGAAATTTATTAATCATGATGCATCATACAAATCTTCACTGTTGCGTACGGAGTTGAGGATTTCAAAACAAGAGATTTGAAGAAAAATTTCTAGTCTAAACTCAATTTTTTAATAGATTCATCTAGTATAAATTGATTGATACAAATTCTAACAAACCATGATGGATTTGATTTTTAAGGATTTTGCTCCCACAAAAACACTTGTGTCATGAACTTGAAATAACATGATACCTAACCATTTCAAATCTACATATTAATAAGGCCTAAGTTAAGTCCTTCTACAGATTCCATTAAATTGTACTTTTTATATATTTATTAAAACCATATAAACTAAAAACTGAAATCTGAATCCTTCTCTCCACTCCACATACTCCCATCAAATAAAATTAATTGCAGATAGTGTTTTTAATGAAATAAATAAGTCTTAATCCCTAATGCTAAGCATGTGTATATCAGATCAAGAGGATTATAGTTTTAATGGGGGGGAGGAAAAGAGGAGGAATATTCCAGCAACCCTTTTCTCCTCTTCTCTCCCCCCATCCAAACTTCAAGAAATGGAGTCACAAACCTCGCTCTTCGGCTTGAAGGAGCTGCAAAGCCATTCGAACCGCTCATCGGGGACATTAACCCGGGCCTCATTGGGCTCAATGGTACAAAAGGGAAAGTTTTCAGCAGGTATTGCCAGTTTCGTTAGCGTGTTGAAAAGAGTCGATTTGCCAACATTTGGCAATCCAACCTGAGAAAATCAATAAGACCCATTAAATATATGTACGTTAGAAACACATCAAAGTTCACAAACTTATTACACAGACTATAAGAAAACAATTAAGAAATAAATACAAAGCGATATGCTCAGAGTTAGTCCCATCATCATCGAAGCACAATGCTATACATTCAAACAAAATGAATAATAAATCAATAAAAGCATGAACTTGCAAGGACAATTCAGCATAACACCAAATTCAGAATAACACCATATTCAGAAAACTATAACTAGCACAAGTATCAACAAAGATGGTGAGTTTTCTGGGAAACCAAAAAACAGAGGCTAAGTGAATAATGAATCTGGAAATGGATTAGAAGAGGGAGCGTACAATTCCAATCTTGAGGTGAGATGAGAATCGACCAAGAATGGGTCGCTCTGCCGGTGCTTCCTTCGATTTCGAAGCTTTTGGAGGCATTGTTCCTGAGTTTTCAGAGAGAGAGAGACAGAGAGAGTGTGGTGGTGAGCGCAAAGCAGTGGCGGGAGGCAAAGGAGAGTGAATTTGAGCCTCTCTTCTCTTCTCTTCTGTTGTCTAGTGTTCTGCGAAAGGTTAAAAAGTACAACCCTAGTCACTCCACAGAACTCACAACTCATAAGCGATCAGGTCCTTGCGTTAGCACAACGCATAAAAGTAAAACCCCAGCTCGTTTGTTTTTTTTCTTTTTTTTTTTAAGAATTAAGAAATTAATAGAAATGGACAAAACCTTTATTTTTGAAAAAAGAAAAAGAAAAGACTTTTATATTTATACGCGCAAAAAAAAATTTATGGAAATAGGAAGAAGTATCTGGTGCACCCACTACAAGGAGCGGGCGCAAATGATAATTTTTGTAAAAATGTGACAATACATGATTATATAGGAGTCCTTATTTCTTTGGGGCAGAAATTAAAAAAAAAAAAAACCCATAAATACAATTATAGACAAGGGTAAATATAAGGTGGTAAATGGTGCTTTCGGTGCATGTATTTTCTCTCTCACATGAGAAAGGATCCCATAAGTGTAAATAGAAAGTGGTATATTGAGGTCTATCCTCATGTGAGAGAGAAGATATATGCATTGAAAGCACCATATATTTTCTTGTTATATAGAGAGAGGAAAAGAATTCAGAAAAATAAAGCAAGAGTTAATATGTACTAGAGGAGGGGAAGATTTTAGCACCTTTCTTGTTGTTTTAGCTTTTCAAATATGCCCTATTTAGGAGATGTTTTCTTTAGAAGTGTCATAATACTTATGCCAACCATTGAACTACCCAGTCATAACTTTTACATGCAACTGTTCTTTTTGTATGATTTTTGCCTACAAAATTGATAGAGTTGTCTTTTATCAAAAAAAAAAAAATTGATAGAGTTGTCATTGAATAAGAAAGATTCATATCTAAATGTGCTCATTTTTTTTATGAAAGTTTCACAATGAGATATTGGAGTCAATTAAAACTACTCAATTTTTTATATGAAAGTTTCACAATCAGATATTAGAGTTAATTAAAACTACCGAAATTTCATTGTAGGATTGTGAAATAGTATTTCTAAGATTAAGAATGTTTTGACGAATTGTTTTGTTACCAGCTATAAAAATTGAGAGGAACAATTTTATTATATGTTTAGCTTTCCACATTCTCACACCACACTTTCAACCAGAAGATAAAGACTAAAGAAACAGTAATGGAGCATAGGAGTGGTGGCATAGAAGCAAAACATGAAAAAGAGAAGGGATAAAAGCCAAATCCATAAAGAAGCAACGGAGTAGAATTTATATGGAGGGACAAAAATGTGTTTTGAACGTTCATTAAACCTTCCAATGAGCAAACTAGGGCGGTGGGTTGTAAAAATGTCAAGGAATTTTTGAAAATACTCATTATATACTTTTTCCATATTTATATATATTTTTAATAGATTGAGCTCCATTAATACCAAAATTGTATCTAAATCAAATGACAAATAATTTGTATAAGTAACTTTAAAAAATAAAAAGTAATACTCTTATTTTAATTAAAAAAAAAAAACCTCAACAATCTAACATTTTTACTTTTTTACTGTCAAATACCAAGGGCATATTAGGTAACTACTTTCGTTTTCTTTTTTTTAAGGGAAAAAGAAAAAAAATCTGTTTTCAAAATGAAAAACACCTTTAGTTAGTTGTTTTGAAAAACACATTTTTCAAAAACAAAATTCAGGATTTGTTTGGTAGTTGTTTTTGAAAAAATTGAATTTTGTTTTCTTTGGTTAATTTTTTTAAAAAATTATATTTATTCTAATTCAAAAACACGTTTGCTCCAAAGTATTTAAAATCCTTACACATGAAGAAATTCTAAATCAATTGTTTTGTATATAACATTCAAGCCTAAAACTTTAATCATGTAAGTAAGACTGAAACTATAACAATTATCAAGTGTTATAAAAGATAATCAATAACTAAAAAGTTTACTACACGGCATCAATGCCAGGGAATCCATTTTATCCCAAAAAAAATATATATATATAACGTGGCATCAATGATGCCTATTATTTGCCAACCTATGATCTGATCCCTATAAGCTACCATAGCTTCAGCGGCTTGATTAGTTAAATCAACTATGTGCAATGGCTCACCCAAATTATCCCTACCTTCACCTTCAATAGTAAGATTATCAATATTGAATTGAGTAAACAAGCGATCATTTCTTGTTGCCATTCGAATAAAGTTATGAATTGTAGGCTCTCATCACATTCCCTTGTCGACATGGTTTATAACGAGGCATCATTTTTAAGACTAAAAATTGTGCCTTTAAAACGCCAAAACATCTTTCAATTACATTATGAAGAGAGGAATGTCTATAATTGAAAAGCTCTTTAACACCTTCAGGACGATCCCCACCTCGAAAGTCTCGTAGATGGTATCTCTCAGCACGATATGGAGATAGAAACCCTAGTGTGCATGGATAACCAAAATCCACTAAATAATAGCCACCTAACAAAAATAATAATAAGATAGAGAGAAGTATGACATGGTGAATGGATTAAACTTGAACATTGTAAATATGTAAGTGAGGCAACAATATATCTTATCAAATGGAGGCCATGGGAAATTATTTTTTGACCTTTGAAATGCATCTAAGAATACTTGTGAGTCATTGGCTATACCCTCCCAACCCATGCAAACAAATGTAAACTTCATGTCAAAATCACATGCACACAATATGTCATTTTGAGTTCTGGCAATGAACTTAAGACAAATCAACAATGTCTAAGGCATCCTCCTATTTAAAATCTCATAAATGACAAATTGCAAATCAACTGGAATGTGAATTTGTAGGAACTTGTGAACTGTGTCTATATTAGATATCCAATAGCACTTCAAAAGGTTGCAAACAGAGAAACAATAAAAATTGAAAATAATCTAGCCATTAACAAGGAGATTCCTATTTAATTTTTTTCTCCCTATTTTTGTGGGGATTGGGCACAAGTAGAAAAATAAAAGTTAATCGGGACTTTTGTTTGAAATTAAGAATCCATGTCACAGATCAATAACTGAGATTGTTGTCTTGGAAATCGCTTATCCAGGTGAATACAGTACAATATAATGCAAATGTTTTTTCCAATTAGTATTAAATGTTAAGGTAGCAAAGTACAAAACAAAAAAAAAAAAAAAAAAAAAAAAAAAATGTTAAGGTAGCAACTTTTTTTTTTTGGGAAGAATTATGTTAAGGTAGCAACTGAATAAAAAATTAAGAACTAAATTTAAGTTGAAAGCAGGGTGGTCAATACCGTATCGGCCAGTGAACTGATACCGGTACACTTCTATTTTATACCGAAAAAAATACCGGCCGTACCGGCAAATTCCGTCCATATCGACCGTACCTAACCGAAACACAAAATGCTGTGTTTTTTTTTTTTTTTTTTTTTGTAATTATGGCAGTTTTTGTCTCTAAAATAATATATAATGAAAGTATTTTGTAAATAATTTCATTATTTCATCTAACTTTTGATCTCTCCAATTCTTTTACTTAATTTGGATTTGGTGTTTGAATTAAGAGTTCTATTTTCTTCTTCTTCTTTTTTAATTGTTTTAACTGCATCAATTCTAATCTCTAGTTGATCTTTAGGTTGCTGTATCAATCAGTACACAATAGTTGAAATGAAAGGTATTTATGAGACTAAAAGTTTGAGAGTCTGTGTGTGTATGTGTGTGTAAATAGAGATTTTGTGTGTGTGTGTATATTAAATATATAAAATAGCGGTAAACCCGAAACGGTACACCGGTATTGACCGGTATCCAAAATATATAGTATTGGTGGTCAAACCGGTACAGCTTTCGGTACGGTATTGACTTCCTTGGTTGAAAGTCAAAAAGTTACAATTGTATAGCCCCACATAACTACTTAGATTTGTGTCCTACCATTCTGACAGACCATATACCATTAATTCAAACCATTCTCAACGAAAACAACAACTACAAACACAAAATAGCAACAGTTTTTTCAAACCACATATACTGTTACATTCAAATCACATATACTGTTAATTCAAACCACCCAATAATTTTTTCTCACTCTATTCTTACTCTCACTTTTCTTTCTTTTCCAATTTTAGTTCACAATCTAAGCAAAAGTTTGTTCCTTTTCAACTAATGACCAAGAAAACAGGGGAGGTATGACGCAGGACAACCAGAACAAAATTGAAACAATAATAAAATAAAGGATATGATCTAGGAGTCAGCACCTAGGGTGGACCTAGAATCAGCACTAGACCAAAGAAAGATCAAAAGACCATTTTTTTTTTTTTATTCATCAAAATATCAACTATCTCCTTAAGGAATACAATAGATTGCTTATAAAAGATTACTAAACCCTAGTACTAATTGGCTAGGAAACCCTAATTGCTTTATTACGAAAATAACCTTACTTCCAAATTAAAATATTAATAGCCTAATAAACTACTAGGAACTAAATAAAAATACAATTGACTTGCAAACATAAATAATACAAAATAAAAATCTTCTTGCGACTCTCGCATCATTCCCCTCTGGTTGGAGAAAACTTGACCTCGAGTTTTAAAGCATTGAAGGATTAGGATGCTGACAAGTAACGCTTGCTTCAAGTCTGGAATTACCTTAGAGAGCATAGGGAAAAGAAAAACCTTGAATTCTACCACATCAAACTCATTTGGAATAACAAAATTAATCTGTGGAATCAGTATAATCTCGTCTTAAACCTTATGAATTATAGGAAGCACTGTCATTCTAACCTCTTTGACTTCACCAAGATGTGGATCTTCAAGAACTATGGAGGGTTGATCAGAAGCACATTCAACAACTTCAACTTTCACATCATATGCACCCTCAAGCTTGATGGGTAGTCTTTGAGTGGGTGCCATTATCTTTTCTAGCTAGGCATTAATCCTAGTGATTATTTGCTCCCCCATTTCCACGAAATAGGTAAAACATTCTGATTTGTCTTTCTTACAATAGCAAAAAGTGAATTGAGAAAATCCAAGAAAATGTCTTCACTTTCACTTATGACTAGACTCAAAATTTTTTCCATGGTTGAAAGTACAGCAGGTGGATGGTTAGACCTAATCATCTTTAAGAAACTTTAAAACATCTCAACAGCCAATGTATCACACTCAAGATCCAACATCACCAAGCATAACTTGACCTTTGCAATGGTATCAAGAATTGAAGTCACCTTCTTATAAGAGCAAGTAGACACATGAGACATATTTTCAAATGCTGCCATAATCAACTGAAATATTTCCTTCATTTGCTCATCCTCATATAGGGCATCTAGTGCTGTTATTCTTATAATCTCAATAGTGCAAGATACAACTGAAATCTTCACATCCATTTTAGCATGTCTCAAAAGTTTATTATTGATCAGAGCCTTTACTGAGGGAAAAATTGCACCTCGCATTGATTTGGATGGTACTTGCTCCACGTATGCCAACAAATTTTCAACTACATCAAGAAGAGTAAGGAGATCATCAATGGAGGAAGGAGGGTTAAGAAGTCTATTCCTAGCCTACTAAATTTGCTTCTCAAGTTCACTATGAAAGGAAGCCATTTTTTTTTTTTTTGTATACACGTAAAAATTATATTGACAATATTTCAAACCGACAAATTAAACCAAAAGAAAGAAACTTCAAACCCAAAGTGGAGTGGCCCACTTAGGGTTTATGGGTTGGCTTTGTAAGTGAACTCACGTGTCTGCCTTGTCCTGAGGTGACTAATAAACACAAACAGCAAAACTTCAAAACGCAATGTAGACTCAGGTGAGGCTCACACAAGAACAGCAGTAAGCTTTGGTCAGATCTACATCGAAGTTTGGTCCAGCAATGGCGTACAAGATGAAAGGCTTCTAGCGGTGCAACACTGACAAATAGCAGGATTGGGCTTGCGGGTCGACGGAAATGGTCTGGCATCAATTGGAGCAGGTAAGTAAATGGCGGTCTGAAGGCTGGATAGTCGTCGTGGTGGCACTGGACAACGAAATTGGAAGTTGTCGATGTGATGGGGACGCTGCTGGTGATGGAGGCTGATGACGACGCTGACTTCTTGTGGATATGAATTGTGACTTGATGGGATGAGAATCACAACAATGAATTTTTTTTTTTTAAATACTTTTTAAGTTCATGACTGCAGTGAGGCTTCAAATAGATCGGTGTTTGCTCTGATACCAAAATTGATGCAGGACAACTAGAATAAAATTGAAACAACAATAAAATAAAGGGATATGATTTAGGAGTCAGCACCTAGGCTTGGCTTGGAGTCAGCACCAAGTGGGAAAACCACTAGAAGTTAGCACCTAGGGTAAACCTGGAGTCAGTATCAGACTAAAGAAAAGACCAAACGACCATTTTTTCATTCATCAAAATATCAACTATCTCCTTAAGGAGTACAATAGATTGCTTATAAAGGATTACTAAACCTTAGTTCTAATTGGCTAGGAAACCCTAATTGCCTTATTATGAAAATAACCTTACTTCCAAATTAAAATATTAATAGCCTAATAAACTATTAGGACCTAAAACATAAAAATACAATTGACTTGCAAATATAAATTGTATGGGCAATACCCTCCTCCAAGTCCATTTGTCTATAGAAGCCCATTGCATCGACGCCACGTGTAGATCCTCACACTGATCAGACTCTCGGGCTCATTTCAGGCAAGTTTCCATGCTTACCAAAAGCCCGAGGCTTAAGAATAAAATCATTAACAGCGTGATCAACAAAGGTGAAGTCACACCACCTCCAAGGAATACGTCCCCGAGCAGGTGGAACTCAGAGTGCACGGCATCACTAGGGAGCACCCCTGCCTAGCATTGAATCTACCAGTGGAGCCAATTCCAATGTCACTGCTACCGTCTCCCATTCAACACCAAACTCCCACTTAAGAGTAACGGTATTGGACCTCCCTCCTATTGCCTAGGGAATGGCTTTGCCGGGCATCAGATCTAACAGTAGAGTTAGTTCCAATGCCACCATTACCTTCTTCCACTCGCAATTAAGCATCCACTTAGAAGAAACAATATTGGACCTTTACTCCACTGACCAAGAAAATGATCATTGTCATCCCACTAACTTTGATTATAAATAAGCAAGGGAGATTCAGTCGGTAGAGGTTGGCAATTGGGGAGAGGAGAAGCTCTTGAGAAAGAAAGGAAGAGTGATCATAAGAACAGACGGAGCTTGGGTACCTGGGCTGCCGAACATAAGACTACTCAATGTAGGAAATCCAAAAGCCCACAATACAAATAGATTGTGAGCCCAAATACCTTTCAGGCCCATCAGCCATATCTGGGTGTACACATAAATAATACTAAATAAAAATCTTCTTATATCTCTCGCATCAAAGTAACACTCAAACAGGGGAGAAAACATGAATGCAAGACACACGGCTACACCATAGAGCCCATAAGCATACCAACACAGCCAAAGCAAACCTGAAAACCCAATATCCTAAACCAAACACACTTTGAAAATGCCCATTCTGAATAAACCCATATTCAATGCACATACAGAAATTGAATTACATAAAATACATAGCAAACTTCAAGCAATTTCATAGTAATCCATGAACAAAGAAAAAAGGAAAAGACCCATACCTTTGAGTGATTGAGTCCCTAAATTATGAAATACTTCCCCAAATTTGAGATCGCACAGACCTGCTACATCACGCACAAAAAAAAAGAAAAAAAAAAAAAAAAAAAAAGAATAGGAGAGTGAGATAATGAATAGAAAAGGAATAGTAGAATCTAATGAAAAACAAGAGGCAGTCATGAATGACAATTTGGTGAAGACCATTCACTTACCTTACAAGTGATTCTCTCAATCAAGGTTTTTTCTGTGAGGAAGATGGAGGCAGTGGAGGCGTAGAGGAAGATATAAAGGGTTATCAAATACGTTAGGCACTAAAATATTGAGTGAAAAAAAAAGAAGCGCGGGAAAAGCTTTTGTCATTCATGTGGGTCGAACTAGTGCGCTAATTCATTAATAGGTTGTGTTTTAAGCGTGTTTTACCGTGTTTTCTTAGGTGAGGGAAAACTGAAACAGCTTAAGACTAGTTTTTAGTTTCCTTCACAATATGAAAATTGAATATAGTTTATGATTTTTGCCAAAAATAAGTTACCAAACGAGTTTTTTGCCTTAGTAAACAGAAAATTGCTTTTAAAAATAGAAAACTAAGGAAAAACGGTTATCAAACATACCCTAAGATTTTTTTTTTTTACAAACTCATTTGTATATACCTATATATTCATGTATATTATTTATATATGTGGTTTAAGTTTATATTGAGTTCTTTGATTAGTTTTCGTTTGGGAGGAGGGAATGGAAAGGAATGAAAAGAATAATTTTAAAATATTCTTCCATTCCCTTGTTTGGGAGTTTTAATGGAGAAAATAGAAAGTTCAATTTTCTGTTTGAGAGTTTAAGCCCTCGTTTGGAATGAGGGAATGAAATTAAATGAAAAAAAAAAAATTATAATATTCTTCCATTTCCTTATTTGGGAGTTTTAAAAGAGGGAATAAAATGAAATGGGTAGGAGGGAACACTCATTCCTCTCTATTCCCTTAAAACCTCAAGTTTTCATTCCCCCCAAAATTAAGAGGAATGAGGGGGAATGAAATTAGATTTAATAAACTTTTTTTTACTAAATCTCCCATAATACCCTTATATATTCAACTCTTTATTTTAAAATAGAGGTTTAATAGTAATATTGTTATAAAATGATTTCATTCAATTCCCTGTATGTTACTCCTAAATAAGATTACTTACATTTCATTCATTTTCATTCCTATATTTTAAAATATTCAATTAAGGTTACTTAATTCCATTCCATTCCATGCCGTGAATAAACTCCAACTTCTTTGGCATTATTCCTCAATATTCCCACCCTTCTTCTTTTTCTGACTATTTTATATTCTTTTTCCTTACTTAAATACATTCCATTCCATTCCATTCCATTCATTTCTATTCCCTTATGATCATTCCATTTCATTTCATTTCATTCTCTAATGAACTACCAAATGAAGCCAAGTGAGAGGGAATGAAATGGATAGCTGTAGGATATGAGGTACAGAAGAGCTCATTCATAAAATAATCAATTCTCACATATAAATCTCCCACCTCTTTTGGAATGCACTTTAAGATCATTCCCTCTCAGTGGAAAGCATAAGATGGTAGAGTTCCAGGAAGTGGGCTATTTCTTTGGTACATTCAACATGTAATTGTCAAGCCGTATCTGTAAACCGTTGCCTTCTTTTTGTTGATCCAGTCCAAAATCCCACACTCTCACGAACCTTCTCAATGCATGATCCAATAACATTCAAACCATCTTGAACAATCAAATTAAGAACATGTGCTGCACAATGCATATGCAACATTGATCCACGCATAACAAGGGTACTACGTTGAAGCTTGTCTAGTATAATATTTATAACTGCATCATTGGTACTGCAATTGTCCACTGTCATAATAGATAACTTCCTATGAATGTTCCATTCCAACAAGGTTTGTAAAAGGATATCAGAAGGCACTTCTTTTGTATGTGGAGATAGCACATAAATAAACCTAGAATAATAAATTTAAATTATTATAAGTAACAGTGAAATAAGTTCATACAATATTTGAAAAAAAATTTAAATAAAAAAATGAATATATACTTAAAAAAATGTACCTCATAACTCGGCTTTGTAATCTCCAGAAATCATCAATGAAGTATACAACCATGATGCCGAAGTCCACATATCAGTGGTAATAGCAATTCCACCCCGATTCTTTTCTATTTCGTGCATTGATTTCTCCCTTTCATGATCATAGATGCTCATAATGTCCTTCTTAATTGTGTTCCTACAAACCATCTTGAACAATGGTTGAAGAGAAGTTGAATATCTTCTAAAGCCAATGTGATCAACTATAGAAAGGGGATACTCATGCAAGATGATCATACGTGCGAGTTCTTTTCTTGATTCATCTTGATCAAAATGATAAGCATTCACTCCTGCCATTGAGTCCACGTTATGTTGATCCCTCACCAAAATTTTTTGTTTCATATCCCTAATGTCCTTACACTTTTTCCTAGGACATATTTTTAAGTAGTCATGCAAATGTTTAGTACCATTTTTATAGGGTTGCACTCAGCTTTGTCTTTTCCATCAACTTTCCTTTTCTTAGATTCCACACAACTATTTCAACCTCCCTCGTTCATAATCTCATTATTATTTCATTTCTGGCGTTCATCTTCATATACCATTTAGACTCCAAACTTGAAGATTACTTACATTTCATTCATTTTCATTCATTTCCATTCATAAATTTTATAACATCCAATCAAAATCAAAGTTATGACAATAAATAAGTAAAAATCACATTATAAAAAAATAAGTTGGATATAAAAATATTATGATATATACCACATTAACAAAGATAAAATCTTTAAGAGTAAGTTTTAAAAACTTAACTCTATCACATAGTAAAGAAAAAAATTTGGATATAAAAATATTAATATAACCGAATATATACTAAAACAACTACTGTGAGTTTGAGAATATAAAAAAAAAAAAAAAACAACAACAAAAACAAATATAACAGTAATTTTATTCCATTCATTTCTATTAATTTCCTTACTTAAATACATTCCATTCCATTCCATTTCTTTCCACTCCCTTATAATCATTCCATTTTATTCCTTTATGAACTCTTAAACGAGGCCTTAATGAATCAATACCATAATTCACCTAATTTAATCTGTAACACGAATTCAATCATGTTTGTAGAAATGGGTATGTCTGTATGTCCCTTTTGTTGAACAATAATATATTATACTTTTATGTATGTACTCTAATAATAAAATAATTATTAGGATTAAATAATCAAGTTTAATTGTGCTCTTAAATGGACTAGCATCGTGATGATGGGAATACCTTCCATTGATGTTTAATCAATTCATGCTACATTTACTTATCAACAACAACAACAACAACAACAAATGCATGCTGCATATAGATGACATAACCTGAGTTTTAAAACTTATTGGGTAATTTTAGACAATGTTCTTATTATTTGCAGCTTCCATTTTACATCCTTACCATTAAAAATTTGAAGAGTTTCCTTAATCTGCGTAGAGTTCAGTACAACAAAATGTATTTTTAGTGATAAAAATTAATAAGGAAATATTTTTCGTTACTAAAAATACAGATTTAGTGACGAAATATTGATTTCATTGCTAATAATGAAAAAAATTATAACATTTAGTGACAAAAAGTAATTTTCGTTGCTATTGGTGATCTGAAATATGGGCACCAATGGGGAAAAATTTGGCACGAACTTAATTAATCTATATATAATGTTGATTAAAAACTGGCACAACATCCCCCATCCCTTCTTTCTCTTCCCACCAAAAGAAATGTGGTTATTAGGATTTACTTGATAGCTAAGTCCCGTATTGGTGTTTATTGTTTAAAATTCAAGTAGAAAGTTCCCAATTAATCATTTTGTTCTAGATTCACATTGCTTGTGTGTCGTGTCGACTTTGAGATTTGAACAAGAAGATGATCTTATGCTCGCTTCTTCTATGCTTCCTTGTATTCCACTTATGGAAAAAAGAAAAAGAAAAGTAGAATTGTATACTACAACAAGGACACACTTGATACATGCAAGGCAAAAACAACATTTTATTCTTTACATTTTGAGGTCACAGTCGATTTGGTCCCCATATTTTGGTGATAGTCAATTTGGTCTCTGTTATTTTCAGCTTGCAATCAATTTGGTCCTTATTGTTAACTCACTAACAGAAAATGCCTACATGAGAAATGATAGGTACACATGTCACACTTGAAACTGATGTGGCAAATAGAATATTAATAATTATTTGAAAATAACACATCAACAATTAAAAGATTTTAAAAAATTAAAAATATATATTTACTCTTTTTTTTTTTTTCCATTACATTTTCTTAGATTTTGGTGCAAAAAAATAAAAAAAAAAGGCCGATACAAAATAACCCAAATCAAACTCGAACTTAACTTGGATGGTTTAGAAATTGTTCTCTCACAATTCACAAAACAACAAGATAATTCGATCGAAATGTTCGTTGAAAATCCCAAAGGGCATAACAATCCTCCAAGTGTACAGAGTGGTTGTTGCTTACTAATTTGTCCACCGTTGATATTGTCATTGAATCTCCATGAACGCTGATCTGAGTGAACCTAGGAGAGAGAGATAGAGATGAACTGAAATATGTTTTTGGGGATATAGATGGGTGTTCTTGAGCTTGAAAATCCTCTAAACTGATCTCATCTCACAATTGAAGTTTGGATTTGATATGGGGCTTAGTGCTATTTACTTGGGCATGACTTGTAGGAATTTTGCTTATTAAGTTGTGTTTTGCGCATGTAATTCACTGTTTGGGTTTGATGATTTGGTTATTTTGTATGTGTTTATGTCTTGGAATGTTTGGTTGCTAAGGCTGCGTTTGGTTATGTGTAAAATATTTTCCAGGTGTAAAATAATTTCAAGTAAAGATATTTTCGGGAAAGGAAAATATTTTTAGATGTTTGGTGGCATTTTAAAAAATACTTTGGAAGATATTTTTAAGTGTTTGGTAACATTCTGAAAATGTAAATTTTCTACTGATTCTCACATTTTCTCAACCATTTTCTCACATTCCAAACAAATTTTATAAGAGAAAATTGCAATCCATCGACTTTTAAACAAACAAAAATCAAAACAAGCAAACCATTCGGTCAAATTGAGAGAAGGAGGTGAGATAGGGAGGAGGACGGCGAGACAGGGAGGCGAGATCGCGCATCGATCTCGCCCGGCGCGACGTCGACGACGCGAGATTAGCAACTGTTTGAAGTCTCCTTTATTACAATGAGTGGGTAGTTCAGTTGGGTTAAGCAAGTTTTAACGTGAGGAGTTGCTGTGTTTGGAGGTGGTGGATCGGAGCTTGCTATGAGGAGTGCGTGTGAGAGAAGGAGGTTTTCTGTCTGAAGTGTGAGGAGTGCGTGTGAGTCTTGTTTTCGGTTTGAAGTGAAATTAGCAACTGAAAAGATTTTCCACCCTGTGAAGCTTATTTTTCGGTCAAACTGAAAACATTTTTAGTTTGACCAAATTTTCCAGACCAACCAAATACTTTAATTTACGGAAAACAATTTTCGAAAGTGATTTGAAGTCAAAACAATCACACCCTAAAATGCAAGAAAAGCTACTTACCGGTTCCTCATAAAAAAAAAAAAAAAAAAGCAAGAAAAGCTTTTTTGTTAATTTTTATGATTTAAAATTTTCAACCATTCACTTGTTGACGTGGTATTTTCAATTAATTATTTTTTATTATTATTATTTTATTAGCCACATTAATTTCAATTGTGCCACGTGTACCCACCATTTTCCATGTAGGCATTTTTCAGTTAGTGAATTAACGGTAATGACCAAATTATTTGTAAACTAAAAATAACAAGGATCAAATTGGCTATTACCAAAATATAGGGATCAAATTGACTATGACCTCAAAATGTAAGGACCAAAATAGTATTTTTACCTAAATGCAAATAAAAAGAGAAAAACTAAAATAAAATTGTAACCACATTTTTGGAGTGAAACTTTTCCCTCATTATTTTTAACTCATGTTTGAATGATGGCCAAGAAGGATGTGTGAGAAGTATATTTTACCTGTTACCAATACTCCTATAGGTGTTATACTCCTCCAAACCGAAGACGCATTATTATGCAATAGGCTTCAAATGGAGAAGGAAAAAGTTTGGCTGCAAAGTCTAAACATGTCTTGAGTCCTAAGTTTCAGCTTTTAATAGGTTGATGGCGTGTGTCCCTGTCACATGCAATGCACACCAAGTGAATCGTATGCACTACACGTAACAAGAATACATGTATGTCATCTTCTTATTGGGGATTGAAATCTAAGACTCTAGGCATGTTTGGAGCCAAATTTTATCCAATGAAGAAATCCTACTACAAAAATTTTTGCTTTACATGTCCAGCAAACAAAGTAGAAGGTGCTAATTTTAAAAATTTTGTTTTAACCATTAGAGCTTTATCATAAAGAATTTTACAATCTTAATATAGACAAAAGCCCGAGCCACTTCTAATGAGTTTACTATAATGTCTTGGCAAGGAAAAATATTTTGAAGTGTCAAGGAAAAATATTTTGAAGTTTTAAGGAAAATGATTTACAGTGGCCTCATAAGAAGGAGAGAAAAGAGGGATATGTGAATTAATGTACGAACAAAGAAAGTTCTAAATATTATGACGTATTTTTACTTTTTTCTTTTCTTTTTGTACATATATTTAATGATTCAATAGTTACAACAACCGAATTGGGAAATTTAAACTCAAAATAGATATGTTGCAAATATCAAGATGCGCAAATTGAGTTACAATACTCTTAACACTTCAATTAATGTGTTATTAGAAAGATAATAAGTGCAAATTGTTAAGATCTTAGTAGAAAAAGAAAAAAGAAAAAAAAACCAATCTTATAGAAGGTCATTAGTATCTAAACCAGCTATTACATTAAAAATAACAGAAAATTTTCACAAGTAACCTTTTTTCTTATTAACACAGTAGGAGTAAATGCTTCAATTTCTTTTTAGGGATGTCAATCTTTTGGTTGGGGGGGGGGGGGGGGTGGTTAGGGGGTGCCCAATCCCCTCTTTGAGATGATAAAAACCTTGTAGGGAACAGCAAGATAGAGTGAGTTAGAGGTATTTTTCCATCATTAGTGACATAGCTTTGATAAAAATGAGAAAAAGAAAGGGAGTAGCCATGAGAGTTCTAAGAGAAAGAGAAAGCGAGTGTTTTGATAGAAGACAATCAAATATTTAAATATGTATAAATAAATCAATTTAAATATATATATATATACACACACACACACAGATTCATCAAATAAGGGAGAGATTTTGGGATTCTAACACAAATACATATCACAAAACTCCACTCAAAAGTTATAATAACTGTTAAGAGAGGGTGAGACACGTTATACTACCCATAATACGCTCTTTTAAGCAATGTGGGATAACTAATATTTTTTTTTTTGAAAAATAAACACACACTCGAGGTAAAAAGTTTTAATTGATCAAAGACGGGTAAAGATTTTAATATTTATCTTAATCTTAGCACATATTTATTAGTTTATAAAAGGTGTGTTTGGCTTTTGCTTAAATTTCGTTAACTTATTTACATAGTGTTTATCAAAAGATATGATTTTTGGTAATTTTTATGTTAAATGTGTTATAAAAGCTAAAAACTAGTTATTTATTTAAATTATTGATTAGAGTTGAGGCAAAAAGCAAAAAGAATTTTTTTTAAGAAAATCCCAAATGCATTCAAAATACTTCATACATGCTTAGAGTTTTGTAACTTAAGTAACATTTCTCATTGTTTCAAATGAAGACATCTAAAGTTTAAATTTTCTTCTTCCAATTGTCAAATTAAAAAAAAAAAAACCCTTCATTTGCATGTTAAAAAAATTTCCACCAATTTTGGTCTCGTAATTTCACATCCGTTGTCATTGTTAGTCCTCATCAATTTTGTTAAAAGTTGTCATTAATAAGGACTAAGTGTGACAACAAATGTAAATTTACAAGATCAAAATGATAAAAATGTAACTTATAAAACCAAAATAACAATTCATCAAACTTATAGAACCAAAATAACAATCTAGTCAAGTCTAAGGTATTTCAAAATTGATTAAGTTGGCTCCTAATCATCGCAACAAAGAGGGAGAAAATGAGTAATAGTTCATTTTGAAATAACTTGAACCTAACTAATATTGACAGAATCCAAAAAGACGTTGACTATATTTTACAATTTTTGCCCTGAAAGAAATATAATAATTTCATAATATTAATTTATTTTTTTTTATATAGTAAACTTGCAATGGGAAAATGAAATGAAACTTAAAAAGATGTAATTTTTATGTTTGCTCTAAGTCTAAATAAGGAAACTTTTAGCCATGTTTTGCACGTGTCAGGTTCTTATTGGTTTAAAAATGACCCAAGGATTTGAGAAACCTGTGTCAGCAGAATAGACACCCATGTATGCATATCATCAGTAGGATCCTTGTATATATCGACATCGACCAATTTATTTCACGTTTTGCTTATCCTTCATCTCATCCCCTGTCGTTTGGTCTCCAATCCCATTATTCTTAATTTCTCCGAATTGCAGTGTCATTCTTTCAATTTCCTCACTTTTCGGCAAAATTTTCGAGGTAATAGTTATATTAATGTAATTCATTGACTCGTTCAATAATCGCATTGACTTCGTGGATTTTCGATTTTTTTTTGTGTTATCAAATTGTGGTTTTTTTTTTCTTAGGGTTTCGAAAATAATTCTGAGAATGCTTGAATTTATTCAAAGATTGATTTTTTAGCCCCAAATGTTTAATTTTTTGCTCTCAGAATTAATGGGGTTTTACTTGTTTCTGTAAATAGTGCTGAAATGTTTGCATTAATTCTTTTCTGTTTATTATTGAAATTTCATCAAAATTCAAAGAAATCAAGCTCAGATTGAGCTAAATATTATAGAATATTGAATCCCATATTTGGTTTTTCTATTATGCATAATTTATATTCCTGACTGTTGACTTTTTATTTTTATTTTTATTTTTTTTATATATGGATTTAAGAACTCAAATTTTTGTTGTTATTCCTACATTTAATCTGAAATTTATGTATGTGTGTATTCAATTTCATTATTTGAAACAATTTGAAGAATGGGACATTGGGTTTTCCCCAGCAATAAAAGTTGAAAAAGATTTCAGACTTTAGGGGCTTATGAGGTTTGTGTTGGTTTATTATTATTATTATTATTATTTTTGGCCAGTTTTGTTTCAAGACTTGTTAAGGTCGGAGGGGAATTCGCTAGTCCAGTTAGGGCTGGCTTCGTTTATTCAAAAACGGCTCTAAGAAAGGAAGAAGGTTGCATTAACACTAGATGGGGCAAAGAATGCGTGCAGGCCTGTCCTAAGTTCTTGATTGCGTCTCCTACGTTTCACGGTGGTCGTGGTGCCCTACCTTCAGCTGGTGGGCATCCGGCGGATCTCACCTTCCTTGCCGGTGGAGGGTGCTAAAAGTCACACCCGATTGATCTAACTTTCCCTGCTCATAGAGGGTGCTAATACCTACATTGAATAGGTTTCTTTTGGTTTTTGTACTGGTTAGCTTGCACGCCATATATACAGTCATGGTTACAGTTAAGCAGGTTGAAGATGACAATTTGGTTTCAAAAGTTGCAATCCCTGAGCAATTGAAGTGTCCTCGTTTCTGTTTTCGAGGTCAGTACAGTTGCGATCTAACCCTTCTTGTTAATATATTAGTAAGCTGTAACGATTCTTAGATGTTTAAAGTTTTTAGATTTCATGGCCGTTTCTTCTAGTATATTCCTGCTTTTGTTCATCACGGGGACCTGTATCTATGATATTCCACTATTTTTATTTTTGTAATTTTTTATCAAAATGCTTAACCTTGATTAGATTTTTTTGTTAAGTTTTTTTTGCTTATAATCAAACACTTATATTTCTGTCTCCATTAAATTCATAAGACATTCTATGAAAAATTGGGGACCTGAAAAAAAAATGTGGACAGCCAAATGTAGGCATAGTATGATTGCGTTCCATTTATTCTTTTGTTTATAAATACTGGAATGATCACATGTTTAAATTTGTTTGTAATCTCTGAAACAAGCAACTTGATCTTTTTATAAGAATATGTTTGGATTAATGTTTTGAATTTAATTGAACTGGGAAGTTGTTTAGTAATGGTGATTAAAAAGAATATAGAATGATTATCATATCAGCAGTGCCGATGGTGTTATTGTGGGGGACTGCAATGATGCCTCAATGGAAGGGAGTGGTGGCTGCAATAATGCCTCAATGGTGTGGGGGTGGTTCCACACAGTATGTCAGAAGGAATATTTGATGTTTGGGAAATGTGTGGAATCTAAAATTTTTGTGAAATTCTATAATTTTTGTAAATTGTATACCATTGTTTCTTTTTGGTTCTGGATACAGCTAAAGTGGAAAACAAAATAGGGCTGTTGCTTTTTACTGAATTATGTTATATTTGTATCATGTAATTCGAGTTGCTTTTATAAGGATCACATGAGCATTATCAATGCACTTGTGCTCATCTACGTCCTACTAAAGTAGTCTTGTCTCTTTCCTCAATCATTACTTAAAATATATTCTTAAAATAATGGATTATCTTGGAGGAGTTAGCTTTGGGGACATCAGATTATTTCAGGGGATGGTGTGGGTTGGCTTAGTTTGTGGATGTCTATTGATTTTTTTTTTTTGTATTGTACTTCTTGATTGCTTGTTTACATGGTTTTGTTATGTGAATTATGGGAAGTCATAAAGTTGTTTATGTGTCTGTATTTGTTGGGTTTATAGAATATTGATTCTCTCTGCAGAAAGGTTGTTTATGAAACATAGGGTAGATGCTTCTGCAATTAAAAACTAGTTGACAACTTAACAGTTTTGATGAGGCTGCTGTCATTAAGAGTAGTGAATAATTATATTGCTGTATAGTTGGTACCAAACACAGGTGCTTTCTTTCATTTCTTCTGTTTATTTTTAGGAGACACCGTCATGGAAAGTGGGTGCCTTGAGTTGAAAATTGGTTTAAACTTACAGGAAAATATATAAGAATGGTGGTAGGTAAACAAAGACGTAATTGAATCTATTCACAGATTATAGTAACTGTATATAGTAACACCACTTTATATCTTAGTAGTGATGGATGAACTGAATTCCATATTTGTTTTCTTTGTTGTTAATTTTTTTAAGGAAAATTGTTTATGTGCTTAGTGTCATTTATTTTGTTACCGCTCCCAAGCCCAGAAAAAGGAGGAGGATTGTGGTGGTTGACGGCCAACGTATAATTTTGTCATTTTATTATGAATGAATCCACTGTTTTTAAAGAAAATGGTGGTTTGGTTTATAAATCTTGGGATTAGGGGTGTGCAGAAAACCCACCAACCCACCAAACCCAACCCAATCTGCCGGGTGGGGTTGGTTTTTAGGGCTTGGTGGGTTGGGTTGGGTTATAATTTTTTTTTTTTGTAGCGGGTCGGGTTGGGTTTGGGTCATAAAATTACAAACCCGCCAAATCCGACTCTACCCACCCATATTTTAATATTTATTTAAAATATATTATATATTTAATAAATATTTTTTTTAAGTTAAAACCCAGCTGTAGAGCACTTCATCGATTCCTACAAACATATATAATATAAAATCCTATTACTTTCTTTAATATATATTTAAATATATTATATAATTAATAAAAAAATATGGATTTAATTTAATAATAATAAAAAAATAATTGTCCAACTCATGCGTTCAACTCGACCTAACCCGACCCATGTGGATTGGGTTGGACATATGTGATGGGTTGGGTTGGGTCAAAAAATTCCCCCAACCCGACCCATGCACACCCTTACTTGGGATTAGCTAACATCTTCTTTCACATAAATTCATTTTGATTGTTTAATTTGCTCAGATATCAGGATTCCTCTTTATCGCTTCAGTAGCCAATCTCTTTTGGATGATAGTCCATTTGAAGGACGTGTATGCATTACAGAAGATGAACAAAGTGCACTAGATTCTCTTCTTCTTGCTCAGGTGAGATTCAAAACAAATATAAACATTGATATATGTTGAGGTCTAGCCATAATATATGTGCTCCTTTATTACATTGCCAGTGGGAAGATAAAATGTGGAAAGGCGTTCTCAGATATGATGTGACAACCTCTGAAATTAAGGTAGGTTATGCTGCACTAATCATCTTCTTCTGGTATAAGCTGTTTGTTCCTTTTACATGGTTCCAGATTTAATCACCACAGAAGCACTTATTTATTTAGATACTTTATGCAGGTGATTTTTGGCAGGAGAAAGTTTATTGCCCAGTTGAATGAAAGACTGGGTATGGATTATGTGCCCAAACCTGAGGCGGATAAAATTTGTGGTCAAGGGAATTTCTCTGAGTTTCAATGGACAAAACATCAAGAGGAGTCTCTCTTTTATGTTGCAAGTGGTGAAATGGCAATACCTGAGCTTATTCCTTCTGCTGCTATGCCTGATGGCGCTGTCTTGATTATTATTAATGTAAGGTGGAGGGTTTATGGCTTGTGTTTATATATGCAGTTTTAATCATCTTCATGCAATTATCATGACTCATGGTGCTCATCAGGTTCAATAATTATGCAAACATATGATCCTAACTTAGGAAGCAGGAACTTGGCAAACTCCCTGGACTGTATGTGTCCCAAATGTATTGTACACAAATACTTTGAAGTGTGAACATCAGAGAAGTCATGGTTGAAGAGGATGGAGCGAGAGGTCTTGAGGATGCGAGATTCAGTGGAGGATTATGGATGGGATGGAGAAGATAGATTTAAATGAGAGAGAGAGGTTAGGTCATTAGGGCAGGGGGTGGTTTGACCAAATGAGGGGCTAGGAAGCCGTTATCCTCTGTGACACTTATTTTTATTTTTTGACTGAGCACTGTACTCTGTGACACTGACTGGGATTTTAATTGTTAAGTTGACCAAAGAAATTGAGCTTAGATTGAATGACTAAATAAATCAATTTTTGGGCCGTGGCTTGTGTCTGGATTGATGGGAAACTTGTTGAAGCCCAGTAACTTGGCAAAATTTTTTGTTCTATTAAAGAGGCCAAACAAAACAAATTTTTGGATAAAAATTTATTGCATTCCTAAGATCATGTATTTCTAAATTAGATACCAAAATTTTGGAGGAGAATTAAAATATTTTATCTAATCATAAATTGGTTTGTTGATATCTTTTCAAATGTTATGGGACTAAGGTTTTGTTGTTTCAAATGTTTATTGGCAGTATTATTTTCATACCTAAAACTAATAAATAACCCTAAAAGTATTAATTAATTAATTCTTATATCTATGTTTTCAAGAATTAATGTGTTGCTGTGTGTGTTTGTATAGTTTCATAACTGTGTAATATATTTGTATCATGTGTTGGAATAATTTATTATAGATGCTGATTGCAATTAGTTATGCAGGCTTATATGTTCTAATGTCATTCTCAAGGTTAAGATTTGATTTGTAATCAACTTTATTTTCTAGGAAATCCCTCTGGAATACGGTCATGTCTTCCTGGTGCCTTGTGGCTCAGATAGTTTGGCCCAGGTCCTAGATACAAAATCTTTAGAAATGGTTGCAAGGTTTGCAGTTGAAATCAATAATTGCTCCTTTCGCTTGTTCTATGACTGTCCTACAGCTGGTACTTCTCATCGATATTTTGAGGTATGAGATTACTTATACTTGTTGATTTTTCACTTCTTTCAGCATGAAACTGTTAATTTGGCAACTGATGATGTTATTTTCTCCTGATAATTTGTGAAGCTTTGTTGCATAAGGTTATTGTGGGCTTAGAATTTTTTTTTTCCCTATGTGTTTTCTTGTGAATTTATGAGGATGCATTAATGACTCGTGGTATCTGTTTCTCCACAAGGTCTGAAATAAACCTAACATTTGATGAATGTCTCTACAAGTGGGGCCATGGTAGATATGACATTTGTCTAGTAATTGATTAAGCCTTCCTCTTCATAACATTTATTTTAATTAATTCATTTTTTTGTTCTTGAATTTACAAGACAACATTCTGGTTAGTGAATACACACACACACACATTCTTTGGGGAGCAGGTGTGGGTGTTTCACATATAAAAAAAAAAAAAAATTCTTAACATGATGGTGTCAGCTCTTTTAAGATTGAGAAGACGAGTTTGACACTGCATGTCAAATTATAAAATAAACCAATTTGAGCTTCTTATGTAAAAACAGAACTACAGGAATCTCAACAGTGTTTTGTTTTCAAAACCTAATTGGCATTTATCATTTAACTTAATAGAGGATGGAGGTGAAGCAGTGAGTTTGGTTTCTGATACTAAAATTTTGACAACATTGAAGATATGGTTAATGAACTGTACATACTACATACTTAGGTACCTTTTAGTTGTTCCTAGAGTATGTGTTTGGTTTTATAGCAGTATATTTTAAAAACTAAAAAGTGTATTTCCTGTGCCAAAAATTTTATTCTGCTTGGTTTATGATTGGAAATGCATTTTTTCCTCCTTCGATAATGCAGGCCTGCTACTTTCCAAGCCCTTTACCTGTGGAGCTGACACCTGTTGATACTTTTTTTCATGAGGGGCGGAGGGGGATGCGCATCTCCGCTGTTACAGATTTCCCCATTAAGACCCTATTGTTTGAGAGTAACAAAAAATTTAAGGGAATGGTGGAGGTTCTTGTTGAGATATGTTATCAATTACAGGAGAAGAGCATTCCATATAATTTGCTGATATCCGATTGTGGTAAAAAGATCTTTTTGTTTCTTCAGGTAAGATGGCCTTTAGTCTCATTTTAAGCTTAATTTTTTTTTTCTTATTTTACTACATACTTCAGCCTAGGAGTGATTTGTAAGCATTAGTTTAAATTGAAACTTGGATTTCCTATTTTTTTCCTGGACACTGAAAAGTTAGCAGATTGAGGTGCACTTGAGGAGTGTGGCAGGAATCGGGAGACAATGTACAATTTATTTCAAACCTCTTACTTGTCCTATATTTTGATCCTTATGTGCCCTTTGAGAGAATATAAATGAATCTTTTTGATAGCTGTGTTACTTACAGCAAAAACATCTGTCTATACACAGTTGAATCTCCTTTTTGCATTTTTATTTTGTTTCAAATTTGAAATCAGAAGCAAATGTTTGGTTTTGAATTACACATATACCACAATGAGCTGTATGTCAAATGACTCATCTTCTTCAATAATAG
Organism: Castanopsis chinensis; assembly: GCA_032878915.1. Classification (NCBI taxonomy): domain Eukaryota; kingdom Viridiplantae; phylum Streptophyta; class Magnoliopsida; order Fagales; family Fagaceae; genus Castanopsis; species Castanopsis chinensis. The sequence goes on along the minus strand of JAVQMG010000131.1, from coordinate 4,578,056 downwards.
TGAGGAGATTAGTGTGTGCTTGGAAAGTGATGAAACTCACAGCTTATTAGAGTTTTTAGTTTATTTTTATTACTATTTATGGATCCCATTGTATTTGTTGATATTATTTATGATTTTCACTATACTATTCAGTTAGCTTTTAGCTTTTTTCTACAATACTTTCAGCAAAAAGTTTTTAGTTTCAACTAAATAAACTCTTCCCAAACGGACCCTAAGGTAGTGGGTTCATGATCCGGTGGGTGCCTATGTGGGTAACATACAATTTTTTTTATTAAAAAAAATCACTTTTTATGGCTTCTACATTTTCTTTAATATTTACATTCTGGCGACTTCATTATGCTTATGCAGTTGTGCTGAGTTCTGAGAATTTACCTTGAGGCAGCATAGAATTTTACTTTTTTGGAGATGCTTCTTCCTCCATTTGTATAATGTATCTTTTCATGAATATGCATGTGAATTTCTTGCTGATATAGTTATCATGCAAAGTTGATGTAACTCCGGAGATTCAAATGTGCTCTGCCATTGGTTTTGGATTGACCGAGTGTTTGCTAATCAGTGATTGATTCTGTGCAGATGCAAAATATGGCAAACTCCGGGACCCTCTCAGCTTGGGAGTGCGGAGGTTATTTTTTGTTTCAATCAAGGTCTGAATTTGATCAAGCCACTGAGGAGACTATGCTTAATAAGCTGCGTGATGTCTCTCTTGATGATGAAGGCTTTCAAGTAGTAAAGGAGCTCTGTTGCAGTATTGCTGATAAGTTTGCCGCATGAATTTGCGCGTTTGCTGAACATGCAGCACAATAGATGTCCATTTGACGACTGTTGATACTTTATGGTTAACACGATCTTGTTTTCAAACATTCTTGTGCTCTCTTGCAATGTTGTGGATTAGTTTGTTACTTGAATTTGGGACCTTTGATGAATGTAATGCACGACTATATGTGGATTCTTTATGGTTAATGTGATTCTATATTTCAAACATTCTCGTGCCTAACTCAGATATATAATAATAAACATGAAAGAAGTGGGATTCGTGGTTTTGTTCGTATTAAGGTTACTTTTCTTTGGATTTGATGTGATGAAACTAACCTTTGGATGAGGGAGGAGGATTAATAAAGCCTTTTTTTCCCCCAAATCAAGGGCAGGAGAGTAAGATTGAAGGTGGTTTCCTTATTGCATGACCATATTAGCATTTTATTTGTTGGCATCGGTTGAGACATGTTCCTCAAAAAAAAAAAGAAAAAAAGAAAAAAGAAAAAAGAAAAAAAAGAGGATCAATTGAGACATCATGACCCAACCCCACTGAAGGCACGAGTGGACATTGGGCCAGTGGCATGGAAATAATTCAAGGCGCTTCCTAGTTTGGGATTTGATACCAAGACCTACAACTCATTTCTAGAAGTTCATGCTCCAAAAATGAATTCAATGAAAAACTTTAACTGTTTTTTTTTTATTTTTTTTATTTTTATTTTTATAATTTTATTTATGATGTTAAATATAAAATCAATTTTATTTTGGTCCCTTAAAAATGTATTGGGTGTGATTTTGGTCTTATAACTCTAGGGAACTTAGAAATTCAATATATAAATGGATATTTGATGAAGTACTAAATTTCAAATATTTGAGGGACCAAAACTGAGGCTTTTGAAATTAAATTGAGAAAAAAGGGAGGGAGGGGTGGGGGGGGGGGGGGGGGGGGGGGGGGGTTGGGGGAGTGTGGGAATCAAACCATATATTTGAGGGATCAAAATTTCAATTTACCCTATTCTATTTTAATCATCTAGCGTGCGCACTGATTATATATATATATATATATATATATACATATTTTAAAATTATTAAAGTTGAGTCTTACAGATGTGCTTGTGTGGTTTGGTTTACTTACGTGTTTTTACCATTAGGCACATTATATGTACATTTTTTTAAAGGTAGAGAGTGAAGATAGGGAAGTGGAGTTTAAACCACAGACATGAAATCTTACTAAAGATACCATTACCATTGAGTTATCACTTCAACCTCAAATGTGCATTTATATTATTAACATACTTATATTAGTGTATGGTAAAACTTTATAATTAAAGTTTTAAGAAATTTAGAATACAGCTCTTACTAAAACTAAAACCAAAATTGTCATGAAAATTAAAAAGATTTCAACTATTTATATTATAAATAAATTACAAATTATAATTAATGGTTTAACCTAAACATGTGTTTGAGTTTGCCTCATTTGTTAAATACATGAAAATAAATAAGTTTTTTTTTTTTAACAAACCTTTTTCTTAATAAAAACTCTTTATTTACGACCTAGTTATTTTTGTTGATAATTTAGTAGTTGAATGAAGTGGAATTAGAATCCTAGACATCTTTGTTGAAAACACTAGAAAGTGCTAGTTTAGTTATAAGGCTCTAGGTCATTTATCTCAATATATATAATTTATTAATCTAGAATTTGACATTTTAAAATCTAAAATTTAGACCATATTTTGACAAAAGTAATTGCCAAAATTTACACCTTACAAAAAATATTAACTTGGGACAAAAAAAAAAAAAAAAAAAAACCACAAAAATTACCTATATTCAGAACCATTCCTTAATCTGTGGCCTCTTAAAATGCTAACAAAACCCTTATTTTCCTTTGGGTCATTTTATAGTAATAGGGTACAGCACTTACATAAATCTAAATCATTAATTAGTGTCGTTTTGGTCTCGATCTTTCATTTAATTTGAGTAGATACTGGTAAAACATGGATTGAGATCCGATGCAATAATTAGTAATTCCTCCCACAACATTTTAACTTTTTTAAAAATTTCAACTTTTTTTTTTTTTATCCATAAAAAAGTTAACTTTTGGTTTTGGGGCTATTGCATGGATCTCAAACCGTAAGGCTTTGAGCATGCATATAAAAAATAAATAAAAAATAAAAAAAGATCAGATGGGGTTTTCTACTTTTCTCAATACGCTTCAGACTTCAGTCTTCTCTATGACCCATGTTATCTTTCTATTTTTTGTGATATTATTTCATGTATTGGTAATAATTTGCTACCTTTTGTTGCCACAGTGTTTGTGTGGGGTATTTCCTTGACAGTAGGTTACATGTATTGTTCTTAGTCCTGAATTATTAATATGGCTTACTAAAGTATGGTGATGGGGAGGGGAGGATAGAGATTCTCTTCATGTTGAAACATTAATGGTTGCTTGTTTCCCAAAATTTTTCCCATCTTTCCTTGTAGTTCTGCATGTTCCTTCACAGTTGTCCAAGGCTTTGCAATAAGTTCTCTTAATTTATATCTTTTATATATTGACCATACGACCATGTAATCTGGAGACCTCTGCATCTTTATATATTCAGTCTGACATCAGTGGTTATTTCACATTGCAGCTAAGGAAGATGCTTGATCTTCTGATGCATACAGCACAATGCCGTTCAGCAAAATGCCAATACACAAATTGTAGCAAGGTGAAGGGGCTTTTCCACCGTGGGATACATTGCAAAATCAGCGCAACTGGAGGTTGTGTTCTCTGTAAGAAAATGTGGTATCTCCTTCAACTTCATGCCCGAGGGTGCAAAGAATCTGAGTGCCATGTGCCACGTTGTCCAGAGATCTAAAAGAACATATTAGGATGCTAGAGCAAGAGTCTGATACTCTGATTCACACCAAAGATCTGCCATGAAAGAGTGGATGAGACAGAGAGCTGCAGAGGTTGCCAGCAATGCAGAATGATCAATTTGTGCGTACTAATATGGAGTTTTGAAATATTCCTCGTAGAGGGAGGTAGGCCATAGTTTTTGTCCTGCTCAACCAAGATATTGCTGGAAACCAGGCAGTGATGGCAAAGGGCATTAATTGATTGCTGCTTACTCGTGAGTGTACATTGTCCCCCACATCACTTGTTTCATATTTTACACGTGGACAGGCTTAAATATGTGGATATTGGGTGGGAAATTATAGACATTTATCTTCGTTTGAGAATTGCTTATTTTCGGTAGTTTATTATCATAATATGAGATAAAAAGCCAAAAGCTAACTTATTTTAGATTTAAAAGATTGGAGGTTAGATTATTTAATGTGAGGTCCACAATTGCCATGAAAATTAAAATACTACTCTGATTAAATCTAAAACCAAAATTGCCATGAAAATTAAAAAGAGTTCAATTATTTACTTATAAATAAATTACAAATTATAAGTAATAGTTTAACATGCTCGAGTTTGGCTTGTTTGTTATATAAATGAAAATAAACTAGTTATTTTATTTTATTTTTTATTTTAACAAAATTATTCATAGTCAACCCACTTCATTTATGGTCTAGTTATTTTTGTTAATGATTCGGTATTCGGATGAAGTGGAATTAGAATCTTAGACATCTCTGGTGAAAAGAAAACACTAAAAAGTATTAGTTGAGTTATAAGACTCTTGATTATTTATTTTAATATATATATATATATATATATAATTTAGTAAAAAAAAAAAAATCTAATCCAACTAGTTTATAACAAAAATAATTTTATCATAAACATTCCTCATGCCGGATCAATAAAGTTAGGGACATAACAAATGTGGGGTACAAGGATTCCAAGTAATGTGATCATGCCACGTGTCATGGCCAGGCCGAGAAGGACTATTAGTGGGCTGAGGAGGCCACGCTTCGGATTTCATGATCACATCATCAATGCGTCGGAGGAGGAGGCTTTACTGTGCAGAAAGAGTTTAGGGAATGGGGATAGCATTGATGTGATTGAAGAGCTGGTGACTGCTACCACATTTAATGCATCCCACCAAATCTTTTGGCCGCATTTATGTGAAGAAGACTCTTGAACGTTGTCGCATCTCACAGGGATTCGAAGAAGGTGCTAGATAGGACTGGCGGGGATGGCCTACGCGATCAACAGATGGAAGACTAGGATCATTTGAAAGGGTCTCTATAAAATAAAAGGTCCCCCATGAGAAGAGGGGGGGGGGGATCGGAGAAAGAGAAAAAGAAAATATTGTAGACTCAAGAACAATATTTGTAATCTGTCCTAAATAAAGTGAAATATAAGGATCAACCTCCTCGGCCTAAGTTCGATGACAATTTTCACTATACAAACTATTCCAGCTTCATCCTATTGTGATTTTAGTTCATTGTGATTGTAAACTAAACTTATTAAAACCTAGATTTCTAACTCAATCTCTACAAATTTATTGTATTGGGCTCTTTGGGTATACCCTTTCCTATTTTGGGCTTAAGTGCAAATCGTGACCCTACAACAAAAATTAACAATACTTTCACAACATTCTTAAACTAGTCTAGCATTTCACATATGGACCCACCACAATATGCAATTTAAATATTTTTATATGTGAGGTAGGAGGCTAATTTAAACATATGAATTTTTGTTGTGTCGCAACTACTCATGTCAAATTTCATAACAAAAATTGTAAAATACTAAAATGTTATTGCCTTTTATTCCTCATAGCATGTTTCAATTCTTGGACAAAAGTTGTTTTGGATATGCCTTCCAAAAACAAAAGCCCCTTACCTGGGAAATTTTATTTTGGGAAGCACTATCCTTTAGAAAGACAACAGTGTTTGTATTTTATTGTCTGCAATCAGCTGTTTGGATTTAATCAAGTAACCTAATCTATATCTAAGTTTTATCCTAAATTATAAACTTTACTTTTGCATTAAAAAAAAAAAATCCTTTACTTTTGCAGATTGAGCAAGTAGAGTAGTAGAAGTAATAAACTAATGGTACTACTAGGCTTTTGGTATTTGCCAATGGAAAATGTAATCGATCAAGATCGTTAGCATTCAGCAATGACTGCTCAATTGATCAAGATCAGCCTCTCTTCAACGAGGTTTTCACTTTTTTTTCCCCCTTCTTTCTTAAAATGATTTTGGCTTGAATTATTACTGGATTGCTTTTATTAGCTATATATACAAGTGAAATGGTTATTTTATGTTGAGTTTCTGTTATTTTTATTCATTAGCGAATATTCCCAATAAGCAAGTATGAGTCCGTTTAGATAGAACTTATAGCTGAAAACTGAAAACATTATAGCAAAATAATTTTTAAATGTGTGAATAATGCCGTGAGACTCATTTTTAATGAAAAAGTTGCTGAAAAGTGAAGTTTGTAGGTCTCGTAAATAGTGCACGGCTGCACTGTTCACGCGAGAAAAGTCAACAACAGCGACTGAAAAAAAAAAAAAAAAAAAAAAAACTGAAACGTGAAAACGCAAACGCAATCCTCTGAATCCAAACAGATACTATATCTTATAAATTCAAATGAAAATATTTTGTGAAATTAGTTAGTAAAATATGGTATGTGTTTAATATGGTAAGTATATATGGACGGATATAATTTGGTATCTTTTAGAAATACGAAAACATATAAAGAATGATATGTGTATAGTACAAGTATGTTACTTTATTTGTAAAAATTTCGTAACAAAAATATAGAAATATTTACAATATATGTTATTGGGATTAATACTGTAATTTTTATATCATGACCTTTAACTGTTATCAAGTGTGATTTAATATATATATATATATTATATATATATAGATGGATGTTAAGATTATTACAAATTTAACTACATAGGGGTATTGATGTATCAATAATCATAAAAAATAATTTAAACACTCATTTAGTCTTGTGTTGTGGTCACACCAATTTCATTAATTGGCACATCAATTTGTAATTTTTAAAAGTAAAATTTGTACTCCATTTTTAGCATTTTTTTAAAAAGGAACTATAAGGCACGATTTTCAGGTTTACAACAACAATTTATTTTTTTATTTTTTTATTTTGAACAACTTTAAAAAATTGGAATTTTTGTATGGAAGCTTTAGTTATTAATTTTGGGTTTAGGATTTTAATAAACTAGTCGCTAATCCATGTTATGCACGGGAATTTATCTATTTGTGAGGTAGACTAAAATAATTTTATAAAATCTTAAATTGATTAAGAAACTGCGCCATTACATGATTTGCTATTGTATGACTTCAATTTGTGTTATAATTTGATGAAAAAATCATTACTTGAACGTGCAATAGTTTACAAAAAATTTGTCAGACAATTTCAGATACTACAAAAAATAACTTTAAAATTCAGATATTAAAACTTTTGAAAGACTAAAAAATATTAAAAAATCAAATGAATCACTGCTTAGAAATTATTGAAACAAAACAAAATATATATGACTAAAAAATAGAAAAATATAAGAAAAAGATTGGGTTACATTTAAAAGAATAATCCATAACTATAAGTTTGCATACTATCATAAAATATCACGTTAGTGAAATATAATAATAATAATAATAATAATAATAATAATAATAATAATAATAATAATAATAATAATATTAACATTTGAATTTGAGTTTAAGTTGGATTTATTAGAGAGATAGAGTTTCACTTCTTATTAAGTTTAGATTAAACAAAAATAATTTTGCTTAAAAAAAATGATGAGTTTGTGTTTAAGTTGGACTTATTAGAGAGATGGAGTTTTACTTCTTGTTAAGTTTAGACTAAACAAAAATAATTTTATTTAAATTAAATGATAATTTTATTTAAATATTGTGCTGACGTGAAAAATTGTGAGAGTTTTAAAAGTTTCGGTTTTTAATACATATATATATATATATATAGATTAATTAAATATTCTTATGGCAATTAGAGGTGGAGCCCGGGGGGGGGGGGGGGAGTGCCCCCACTGACTCCTCGTAAAATATTCCATATGTACTACAATTAGGAATTTTTAAAAATGCTTTACCCTCCTTGATGGAAAAATTAAACACAAATCAAGAAAAAAGCTTCCTGCCCTGCTGAAACAAAGGGAAAATGGCAAGCTTACCTAGTGCCCAATAAGTCAATGACACCATGTAAGGGGAAAAAAAAAAGAAATAGAAAACAGAAAACAAGCTTACCTAATGCCCAATAAATGGAAGAATTTCCCTTAGGCATAATAACACACACCAAGAGCTTTGACTTGTCAGCTGTTAGCTTTTAATAGCATTCACAGTAGTAGAGTTATTTTTTTAGCTATTTGGCACTACTAAAATTTACTTTATCTATTTTACCTATTTATTTTACAACACATCCGGTAGTAGTGGATATATTTTAGCTTTCAGCACAATAAAATAATATAAATATCACAATAAAATAATATACCTACTACAATAAAATAATGCATCCCACCACAGCCACCACCACTTCATACAGCCCAACACCACCACCCTGCCCACAATCTACTCCTACTGCCACCATAACCACCAAAATTAGCCCATAACTACCCAAGAAAATCAACCCACAACCACAAAAATAAAACCGACGAGCTTCGATTTCTCGGAGAGATAGAGTCCTGTAGACTCAAAGAGACTCTTCTTCAGCTTTTAGATACCAACATCACCTTCGTACTTGGATCCAGTGCTTCACATCTACTTCTCCGATCATACTCTCTCCTCCGCCAATCACCTGTGTTGACCCCAAGTCCACAGATTTCTCATTTTCTCCACATATTTGAGGTAAGCTCAATCCTAGTTCCAAAACCTTGAAATCTTCAAAACCCAGTTGTGCTTTCATGTAGAATTTTGAGTAGCAATGGCACCAAGCTAATCGATTTCTCAGAGAAAAAAAAAATCAAATTTGAGCTATTTGAACCGGGTTTGGATGGTAGCGAGTGTGGCAGTGGTGACGAAACGAAAATTCTTCTTCAGCACCGGTAGCGACGCATTAGATCTCAGGCCACTTTTAGGAATGATTGGATCGGATCTTCGGCCACTTTTAGGGGATGGGCCGGCAACGGTTGAGCCGGTGACAGTTGAGAGAGAGTTGAGAGTTGAGAGAGAGAGAGGTGAAAGAGTGGGGACTTAGAGATAAGAAATAGAAAAAAAAGAACAAACAAATAATAATTTAAAGGTAAATTTTTTTACCTATGGCACCACTAGCATGGATGTTTGTGTTTTGGTGAAGCTAAAATAACTATATAGCTATTTTAGCTTCACTGTTGCTAATGCTCTTAATTATCATGCACTTAAGCTTAGCACAATAATAATAATAATAATAATAATAATAATAATAATAATAATAATAATAATAATAATAATAATAATAATAATAATAATGCATTTAGTGTCTTTCTTATGACATTTAAATTGATAGTCCTATATTTTACACAAATTTTTTTTTGTCCTCAATTTCTTGACATTTCAGTTTTAAATTGTGGGTTTATGTTATGAACAAAAATTTTAATTATTTTGAAAAATAAATAGAAATTCGAATTTTACCTATAGTTTCAAAAACAATTAAAAAAAGATAGTGAGACGTGTATACAACTCTGCAAGTAAATTGCTATACTTCTAATATTTTCAAATTAATTTATTTCCACAATTTATTTTATAGTATTAACTTAAATGTCTAACTATAGTTTACGTTTAATTAGTTTTTGAATGACACTTATAGTTGTTATTGTTTATTTTTAGTTAACATAGATTTTTTCTATTTTTTTTTTAATTTTTAATATTGACTTCTAATCTTGCCCCCCTTGAATTGAAATCCTGGCTCCACCACTGATAGCAATACGTTTCATTAGAAACTTTTTAGTTTGTGTTCTATAGCAATACGTTTCAGTACTTTATTGTTATCATTTATCGTATCTTGTTCTAGATTATGGGTTCAAGAGAGTGGGAACGTCAAGGGGAGAGAAAATTCAATCTATTGATGCATGTCTCTATTTTTGTCATAACTCTCTCTACCTTACCACTTGATTTTCTTATTTTCTTTTGAGTTTCTTTTCTCTTTTCTCTTTTCTCTCTGGGTGTTTTCTATCTACCTCTTGTCACTCCTTCCTCCTTCTGTTTGTCCTCTGTTCATGGTTACCTCTCTATCCCTTTTATACTTGCTTAAATTTATGGGATTTCTCCCTTTTGTCCCTAAGGCTGTACCAACTACTTTTGGCATCTTTACAAGACTACCCACTAGCATGTTGGTTGCCGATCCATTACCTCTGCTCAGAGGGTGATTGCCACACCACTCCCCATTTCCAAACAAAAATTATTGTTTTGTTTCTCTCCCGCTCACTAACTTACCTCCCCTCAGTAAATAAGGGTTGAGTGCTCTCTATACCTACCCATATGGCATGCATCAAGTGGTCCTAGCCTATATTTACCTCTTTTAGGAGAAATGTCATCCCACCAAAGTATTTTCCCAAAAGGAGACTCAATAGGAACCCCAAAAGAGATCTCTTCTCTCCTTACCGCCAAACCACACCCTTTGAATCCTTTGATTGAGGACTCACCTCTCATGTATTGGCTGGGTACACATAGGTTGTGCCCTGGGCCTTGTGCGAGTGCCACTATTGTCTAGGTTTGTCTTCTCTCATTCCCACGCCATTTTTGTCTCTCTTGTGTCGTATTCTTTTGCCACATGTACTGCTTAAAGTTTGACTTCTGCGGCATGAGGCATGCATGGGCTTTTGGGCTTGCATTACCCTTCGTGGAACAAGTATTGCCCAGACAAGGGCCTCTGTTCATATAGCTCATTGGGTGCTTATTTCTGCCATTCCTTTTCCATTCCATGGGCTTGCTGGCCATGTTGACGTATTGGGCCTATTACCTGTTACCTTGGGCTTCCCCGCACTTTCCTTATCTTTTCTCCCTATTCTTCCTATGGGCCTACTAGCTGTTATTCCAGCCATGTTGGCCCATTGGGCTTGTTACCTCTTTTCTAAGGCTTCATTGGCCCAGTAACTTCATCTTTACCTCTTTTTCTTCCCATGGGCCTACTGGTTGTTATTCCTGTCATGCTGACCCATTGGGCTTACTAACATGCCTTTACCATTCTTCTTTCTTTTTCCTTCAATTTCCCTTATTGTTGAGCTTCTTCTATTGTTGGGCCTTTCATAGAAAGTGGGCATCAACAATAGGAAATGAAATTCTTGTAAATGTAGGATCTATTACATACTCGCTAATATACACACAAAATTGTGTGTGTACAAGAGTATGTGCATTAGTGCATATATAACAGAATTTTTCCATTTTGTAATACGTTAAAGCAATCCAAATCACTAGAGACTGATTATGTAATGGTAAGCTTGACGTGGTAAGCTTTCAATCTTCAACGTGTAAGAATACATACATCTTGATATATCTCGGAGCTTTCAATCTTCGAGATATTTGCTAGGAAAGTTATTTCTTTTTAGAATACTAAGTATTTTTAATACACACACACGAGGAGAGGGGAGAATGTTTTTTTAAAGAAACTTACAGTGGTGTATATCCAAAAGGGCTTAAACATTGTGGCTACATATATCTAGATAGCTAGATTCTGGACCTCCGACTTCTACTCCTATTGTTCATCTGGGCATCAACAATAGGAAATGAAATTCTTGTAAATGTAGTATCTATTACATACTCACTAATATACACATAAAATTGTTTGTGTACAAGAGTATGTGCATTAGTGCATATATTACAGAAATTTTCAATTTTGTAATATGTTAAAGCAATCCAAATCACTAGAGCATGGTTTTAAAACCTGGATTGGACCATACGGTCCGACTAGAAAAACCTCAAACCTTTTATTTTTGCGGTTCTTTTAGCCACAAGAACCGCTCTATGGGAAAAAAGCAGTGACCCTGTGCGAACCGCGGTCGGACCTCACGGTTTTCATAGGTCCCTTTTTTAAAAAAAAATTTAAAGCCTTAAATGGCAACATGCTGGAATATTTACTATTTTTGGTTGAAAAAAAATCCACTAGTAAAGAATTTGAATAAAAGTAAAAAGAAATCAGAAAAGAAAAGAAAATAAAATAGAGCTACGTTACCACCCGCAATTTTATTATCTCATTAACCAAATAGTAACTTAGCCCCACCTCAGTCATTAAAACAAAATCCAAAAGTAAAATCAGAACACAAAACTTTCTGAGCAAGCAAACAAAGCCTATAAGAGAGAGAGATAGAGACTGTGGAGAAGGTCATAAAAACGATTAGAGATTTGGAGAAAGGTAGAGGCGGAAGCGACAACTTCGGGAGTGATACCATTGCAGCGTGGAGACAAAATGGAGATGAGAGAGAGATCAGCTGGTCTGACCAAGGTGGAGACTTCTAGAGCCGTTTCTGACTTCTTCTTCTCTCTTCCTTTAGTTTCATCTGCTTTTGTTTGTATTGCTTTGTTTTTTATCTCTTCCTTTAATTTCATTCACTTTTGTTTCTAGTGCCTTTTTAGGTTTGTGAATGTGAGCTAGATAGCTGGTCACGTAGGCATTGGAAAGTGGAAATTAGAAAGACAATCTGAGACTTTGTTTTTTACGAAGCCTTGAGCCCCATATGATATGATGATACATCATATCATCCTCTTTTGTCCACTTACCGGTACAAATTGATGCTTTTAATTTTATATTTATAAAAAAATGGTTATTATTGTTATTGGATAGATATTTCATATTTGGGTTTGAGATGGATATAATAGACATAGTTAAAATATGGATTTATAGTTTTAATTGGACTATTTTAGTTAATTTTTCTATTTTTTTACTAATTTAATATTTTTATATATATTTCAAATAATTATTAAATTAATTATAACATCATCATGATTCGACCCCGGTTCAACCTCGGTTCGACTTAAAAAACCTTGAACCTCTTCCTTTTACGGTTCAATAAACAGTCTGAGTTTCAAAACCATTCACTAGAGACCGATTTTGTAATGGTAAGCTTGACGTGGTAAGCTTTCAATGTTCAACGTGTTGGAATACATATATCTTGATACATCTCGAAGCTTTCAATCTTCGAGATATTCGCTAGGAAAGTTTTTTTTTTTTTTAAAAATACTAAGTATTTTTAATACACACACAGACACGGAGAGAGAGGAGAATGCCTTTTTAAAGAAACTTATAGTGGTGTATATCCAAAAGGGCCTAAACATTGTGGCTACATATATCTAGATAGCTAGATTTTGGACCTCCGACTTCTACTTCTATTGTTTGCCTGGGCATCAACAATAGGAAATGAAATTCTTGTAAATGTAGTATCTATTACATACTCACTAATATACACACAAAGTGTGTACTAGAGTATGTGTATTAGTGCATATATAATATAATTTTTCTATTTTGTAATATGTTAAAGCAATCCAATTCACTAGAGACCGATTCTGTAGTGGTAAGCTTGACATGGTAAGCTTTCAATATTCAGCGTGTTGGAATACATATATCTTGATATATCTGGAAGCTTTCAATCTTTGAGATATTTGCTAGGAAGGTTTTTTTTTTTTTTTAGAATACTAAGTATTTTTAACACACACACATGTAGAGAGGGGAGAAGGTTTTTTTAAAGAAACTTACAGTGGTGTATATCCAAATGGGCCTAAACACTGTGGCTACATATATCTAGATAGCTAGATTCTGGATCTCCGACTTCTACTCCTATTGTTCATCTGGGCATCAACAATAGGAAATGAGATTCTTGTAAATGTAGTATCTATTACATACTCAATAATATACACATAAAATTGTGTGTGTACAAGAGTAGGTGTATTAGTGCATATATAACTGAATTTTTCCATTTTGTAATACGTTAAAGCAATCCAAATCATTAGAGATCGATTCCGTAATGGTAAGCTTGACGTGGTAAGCTTTCAATCTTCAACGTGTTGGAATACATATATCTTGATATATCTCGAAGCTTTCAATCTTCTAGATATTCAAGATATTCGCTAGGAAAGTTTTTTTTTTTTTAGAATACCAAGTATTTTTAACACACACACACATGGGGATAGGGGAGATTTTTTTTTTTTTTTTTTTAACTTATAGTGGTGTATATCCAAAATGGTCTAAACACTATGGCTACATATATCTAGATAGTTAGATTCTGGATCTTCAACTTCTACTCCTATTGTTCATCTGGGCATCAACAATAGGATAAGAAATTTTTGTAAATGTAGTATCTATTACATACTAATACACACAAAATTGTGTGTGCACAAGAGTATGTGTATTACTGCATATATAATAGAATTTTTCCATTTTGTAATATGTTAAAGCAATCCAAATCACTAGAGATCGATTATGTAATGGTAAGCTTGACGTGGTAAGCTTTCAATCTTCAACGTGTTGGAATACATATATCTTGATATATCTCAAAACTTTCAATCTTCGAGATATTCCCTAGGAAAGTTAAGGCTAAACACTGTAGCTGCATATTCTGGACTAACGACTTCTACTCCTATTGTTCATCTGGGCCCATTGAATTATTTGGAAAACCACATATGATACAAAACATAGGCTAAGGCCCAACGGTTGTGGCTATTGAGACAATGGTGGTCTATTCAAAGAAAATCACGTGAATTTCATTCCTCACGTAGCTTCATGACATCTATATAAACTCTCCATTCCCTTCATTCTATCTCATTAGCTACAAGATAGTCTCTAGTTTCTCGTTCACTTTTTCCTTTCCCCAATTATAACCTTCCACTAGAAAACCAAAGAATCCTGAACCATTTCTTTTCCCCATAGTACATATATATATATATATATATATATATGGGTAGTGTCAAGTCTGACCATATGCCCAACCATACTTCTTCCCATAACATTAACCCATTAGACCCCGAGGAATTCAGGCGGCAAGGCCATATGATCATAGACTTCCTTGCTGATTATTATCGCGATGTAGAAAAATTATCCGGTTCTAAGCCAAGGCCATAGCATACTCCCTCTACCACAACATGAGTCATGACGAAACAGCCCGACATGTTAATGGACTCCAAAAATTTGTGGTTTGCCTCATTCGCAAGTTCCTCACTTACTATGTCTAGCTTACCATTTTTGTATACTGTCTCACTTAGTGTCGATGGCAAAATTCTGAAACAAACCATGGAAAAATTTATAGGTACCATGATTTCCAACCTTTTATCCATAGCTACAAACCCTTCAAAAATATTGGCCATTTTCACATGGTTTCTCATGAAGCTCCTAAGGTTAGCTACACCATAGCTTCTAAGCACAAACCATAATTTCAAGGAACGAAATCTTCGGCTAGGGTTATCTGCCAATCTTTATAGTCCACCACTTGCTCTGAATCCGAGGCTTTATTCCTCAAGAACTCAGGGTTGGTTGAGAGTGACTTTATCAAGGCACTCGGACCTTTTACCCAAAGGTAGTAACGATCCAAAGAGGTTAAGAACCATTTGTGTGCATTGAGACTAAATGAGTTTGCACCCTCAACACCACCGATGAAGTGCCGAAACTCAGGACAAATACAGGCGCTTCGGGCATAAGCAGCATCAACATGAACCCACATTCCATAATCTTTTGCCATAGCACATAACGATTCTAGTGGATCAATGGCAGCTGTTGGAGTTGCTCCCACGGTGGCACATAAAAACAATGGAACTAGGCCTCCTTCCACATCTTCGCAAATTTGGGCTTGTTGTGAGTCAGGTAATAGTGCAAATGATGTTGACTTAGAAGTCTTGATGGCTTTGAAATTCATTGGATGGATCCTTGCTATTTGTGCTGCTTTTTGGATTGCACAATGTGTCTGGTCAGAAGCATACTCTGGCAAGCATTTTCGGAGATAAAGATCCGAGCACCTTGATAAAGTCACTCTCAACCAACCCTGAGTTCTTGAGGAATAAAGCCTCGGATTCAAAGCAAGTGGTGGACTATAAGGACTCGCAGATAACCCTAAGTCAAAGATTTCGTTCCTTGAAATTATGGTTTGTGCTTAGAAGCTATGGTGTAGCTAACCTTATGAGCTTCATGAAAAACCATGTGAATGGCCAACCTTTTTGAAGGGTTTGTAGCTATGTATAAAAGGTTTGAAATCGTGGTACCTATAAATTTTGCCACAGTTTGTTTTAGGATTTTGCCATCGGCACTAAGTGAGATAGTATACAAAAATGGTAAGCTAGACATAGTAAGCGAGGAACTTGCGAATGAGGCAAGCCACAAATTGTTGGGGTCCATTAACATGTCGGGCTGTGTCTTCATGACTCATGCTGTGGTCGAGGGAGTATGCGTGATATGATTTGCTGTCGGTGCAACTCTAGTTGAGGAACGACACCTTATCACGACTTGGAAAGTGGTGCAGGAGCATGCAAATGTCATACTAAGCACTTAATTAGTTCTTGTGTAAGTCTAGCTAGGCTGAATCTTCTTTGCATGTAGCTTGTAAAATATTTTTTTTCATACAATAAATGGGGGTAAGGATTTGAAATTTAGTTCTTCCCATGAGAAGAATCAATTCCCTCCACCATTTGTTAAAATATTACCAATGAAATTTTGAATTTAAAAATAAAAGCATGAATTTGCTAAGTGTGTTTGCGGAAAGATTATAAACTAGCTTTTTTATTTTGAGTATTGTTTGTGGTTCTCATATTACTTTTTGTATTAACTTTATTTCAATAATTAAATTTTCAATTTTTTGAAATATGCTAACTTTTAGCTTTTTGTCCCTTATTATGCAAATAATCTATTGAAAATAAACAATTTACAAACAAACTTCCATTTGAGAACAACTTATCAATAACCTTTTGATGAAATCATTTATTAAAAGTATTGTAGATAAAAGTTAACTTTTAGTCCAATTTTCAATTTTTTAGAAATATACTAACTTTTAGCTTTTTATCTCATACTATGCAAATAATCTATCAAAAATAAATATTTCACAAACGGACTTCCATTTAAGAACAACTTATCTATAGCCTTTTGATGAAATCCTTTGTTAACAGGATTGTATATAAAAGTTAAAAACTAACTATAGTAAGTTAATTGTTTATTTTTACTAAAAATACTCTAGCAAAAAGAGTAGAGTCTTATGATCCTCTGAATTTGTTGAGATAAGGATTTGGTTTATGATCCTTTCATGGGTATGACAATGGAGAGGGTGAGAGTAGCGGAATTCGGAGAATCAAATGTATAAGATTGTGGATGAATCAATCTTGTTTTTCTTTAGGGTTTATCCCTCAAAATTCTCTCTCGAAACTTTCTACATTTCATGGGTATAAGGGTATTTATAGTAGGGTATGAGATGAAATGTGAAAAGTTATTTTTTAGCAAAACAGGGTGCACTGGCGAGTCACTTTGTGACTAGGATGAGTCGTGAGTTCTAGTTGCCAGTTGCCAGCTTACCAGACTAGGCCAAACTGTACTTATTGTCCTGTAGTGATATAGCTGGCTTGACTCTTCATCTTCCTGCATGCTTCACATGTGTGCTTCATTTTGACAAGTCACCACTCGCGAGTTAGTCGCGAGTCACTTTCTTGTTGCACACTCTTGATCAAATCTTCACACTCTCCTACACACAAATCTTACATTATTCTCACCTAAATATAGGGTTTCTAAATGCTAATTACAAGCAAATTTGGCATGGAATAAATCCAACACATAGTTGAATAAATTCAACTTTACAATATCTCCCTTTGGCTATTTTGTGACAAAACCCTAAAATAGACTTTAGACTTAAAAATGTGAGTTGGGAATAGTTGCCAAAATTCACTCACACCTAATTCTAGATCTGTGAAGCTCTTGAACTATACGAACAAGTCTCGTGAAAAAAAATATCACAAAATGCACTCATTGAGTTCATTATAAGCAAAAAACTTAGAATGCACATGGAGCAAGCACAATACAATCAAGTATGTATGAATATGATAATGAAGTATAACTTGACCATACTAGAACAATCACTATAAATAGTGACTACAATGAACATTCACACGGTGAATGAACATCCAAACATGCAAGCTAATAAGCTCAATGCAAAATATCCTTTGCATGTCCAACACTCAACCGATGTAAGAACACTAAAGCAAGAAGCATTAGGTTTAAATTGCATCAAGGATACAAGATCCAATAAGGGCATAAGAATACTAAAGAAAATGCAGGACATTAACTAAAAGTACTAAGCTACATAAGCAAGGGTACATAAAAGCATAGTCTAAATAACTAAAATATCCAAGTATCCATTACACAAAGTATCCAAGTACTTTAAAAACAAAATATTAAAACCATAGAGTACTAAAACGAAGTGCTATGCAAACCATAATAAAAATTATAAAAACCTTAAACCATAACATATATAAGCTAAAAACCAACTAGAAACCATTGCTATTTACTCCCCCTCAATATAAGCTCCCCCTCAATATAAGCTCCCCCTCAAGAGCTACCATACTACTCCACCTCAAATCGCTCTATTTTGCGGCTCTTTTAGCCTCAAGAACCGTTATATGGGAAAAAAGCAGAGACCCGTGTGAACTGCGGTCGGACATCACGGTTTTTGAGAACTGTAAATGGTTCTCGCGGTTCTCATAGGTCCCTTATAAAAAAAAAATTTAATGCCTTAAACGGCACCATACCGAAATATTTACTATTTTTGGTCGGGAAATAAATATCCACTGGTAAAGAATTTGAATAAAAGTAAAAAGAAATCAAAAAAGAAAAAAGAAAATAAAATAGAGCTACGTTACCACCCGCTATTTTATTATCTCATCAACCAAACAATAACTTAGCTCCACCTCAGTCATAAAAACAAAATCCAAAAGTAAAATCAAACACAAACTTTTTTGAGCAAGCAAACAATGACTATAAGAGAGAGAAATAGAGACCATGGAGAAGGTCATAAACGCGATCGGAGATTTGGAGGAAGGTAGGGGCGGAAGTGACGACGTCGGGAGTGATACCATTGCTGCGTGGAGACAAAGTGGAGATGAGAGAGAGATCAGCTAGTCTGACCAAGGTGGAGACTTCTAGAGCCGTTTTTGAGTTCTTCTTCTCTCTTCCCTTAGATTCATCTGTTTTTGTTTGTATTGCTTTTTTATCTCTTCCTTTAATTCCATTCACATTTGTTTCTAGTTTTTTTTTAGGTTTGTGAATGTGAGCTAGACAGTTGGTCATGTGGGCATTGGAAAGACAATCTGAGACTTTGATTATAACAAAGCCTTGAGCCCCACATGATATGATGATACATCATATCATCTTGTTTGTCCACTTACCAGTACAAATTGATGCTTTTAATTTTCTTTTTATAAAAAAATGGTTATTGTTATTATTGGATAGATATTTCATATTTGGGTTTGAAGATGGATATAATAGACATAGTTAAATTATGGATTTATAATTTCAATTGGACTATTTTAGTTAATTTTTCTATTTTTTACTAATTTAGTATATATATATATATTTAAAATAGTTATTAAATTAATTATGACGTCATCATGGTTCGATCCCGGTTCAACCTCAAAAACTACGAACCTTTCTCTTTTACGGTTCAATAAATGGTCTGGCTTTCAAAACCATGCACTAGAGACGAATTCCGTAATGGTAAGCTTGATGTGGTAAGCTTTCAATCTTCAATGTGTTGGAATACATATATCTTGATATATCTCGAAACTTTCAGTCTTCGAGATATTCGTTAGGAAAGTATTTTTTTTTTTTATAATAATAAGTATTTTTAACACACACACACATAGGAAGAGGGGAAAAAGTTTTTTTTTAAAGAAACTTATGGTGGTG
This sequence comes from Castanopsis chinensis, assembly GCA_032878915.1. Classification (NCBI taxonomy): domain Eukaryota; kingdom Viridiplantae; phylum Streptophyta; class Magnoliopsida; order Fagales; family Fagaceae; genus Castanopsis; species Castanopsis chinensis. The sequence continues at coordinate 4,558,555 of JAVQMG010000131.1, read as the reverse complement.
TATATTCAAAAGGGCCTAAACATTGTGGCTACATATATATGGATTGCTAGATTCTGGACCACTGAGTTCTACTCCTATCTTTCATCTGGGCATCAATAATAGGAAATGAAATTCTTGTAAATGTAGTATCTATTACATACTCACTAATATACACACAAAATTGTGTGTGTACAAGAGTATGTGTATTAGTGCATATACAACATAATTTTTCCATTTTGTAATACGTTAAAGCAATCCAAATCATTAGAGACCGATTCCGTAATGGTAAGCTTGATGTGGTAAGCTTTCAATATTCAACATGTTGGAATACATATATCTTGATATATCTTGAAGCTTTCAATCTTTGAGATATTCGAGATATTCGCAAGAATTTTTGTTTTTTGAATACTAAGTATTTTTATCACACACACACAAACGAGGAGAAGGAGAAGGATTTTTTAAAGAAACCTACAGTTGTGTATATCCAAAAGGGCCTAATCACTGTGGCTACATATATCTAGATAGCTAGATTCTAGACCTCTGACTTCTACTCCTATTGTTCATCTAGGCATCAATAGTAGGAAATTAAATTCTTGTAAATGTAGTATCTATTACATACTCACTAAGATACACACAAAATTGTGTGTACAAGAGTATATGTATTAGTGCATCTATAATAGAATTTTTCCATTTTGTAATATGTTAAAGCAATCCAAATCACTAGAGCATGGTTTTGAAATCGGGATAGGACTGTACATTCCGACCAGGAAAGCCTCGAACCGCTCATTTTTGCGATTCTTTTAGCCTCAAGAACCGCTATATGAGAAAAAAGTAGTGGCCCGTGTGAACTGCGGTTGGACATCACGGTTTTGAGAACTGTGAATGGTTCTCGCGTTTCTCTTAGGTCCCTTTAAAAAAAAACAAAATTTAAAGCCTTAGACGGCACCATACCGAAATATTTACTATTTTTGGTCAGGAAAAAAATATCCACTGGTAAAGAATTTGAATAAAAGTAAAAAGAAAAAAAAAAAAGAAAAAAAAATAAAACAGAGCTACGTTACAACCCGCTATTTTATTATCTCATCAACCAAACAGTAACTTAGCTCCACCTTAGACATTAAAACAAAATCCAAAAGTAAAATCAGAACACAAAATTTTCTGAGCAAGCAAACAAAGACTATAAGAGAGAGAGATTGAGATAGTGGAGAAGGTCATAAACGCGATCGGAGATTTGGAGGAAGGTAGGGGCGAAAGCGACAACGTCGGGAGTGATACCATTGCAGCGTGGAGACAAAGTGGAGATAAGAGAGAGATCAGCTGGTCTGACCAAGGTGGAGACTTCTAGAGCCGTTTCTGACTTCTTCTTCTCTTTTCCTTTAGTTTCATCTACTTTTGTTTGTATTGCTTTTTTGCCTCCTCCTTTAATTAAATTCACTTTTGTTTCTAGTGCTTTTTGGGTTTCTGAGTGTGAGCTGGATAGCTGGTCATGTGGGCATTGGAAAGTGGGAAAGACAATATGAGACTTTGTTTCTTACGAAGTCTGGAGCCCCACATTATATGATGATACATGATATCATCGTCTTTTGTCCACTTACCGGTACAAATTGATGCTTTTAATTTTCTTTTTATAAAAAAATGGCTATTGTTATTATTGGATAGATATTTCATTTTTGGGTTTGAGATGGATATAATAGACATAGTTAATATATGTTTTTCTAGTTTTAATTGGACTATTTTGGTCAATTTTTTTTTAAATTTTTTACTAATTTAATATTTTTATATATATTTCAAATAATACTTAAATTAATTATGACGTTACCATGGTTCAATCCTGGTTCGACCTAAAAACCAAGAACCTCTCCCTTTTATGGTTCAACAAACAGTCTGAGTTTCAAAACCATGCACTAGAGACCGATTCCGTAATGCTAAGCTTGACGTGGTAAGCTTTCAATCTTCAACGTGTTGGAATACATATATCTCAATATATCTCAAAACTTTCAATCTTCGAAATATTCGAGATATTCGCGAGGAATGTTTTTTTTTTCTTTACTGAATACTAAGTATTTTTAACACACACACACACACGAGGAGTGGGGAGCAGGTTTTTTTAAAGAAAATTACAGTGGTGTATATCCAAAATGGCCTAAACACTGTGGCTACATATATCTAGATAGCTTGATTCTGGACCACTGACTTCTACTCTTATTGTTCATCTGGGCATCAACACCAGGAAATGAAATTCTTGTAAATGTAGTATCTATTACATACTCACTAATATACATACAAAATTGTGTGTGTAAAAGAGTATGTGTATTAGTGCATATATAATATAATTTTTCCATTTTTTAATACGTTAAAGCAATCCAAATCACTAGAGCATGGTTTTGAAACCTAGATTGGACTGTATGGTTCGACCGGGAAAACCTCAAATCGCTCATTTTTGCGGTTCTTTTACCCTAAAGAACCGCTCATTGGGAAAAAAGCTCGGACCTGTTTGAATTGTGATCGGACCTCATGGTTCTGAGAACCGTGAACGGTTCTCGCGGTTCTCATAGGTCCCTTTAAAAAGAAAGAAATTTAAAGCCTTAAACGGCATCATACCAGAATATTTACTATTTTTGGTTGAAAAAAAATATCCACTGGTAAAGAATTTGGACAGAGGTAAAAAGAAATTAGAAAAGAAAAAATAAATAAAATAGAGCTACGTTACCACCCGCTATTTTAATATTTCATCAACGAAATAGTTACTTTGCTCCAACTCAGTCATTAAAACAAAATCCAAAAATAAAATCAGAACACAAAATTTTCAGAGCAAGCAAACAAAGACTATAAGAGAGAGAGATAGAGACCGTGGAGAAAGTTATAAAGGCGATCGGAGATTTGGACGAAGGTAGGGGTAGAAGCGACAACGTCGGGAGGATACCATTGTAGTGTGGAGGCAAAGTGGGGAAGAGGGAGAGATCAGCTGGTCTGACCAAGGTGGAGACTTCTAGAGCCGTTTCTGACTTCTTCTTCTCTTTTCCTTTAGTTTCATCTACTTTTGTTTGTAATGCTTTTTTGTCTCCTCTTTTAATTTCATTCACTTTTGTTTCTAGTGCTTTTTTAGGTTTTTGAGTGTGAGCTAGACAGCAGGTCACGTGGGCATTGGAATGTGGAAATTGGAAAGACAATCTGAGGCTTTGTTTTTTATGAAGCCTTGAGCCCCACATTGTATGATGATATATCATATCATCCTCTTTTGTCCACTTACGGGTACAAATTGATGCTTTTAATTTTCTTTTTATAGAAAAATGGTTATTGTTATTATTGAATAGATATTTCATATTTGGGCTTGAGATGGATATAATAGACATAGTTAAAATATTTATTTATAATTTCAATTGGACTATTTTAGTTAATTTTTCTATTTTTTACTAATTTAGTATTTTTATATATATATATATATTTAAAATAGTTATTAAATTAATTATGACATCACCATGGTTCGATCCCGGTTCGACCTCAAAAACCATGAATCTCTCCCTTTTACGGTTCAATAAACATTCTGAATTTCAAAACCATGCACTAGAGACCGATTTCGTAATGGTAAGCTTGATGTGGTAAGCTTTCAATCTTCAATGTGTTGGATTACATATATCTCGATATATCTTGAAACTTTCAATCTTCGAAATAGTTGAAATATTCCCGAGGAAAGTTTTTTATTTTTATTTTTAGAATAGCAAGTATTTTTAACACACACACACACGGGAAGGGGGGAGAAGGTTTTTTTTAAGAAACTTATAGTGGTGTATATCCAAAAGGGCCTAAACAGTGTGGCTACATATATCTAGATAGCTTGATTCTGTACCACTGACTTCTACTCCTATTGTTCATCTGGGCATCAACAGTAGGAAATGAAATTCTTGTAAATGTAGTCTTTATTACATACTCACTAATATACACATAAAATTGTGTGTGTACTAGAGTATGTGTATTAGTGCATATATAATAGAATTTTTCCATTTTGTAATACGTTAAAGAAATCCAAATCACTAGTGCAAGGTTTTGAAACCTTGACAGGACTGTACGGCAAACCGGGAAAAACTAAAACCGCTCATTTTTGCTGTTCATTTAGCCTTAAGAATTGCTATACAGGAAAAAAGCAGAGATCTGTGCAAACCGTGGTCGGACCTCACGGTTCTGAGAACTGTGAATGGTTCTCGTGGTTCTCATTGGTCCCTTTAAAAAAAAAAAAAATTTAAAGCCTTAAACGACATCATACCGGAATATTTACTATTTTTGGTCGGGAAAAAAATATCCCCTGGTAAATAATTTGAATAAAAGTAAAAAGAAATTAGAAAATAAAAAAATAAATAAAATATAGCTAGGTTACCACCTGCTATTTTATTATCTCATCAACCAAATAGTAACTTAGCTCCACCTCAGTCATTAAAACAAAATCTAAAAGTAAAATCAGAACACAAAATTTTTTGAGCAAGCAAACAAAGAGTATAAGAGAGAGAGATAGAGATTGTGGAGACAGACGTAAACGCGATCAGAGATTTGGAGGATGGTAGGGGAGGAAGGGACGGCGTTGGGAGTGATACCAATGCAACGTGGAGACAAAGTGGAGATGAGAGAGAGATCAGCTGTTTTGACCAAGGTGGAGACTTCTAGAGCTGTTTTTGGCTTCTTCTTCTCTCTTCCTTTAGTTTCATTTGCTTTTGTTTGTATTGCTTTTTTATCCCTTCCTTTAATTTCATTCACTTTTGTTTCTAGTGCTTTTTTAGGTTTTTGAATGTGAGCTAGATAGCTGGTCACGTGGGCATTGGAAAGTGGAAATTGGAAAGACAATCTGAGACTTTGTTTCTTACAAAGCCTTGAGCCCCACATGATATGATGATACATCATATCATCCTCTTTTGTCCACTTACTGGTACAAATTGATGCTTTTAATTTTCTTTTTATAAAAAAAATGGTTATTATTATTATTGGATAGATATTTCATATTTGGGTTTGAGATGGATATATTAGACATAGTTAAAATATGGATTTATAGTTTTAATTGGACTATTGTAGTTAATTTTTCTATTTTTTACTAATTTAATATTTTTATGTATATTTAAAATAATTATTAAATTAAATATGACGTCATCACAGTTCAACCTCGGTTCGACCTCAAAAACCGTAAACCTCTCCCTTTTACGGTTCAATAAACGGTCTAAGTTTAAAAACCATGCAGTAGGGACCGATTCCGTAATGGTAAGCTTGACGTGGTAAGCTTTCAATCTTCAACGTGTTGGAATACATATATTTTGATATATCTCGAAACTTTCAATCTTTGAAATATTCGAGATATTCCCAGGAAAGTTTTTTTATATATATTTTTAGAATATTAAGTATTTTTAACACACACACAGAGGGAGAGGGGAGAAAATTTTTTTAAATAAACTTACAGTGGTGTATATCTAAAAGGGCATAAACATTGTGGTTACATATATCTAGATAGCTAGATTTTGGACCACGGACTTCTACTCCTATTGTTCATCTGGGCATCAACAGTAGGAAATCAAATTCTTGTAAATGTAGTATCTATTACATACTCACTAATATACACACAAAATTGTGTGTGTATAAGAGTATGTGTATTAGTGCATATATAACATAATTTTTCCATTTTGTAATACATTAAAGCAATCCAAATCACTAGAGATCAATTCCGTAATGGTAAGCTTGACGTGGTAAGCTTTCAATCTTCAAGATATTCACTAGGAAATTTTATTTTTTTTAGAATACTAAGTATTTTTAACACGCACACACACGAGGAGAGGGGAGAACGTTTTTTTAAAGAAACTTACATTGGTGTATATCCAAAAGGGCCTAAATACTGTGGCTACATATATTTAGATAGCTAAATTCTGGACCACTAACTTCTACTTCTATTGTTCATCTGGGCATCAACAACAGGAAATGAAATTCTTGTAAATATAGTATCTATTACATACTCACTAATATACACACAAAATTGTGTATGTACAAGAGTATGGGTATTAGTGCATATATGACATATTTTTTCCATTTTGTAATACGTTAAAGCAATCCAAATTATTAGAGACCGATTCCGTAATGGTAAGCTTGACGTGGTAAGCTTTCAATCTTCAACGTGTCGGAATACATATATCTTGAAGCTTTCAATCTTTGAGATATTCGAGATATTCGCTAAGAAATTTTTTTTTTTTTTTTTAGAATACTAAGTATTTTTAACACACACACACACGGGGAGAGGGGGGGAATGTTTTTTTAAAGTAAATTACAGTGGTGTATATCCAAAAGGGCCTAAGCACTGTGGCTACATATATCTAGATAACTAGCTTCTGGACCACTGACTTCTACTTCTATTGTTCATCTGGGCATCAACAATAGGAAATGAAATTCTTGTAAATGTAGTATTTATTACATACTCACTAATATACACACAAAATTGTGTATGTACAAAAGTAAGGGTATTAGTGCATATATGACAGAATTTTTCCATTTTGTAATACGTTAAAGCAATCCAAATCATTAGAGACTGATTCCTTAATGGTAAGCTTGACGTGGTAAGCTTTCAATCTTCAACGTGTTGGAATACATATATCTTGAAGCTTTCAATCTTCGAGATATTCGCTAGGAATGTGTTTTTTTTTTTAGAATACTAAGTATTTTTAACACACACACACATGAGAAGAGGGGAGAATTTTTTTTAAAGTAAATTATAGTGGTGTATATCCAAAAGGGCCTAAACACTGTGGCTTCATATATCTAGATAGCTAGATTCTGGACCTTTGACTTCTACTTCTATTGTTCATCTGGGCATCAACCGTAGGAAATGAAATTCTTGTAAATGTAGTATCTATTACATACTGACTAATATACACACAAAATTGTGTGTGTACAAGAGTATGTGTATTAGTGCATATACAATAAAATTTTTCCATTTTGTAATACGTTAAAGCAATCCAAATCACTAGAGATCGATTACGTAATGGTAAGCTTGACGTGGTAAGCTTTCAATCTTCAACGTGTTGGAATACATATATCTTGATATATCTCGAAACTTTCAATTTACAAGATATTTGCTAGGAAAGTTATGGCTAAACACTGTGGCTACATATTCTGGACCTCTAACTGCCACTCTTATTGTTCATCTGGGTCCATGGAATTATTTGGAAAACCGCATATGATACAAAACATAGGCTAAGGCCCAACGATTGTGGCTATTGAGGCAATGGTGGTCTATTCAAAGAAAATCACGTGAATTTCATTCCTCACGTAGCTTTATGACATCTATATAAACTCTCCATTCCCTTCATTTTATCTCATCAACTACAAGATAGTCTCTATTTTCTCGTTTTGCTTTTTCCTTTCCATAATTATAACCCTTCCACCAGAAAACCAAAGAATCCTGAACCATTTCTTTTCCCCATAGTACATATATATATGGGTAGCATCAAGTCTGACCATCTGCCCAACCATACTTCTTCCCATAATATTAACCCATTAGACCCTGAGGAATTCAGGCGGCAAGGCCATATGACCATAGACTTCCTTGCGGATTATTATCTCAATGTAGAAAAATACCCGGTTCTAAGCCAAGTTGAACCAGGATATCTCCGAAAATGTCTGCCAAAGTCCACCCCACATAATCCAGAACCCATTGAAACCATTCTTCAGGATGTACAGGAGCACATAGTTCCTGGTTTAACACATTGGCAAAGCCCTAATTTCTTTGCTTACTTCCCAAGCAGTAGTAGCATTGCAGGGTTTCTTGGCGAGATGCTTGCCACCGGCTTCAATGTAGTCGGATTCAATTGGATTGCATCACCAGCAGCTACTGAACTAGAGACAATAGTCGTGGATTGGCTTGGAGAGATGCTTGAGCTGCCAAAGTCTTTCCGTTTCTCTGGCAATGGCGGGGGTGTGCTACAAGGGACTACTTGTGAGGCCGTTTTGTGCACAATGATCGCTGCAAGGGATCAAATGCTAAGCCAAATTGGGAGAGAGAACCTTGTAAAGTTGGTGGTTTATGCTTCTGACCAGACACATAGTGCAATCCTAAAAGCAGCACAAATAGCAGGGATCCATCCAATGAATTTCAGAGCCATTAAGACTTCTAAGTCAACATCATATGCACTATCACCTGACTCACTACGAGCCCAAATTTGCGAAGATGTGGAAGCAAGCCTAATTCCATTGTTTTTATGTGCCACCGTTGGAACAACTTCAACAGCCGCCATTGATCCACTAGAATCGTTATGTGCTGTGGCAAAAGATTATGGAATGTGGGTTCATGTTGATGCTGCTTATGCCGGAAACGCCTGTATTTGTCCTGAGTTTCGGCACTTCATCGATGGTGTTGAGGGTGCAAACTCATTTAGTCTCAATGCACACAAATGGTTCTTCACCTCTTTGGATTGTTGCTGCCTTTGGGTAAAAGATCCGAGCGCCTTGATAAAGTCACTCTCAACCAACCCTGAGTTCTTGAGGAATAAAGCCTCAGATTCAAAGCAAGTGGTGGACTATAAAGATTGGCAGATAACCCTAAGCCGAAGATTTCGTTCCTTGAAATTATGGTTTGTGCTTAGAAGCTATGGTGTAGCTAACCTTAGGAGCTTCATGAGAAACCATGTGAAAATGGCCAACCTTTTTGAAGGGTTTGTAGCTTTGGATAAAAGGTTTGAAATTGTGGTACCTATAAATTTTGCCATGGTTTGTTTCAGGATTTTGCCATCGGCACTAGGTGAGAAAGTATACAAAAATGGTAAGCTTGACATAGTAATCGAGGAACTTGTGAATGAGGCAAACCGAAAATTGTTGGAGTCCATTAACATGTCGGGCTGTGTCTTCATGACTCATGCTGTGGTCGAGGGAGTATACGTGATACGATTTGCCGTTGGTGCAACTCTAGTTGAGGAACGACACGTTATCACGGCTTGGAAAGTGGTGCAGGAGCATGCAAATGTCATACTAAGCACTTAATTAGTTCTTGTGTAAGCCTAGCTAGGCTGAATTTTCTTTGCATGCAGCCAGTAAAAAATATATATCTTTTCGTACAATAAATGGGGGTAAGGATTTGAAATTTAGTACTTCCTATGAGAAGAATCAATCCCCTCCACCATTTGTTAAAATATTACCAATGTAATTTTGAATTTAAAAATAAAAGCATGAATTTGCTAAGTGTGTTTGCGGAAAGATTATAAACTAGCTTTTTTATTTTGAGTATTGTTTGTGTTTCTCATATTACTTTTTGTATTAACTTTATTTCAATAATCAAATTTTCAATTTTTTGAATATGCTAACTTTTAGCTTTTTGTCCCATATTATGCAAATAATCTATTGAAAATAAACAATTCACAAACGTACTTCCATTTGAGAACAACTTATCTATAACCTTTAGATGAAATTATTTGTTAAAAGTATTGTAGATAAAAATTAACTTTTAGTCTAATTTTCAGTTTTTTAGAAATACACTAACTTCTAGTTTTTTATCTCATATTATGCAAATAATATATCGAAAATAAACAATTCACAAATGAACTTCCATTTGAGAACAACTTATCTATAGCCTTTTGATGAAACCATTTGTTAACAGTATTGTATATAAAAGTTAAAAACTAAATATAATAAGTTAATTGTTTATTTTTACTAAAAATACACTAGCAAAAAGAGTTGAGTCAAACCCGCAATAATTAAAAAGTAACTAGCATTTGTGCAAAAACTAGAGCATGAGACCTACAAACAATCAAATTTCCCTTACTTTAAAAAAAAAAAGGTTATAGTGGGTCCCCCAATGTGCCAAGCCGGTTGACTAATTAAGCTCACTTAAGCCAAAAAAAAAAAAAAAACCTTCTTCTTTGTAGTACCCACAAATAATAGAAGCAATAAGTAACAAGCTAGCGGTTTTAAGCTATTTAATTGCATCCCAAATGCACACTTAGTGTTGGAAAATCATGGTTTGTTTCGTATACAAAATACACGTAGTAGAAAATTAACGGATCCACTTCATTCGTAATTAATAACTGACGGGACTGACGAAGTAAGCACTGACGAAAAAAGCATCGTTGACGGATTTATCACTAAAGACGAAGGCGAGGATAAAATGGCGGGAACATTCAGTGTCGCTAATAAATGCCCAGGCTGGACGAAGACAGCTGTACGGCCCGTTGGATGATTTAAAGCCCCACCATAAAGCAAAGAGCGCAACGTAGGGCAGCATTAAACACCACAGTAACTACCGCAACGGCTAAAGAAACAAAAGGAACATATATAAATCAGCCAAAGGACACGATACGGAGGTATGATATACAGAAAACACTTGACTCTTCTCCTATCTTAATTTCTTGAGCTACCATTTTCGAGAAGCTAACTTAAGCATCGGAGGTGCTTTGGCAGGCACCACATCGGTGACCGTGTTGATAAGTCGGAGCTGTCGCCTCCCCCTGGATACTAGCAGAGGAGGAACACAGGTTTGGCTCAATTCAAGCTTATCTTCTATTTTGACTGACGAACATTTCGTTTCATCAGTTTGGCGCCGTCTGTGGGAATCGCACATTCTCGTGGATATACTTGAGAGGCGGATCCCACCTATCTTTTCGGACAGATGGAATCCAACCAAAATCCTACCTCCTTGACACAGCAACTCCAGGCCCTGACAGCCACTGTCGAAGAGCTCACTAGACAGAACCAAGAAATGAAGTTACAACTTCAGCAGATACAACAAGAGGAAAGTCAATCCCGGGGCGGCCCAGAAGATGAAGGGGATAGCCACAGAAGGACGAGTACTTTCAGACCAGCCACCCCTGACGGGCAAAGTTCTGACATCCTGAAAGAAATGAGGAAAGAGATGGATGAACTGCGGAATTCCATCAAAGAGAAAACAGACCGGAGTGTGGACAGAATGATTAGGGCCACAGACTCACCCTTCACTGCGGCGGTCCTTGGACATCCGGTGCCACCCAAATTTCGTCTGCCCCAACTGGAGCAGTTCGACGGATTGAAGGACCCTCAAGATCACCTCAACACGTTCAAGACGACCCTAGGCCTCCAACAACCCCCTGACGAGATATTATGTCGTTTGTTCCCTACCACTCTCAAAGGAGTGGCCAGGGAATGGTTTACCAAGCTGCTATCATCATCGATAGACATTTTTGAACAGCTGAGTGGCGCCTTCCTAAGGCACTTTATTGGGGGACAACGTCCGAAGAGGCTAGCAGATTATCTGCTCACCGTCAGACAGGGAGAGAGGGAGACTCTAAGGTCATACGTAAAACGTTTCTCGCGAGAAACCTTGGAGGTGGACGAAGCTGACGACAAAGTGCAATTGACGGCCTTTAAGGCAGGACTAAGATCTCGAGACCTCGTGGCATCACTTGCGAAAAATCCCCCGAAGACGATGGCAGAAATGCTTCTGAAAGCACAGAAATACATGAATGCCGAGGACGCGCTCGCAGCCATAGGAGATACGGCAAGATCAAGCAATGTCGGAACCAGGGATAATGAACGAAGAGGGCAGAAGAGAGAGCGGCAGGATCGTCAATCCAGAGACGGTCACAGGAAAGACGACAAAGGTCCCCGAAAAGTAAAATTTACCCCTTTAATTATGCCTGTTGACAAAATTTTGTCACAGGTCAAGGACGAGCACCAACTGAAATGGCCACGACCGTTGCATTCGTCACCTAATGTTCGTGACAAAAGCAAGTATTGCCGGTTCCACAAGGATCATGGCCACTATAGAGAAGATTGCCGGGATCTCAAGGAGCAAATCGAGGAATTGATACGCAAAGGGAAGTTACAAAAATATGTGAAGAAGGGAGAATACAGCAGGTCCAGGGATGGAAACAAGAACCAGCAAGAATCCTCATCTAGAAACGACGATCGTCAGGCCCAACCAGCACAGAATGTGATTGGGGAAATAGCAACAATCGCTGGGGGACCGTTCACGGGAGGATCCTTTTGGTCCCTCAGAAAGGCATACCAGAGGCAAGTGAACAGCGTCTACATGGTACCTCCAGTCAAGCAGAGACGAACAGAGCATGATATGACCTTCAACGAAGCAGACGCTAGAGGGGTAAAACAACCTCACAATGATCCTCTCGTTATAATGTTAACTCTAGAAGGTTTCAACACCAAAAGGATCCTTGTAGACAACGGCAGCTCCGCAGACATTATCTACCTCCCCGCTTTCCAGCAATTGAAGCTAGATCCAAAAAGGCTGCGCCCCTTCGACTTTCCCCTCGTCAGCTTCAGCGGGGATCAGGTGTATCCCAAGGGCATGGTGACGCTGACGGTTACGATCGGGGCCTACCCGAGGCAGTTAACCCGTCAGCTAGACTTCTTGGTAGTGGATTGTCCCTCATCCTATAATGCCATCATTGGGAGACCAACACTCAACAAATGGAGGGCGGCAACGTCTACCTATTGTTTGAAGGTGAAATTCCCAACAGACATGGGAGTCGGCGAGGTGAAAGGGGATCAAGTTTTAGCAAGGGAGTGTTACCAGGCGGTACTGGCCGCACGAGAAAATCATACCTGGACGATAGAGGAAAAAACTGAAAAGATGGAAGAGAAAGAGGGCTGGAAGGAGGAAGCACTAGAGACGGTCGAGTTAGATGTCGGCGAAGTATCCAAGATGACGAAGATAGGAAGAATGCTGAGCCCGGAGATGAAGGCCAAGCTCGTTCAATTACTCAGAGAGAACCTGGATATCTTCGCCTGGACTCACGAAGACATGCCAGGAATATCCCCTGAAGTCATCCAGCACGAATTGAGGGTGAACCCAGAGAAAAAGCCCGTCCACCAGAGACGAAGAACCTTCGCTCCAGAACGAAACCAGGCAGTGACGGACGAAGTTAACAAGCTCCTGGCAGCAGGTTTTATCTTAGAAGTACATTATCCGGAATGGCTTGCCAACGTCGTTCTAGTAAAGAAAGCCAACGGAGCATGGAGAATGTGTGTGGACTTCACGGATCTGAATAAAGCATGCCCAAAGGATAGCTTTCCTCTACCAAGGATAGATCAGCTAGTAGATTCAACGGCTGGAAATAAGTTACTGACGTTTATGGACGCCTTCTCCGGATATAATCAGATAAAGATGGCAGAAGAAGATCAAGAAAAAACTGCCTTCGTCACGAGCCAAGGGCTCTACTGCTACAAGGTGATGCCCTTTGGGCTGAAGAATGCTGGAGCCACTTATCAGAGGTTGGTGAACAAGATGTTCAAGAATCAAATTGGCAGAAATATGGAGGTGTATGTAGACGACATGCTCGTCAAGAGCAAAGAAGAACATTCTCATCTTGAAGATTTGAAGGAAACGTTCACTACTCTCCGACAGTACAAAATGAAGTTGAACCCAGGTAAATGCGTATTTGGAGTAGCCTCGGGGAAGTTCTTAGGGTTCATGGTTTCCCAGAGAGGGATAGAAGCTAATCCGGAGAAGGTGCGTGCCATCGTGAACATGGAGTCTCCAAAGACGGTTAAAGAAGTCCAGAAGCTAACAGGAAGGATCGCAGCGCTCAACAGGTTCGTCTCCCGAGCAACGGATAAATGTCACCCCTTCTTCCAAACCTTGAAAAAAGCTTTCGTTTGGACTGACGAATGTGAGAAGGCGTTTCAAGAACTTAAACATTATCTGAGTAATCCACCTCTCCTAAGTCCGGCAAAAGAAGGAGAGCCTTTACAGCTATACCTGGCGGTATCAGTCACGGCCGTGAGCGCGGCCCTAATTCGTGAAGAGGGCAAGAAGTAGCTGCCAGTCTACTACGTCAGTCAGGCCTTCCAAGGAGCTGAGCATAGATACCCGATGATCGAGAAAATCGTGTTCGCGCTAATAGTGGCCTCACGCAAACTCAGGCAATACTTCCAGGCGAGCCCAATCCTGGTCATGACTGATCAACCCATCAAGAAGTCCATAAACCGACCTGAGGCGGCCGGGAGGATGATCCAGTGGGCCATCGAACTTAGCCAATTTGACATTGAGTACCATCCCAGGATGGCCATCAAAGCGCAGGTACTGGCAGACTTCGTGGCCGAATTCACATGTGCAAGTGAAGATAGCCAAGTTGCAGACGAAGGTAATTGGACGATTCAAACTGACGGATCCTCAACTCAAAGGAGGGGTGGAGTAGGGGTCGTCATAACCACCCCTGACGGAGAAGTGCTTAAGTACGGGGTCCAGCTGCAGTTCTCGGCCACCAACAACGAGGCTAAATACGAAGGAGTATTGACGGGACTGAGGCTAGGGAAAGCCCTTGGGGCCAAGAACCTACTAATTCAAAGTGATTCAAAACTGGTAACTGAACAGATAAAGGGTGAATACGAGGCAAAGGAAGACAGGATGCAAAAATACCTCAGGCTGGCGAAACGCCTTATCCAAGAATTCGATGTGGTCAGGTTTGAACAGATCCCTCGAGATCGGAACATCGTAGCAGACGAGATTTCAAAAATATCATCGTCAGATGAATGGCCCTTAGAAAGCGAGATTACAATTGAAGTCCAGAAGCACCCCAGTATTGAGGAAGTGTCCGCGTTCCAGATCCAAGGTACGAACAGCTGGATCACTCCTATTATGTCTTTTTTGCAGGATGGAGGCCTCCCCCAAGACGCAGACGAGGCAAAAAAGGTCAGAAAGAGAGCAGCCAGATTCACGATTCTGAACGGCACCTTATACAAAAGGGGCTTTTCCATGCCCTACTTGAAGTGTGTTGACGAAGACGAAGCTAAATACATCCTAAGGGAAATTCACGAAGGAGTCTGCAGAAATCATGCCGGTCCAAGATCTCTGGTAAGCAAAATCCTTAGAACAGGATATTTCTGGCCAACTATGCAGGTGGACGCAGTAGACCTCGTCAAGAAATGCGACAAATGTCAAAGGTTTGGGAACGTCCAGCGGCTTCCAGCGGAACAAATGACGACCATATCCTCCCCCTGGCCGTTCGCCCAATGGGGGATTGACATCGTCGGCCCACTACCCTTAGGTAAGGGATAGGTAAAGTTTTTATTGGTTGCAATTGATTACTTTACAAAATGGGTGGAAGCAGAGGCAGTGGCAACCATCACCGAAGCACGAATCCAGAACTTCGTGTGGAGAAATATAGTCTGCAGATTTGGGATACCAATGACGATCATATCAGATAACGGACGACAGTTTGATAGCCAAGCATTCAAAGACTTCTGCTCAGGATTGGGTATCACAAACAGATTCTCATCTCCGGGACACCCGCAAGCCAACGGACAAACAGAAGTGACGAACCGAACGTTGCTGAAGATCATAAAAACCAAGCTTGACGATGCCAAGGGCACCTGGCCGGACGAACTCCCAAACGTGTTGTGGGCCTATAGAACCACAACAAGAACTCCGACAGGAGAGACTCCCTTTATGCTTACTTACGGTGCTGAGGCTGTAATCCCAGTAGAAGTGGGGGCCACCAGCGCCAGACGGGAACAATACAGCCAAGAATATAATGACGACCAGTTGCGAATCAACCTGGACTGCATTGACGAAATTAGAGATCAGGCTTCCAACAAGATGACGAGGTACCAACAGAAGATGAGGGAATACTACAACAAGAGGGTGAAACTCCGACGACTTGAGATAGGTGACCTGGTCTTGCGTAAAGTCAACTCAACCACGATGGACCCTGCTCAAGGAAAGCTAGGCGCTACATGGGAAGGGCCTTACCAGATCACTCATTACTCTAGACAAGGAAGCTATCACCTGGCAACCCTGGACGGAAAGAAACTCCCCCGGCCATGGAATATTGAACATCTTAAGAAGTACCACCAATGAATGTAAACCAACATATATGTCCCAATTCAAAAGTAATAAAGAAATTTTCAGTACTAATGTTTCTGAGTCCACAGGTGTTAAGTGACTGACGGGTGTAGATCACTGACGGAATTTAAAGAGACATTGAATCTCGAAAACGTTAAGTGACAAGATTCCGCCCTGGCGGATGTAGGTCACTGACGGAATTTAAAGAGACATTGAATCTCGAAAACGTTAAGTGACAAGATTCCGCCCTGACGGATGTAGGTCACTGACGGAATTTAAAGAGAAATTGAGTCTCGAAAACGTTAAGTGACAAGATTCCGCCCTGACGGATGTAGGTCACTGACAGAATTTGAAGAGACATTGAATCTCGAAAACGTTAAGTGACAAGATTCCGCCCTGATGGATGTAGGTCACTGACGGAATTTAAAGAGAAATTGAATCTCGAAAACGTTAAGTGACAAGATTCCACCCTGACGGATGTAGGTCACTGACGGAACTCAAAGAGACATTGAATCTCAAAAACGTTAAGTGACAAGAACCAACGAATGTAAGGAGTGACGAACTTAAAGAGATTAAGTCTCAAGGTCACCAAGTATCAAAGTTCTGCCCTGACTAATGTAAGTTATGGACAAGCAGAAAAAAGCCACAAACCACAATTCAAAGCAAGCAAGTAAAGATATATCTAATTAGAGCCCAAAAACAAGGGGCAAATTTCCGTTGTTTGTAAGACCCATAAACCCTGGGCCAAAACCATCATAAAGCTATTGTTCACAAAGGAAAAGCAGTTTCCAACATAGAGCTAAAAAAAAAAAAAAAAACAACTGAACACTTTGTTTGCAGGGATCAAACACCAGGAGCTGAATCATCGGGAGTGCCACCAACATTCTTAGGAGCGTCAGGCTAGCCAGCAGAAGATTGGGCGGCCTCGTCGGCAGTCATTTCACGATCGATTTCCTCCATGTCAAGGCTGTCCAAGTCTACTCCGGACGGATGTTTGACGAGATACCTCCGGAGCAACTCAAAGCCCTTGAAGTACCAGCTGAACAATACGGTGTTGAACTCGTCTGTAGTCTGGAAGGCCTCCACGGATCGTGCAGCGATGGTCTTCAACGACTCCCTTGATGCTAAGAGTTGTTCGTCCTTCTCAGCGGTCAGTTGACGCTCCACTCTGAGATCTTCATCCAGTTTCTTCACTTTCTCCTTCAAGTCAGCAGCCTCCCCCATAGATTCAATCAAGTTTTTTCTCAAGGTAGAACTTTCCGCTTCCAGAACCTCCACTCTCGAAGAAAGGGAAGCCACTTGGGCCCCTTGGGTCAAGTACTCGGACGAGAGATGTAGGCTCTCCCCCAAAACCTAAAAAACAAACAAAAATAGAGGAAGAAGGAAAAATGATGACGAGAATATATAAGAAATAAAAGGTAGAAAAAAAGAGGGTTCCTTACTAAAACCTCACCTGGACAAGCTTTTGGACATGACGGCTTGCGACCTGGTTGAAAGACTCCCCCGAGAGCACCTTCAGGTCGTCAGCAGTCACAGCCCCATGGGCTCTCTCCACCGCCAAAGCTTCGTCAGACCATATAGTTGACGGCTGGGGAACGATCTTCCCCACCTCGTGTTCCTTCCCCGAAATCCGTTGTCTCTTGGCAACTGGGGTAGGAAGCTCCTCTATTGAGGTCGACGGAGAAGTTGTCCTCGTCAAAGCAGCCCCGGATGTAACCGGGGTAGGTTGAATGACGGGAGAACCCCTATCGGTGACCCGCAATGGCTTGCTCCCCAAGCTCGACAACGGCTCCCCTTTCTTCGTCTTCATCTTAGCGTACAAATCTTTGTTAAATTTTGTCGTCATTTCTGCACGAAGGGAACAAGTTATGACCACAAAAAAAAAAAAAAAAACGGAGTAAAACCAGGAAAAGCAGAACTGACGAACATAACACTTACTCTTCTTCTCTTCAACCTCTAAATTCCGAAGAACGAACGACGAGGGTTCTGGCCCGAGACAATAAAACGATAAAGTCCTGGGATTCACGAAGTCGTCCCAATCTTCCACTGTCCGCGCGTACTCTACAGCCTTCCTCACCCGGTCCTTGTATCTACTCTTAAGCTTTGGTCGTTTTTGAACTGAAAAACAAAAAAAAGGGAGGTTAGCAACGACAACGACACACCTAACAATGGAAGCGACGAAGAAAATGATATAGACGCACCTAAGGTCGGGGTCCCCCACCGACGATGCAACCGTGGGAGATCACCCCAAACCTTGCCCGACGCGGTCTCAAAATCATCTCCAGAAACAAAGAAAAACCTGGATTTCCAGTGCCTGAAGGAAGACGGCAAACCCCTGACGATTCTGTTTTTCCTCTCCCATGACACCAACTCATAATATCCGTCTTCCTTAGAAGCCTTTAACCTATACAAATAGACGAGCTCATCTATCTTGAGCATATCCCCGTCCACAGCCGTCAGCCATATCCCCATACAAGTTATCACGATCCTCCAAGAGTTGGGCATAAGTTGCCCCGGAGCAATCCCAAAATGATCTAGCAGCTCCATCAAGAAAGGATGGACCGGGAACCTCAACCCACAAATAAAGGCCGCCTCATAGAAGCAAACCTCCCCCGGAAAGAAGCTACAGGCCCGGTCGTCCTTACCGGGCAGACGAAGCCTCACCCTCTCCGGAAATTGGAACCTATCTTTAAAACGCCCTAGCGTCTCAGCGTCCAAACTACACTCTTCCCCAAGGGCATGAAAAGCCCTAACCTCAAGAACCGACGAAATTGCCGTATCACCCCTCGCTGGATCGTCGCTCGACGAAAGTCCAGTATCTAACTCGCTAGATCTGACATCCGACATGATCTCCCGCGCCCTTTTCCTATTCCTGAACCAACCTATAGACTGACGAAGCAAAAACAACAAGTCGGCTAATGCGATTTCTAGACCGTTACCCTCACAGATAAAACCCCCTAGGCACGGAGAACTACCCAAGAATCCCCCCAAACGAGCAAACAAAAAGGAAATTGAAGGGCAAGCTGTCCTAACTTCAGAACCACTAACCATCAAAATCTAAGAACAACATGGGCAAAATGAAACAAGCCGAAACCCCCACAAAAAGAAAGAGAAGGAAAAGGAAGCAAGAAATCAGAAAAATCGCAGAAAAAGGGAACGAGATCAAAAGTTAAGAAGATAGAAATACCTCGAAAAGCGCAAAGCTTCGCCGCGCGCAGATGCCAATCCACAACGTACCAAAGAACGGAAGATCGCCGGAAAGGAGTTTGCGAAGAAGGTAGAAAGAAAAAAAACGCAGAGAAATAGAAGTATTTTTGAAAAAAAGAAACCAAAGAACAAAGAAAGGGAGTTAAATAGCACAGAAATTAAAGGGAAGCAGCGGGAAAAACGAAAGGACAAATGATGGGAACGCTAAACGCCACCAACCAAAGCATGCCACGTGGCCACGATTAGAACAGCGCCACCACTGCGCATTTAATGCGACACGAAATCCCAAGAGTCACTCGCCAACTTTTCACCTTCCGTGATCGCCATGACATGTCATGACGACCAAGGAACCCGGGGGCATCTGACGGGACTGACGAAGTAAGCACTGACGAAGAAAGCATCGTTGACGGATTTATCACTAAAGACGAAGGCGAGGATAAAACGGCGGGAACATTCAGTGTCGCCAATAAATGCCCAGGCTGGACGAAGACAGCTGTACGGCCCGTTGGATGATTTAAAGCCCCACCATAAAGCAAAGAGCGCAACGTAGGGCAGCATTAAACACCACAGTAACTGCCGCAACGGCTAAAGAAACAAAAGGAACATATATAAATCAGCCAAAGGACACGATACGGAGGTATGATATACAGAAAACACTTGACTCTTCTCCTATCTTAATTTCTTGAGCTACCATTTTCGAGAAGCTAACTTAAGCATCGGAGGTGCTTTGGCAGGCACCACACCGGTGACCGTGTTGATAAGTCGGAGCTGTCGCCTCCCCCTGGATACTAGCAGAGGAGGAACACAGGTTTGGCTCAATTCAAGCTTATCTTCTATTTTGACTGACGAACATTTCGTTTCATCAATAACATGTACTATGTATATTTCAGAATTTAAGAACAAGAGAGCATATCTTAGTGCGGTGAAATTCAAAACCAAAGATTAGAAGTACTTGGGAACGCTTTTAATCTTCAGTCCAATTCCACTTTTGCCCAAGAAGTATGGTTTCTCAAGCAGTTTACATGTATGTGTTCAGGGGAGAATAAGAGAGTGGCTTACACTCACATACACACCATTTCATTCTATATGAAATTCTGTTTCTCTCCTTATATATAACTGATTATCTAATTGGGTTAGTCTTTTTGGGCCATTTCAATTGGGCTTTAGTATGTGGCTTGGAATGGGACCAAAAGGGATATAAGACACTAGCTCCAATGGTTGCCCAACATACTGAGGTTTTGATTGTAACTTTATGTCTTACTCCTGATATATCAAAGCAACATACACTTCATGATTAGGTTCATTATTCTCTCAAGATTAAGAGTTGATAAAAATAGAAGTCGTGAGATTTATTATTCATTTGACAGTTGTTAGTAGAATAATAAATCTCCCAGCGGTCTAGTTCAATATATCTTTACATTTAAAATATATCAACTAGAACTCTCCACTTTTATAATCATCTCAAATCATCATAGTTGATATGTGATAGTCTTCGTAGATGAAATACTCAATTTCATCACCGACTACGAATTAAAATTCTGAGTTTACAAAAAACTTGTGATTTATATCTTCTGTGACTAAATCACATACTATGTATCTCATGGGCTATATGATAATGTCAAAATATTCATGTTACCATTATTTTAGATAATAATAAAACTTTATTAATCGCAATATAATGTCATATGTAGTATCATACAATAGGATTAAAAGGGCACATATCCTAATACTTAGCAAAAACTTTTAGCGTTTTAATTAAGATCTATAGATAAAATTGCTCTTCTAGCAAGGGAATAAGCAAGTTGGTTGCCCTCCCTTTTTACATGTCTGAAATTGTAAGGTTGAATTTAATCAACCATGTGTTGGCTTTATTCCGTACCAAATTTGCTTGTAATTCAACATGTTGAAACCTTGTATTTAGGTGAGAATAATGTAAGGGCTGTGTATGAGAGAGTGTGATGAAACTCAAGTTGTGTGCATTCAAGAGGAATCTCGCGACTAGATCTTGTGACTGAGTCATGACTAACAAGTCGCCAAAGTGCCACACGTGTGAAGCATGTAAGAAGCTGAACGGTCATGACAGTTGGAGTATTACAGGACAAAAAGTATAGTCTGACATAGTAATTAACTCGCGACTCAAACTCACGACTCATTCCAGTCGTGAGGTCGAGTCGCCAGAATGCCCTATTTTGCAACAAAATGACTTTTCACATTCCTCTCATATCCTATTATAAATACTTTTATATCCACAAAATGTAAGTTGTTGAAAAAGGAGCCTATTGAGAGAAAAACCCCAAAAGAGGTTTTTACAACACACCCATCCTATTAGAGAGAGCTACTCATTCTTAGAAAGAAATCTTTGTAGTCTCTTCTCATTCACTCTCCCATTGTTATACCCATTGAGAGGAGATTTGTACCCAAACACTACCCATATTCATTTAGAGTGTTGAGTATTTTTGGAGCTTAGGAAGCATTGGAAGATGCTAATAATGATGGATGCAATATGGGCTTATTGCGGGATCCAGTAAGCTAGAGAGACAAGGTTCGGCGTAACCTTATTGGAGCAAGAAGCTTAGAGGGTTTAGGTGCATCGAGTAGATTAGGCTTGGAGGGTCTATTACTATTCATGTCTCCCAACTGATTTTCTAGTGAATCATTTACTGCTTGGAGGGCGTCGGAGAGGTTTTTAGGCGAGTTCTTCGGTTTCCTCTTCGATAACACATCGACGTGTTATCTTTGTATTTGCATCTCTCTTCCCTTACTCTTTACCTTTTAATTACTGCTGTGTTTGTGATTAATTTTGGTTTAGAGTGTTTTACCAATTTGAGTTTAGCTTATATTCATCATTCTGCACATGTATTGTTTGTGTATAAATTTGTGTTGGTAATTTTGATATTGGGGGTCTAAACGTTCATTGGTGTTTTATATGCTAATTGAACATTTTAGAAACTATATATATTTATAAAAAAACCTTTGATAGAATCCAAATCTCTTCAATAACATGACCAAACATAGTTTTTGATGGCATCTGGTTGTTGATTGCTGTGACCAAACTCCTCGGTTGCACATCTCTAAGAGGTTTTCATTGCACATCAAGGAATTCACTGAGTAGTTCCTTAGCTTTAAATGCCACTTTTGTCAAAGCCCATGTTGGTTGCTTTTCTTTGATCCTATTTCTTCTTTGCCAAAGGCATCAGGTGATCATAGAAAATAATGCTATCGTGAGAGGAGGAGCTTGTTCAATCACTCTACTAGCCAATTCAAACACTTGGAACTTACCCAGGTCGATAAAGCTTGATCTTGTTAATGTTATGCGTATAATTCAGGGCTAATTATGTTATCGGTTTCCCTTTGAATAAAGGAGAAATTGAGATCGACATGGTTTTGTTCCATCCACAAAATTGATTAAATTATGACTTTTCAAATAAGGGAGGAATTGGCAAGCCGCAAAATATGATTTGTCTGATCAAGCTTGATCAACACAAGGTGAGAAAAATTATGCAGTGAGGAAGAGGCCGTTGTTGCAAGACTTATTTTTTATAAATATAATTTTTTTTAGGGAAAGGGAGATTTGAGCTATGATATTCTCGTTAAAAACACTAGCAATTATTAGTTAAGCTCTAAGACTTTTGGCATTGCAAGAGTTATTAGACTCTTACACCATGAAAGAAAAGTAACACAAGGTTTTTTTTTTCCTTTAATAATTCGATATTTACAACAGAAGAGAGAATTGGAACCCTAGATGTTATGAACAAACTAAAAAGTACCAAAAAGTTGAAATGCAAACTCTTGATAGTAACACAAGGTTTTAAAATGGGCTTTCAATTTATAGAATACCTTCCCAAAGTATTTGTTTATATACAGAAAATAGATATTAGCAAATATTCAAATTTAAAATATAGAATTAAGTGTGATTATGTAACCGATTCCTTAACTTGCTATCATCATTAGATACTTGATTCTTGCTTAGAAGCTTTAATATCTTTATCCTTCTGTGATCTTGTGCTTTAATTTGTCAAAACGTTCAATCGCAGTCCCTTTCTTCCTTATCATCCGCATGTTTTGCCCACCTTCAGAACCTCATGTATAGCCAGCCCCCTTCGTCATGAGGAGGCATCTTTGATTTAGTCTTCAATTTATAATTTAAGAGTAAGAATTATACAAGGGTAAGAACTAAGGACTACGTCTAGGCCAAACAAGAAATGAGTGGAGCTGTCATACTTGTTTGAGGTCTGCTTAATTTGGTCTTCTGGTTTTACAAGTAGTAGTTTTGCTTTATTTTCCCAAAGTCAAGTTAACACACATGTTGCATTTAACAAGAAGACATAAATGTAAGAATTTTTTTTTTTTGGTATATAAGAAGAAATTTTATTTAAGAAACTGGAGAACCAGCAGGATACAAAGAAATCAAGAGCTGACAATACTGCCAACTGCAAAAACACCAACATAAACACTGACTAATTAGTTGATTTAAAGCAGAAGTTGACATTATTGTTGTCAAGTAGCAAGGGTTGTGACAACAGCTCTCCCTTCTTACTATTTTTATACTTAAAGAATCCTTTATTTTAGCTAATGAATCCGCTTAATGAAGAAACTTTGAAATCATGTTCTAGGCTACTAGGAGCTCTTTAACATTAAAGCCTGAAAAATGTAGTAGCATATGCAAGTAGCTCCTTGTCACATTCAAATTTGGCCATATCTTCCTCGTTCAAGTTTATCCATGCCTCTATTCCATGCCCAAGTTTGGTGTCTGAAAATGTAATTAGATTCGTGAAAGGTAAACTAACCCAACCAACCAAAAAAGGCTTTCCCCACCCAAAGTCAACGTCATATAAAGGAACCCGCACAATGCAGTGAAATTTAATACAACATTATCTTGTGTCATGATTTTTTCACTCAGCTCTTTGAGGATATCCAAGTGTTCACTACCTTGTAGTTTTTTCACGTAATCCTTGTCAATTTTTCTTTTTGCATCTCTCAACTTGACAACAATGCCTTACCAATCTTCCCGGCAGCTGGCTTCTTTAGACACGATGGCTATTGTGACTTTTCCAAAAGAATAGTCAGATAATGGGGGATCCATTCTCGTCCTCAAATTCACTGTATGAAGAATTATGTGGAGCCTTTCAATCTTGGACTTCAGTTGATCAGTGGCAACTACATATCGACTCCATATAAAAGCCAACAAGGCCTCAACACGGCTGGGGTATACCGGGTATTCTAAGCCTGAGCTTTCTACATATTTTGCTTTAAGCGCCTCAATTGAAGCTGAACTAAACACAAATCTCTTTAATACAAGCTTCTCTTTTGTCATAATAGCTTTTGAACCAATTCCATGTAGGGAATTTCCACGAATTCCTAAACCTGTGAGAAACAAAAATATAGAGAAAACACACGCCAAAGAAAATAATCACACGCACAAGACAGTATTTACGTGGTTCGGCAATTTGCCTACGTCCACGGAGTTGCAGGGATTTTACTATTATCAGAGAGAAATTACAAATTGCGGCTACACAAAAAAACCTTTTATACTCCCAACCGACTACACGTGGAAACCCTAATTAAAACCAACGTTTTCTACTCAAAACCGGATTTACAATGGGCCAAAAAATTTTTCCCGGGGGCGTTGCCCCCGGACCCCCAGGACGCTTCTCCATGAGCGCTCCGGCTTGGGCCTATCGGCCCAAGCCTCCGCTCCATAGACTAAGCCTCAGAAAATCTCCCATTAAAAATCACGCAACATTATTCGGGTCGGGTCGGGTCATCCACCGGATCAGATATATAAAAACTAGGCTCCACAAAGCCCAACATTCCAGATAAAGAAGTTATCGGTGGGAAGAGAATGGATGATTGAAATTGTGAACATATCTCACACTCACCTCTAGATGTGGCTGCCCAATTTTTCACAAATGTGCTGAAGGATGAGCCATCAGCAATCTTGTGGGAAATGCATGCATCAATGGCAATACCACCACAAGTGAAGTAGTTGACTTGAACATCAAACGCTAAATGGTGTGCGCCATCGATATCACATGGAAGAAATTTCTTCTACTCCGTAAGATTTGGATCAGCAAGAATATCTGAAAGCTGGCACTTGACTTGGGCTTTGAGAGACAAGACGCCTTCATCGTTGCAATCTACGATAAGATTGTCTTTAACGCGGCCAGTTAAAGGGTAGTAGCACTTTAAGACATCGGACAATGATTTCTTCAGCACACTAGATTTGGCAGTTTCAGTGTTGAATTTTGAGTACGCATCATTCTTATTGTAGAAGCAGATAGAAGAAATATACACCAAAGGCATTATTTGGTCGAGAAAGGAAAGCTGATAATGGCGAAGATGGGTGGGTGTTGGTGAAGATGGTTTGATAATCTCGTTTGAGATTACTTCGAATGACTTAGAGAGATTCATTTTATGTTGGCATGCAAAATTCAAACTACTTTGAACAAGTGCTTCTATGTATGATTCTTATGCAAATGGTGGTAAGTATAAGTGTGTGTGTGTGTATATATATATGTATATATTTGTCTATGAAAATTTACTTAGTGTATAAAACACTTGTGAATGTTTAGACCCCAAAATACACATTTTTTAATATAAGCTTATATTCAAATAATATATGTGTGGAATATGAAATATGAGCAATATCCAAATTACTAAACTACTCTAAGCTATTAATTAATCACAACCAGCAAAGAGAAAGGAAAAGAGAGATGCAAACACAAGATAACACCGACACGTGTTATCAAAGAGGAAACTGAAGAATTTGGCGAAAAATCTCTTCGCTGCCCTTCAAGCTGTAAATGATCCACTAGAAAATCAGTTGTGATATATGAATAATAATAGACCCTCTAAGCCTAATTTATCCAATGCGCCTAAGCCCATTGAAATATATGAATAATAAAAGCCCATTGCATCAACCATATTGAATTGGTTCTCTCTTGAACTACTTCTCAAATACCAAGAACCTTCTCACTACTCTGAATTTGGTGAGGTAAGGATTTGTTTATGATCCTCTCATGGGTATGACAATGGAGAGGGTGAGAGTAGAGGAATTCGGAGAATCAAATGTATAAGATTGTGAATGAATCAATCTTGTTTTCTTTAAGGTTTCTCTCTCAAAACTCTCTACATTTCGTGGGTATAAGGGTATTTGTAGTAGGGTATGAGATGAAATGTGAAAAGTTATTTTTCAGCAAAACAAGCTACACTGTTAAGCCACTTCGCGATTAGGATGAGTCGCGAGTTCCAGTCGCTAGTTACCAGACTAGGCCAGATTGTACTTATTGTCCTGTAGTGATCTAGCTCTCCTGACTCTTCATCTTCCTGCATACTTCACACGTGTGCTTCATTTTGACAAGTCACTATTCGCGAGTCAGTAGTGAGTCACCTTCTTATTGCACGATCTTGATCAAATCTTTACAGTCTCTTATACACAACCCTTACATTATTCCCACCTAAATACAAAGTTTCTAAATGCTGAATTACAAGCAAATTTGACACAGAATAAAGCCAACACATAGTTGAATAAATTCAACTTTACAATCTCTCCCTTTGGCTATTCCGTGACAAAACCCTAAACCAGACTCTAGACTTAAAAATGTAAGTTGGGAACAGTTGCCAAAACTCACTCACACCTAATTTTAGATCCGTGAAGCTCTTGAACCATATGAACAAGTTTCCTAAAAACAATATCACAAAATGCACTCATTGAGTTCATTGAAAGCGGAAAAATTAGAATACATATGGAGCAAGCGCAATACAATCATAAAAGTATGAATATGATAATGAAGCATAACTTGACCATACAAGAACAATCACTATAAATAGTGACTACAATGAACATTTACACGGTGAATGAACATTTGGACATGCAAGCTAATAAGTTCAATGCAAAATATCCTTTGCATGTCTAACAGTCAACCAATGCAAGAACACTAAAGTAAGAAGCATTAGGTTTAAATTGCATCAAGGATACAAGACCCAACAAGGTTACAAGAGTACTAAAGAAAATGCAAGACATTAACTAAAAGTATTAAGCTACATAAGCAAGGGTACGTAAAAGCATAGTCTTTTTTTTTTTTTTTGAGAAACTCTTTGCCTGAAAAGCATAGTCTAAATAACTAAAATATCCAAGTATCCATAACACAAAGTATCCAAGTACTTTAAAAACAAAATACTAAAACTATAGAGTACTAAAACAAAGTGCTATGAAAACCATAATAAAAACTATAAAAACCGTAAACCATAACATCCAGAAGCTAAAAACCAACTAGCAACCAATGCTATTTACGCCTGTTCAATATAAGCTCCCCCTCAAGAGTTACCATACTACTCCCCATTTTTGACCGGAATGGCCAAAGGGCTAAGGCTGGTGAGTAAAGCTGTCAAATTTGGTTGTCAACACGTTGATTTGGTCCTGGATAGCCACAAGTCTGTTGGAATGCTCATTTGCTGCATCCCAAAGACCATCAATCCTCTTAAGTATAATTTGAAAAGTATCGAGAGGAACTGAAGACGATGATGATGCTCCTCTCCTATGTTGACCACCACCATGTGTTGGAAGATGTTGTTGTCCTTCCACTTTGGTCTCTATATTAGCAGGAGGTGCTTCTTCAATCTCTTCAGCATGTTCATCTCTAGGAATTTGAATCCTACTTCTTAGGATTGTTTGAGAGTTGATGGGAGGAGTTGAAGCCATTAGGCCTATGTGTTGTGGAGTCTCCACACCTTTGTTATGAAGAATCCTCATTATGAAATTTGGGACAACAAGCTTTGATCTTGAGGTCGTCTTAGTGGACTCTACAATGATGTTGTACAAGTGTGCACTAATGTCAATGTAGGTGTTCTCATGAAGCTCCATGAGGAATACGGCTCTAGCATTGTTGATGGTTGACAACTTCTTGACTAGATACAAGTTGAACATCATGATATATGCTAGGCACCTCAAGTTCGGGGGAAATGAGGTTGTGTTGAGGCTTCTTCCTTCCCTATAGCCACCAAGGCGAAGTTGCACAGATTCTAGAGATATCATTCTATCCTTGAACAGAGTGAACCCTTCATGATTTTGTTCTTCAAATCCAAGCATAACATCAATGTTTTCAATGTCAAGGGTGAACTCATGACCTCTAACCATGCACTCTATGTGTTCCTCTGTGAGTGATGCATTAGCATAAAACTCTTTGATAAATGGATCATAAACTCCAGGGAATTCACCAAGAAGTTTATCCCAGTCCCGTCCTTCAAAACAACTAGGAGTGAAGGAATCCTTAAGATCATTAAGATACACTTGTCTCTCCTGAATGATTGGAGCTGTTTTGAATTGAAGGGCATATCTCTCAAAATGTTGAAGGGAGCGAAACAGACTGTCATCATATGCTTTCTCTTGTCACCACGTTTAATAATAGTTTTTTGTGGAGCCATCTACAAAGCATAGTAGCAAAAACCACAAAAATAGAACACAATGAACGGCAACAAACTCGGTTAGACACAAGTTACTACCAAAAGCAAAAACTACGAATTAAACCCTAAAAACTGAACTTTAAAGAGCAATTAAAAAAAAAAAAAAAATGACATGTGGAGATGTTAAACATCAAAGTTTGATATAATCATGGCATTAAACATACAACATGTCAAAGATTGTGTGTGTGTGTGCATCACATGGAAAAGTGTGCATATAAGAGGCATGAAATCATGCAAGGGGCAAAGTGTGAAACACATAACCATTAGTTGTTCCAAATGTGGAAACATGATAATTTCCAAATTTTGTACTCGACAGAGTCCAAAATTACACACAAAAACATCTATATAGATATTTTATCAACAAAATGATATGCATACCACAACACAAAACATAGTATAATGCATGAGCATGTAATAATCTTGACAGAAACATGAAAAATAAGCACTATACCATCATTCTTAACAAAACCAATGAATCCATGAAATAGAATGCTTTAAAATTGAAATAAAGTAAAAAGGAGTGAAAATCCATACCTTTTCTTGGATTTGGAGTGAAGATTGATGAGAACAATGGAGGTTTTTGGAGTGAAAACGGTGACTTTGAGAGAGGAAAAGACAGAGAAGACAAAGTGACAAACACGTGATGCAACGGAAAGTGAAAAGTTTTGAAAAACTGTCTGACTTTTAACTCTATTTTTGCAAAACATGCGTTTTTCACGACTCAACTGACTCACGAATGAGTTGCCAAGCTTAAACCTAGATTTTGAAAAAATTTCTAAGTCTTTTTCGCGGCTGAGACTTACACTCGCCAACCAATCGCAAGTGAGTCGCGAATGCCTCGGGTTGGACAAATTGAAAAATCAATTTTTCTGAAAAATTTGAAAAATTTTCTAAGTCTTTTTCGTGACTTGAGTAGACCACTTGCGAGTGAGTCACAAAAATGCAGAGTTGCAAATTTTTGGATTTTTGTGAAACTTTTCAAATCAAAATACTTTCCAAAAACAACTAAAACACTCAAAAATCTTTTTGGGTTTGATCAACAGATGTTTGAGCATGTACATCACATTTTAATCAAGTACAATCACACAAATGAATAAGACATTCATTGAATATAGATATGTGTAATGTAGGTGGGAATCAATTATGAGATAGTCCTTGGTCTAATGTAAAGCTTCAATGATGAATTCAACGAAGTCATACATAACTAGCACTAAGTAGAGTGACCTATCTCATTTGTAGAAATGAACATATATGACCTCCCACATAAACTTGATTACATTGAGTTAGAAGCTTTTCATTTGGCTTCTTTTCTTTTGATAACATTTGATAATTTTGATCTTTACATCTCTTTTTGAGATTGATGTTCGAAATTTTTAATATTTCAATTTGATGAGTAAGCCTTTGGCTTTTGGCACCATGCATTTGTAGATACTAGTCGCTACCCCGTACTATGCACAGGAAAGTTTGGAAATTTTATTTTAATATATTATACATATTTGTTTTCTTTATTTCATAGGTTCATATAAAAATTTCCACATTAAAATTGCAATAATATAACAACAAAAACTCACATACAAATAAATACAAAAATAATTTGTTTATGCTTGTATGCTTCCACTTCTCATGGATGGAAATCTTCATTACTGTATACAGTCGTATCTCTATATTGTTGTACATTCTGTCGAAAGATTGTATTTTTGTATGATGTAGTCTCATTTTTCACCTCAAGGCAAAGTTAAACGTAGCCCCAATGAGCAACAAAAAATTGTTTTTGATGCCTTTATCAGTGTTCTTTCATTTCCTTGGTACCCCAGATACTCCCAAAAGTGCAGCTTATATGCCTTGAAGAAGGAAATAACTTATTAACTTCCTTAACAATAACAAACAATAACAAAGACCTGCCTAGGAAAATGTCCACTAAACAAAATAATAACCATATTCTTTAGTTTCACTAATCTGTGGTTGAAGAAAAGTGAGGTTTTAATATTAGAGAAAATACATTTTCCACTTGTTTCTTCCTTCACCCTTTTAACAAAATCCTCCATCTTGTGATTGATGCAAACATTAGCTCCACAGTCCTTACAAACAGCTAATTTTTCATCATTCCCTACCAAACACAATCTAAAATATATTATACATGGAAACTAAACTTATGCATGCATTAGAAGAAAAGTGATATTGGACTGTCAGCAACAACACTGAATTGCAAATGTATCACTACTCCTATGAAAATGAAGTTTTAATAATCATCCATATGCATTGGAGGTACCATATATCATACATAGTTGTTAATACTATCATCAATCATATATATTGTCTAACTTCTCTTATCACAGATATTTCAAATTTTGTGGAGGAAAAATTAAAAGAGAAAATGTGTGTTTTTTTTTTAAAATTTTTTTTTTAGATATTTATTTATTTAGAAAAAGCTACAATGGCAACCTTCTCAGCTGGACCATTTTGTCCTTTATGTTATGGTTGTAGGCAACGAAATCAACACTAAGAAAGCAAGAATTTTAGTTCAAGTTGATCAAATGATGCGTGTGAAGAGTGGCAGAAAAACATCTTTGAATGTAAAATAGGATTTCACTCATCATATCATAACTTAAAAATCACTTCCAAATAGCACTGTTACCTTAGTGAAGTCAGCAATAGAAAGCATATTGATGTGAAGGTCTATTGGCATATTAGAAACTTGTAGTAGAATTTAACTTGCATTTCTTTAGGCCTAACCTCATAAAGAGAAAAACATGACTTAGAGCGCGTTTGGATTGGGCATTTTGCCCAATCCGTGCGTTCAACGTTTTTCTAGTAGGTTCCATGGGTACTATTCATGGACCACCAAACTCAGCAAAACACATATTTCTAGGTAAATTTGGGTCCCACAATACTATTCATGCATTTATAAATTATTTTGCTATAGCATTTTCAGCAATAAGTTTTCAGTTTTCAGCAAATAAGCGTTATCTAATCACACCCTTAATATACAAAGAAAACAGAAACTTCGAAGAGAACAACTTTATGATAAAATAGTATTAAAATTACTACAACTTGAATCCACCCAAAAATTACACCCATGACAAACTAAACACTTTAAAATTGAATAGATATAGCATAGCCTCCTCTAAGAATACTTTGCCACTAAACACCTTTGCATATTTCTAAATCCAAATATATATATAGGCAGCCCAAGCCAACTTGAATAATTAGGAATTATGTTTAGGATGTAACCAACTGAGATTTGAGGTCTAATTTGTACATGAGTTTTGACATTTGACATGATTTATATCTATTTATAAACCAATAACCCATAGATTGGAAAAAAATCTTAAAAATTATTAATTTCAAGAAAATTTCTAACATTAGAAGGTAGCATGAAACCAAGAATGCACAATCCAATTATAAATCAAAAGGTGTAGGAATGAACACATTAGATAGTCCAAACCATTATATTTCCAGTATTCAAAACCAAGACAACATATCCCCAACCTGCTTAATGCAAAAATGCACACCTCAAGTACAATGTCTAAGATATTTATGATTATTGTGATAAAGTAAAGTAAATAAACATAAATACAGAACTTAGTGGGTCATCATCAAATAGTTTATGACAGTTCATCTATACTATAATCCCAACACCTGTATAGGCTTGTAAACTAACATAAGTGCAAAAATGTCGAGTAAAACCAGTTGCCCTTAGAGGCCTATTGTTGAACACCTAGTTGATATAACCAAGAAATAGAACTTGGTTAATCTAGAGGTGCTGTAATAGAGGGAAGCAATATTTCCAGTACCTAAAGAATATTTAAAATAATGGAATCTACAAAGTAGAAACATACTGATTCCTCCTATTAGAAGCAATAAGATTTTGATCTTCACTTTTTCATCAATAAAAGAATTGCTAAGCATGAAAAGCCATAATATGTTGGCTTCAAGAAGATTTATATGCTTATATAACAATGGTGGTGAACAATAGAAAACGCTAACCGTTATAATAGTACTTTTTTCTGCTTTGCTTCTGCTTCTCTATTTCATCAATAGACATGATCTCTATTTCAAGTAATTCACCCTCAACATTGCAAATGAAGGTTGTGGCCAACCCTAAGAGTATATTTCTGCAGGGAGTAAGGGAATCAATTAAGATGGCCCATTCAGTTGCACACTCTATTATCTCTGCATCTTTGTGTTACATCAACCCCTCTAATTCACAAAGTCTGAAATTGTCTTTCAAAATTATATACCAAATGACTAGGACCAAGTCCAAGTTTAATGTCAATCCCACAACCAATACTCAAGTAAATCAGTAAAAATCTCCAAGGTATGACCTTATGCATTCACATGCCCACAATTCATTTCCAAATGTACATTCAAGAACACCAACCCACCTCCAAATTAGACCCAAACTCATTCTCAATGAAAATTTTTAAATTTGCAGAGAAATTCCCAAGCTCTAGTGTCAATGCACAAACCCACCATAAATGAATCATAAAAAGATCATACCTATTTCTTAGTTTTCCCTAAACTTCCAAATACACTTGAAATCCCTAATGGAACCCAATAAAAATTAATATCTAAAACCTCCTTTCGAATTTTGAATTTATTTGTAAATCAAAGGCTCACAAATTAGTGCCTACACAAGATCCTTTAAAAAAAAATCCAAATTTACAAAGGGAAGGAAACCATATTAAAATTGCAATAATATAACAACAAAAAGCACTATTAGAAATTGAACAGGGAAATATTAAGGCAACACTCACTTGGATGTGCGGAAATTGGAGAGGGACTTTCCCATTGATCCAGGATGGTTTGTTCTTGAAGAGGTATCGTGAGGTAGCCTAGAGAGAAGAAGGCTTTCAGAAGAGAGTGAGAGAGAGAAACGGAGGGAGGAACGTATAGAGATAAAAAGATATATGTAATTGTTAGATTTTTTTTATAGTTTTTTTATGATTAGGAATATGAAACGGGCTGTAACTACTACCCAAGATTCAAAACTTTCTAATGAATCAAAACATTGTTTCTTTAAATTAACATAAGCTACTAAACACCAAAGTTACTAAGAATAACAAAACATTTAAACCACTAATGAAAAGTCACTTTTTTTAAGGTGTTTTATATGTAAACGTGGTTGGTGCAATAAGGAGTGGTGTTTTATATTATACATGGATAGATATAGATTTTTAGTATTAATATAGTGTGAGGAGAGGAAGAGATGAAGGAGCTAGAAAGCCAAAGTCTGGCATTAAGAAGTTGAATGGTTGCTATTTGAGATTGTAACCGTGAAACACAAAGGGTTACTATTTAAAATTGTCACCGTGGAACACAAAGGGTTGCCATCTAAAACTGTAATTGTGAAAGAGAGAGGGTTGTGAATTATTTTCTGTTTATTAGGATTTTTAGATTTAGAACAACTATTTTTTAAATTGTAGGACAAATTCAGGAAAAAAAAAGTAATGACATGACTGCTGATGTGGCTCAACCTGAACGTAGTAACATTAGATACTACGCTTTAGTTTTTAGTAATACTAGCTGTAGACCCACGCTATGCGTGGAAATATTATTAATGATTATTTGTAATTAAACTTATTTAAAAGTAAAAATTTTGTAATAAAAGTTCTTTAAGGAACATTTTGTGAATTGCCAAAAGAAATTTCTTACCGCATAAGTTAATCAACTATGATTACTAAAAAAAAATAATCAAAGAAATATAACACAACGTATCAAATTATTCAAACAAAATTTTGTCAAGAAATCATTCGAATCAGCCATCAAATAGTATACCCTCGAAACTTCATAATTAAATATAGTGTAGAGTAAACATAGATTTTACAAAAATTAAATAATGAGTTCAAATTGAGAAAATAAAAATAATAATAAAAAAAAGAAGTTGAAAAATGAAAAGTAGAATCATGGTGTAAATTTTTGTGCTATTGAATATTACTCTCATACTTGTGGACTATATATATATATATATATATATATATATATATATAAGAATGTAACTATTATATGAACGATTATTTTGATTTATTGATAATATTAATAAAAAAAATTAAAACCTAAAACATTTTTTCCTCTAATATAATGGAGAAGACAATTTCTTATCATTTACGCTCCGTTTGTTTCGATGTAAAATATTTCAAATGTAAAATATTTTACATGTAAAAAATTTTACTGTAAAATATTTGACAGTAAAATATTTTCAAGTGTTTGGAATGACAAAATGCGTGAAAATGCAAACTGCCAACAGCCACCTGAAATGAGCAAAAACCACCAACAGCCACCCCAAAATGAGCATAAACCATTAAACCACTCCAAAATCTCTCATTTGAGTACAAAAAAACTTTACATGTTGAGCTAATTATAACTCATATGTTATTTGCAGGTAAGATTAGCATTAAAATTGTGAGATTCATGCAACCTAACCAAAAAAAAAATCAAAGAGCATCATAATAATTAAACACAATGCCTACTACTACCTCACATGATTGGACTTAACAGTAACACCACCACTACATGCCCAACAAAAGCAACAAAACTCATCCAAAAAAGGAACGACACCATTTTTTTTTAAAAAAAAAGAAAACCCCAAACTCAAAGACTTGACTTGAAAAAATTCATTTATAAACCAAAACCCAAAAACCAGTTTCAGTTTCTCTCACACCAAAAAACTCAAACTCTTTTTTCTGTTAAAATTCTCAAAATCCTTAGCTCTCACTCTCTGAGAAACAAGAAGCAAGCAAGAAGAAGAAGATAAGGGCATTTTGGTAATTTTTGATTATTTTCATTCATTAATGTTCTTCAACTACAAGAACAACAACAACAGTCCCGGTGGCGGCGGCGACTGGTTCTGGATAATGGCTATGGTGGCTTCGACGAATGTGGCGGTGGTTTTCACGTCTCTCGCCGGAGTCCCCTTGGTCATCACCATATTTTTCACTGCTCGTAGGTAAAAAATCATAGTTGCCTTGGTCGGAGTACCATCGTCGGATCTGTCTCCCTTCTCTCGCGGAGAAGGGAGACAGATTCGACGATGGGAGGCGCCGACGGAAGCTGGAGTTGGTCGGTGGTGCCTCAGACCTTGGAGCCGGTGATTTGTGGGAGAGGGGACCGGAGGTGGCTGAGTTTTTGGAGAGAAATTTGATCCTGGAGAGTTTGAGCTTCAAGTGACCATAGGAGTGCTGTAGGGTGATGAGTATCGAGGTGTGAGGGAGTAAGCAAATGTAAAATGTTTTACCAAAATTTTAAGCGTAAAATATTTTACATAAATTTGCTTAGGTTAATTTAGTTGACTGAAAATATTTTACTTTTGACCAAATATTTTACTGCAAAACAAACACTGTAAAATTGGAAAATATTTTCCTGAAAATATTTTACATTGAAACAAACAGAGCGTTAATTTAATTAAAACAATAAATAATATACTCATATAATCATACATTTGTATTATTACCCACGCAAACAAAGATTCATTCTTAAAATATTTGACGACTTCTATATTCAATGAACCATTTTAGAAAAGACTTTGATTATTATTTTTTTAATGCATTAGAGTCACAAAATATTTGGATAGTTTATTCAAATATGATGTGGATAATAAAAATAAATATGCTACGTGAATTACAGAACAACATGATTATATCCGCTAAGCGTGAAGACGTAGAGCTGGAGAAAGAAACTCCTAGTCTTAGCCCCCAACAAATTTTTAGTACTCTTCATATTATTTTGAGGCACATCAACCATCACTCTTTTAGTCTACATCTAAGGAGTTTTGGTTTGCTGTGATGTTACATTACACCGTAATATTACATTATTTTAATCTTACATTAATTTAATCTCAATACAAGAATACAATGTTACATTGTTTAGGAAGATAATGAAATTAAGGTGATGCAATATATTTTTTAATTTTAGATTATGATAATGTCAAAAAAAATAAATAAACCAAAAAACCTTAATATCACATTAAAAACACATCACAAGGAACCAAACACCCATTTGCATGTTGATAAACCAATACTTCGTCACAAAATCATGTTGAGGACTATAATGGGGGCATTAGGGGAGTCATATCATATTGAGGATAATGAGGACTATAATATAATGGGGCTTTGAGGGAGACAAACGTAACGATTCTCAAGAAGGATCAGTGATGTTGCTGAGAATGCAAGTAATTCTCGCAACACATTTGATTTGAGGGATCTGTGGAATCAAGTATAGAACTCTTTGTGGCTATTGGCATCTAGAGATGTGGATCGAAAATAACTCTCTTCATGAATGCCAGAAGAAGTATTACCTTAAATTTAGAGAGAGCAGCAGATTATGGCCATTGTATAAGACGTAATTTTTCATTTTATGGGAATTATTTTCATTTCTTTTTTCCTTATCCCTCCTATAAATATATTTTTATGTATTGACATATTTAAAATTAAAATGCACTTTATATGTATTTGAGTCTTAATTTCTACAAGTCAAAGCAATTACCATGCATACATGCACATATTCTATCTAATGCAAAATCATGGGACCATCCACTTGGAGCCTTAGCCAATTGATTAAGTGGCCCAATGGGAGAATGAGCCATGTTCGACGTGAATGGTTCACAAAATATCACAAAGATTGGCAGGCTAATTAGGAATGATCAAGCAATAGCAATTTGACATTTAAAGTTAGAAGGTAACTTTCTGAGGACATTTAGAATACAAAAGACTTTTTAAGTAAACCAAGAAGAAAACGCCATTTTGAAAAGAGACTATACTTGGATAATCCATCCTTTAAAAAAAAAAAAAAAGCTAATTCATTAATTAATTCATAAGTCCTATTTTTCTTAATAGAAATTTCAACACCAACTAATGTTATCATGATCACCGACAATATCATCTAGCTTGTTACAGCAATAGAAGCCTAAAGTAATGATTAATGAAGGATACGTATTCATGTGAGCAAAAGCCTAAAGTAATGAGTAATATGAAGGATACATATTCATTTGAAAGGGGTTGGTAAAATCTAATTTGCTTACAGTCACTTATGATTCACTACTATCCATATGTAGATGTGAAGAGTAACCGATTGCATTTGGATTCTCCAATGAGGACATGAACTTATGAAGCCGATCATTTAGTCCATCTTGGACTACCTAAGGCATAGCAATTCTATCCTTTTGAGAGCTTTAACTATAGAGCTCCTACAAGACTAATTTGTGCAGAATTTTATAGGGACAATGGCAACTGAATAGGTATGAACTGGCTGAGTTCAATGAGGAGAGGAAGAGGCAAGAAAGAGGGAAATAGAGAGTCTCAGGCATTTAAGAAATTATACGGGAAGTTGAAAACAATGGAGATAAAGAGTCATGGGTGTTATGGAAGCTGAAGTGGGAATTTATAAAACACTAATAGAAAAATAATGAAAATAAAATATTTTTTTATTGATGGAAATAATGACGTGGTCGCTGATGTGGCTCAATAAAAGTGTAGCAACATTAAGTACTACACTTCAGCTTTTAGATATATATAGATATAGATATAGATATAGATGACATAATAGATGATGTGGCTCAACCTGAGCGTAGTAACATTAAACGTTACGCTTCAGCTTTTAGTAATATATAGATTTTTAGATTTAGAAAAACTATTTTTTAAATTGTAGGACAAATTCAGGAAAAAAAAATGGTAATGACATGGCTGCTGATGTGGCTCAACTTGAGTGTAGTAACATTAAATACTACGCTTTGGCTTTTAGTAATATATAGAATATAGATATAGATAACATAATAGTTGATGTAGCTCAACCTGAGCGTAGCAACATTACATGTTACGCCTTAACTTTTAGTAATATATAGATATAGATTGTAGGACAAATTTAGGGAAAAAAATGGTAATGACATAGCTGCTGATGTGGCTCAACCTGAGCGTTGCAACATTAAATACTACACTTTCACTTTTAGTAATATATAGATATAGATGACATAATAACTAATGTGGCTCAACCTGAGCGTAGCAACATTAATATTACAGCTCAGGTTTTAGTAATATATAGATATAGATAGATATGAGATAATAGATATGTTTAATATAACTATGTTATAGTGCTTTCTCAAAAAACTATGTTATAGTGTTATTCGGCTTTGGCTTTAGAGTTGAGATTAAAAAAAAATTTGCTCATATTCGTACCCATCATCCTAAATTAATCCGTGGCCTCTTCAAATGCTAACAAAACACCTGTAATTATCCTATAAATAAATTATAAATCACCAAAAAGAAGTAAAGAGATCTACAGTCACTGCTCGACTCCTATGCTCCAGTCCATGCCTTCAGCCCTTGGTATCTCTCTCTCTCACCTTTGAGATACAATTATCAAGCGTTTATCACTGTTGCATGTGTCTGTTTATATCGATATTCATGATAAATAATAGTATATTATAACATCTAGAATATAATAGTTCTGTTGAGTATGTGTTCTATATATATATGTGTGTGTGTGTGTCCGTAAAAAAAATAATATATATATTTATAATAATATAATATATAATAGTGATTTGTTTTTTTTTGATAAGAAACTTGTAACTTTATTAAGACAAAGATAAATTCAATACATCATGGACAATAGTTGATTCAATCAGCGATAGATTTTCTTCCATCCATGTTACAAAATTATCCCTATTGACTATATCCTTAGCCTGCTTTGCTAATATATGTGTTGGCCTATTGCCTTGACACCTAACATGAGACACTTGAGCTAATTAAAAATCCTAAACTTAAGAGATACCAGGTTAAGATATTTGAGATAATCATAGGTGGTGTACATAATCCCAAAAAGCATCAGTAACAATCTTGGAGTCGCATTCAAATATCACTTCCCTTATACCCACATCTCAAGCAAACTAAACCCCAACCTCCATAGCTTTTGCTTCGATTTCCAAAAGTCCCAAAGGCTGGTGAAATTTGTTTGCTTAAAGCTGCTATTACCTCTCCTTCATAGTTTCGGATCACAACACCTGCCCCAGCTTGGCAAGATTAACTAAGAGTTCCCCCATCCACATTCAACTTGTAGCTAGGTGCAATCGAAGCTGCCCAGAATTCCTGCAGGTCTTCCTTCGGCTGGGAAATAGAGTGGTTTGCTGTTTGAAATTTATCTAGCAACACCCAAGCTCTCTGCACTACCAGATTCGCAGATTGTCGTGGGCTCCCATGTCGAGCTGCATTTCGATTATGCCACATACTCCATGCAATCATAAATAGCATCTCTAAAAGGTCATTCCCCACATGCTGGATAAAAATGAGATACCAGACCAGATCAACAAATTAGTTGTACCTGACTCCTTGTGCTTCGAAGATAATGCCCACTGGACCCATACTTGTGCAAATTCATTGTACCTGACTCCTTGTGCTTCGAAGATAATGCTGGACCCATACTTCACGAGCTGCCTCACACTCCCAAAAAATATGCCCACTGGTTTCTTTACCCAACCCCATGCTTCACACATATCATCATCAATAACTTGCCTATGACACAAGTTCACCTTCGTGGGAATAATATTTCGGCACACCCGCCAGATGAAGGACTTAATCTTATTAGGTACATTTAATCTTAATCCTCACCATTCGAAGTTCCCTCCATGCGTGTCGCCATAGAATCAGCTATTGCAATCTTGTACGCACTACGAACTATAAAGTTTCCCTTTGAGGTGAAAGCCCATACCAACTTGTCCCGTGGCATGCGAACACTCAAAGGGATGCTTAGGATGGACTGAACATCGGCCGGAAGAAAAAC
The DNA here is from genome assembly GCA_032878915.1 of Castanopsis chinensis. NCBI lineage: Eukaryota > Viridiplantae > Streptophyta > Magnoliopsida > Fagales > Fagaceae > Castanopsis > Castanopsis chinensis. Next base: position 4,518,354 of record JAVQMG010000131.1, on the reverse strand, counting down.
CTGTCTCACTAGTTATTCACGCCATTTTCCAGTCACTGGGTCAATCAGTAGGCTAACCAAGGACTGATCTAGTAAGGTATTCGGTCTAGTAAGCACACTGAATGTGGCCGGCCCATTGATCCATTTATCTACTCAATTATCAATTGAAGCTCCATTACCCACTTGCCATTTACAACCTTTCCGGACAATATTTTGTGCCGCCAAAATGCTCCTCCATGCATAAGGGGGAGATGTGGCGGCTAACAGGTTTCTATGATCATTCTGATACAAATCAAAGGGAGGAGACGTGGTCGATACTTGAATCTTTTAGTCAAAAAAATCAATATTCATGGCTATGCATTGGGGATTTCAATGAGATTACCAGTAGTTTTAACAAAATATGAGGGAATGTCAGACCTGCAAAACAAATGGATAGATTTCGAAGGGCCATCAGTCTTTATGCGTTTCATGATTTAGGGTATATTGGATCACTTGGTCAAAAAATAATGGAGATGAAAGTAGGATAAGGATTAGGCTGGATCGTGCTTTGGCAACGTTTGAATGGATGGCGAAATTCCCGGGAGCCAAGCCACACCATATTTCCATGTCAGCCTTTGATCATTCCCTTCTTGTTTTGCGTTTCCCAAGTCTAGTAACCAAACCCGTGTTATAGGAAAATTTTTTTGGTTTGAGGCGATGTGGCTACAAGATCCTCGGTGTGATGAGATTGTCCAAGAAGCTTGGCAGGAAGGACTATACAAAACGGGTGGATCTCCATTTATGAACTGCATGGAATTGAAAGCTGTCGTGATAGGCTTGTGTCTTGGAATAAACTAGAATTCGGGCATGTTGGGAGAAAGATTGCTGAGCTGCAAAAGAAGTTACAAATCTTGGAACTTCAAAGTGGAAGCAATATAAATGGTGAGGTAGATGAAGTCCGTAGGGCTTTATACAGTTGGTTGGATACAGAAGCAGCAATGTGGAATACTAGATTTTCTTATGTGTTTTGCTGGTTTTTGTTTCAATTGGTGCTAATGCACCTGAACTTGATTTTGAATTCCACATTCCAAATTAGTTAATTTTTAATATAAATCTTAGAAATAACCATATAAATTATAAAGACCTTTGTGTCTTAGTGGCATTGCAAATAATTTTATATTGCTAATTAAGTGGTTGCCCATAAATTTTATTAAAATTCAAGTACTAAGGAAATAAAATGATTTATTGTTGAATATATATAAATAATAAAAATTTGATAATCTATTAAAATCTTTGCTTAAGTGGAAGGTTAAATGAAAGAATTCTCAAAAAAATGCACCACGTCACACATGGGTTCTGGCTTTTACACATATATTACTCTATCGATCTAGGCAAGTATTATGGACTATAATGTTTTAATCCTAGTTAGCATGGCGTATGATTTGATTTCTGAGGTTCTTTTGCTGTTGGACTTTTTATTTATTTATTTTGGTCTTCAGAACATTGTTTGAGAATGACTGTTATCTGTTTAGTCCACTCAACTAGATGTCAATAATCCCAATGAATGACAATTCATTTCTTTTCCTATTTCCAGAGTAAAGCAAAGGCAGAAGAGAATCAAGCATTGGAGCATTCAATGAGTGAGAACTATTGTCAGTTGTGTGCAGCTGGGAAGCTCACTTTTGAACCACCCCGCCCCTATATATTGCACTCCATGTGGTGCTTGCATCAAGCAAAATGCAATGTATTATACCATGGGTGCTACTGATACACAACATGTTTTCTGTAATACATACAATAATGAGGCTTGTGGAGGCTAGAAGAACACAAAAATGAAAAGATTGAAGAATAGGTATCTTCTCTTAATCATTTCACTGCATGATTTTGACAACTCTTCTTTTGTATTAAACTGTCAATGTCATGTGCAGTGGGTTCAATGTGAGAATTGTGAAGGTTGGCAACATCAAATTTGTGCTTTATATTACTGTCGAAGAGCACCAATCGAATACACGCCCAAAATGCTACATACAAGAGGTTGAAAGAGGAGAGTGCAAGCCTTTACCACAAAGTGCTGTTCTTGGGGCCAAAGATTTGCCAAAAACAATTCTTAGTGACCATTTAGAGGAGCGGTTATTTAGGAAACTGAAGCAAGAAAGACAAGAGAGGGCAAGGATCCATGGAAAAGGTTTTGATGAGGTGATTGCATTTAACATGCTCTCATTTAATTGTTTTCTAGTGAAGATATTATAAAAGGTTGCATTTCATCATGGCATATATATATAATTTGGAGTTCCTTTGCTGAATAATGTTAAGTGAAAGCTTCAAGCCATTACTTGACAACATTTGATTAAGTTACCTTCTAGTTCTTTGATGGCTGATCCTAACTAGTGTGTACAACAACAACCAAGTCTTAATCCCAATTTTTTTAAATGTAAAAATTGCAAATATCAGTTTTGAACCTGGGTGCAAATGTTCTGTTAATCCATTCATAACAGAGCGACTAAATTTTATGTTGGCTATCAACTTACTGCAACTCTCATTTTTTATGAGTTTGGGATTGGTTGTGAACAAAATATATGATCCTAACCCAGACACATCCTAACTAGTGTATATTTTTTAAAATTCTACTAAAAAAATGGATCAAGGTTACTTTTTTTAAACACTATAGAGGCGAAATATTATACTATATTTTAGAAAAGAAGAAGAAATATTATGAAAAACTTGTAATTCATTGAACATAACCTGAGATTCTTAGGTGAGGAACTTTTCTCCTTTTTTGTTATACAATCTTTATTATCAATGTTATCTTTTTGTTTTTATTTTTGTCTTTTATTTTTGGGAGAATGAAAGGATTTGATTCATAATTAATGAAGTTCTGATCAGCTGATTTAGTTACCATCCTTTCCTTGAAGCATGTTTTACAACTACAGGGGTCTTCTTTAGGAGTTAATTTATTGCTGAATATAGCTCGAGCTCTTGGCGCTTGGAATTTTCTCTCCAGATATTCACACTTTTTTTTTTTTTTTTTTTTGGGGGGGGGGGGGGTGGTGGTAGTTACTTTATTTATGTATGTTTCAGAGCTGATTACTTTCCTGTATATACTAGATGCTACATTTCATCTAGCTTATTCAGTCATTTAGGTGAGATTGTAATGCCTTGGGGTATTATGTATTTTATTTTTCCAAGAGGCAGTGTTAAACAGATTAGTCATAGAAAGGGAAATCCCCAAGAGAGAGTTTAATACTGACTGAAAATATGATATTTGTTATTAGCTAATTTCTGTTATATTGATATTGCTAGGTTCCTGGAGCATTATCACTTGTAATTAGAGTTGTTTCATCCGTTGACAAGAAATTGGAAGTAAATCAGCAGTTTCTTGAAATATTTCAAGAAGAGAATTATCCGACTGAATTCCCACATAAATCCAAGGTAAAACAAGTCAGCACTGAGTTTAGTACATTCTCTAATGGTGACAGAGGCAACACTAAATTGCTCTAATAGTAGTTATTCCCTGACTAAGTCTTTTTTCATTCCAGGTAATTTTGTTGTTTCAGAAGATTGAAGGTGCAGAAGTATGCATATTTGGCATGTATGTTCTAGAATTTGGATCTGAATCTCAATTTCCAAATTAACGTCACGTATATCTCTCATATGTGGACTCTGTCAAGTATTTCAGACCTGAGGTTAAAGCCGTTACTGGAGAGGCTCTTTCTACATTTGTTTACCATGAAATTCTGGTAGGTTCCAGTCTGTTACTTGTCTTGAGTACCTTCTCAGTGACTATTAATTTGGAGTCTTCAATTAGAGATATTGACCTTCATATGACAATATTATTCTCTTTTAGATTGGATACCTTGAATATTGCAAGAAACGGGGTTTCACAAGCTGCCATATATGGGCTTGTCCTCCTTTAAAGGGTGAAAATAAAATTTTTCATTATAATCCTGAAATTCAAAAAACTAAATTTGATGAGCTCCGGGAATGGTAAGCCTACTAACTTTCAGAAATTAGCTTTGTAAAATAATTTTATTGATAGCATCTTAAATTAATTTTTCTTTTTCTTTTAACTCTAGTTTGGAATGGTTTCTGTGTCAGGTATTTAGAAATGTTAAAAAAACCTGCCAGTGAAAACAGTGTGGTTGATCTCACTAATTTGTATGACCATTTCTTTGTGACTGCTGGTGAATGTAAGGCTAGGGTAACTGCTGCTAGGTTGCCATATTTTGATGGTGACCTCTGGCCTGGTGTTGCAGAGGATCTGATTTATCAGATGCTTCAAGAAGAAGATGGCAGAAAACGGAATGAGAGAGTAACAACTAAGAAGGCCAAAACAAATATGGCTTTAAAAGCTACTGGTCAATTGGATATTTCTTGCACTACCAAAAAAGCTGCCTGTAATTCATCAAAGAATCTGCTACTCATGCATAAAGTAATTTCCTATTTCATATCTATCTGCTTACCATTTTTCTTGCTATTCTTGCTCATCAGATCTTTGGAGATCTGCTGATTTTCAAGTGATTCTTACCCAAAAAATAGAAGAAGAAGAAGATAAATTATATCAAAATCTTCTAGACTTCTACAGCATCAAAATAGTCTTTTCTTGTTTGTTTGGAGATTATATATTTTGTCCTTAGTTCTTACCAGGCTTTTTTTTCCCAGCTTGGTGAAGCCATTTGCCCGATGAAGGAAGATTTTATCATGGTTCATTTGCAGCATGCATGCACACACTGTTGTATCCTAATGGTATCTGGAAACCGTTGGGTTTGCATCCAGTGCGAAAATTTCCAGCTGTGTGATTAGTAAGAATTCTGCAATCTTTACCTGCATAATTATAGATTACTAATTTAAAATGTGATATATGTAAGTACATTCGTAAGGGTTTGCTTATGTGTTAAGCTACGATATTTTCCACAAGAAGCAAGTGTATGTATACTAACACTTCCAGAAATATTCAGTTCACAAGATACTGATACTAACAATACAAATTACTTTGAACTTATAATTTTTTTTTCTTTATCCTAAATCTGATGTACTAGTGTACAGATATTTGATCATAGGCATCAGTGGCGACGCCACGTGCAACTCAGGGTGTTCCCAGGAACACCCTAACCTGAAAAAGAACTTGAAAAAAAAAATTTTTTTACAAAATTTTTTATATTTGCTGTGTATTAGGAACACCCTCAACACAAAATTAGGAACACCCTCAAATTAAAGAAAAAAAATTTATTTGTTCTACTTTCAAGCAAAAAAAAAAAAAAAAAAGAAAGCCCAAAAAAAAAATTTGAACTAAAATCTGAAAAAAAAGAAAAAAAATTGTGACAGAGCCAAGCCCACGGCCACGACAACTCGGCAAGCCCACGGTAACTCAGCAAGCCCAACAGATTACAGGTAGCAAACCCACGGATTTTCCCACACAAAAAAAAAAAAAAAAAAAAAAAAAAAACCAAACCCCAATACAGAGCTGCAGAGCAAATCAAATAAAAAATCACTTCTAAATCAGAAATCCCTAAAGGCCTAAAGCAAACCTAAAGACTAAAGAGTAAAGACAGCAAGCAACACCTCACACGTCTCAGGCTCAAGCCAACAGACGGAGTCACGGGGATCGGATCGGTCCAGTCCAGTCTGTCCAGAACTGCCCTCATCGGAGATAGCTCGTTGCTTCGTCACTGCCTCAGCGGCCTCAACCTTCAGGCCTCTCTGCTCTGCTTCGATGCTCCCTCCCTTAAGGTATTTCATTTTACTAGAGTAACTTCTCTCTCTTTTTCTCTCTAACTCTCTCTCAGTCTCTCACTCACTCTCTCTCTCTTTCTCTGAAGTCTGAATCACTCAAATGAGAATTAGGAGTCCCTCTGACTTCTCTCTTTATTCTTTTAAGTCTAATTTTAATACTTTGTCTTTATTTGATTATGTGATTGGGCATTTGGGCGGCTGAAAGCTTTAACTATATCTTTATTAATATTTGGTTGTTTTTTTAACTTTTTTGAATTTGGCTTTATCTTAATATCTTATCCATTGCTATTGTTGTTATTGTTATTGTTGTGTGTTTGTGTTGATGAGATATTAAATTATTAATTGTCTTTTAGTGTAAGTATTGTGATTTGTAATTGTAAAATTTTTTAATTGGCTCTTGAGATTGGGGAAATTTGTTAATGATTAATAAACAATACTTAATAATTTAATTAACCAATCTATATATATATATAATAGGTGAAGCAGAGAGAATCTCCAATTGCAATTCTAAATTAGAATCCTAATTTTGTGCCATGTGTCAAGATTCATGTGATTCCATTTGTCTAAATTTAAGTAGATCAATTGTAATTTCGATGTATTCTTTTTCTTTTTTCCACACCTGCGTATTTTAAGGTTTATCACACCTGCGTGTTTCAAAGTTCATCTTCCCACAGCTGCATATTTCAAAGTTCATCACACCTGTGTGTTTTAAGGTTCATCTCCCCACATCTGCATATTTCAAGATTCATCTCCCCATCTCCAATACAATTCTCCTATATAAGAAGAGGTTTTTCATAGATTCCTATTGTAATTTTTTGATTTCATGTATTTTTTCTCAAAAAAAAAAAAAAAAAAACATGCCTCCACTACTCATATTCATCCGAACCTCCTCTTTCTTTCTCTCTCTCTCTGCAAAATTCAATTTCTACTTCTCTACTAAATCTGTTTTATCAAGATTTTTTTTTTTGGCTTCGTTCCATCTCTGCAAAATTTAATCTAATCTCTCTTTCTCTTCCTCTGTTTTGCAGATCAATTATATATCTCCTTTACAAAGGCAGGCTTCATATGCAAAGTAATTGTTAATTAAATATGATTTTTTTTTATTATTATTTTTTGTTCACATGTTTTATGGGGTTTATAATCTAGCTCTCACATTCTCTCTGCTTCACCTATTATATATATATATATATATATATATATTAGATTTATTTATTTTCGTCCTATGTTCTCAATCTCTTTCTCTCAAGAATTTTTGGTTTATAGAATTGATAATGGGCTCTCTTTTTTTTTGTCTTTGGAGTGTTAAAGAGATATATAGTGTTTACTACAAAGGTAGACTTTGGATGTATAGTTTTTTTTTTTTAAATTATTAAATATGAAAATCTTCTCAAGATTGAATTACAATCTTCTTAGATCTTTACTTATCAAAACTCAGACTTATATACAATTGGTGAAGACATGAACTCAAACTATATTGCAGATCATATATACAATTAGCACTTATCCTATTTATTTGTCTTTACGTTTTATGCTCATAATTTTAGTGACTTTTAATTGATTAAATTTTTTTTTTTAATGAGATTCACGTTATTCTATTGTTATATATTGTTATGAGATGCATGTTATGAGATTCACATTTACTTGATTAAAATATTTTGTTAAAAATTGTTTATGATAAAGTAACTTAATTATAGCTATATGTACCGTCTGTGAATCAACCTTGAATATATATATGTCTATGGAGCATTATTTCTTTAGAATTTTGTATGATAAAAATATTTGTTAAAAAATTACATAATGCTAAAATTTATTAACATGAATAAACTAAGTCTTTTAAATATGACTAAACTCATGATTAATAATAATAAATAAATAAATAAACAAAACACAACCAATAGTATCACTTAAATAATAAAATGCAATATATTTTTTTCCATTGTTTTATTAAATTATATCCATTCCCGTGCGATAGCATGGGTTACATACTAGTACATTATAAAAGACAAACAAATTAAATTATGTTAGGATAAACAACAATTAATAATTTAATAATTAATGAAACAATAATATAATAAATTATAGTTTATAAAAGACCAACAAATTAATGAAACAATTAAACAACAATAATTAATAATTTTATTAATATTTTAAATGAACTTATAGTTTATTGTATAAGTACCTTTGTTCATTTCTTTTCTTTTCATTTTTTTTTCCTTTTGAGGTTTTTTGGTGTACAGAATGCAAATTTATTTTGGTTTTAAGAAATTTTTTTTTTTAAGCACAAATTTCATGCCGACCAAATCTTAAATTTCGGCCAGTATTTCCCGAAATACCCGAAATAGACCGAAATGACCCAAAATTTTTTCAAAGTAAAATAGGAACACCCTGAACAAAATTCCTGGAGTCGCCACTGATAGGCATGGAGGATATTTTAACAAAAATGCTACATGAATGCTCTTGCTTCCCAAAACCTTCTAGGTGCTCTCTCTGGCAAAACTGCTTGTAAATCTATTCTCTCTCTCAAATGTTTCACCATCACATGTTAATAACTTTGAAAAATTGACTTCTTGGCTGGTTGATTTTTTGACATTATACTTTCAAGACCTTTCTTTTGGGGTAGGTTTTGTTTACTGCTGGCTTTGAGGAAGAGAACTGATATTTCTTGCATAAGTCTGAAACAGAAAATGCATATTTTCCTTTAATAATTTCTGGGTTTCTCTAAATTTCTTAACTCGTATTGCACGTTTCTAGTGTCTTTTTTCTCACAGTAGACTATATGGTTCTCATAATTTTGTTTACAGAAAGAGAAGGCTTGAATGGTCTGGTTTATTTTTAGCTGATTATTTATTTTATTTTTTGGTAAGTAATGAAAGAGCTGTTTAATTAATGTTTACTTCTGACTAAAGTTAACAGGAGTTTTTAATCATTGTTGGATCTGTTATTCTTAAACCTATATTCACTAAATATTTCACACTGCAAGTTAGTACTATAATAATATGTTCTATCCACATATCCCATTCCCTTTTTCCTTTTGGTTCCAGCTTAGTGGAGCTATGTAAACTATATTGGTTTTTTTTACTGGTATTTGCATATATCTCACAGATGATGTGAATCAGAACAGAAATGTAAAGAAAGAAAAAGACATCCAATCAATCAAAGGGAAAAACATGTCCTCTATCCAGTAAGTTCCTCGACCATAAAATACATATATTTTCAAAATAAATGGTTTAGAAAATGGCTGAGTAAATCTATGAAGCACAGGTGCGTTTCCGGATTCAGATGTGGGTACAGGTGTGGGACTCGGTAATTTTTGAAAAAGTAGAGCGCGGGTGCGGTGATTAAAAAATTATTAAAAATATTTTTATTTATATTTTTTATATAGTTTTACTATTAAAATATTCTTAAAAAACACATTGTATGTCCTTGGTTCACAAAACAAAGAAAGAAGAAGGCAAGAAACACAAAACAAAAAAGAAAACATAAAAGAAGCAACAAATATTCAAAATAAAATTGATGAAGGACAGGATTTAGGATGTTTGGGCCTCATTCAAAGCCGATTTCGGTTGTTCTGGCATGATTCAAGGCCGATTTCGGCCTGTTTCGGCCATTTCGGTCAGTTTTGGCTGCCGGCCGATACGACTTGATTCTGGCCGAATCAATGGGAATCTGTGTGAATCGGAGCCGAGTTGGTGCAAATCTGTAAAAAAAAAAAAAAACGCGGGTAGTGGCATCGCCCACGTGTTGCCACGTCGGACGCAGGTGCAGGTGCAGCACCGCGTTCATGCATCATAGGAGTAAATCGTTTTGGCAACTTATTAACTGAAAAATGCAACATTGCTAAACCCTTTCAGGTTGAAATTACTGATGTACCTGCTGATACAAGGGATAAAGATGAGATTATTGAGAGTGAATTCTTTGACACCAGGCAAGCACTTCTAAGAATTTGTCAAGGAAATCATTATCAGTATGATGCCCTGCGGCAGGCTAAATATTCCTCAATGATGGTCCTTTACCATTTGCATAACCCAAGGGCTCCTGCATTTCTGGCCAATGCCAGCTCAATGCTAAAAGTAATTGATGCGGTCGCCTAAAACCCCAAGTAAAAAAAAGCCCCCAAATTTCAACATATAGGGTTTTTTTCTATCAATGTAATAGTAATAATTAAGCTCAAATATTAGCCAACAAATAAAATAATATTTTTTTATCAAACAAAATACAAAAAAAAAAAGAGAGAAAAATGTTACATCCACAACATTTTTCGCAACAATTTTACAAAAAATTTTAAGTAGCAAGTTGTTATTGATGACAAAAAAATAATTTTAGTGTTGAGTTCAAATTAAAACCAGTAACAACTTAATCTTTAGGATTTGTTGTAAAAAATATTATGAATGTAACACTTAAAAAAAAAAAAAGAGCAATACACAAAAAAATTCATAACATTTTTCACAATAGTTGAATTGACAAATTTTTACTAGTTCTTATCTGGGCCCACCATTAACATCACTCTTTTACTTACTGCTATCAATTTGTAACATCAACACGTGTAAAAAATTGTCAAATTTTTGTGTCTATAGACTTTCAAAAAAAAAAATAATGTAGTTCATGTTAATTAGTAGTAATTTTGCATCTAAAACAAGATAATCATTTTTCATGTTAGGCCCCCAAATACATCAAGCCGCCCCTATTTCTGGTTACCTGTAGTTTATGTCATCTTGACATTGCAACTGGTCACGGTTGGAGATGTGAAGTCAACCCTGAATATGATGCATGCGATGGATGCTATCAAAGGGATGGGGGCATTGATCATCCTCATAAGTTGACAAACCGTTCATACATGGCTGATTGCGATGCTCAGAATAAAAAAGCAAGGCAAATACGAGTTCAACGGGTTCTGCATCAAATGCATGTTCGAAGGGAGGAGGGGTTGGGTTTAAGTAGAGGTTACTGATGTTACTTACATCAAAAGTATACATGAATTGGAATTGGAATAATGATACCATGTTCAAAGGGTTTTGTTTATAGCCAGAACTTGTGACCCACGTTATCTTTCTATTTTTCTGATATCATTTCATGTATTATTAATAATTTGCTATCTTTTGATGTCACAAATGCACAATTGGCAGTGGTATTAAAAGAAACTAGCCTTTTTGCATGCACATTGCATGAGGATTAGAGGTCGTTATATATATATATATATAAATAAAACTTTCTATTCATCTCAACTATGGATAATTAATTATAGATGCTGATTGCAATTAGTTATGCAGGCTTATATGTTCTAATGTCATTCAAAGGATAAGATTTGATTTGTAATCAACTTTATTTTCTAGGAAATCCTTCTGGAATATGGTCATGTCTTCCTGGTACCTTGTGGCTCAGATAGTTTGGCCCAGGTCCTAGATACAAAATCTTCAGAAATGGTTGCAAGGTTTGCAGTTGAAATCAGTAATTGCTCCTTTCGCTTGTTCTATGACTGTCCTACAGCTGGTACTTCTCATCGTTATTTTGAGGTATGAGATTACTTATACTAGTTGATTTTTCACTTCTTTCAGCATGACACTGTTAATTTGGCAACTGATGATGTTATTTTCTCCTGATAATTTGTGAAGCTCTGTTGCATAAGGTTATTGTGGGCTTCGAAAATTGTTTTTCCCTATGTGTTTTCTTGTGAATTTATGAGGATGCATTAATGACTCGTGGTATCTGTTTCTCCGCGAGGTCTGAAATAAACCTAACATTTGATGAATCTCTCCACAAGTGGGGCCATGGTAGATTTGACATTTGTCTAGTAATTGATTAAGTCTTTCTCTTTATAACTTTTACTTTAATTAATTCTTTTTTTGTTCTTGAATTCAGAAGACAACTTTCTGGTTAGTGAATACACACACACACATTCTTGGGGGAGCCGGTGTGGGTGTTTCACATATACTTAAAAAAAAAAAAAATGTCTTAGCATGATGGTGTCAACTCTTTTAAGATTGAGAAGACGAGTTTGACACTGCATGTCAAATTATAAATTAAACCAATTTGAACTTTTCATGTAAGCATTAATTGTTAAATGTGTCACCTTATAAGTACATTGTTAATATAAAACAACAGAACTACAGGAATCTCAACAGTGTTTTTTTTTTATTTTAAAAACCTAATTGGCATTTATCATTTAACTTAGTAGAGGATGGAGGTGAAGCAGTGAGTTTGGTTTCTGATACTAAAATTTTGACAACATTGAAGATATGGTTAATGAACTGTACATACTACATTCTTAGGTACCTTTTAGTTGTTCCTAGAGTATGTGTTTGGTTTTATAGCAGTATATTTTAAAAACTAAAAAGTGTATTTCCTGTGCCAAAAATTTTATTCTGCTTGGTTTATGATTGGAAATGCATTTTTTCCTCCTTCGATAATGCAGGCCTGCTACTTTCCAAGCCCTTTACCTGTGGAGCTGACACCTGCTGATACTTTTTTTCATGAGGGGCGGAGGGGGATGTGCATCTCCTCCATTACAGATTTCCCCATTAAGACCCTGTTGTTTGAGAGTAACAAAAAATTTAAGGGAATGGTGGAGGTTCTTGTTGAGATATGTTATCAATTACAGGAGAAGAGCATTCCATATAATTTGCTGATATCCGATTGTGGTAAAAAGATCTTTTTGTTTCTTCAGGTAAGATGGCCTTTAGTCTCATTTTAAGCTTAAACTTTTTTCTTATTTTACTACAAACTTCACCCTAGGAGTGATTTGTAAGCATTAGTTTAAATTGAAACTTGGATTTCCTATTTTTTTTCTGGACACTGAAAAGTTAGCAGATTGAGGTGCACTTTAGGAGTGTGGCAGGAATAGGTAGACAATGTACAATTTATTTCAACCCTCTTACTTGTCCTATATTTTGACCCTTATGTGCCCTTTGAGAGAATATAAAAGAATCTTTTTGATAGCTGTGTTACTTACAGCAAAAACATCTGTCTATATACAATTGAATCTCCTTTTTGCATTTTTATTTTGTTTCAAATTTGAAATCAGAAGCAAACGTTTGGTTTTGAATTACACATACACCACAATGAGCTGTATGTCAAATGACTCATCTTCTTCTATAATTGTGAGGAGATTAGAGCGGGCTTGTAAAGTGATGAAACCCACAGCTTATTAGAGTTTTTACTTTTTAGTTTATTTTTATTACTATTTATGTATATCATTGTATTTTTTAGTAATGTTTATGAGTCTCACTGTACTATTCAGTTAGCTTTTAGCTTTTAGCTTTTTTTCTACAATACTTTCGATAAAAAGTTTTCAGTTTCAGTTAAATAAATTGTTCCCAAACGGACCCTAAGGTAGTGGGTTCATGATCTGGTGGGTGCCTATGTGGGTAACATACAATTTTTTTTATTAAGAAAAAAATCACTTTTTGTGGCTTCTACATTTTCTTTAATATTTACATTCTGGCAACTTCATTATGCTTGTGCAATTATGCTGAGTTCTGAGAATTTACCTTGAGACAGCATAAAATTTACTTTTTTGGAGACGCTTCTTCCTCCATTTGCATAATGTATCTTTTCATGAATATGCATGTGAATTTCTTGCTGATATAGTTATCATGCAAAGTTGATGTAACTCCGGAGGTTCAAATGTGCTCTGCCATTGGTTTTGGATTGACTGAGTGTTTGCTAATCAGTGATTGATTCTGTGCAGATGCAAAATATGGCAAACTCCGGAACCCTATCAGCTTGGGAGTGTGGAGGTTATTTTTTGTTTCAATCAAGGTCTGAATTTGATCAAGCCACTGAGTAGACTATGCTTAATAAGCTGCGTGATGTCTCTCTTGATGATGAAGGGTTTCAGGTAGTGAAGGAGCTCTGTTGCAGCATTGCTGATAAGTTGGCCGCGTGAATTTGCACCTTTGCTGAACATGCGGCACAATAGATGTCCATTTAACACGATCTTGTTTTCAAACATTCTTGTGCTCTTTTGCAATGTTGTGGATTAGTTTGTTACTTGAATTTGGGACCTTTGATGAATGTAATGCATGAGTATTTGTTGATTCTTTATGGTTAATGTGATTCTATATTTCAAACATTCTCGTGCCTAACTCATATATATAATAATAAACATGAAAGAAGTGGGATTCGTCGTTTTGTTTATAGTAAGGTTATTTTACTTCGGATTTGATGTGATGAAACCAACCTTTGGATGAGGGAGGAGGGTTAATAAAGCCTTTTTTTCCCCCAAATCAAGGGCAGGAGAGTAAGATTGAAGGTGGTTTCCTTATTGCGTGACCATATTAGCATTTTATTTGTTAGGATCAGTTGAGACATGTTCCTAAAAAAAAGAAGGAAAAAAAAAAAAAAAAAGGGATCGGTTGAGACATCATGACCCAACCCCACTGAAGGCACGAGTGGACATTGGGCCAGTGTCATGGAAATAATTCAAAGCACTTCCTAGTTCGGGATTTCATACCAAGACTTGCTACTCATTAGTCATTTCTAGAAGTTCATGCTCCAAAAATCACTTCAATGAAAAGCTTTAACTGTTTTTTTATGATGTTAAATCTAAAATCAATTTTATTTTGGTCCCTTAAATATGTATTGAGTTTGATTTTGGTCTTATAACTCTAGGGAACTTAGAAATTCTGAAGGCACGAGTGGACATTGGGCTAGTGGCATGGAAATAATTCAAAGTGCTTCCTAGTTCGGGATTTATGGCCTGTTTGGAAGTAAAAAAAAAAAAGAGGGGAGTAGAGTAAAGGGAGGGGAGTAATTCAATTACCTTATTTAGAAGTTTTTTAAGGAATGAGGGGGAGGAGTTTGGAGGGGCTTCAACTACCTCTAACCCCTCATTTTTAATTCCTCCAAATTGGAGAGATTTGGAGGGAGAGTAGAGTAGATAAATTGTTGACCAAATAAATTCTCCAATCTACCCTTTCTAAATTAAAAAAATTACAAACCGATTATATAAATAATTTTGTTTGTTTCCTGAGAAAATTTAAGGTGAATGAAAAATAAAATTTGAATCTCACTATTTTGCTTCAAATGGTTTAACAATACAAATGACAAATTTTCCTAGTGCTTTCTTACAAACCAAACACAATTTCTACTAAATCCATAACTAAAAACAACAAAATCAAAACAAAATCAAGCTGGTACGGGATCGGATTGGAGAGGCAGTTGTTACTGAAAATCAAGCTGTTCAAGAATTTACAGTCTGCAATCTCCGGCAGGATCAGTCCGACAAGAGCATTGCTGGAGAGATCTAGTACAGATTTGAGAAGTGATTGGACCGAACATGGGTTTAGAGGCTTTGGCAATACTGCAGAACTTACAGTCTGCAATTTCTGGAACCTCGCCGGAAAGCTACATCGTCAGAAGTTGAAGGCTAATGAGCCGGTTCTCCTTCTCTTTCCAGCACGCAACTCCATTTTCAAATAGGGGTAAATTTGTCTATTTAAATCATTTCCTTTCATTTCCGTCCTAATTTTTAAAACATCCAAACAAGAGGAATGACTAATTTCTCCCTTCCCCTTACTAATTTTAAAAACATCCAAGCAAGGTGGAGGATAACTATTCTACTCTACTCTCCTCCTCACTACTCTCCTCCCTCTCTAAACTTCCCAACAGGCCATTAATACCAAGACCTACAACCCATTTCTAGAAGTTCATGCTCCAAAAATCAATTCAATGAAAAACTTTAACTGTTTTATTTTTTATTTTTTTCTTATATGATGTTAAATATAAAATCAATTTTAGTTTGGTCCCTTAAATATGTATTGAGCTTGATTTTGGTCTTATAACTCTAGGGAACTTAGAAATTCAATGATGAGAAAATTTGAGGGTTGAACGGAAATTTGATGAAGGTACTAAATTTCAAAATTTTGAGGGACCAAAATTGAGCCTTTTGCAATTAAATTGAGAGGAGGGGGGGGGGGGGTGTGGGAATCAAACAAACCATATATTTGAGGGATCAAAATTTCAATTTACTCTATTCTATTTTAATCATCTCGCGCACGCACACATACATATTTTATATATATATATATATATTATTTTTTTAAAAAAATTATTAAAGTTGGGTCTTATAGATGTGCTTGTGTGGTTTGGTTTACTTACGTGTTTTTACCATTTGGCACATTATATGTACATTTTTTTTACAGGTAGAGAGTGAAGGTAGGGAAGTGGAGTTTAAACCGCAGACATGAAATACTACTAAACATACCATTACCATTGAGTTATCACGTCAACCTCATATGTACATTTATATTATTAACATACTTATATTAGTGTACGGTAAAACTTCATCATTAAAGTTTTAAGAAATTTAGAATACTGCTCTTATTAAAACTAAAACCAAAATTGCCATGAAAATTAAAAAAGTTCAATTATTTATATTATAAATAAATTACAAATTATAATTAATGGTTTAACCTAAACTTGTGTTGAGTTTGCCTCGTTTGTTAAATAAATGGAAGTAAACAAGTTTTTTTTTTTAACAAACCTTTTTCTTAATTAAAACTCTTTATTTACGACTTAGTGATTTTTGTTGATAATTTAGTAGTTGAATGAAGTGGAATTAGAATCCTAGACATCTTTGTTGAAAACACTAGAAAGTGGTACTTTAGTTATAAGGCTCTTGGTCATTTATCTCAATATATATAATTTATTAATCTAGAATTTGACATTTGAATATCTAAAATTTAGACCATATATTGACAAAAGTAATTGCCAAAATTTAAACCTTACAAAAAATATTTACTTGGGACCAAAAAAAAAAAAACCCACAAAAATTACCTATATTTAGGCCCATTCCTTAATCCGTGGCCTCTTAAAATGCTAACAAAACCCTAATTTTCCTTTGGGTCATTTTATCGTATTAGGGTACGACACTCAGATAAATCTAAACCATTAATTTAATATTGTTTTGATCTCCATCTTTCATTTAATTTGAGCAGATATTGGTAAAACATGAATTGAGATACATAAAACATTAATAACTAGTAATTCCTCCCACAACATTTTAACTTTTCAAAAATTTCAACTTTTTTTTTTTTTGATGCATAAAAAAGTTAACTTTTGGGTTTGGGGCTATTGGATGGATCTCAAACCGTAAGGCTTTAAGCATGCATATAAACAAAGGAAAAAATAAATAAAATCAGATGTGTTTTTCTACTTTTCTCAATACGCTTCAGTCTTCCAGCCCAACCACAAGAAGAACCCACCATAGAAGATACAGAGTACTTGTCTTTAGCTTTTATTCACTGTTACTAATCAGCTAACGTTACTAATTGCTTTAGTTTTGGTGTTGCCAGTTTGGAAAGTCTATTAAGATTCTGAGTTCCATTGAGGATGTTGGATTGAATATTCACCAGCTCTTGTTTGGTTCAAATTTTTTCATATGAACAATGCCCCACAATGAGGTTTCTGAATATCAAACTATGCTGCCATGTAACAACAATTGAACCTAAAACCCAAAACCTAAAGTCCTTATTGCAACCACCCAGATCCCATCTCAAAGCTAAAACCTAGAGATCTGATCACACCCTTGTCACAAAAGCTGTCATGGAGCAAACACAACCCCCTCTGTTGTCGTTGAGAGAGAGAGAGAGAGAGAGAGAGAGAGATGTGTAAGAAAAACATTATTATTTTAATAAACAGTAATTTTAACCATTATTCCTTAAACAGGAAGCACCTCTAGAGGTGACTTAAATGAAAAAAAATAGAATTAAAGGTCTTAAATAAATTTTAGTCAAATATAAAAGGTGCAATTTGCATTTTTGGCAAAAGAAATAAATGAAATATTGACGTGTTTAAGTTTTAATGGTCAAATCAGCGCTTAGATGGATAAGAATTAAATAAAAAAAATCGGCTTCTAAAAATCTCTCTAATTTGTGGAATTTTTTTTCTAATTAACTTAAAATATTAAATAATTTTGTTAGTTGTCACGTTTCAGAAGAATCTGGAAAACTAGCATCTCGAGTATCTAAAAGAGTTTATAAGTCTCGATTTGTAAGCTGTGGTGGGTGACAGGGAAAAAATATCCACGTGGAACTCGAGTTTTTAAGACTCGAGTTCCACCATTTTGTTTTCCCTTTGTTCTTCTTCCTCGCGTCTATTCCTTCTTCATCGTCGTGTCTGTTCGGCTGTTCCTTCTTCATTGTTCACCCAGTAGCGTCTGTTCGTCCACCCAGTCACTGAAAATCAGATTGTCCACCAGCGTTCTTCTCCAACCAGATCGCCCACCCAGCACCAGATCGTCTTCTTCAGCGCTGCAGATCTCCAACCAGATCGTCTTCTTTGGCGCTGCGTCTTTAGGTTTGTTCTTCTTGAAGTCCGACAAAAATTGAGTTACAGAGACTCGGTTTTGATTTTTAGAACTCGAGTCTTATAGACTTGAGATCTATGTGGCTAAATTGGTATACGGCAGCAATAGAAATTGAGGCTTTCAAACTCGAGTTCCGTCATCGATCTCAAGTTTTCAAAACTCAAGATGCTAGTTTTTAATTTCCTTTCCGCTCTATATTAATTTATCATAGATTTTCCCCTCACACTGCTACTCTGAAAATATTCCCTTAATTTGTGTATGGGTTACAGTTCAACGTTTTGAAAGCAGAGCCACGATGACCTTCGGTCCAAAATGCAGTACGGCCACTCAAAACCCCTCCTTTCTCTTTTCTTTTTCTTGGCTCTTGCCCAACTCTAATCTTTCTTGCTCTATGATTGCCTTCCCCCCAACCCCCCCCCCCCCTTTTTTCATAGATACAATACACACAGTGATAGAAAAGTTGTTAGATCTAGAAGTTCTGGGCGGGTTTTGAAAATATACTGTAGGCCATACGGTGAGATTGCTTAGTGGTTGCAAGGTCCTCTCCTCAATAGCGTGATTTGGCCTTAAGGATCGCTGGTTATGGCCAATTTTTGTCTTCTATGTGGAGGTTATCAAAACTCAAGACCCACGGCGAAAATAGGATGGTTTGTGCACGCCTCTAAAACCAGATTAGATCAGAGAAGAAAATGGGCAATTAACCCTCATTTCCCAACAATATAGTTAGTAGGCACCAGAAGGAAAGTATATATTTTAGTAACATCTCGACTCTTAGAGAGTCGGTTTTTCTTAATAAATCGAGTATCAGAAGGTCGATTTCCATACTCTGGTCAGATTTGATGTGGAGATTTTCCATGTGGCAGCCACCTGGAAATCGAGTTTTATAAACTCGATTTCCATATGAAGAATTAAAATACTCCATTATATTGTCATTTGATCCACATGGACTCCAGCTAGATATCGAGTCTTAAAGACTCGGTTTGTATAAAGTAAAATCGACTCTCAGAGAGTCGATTTGCAAACTGTGGTCCAGTTAAGTCCACGTGGTTAGCGCAGCTGCTCCTTAGTCCACATTTTGTGTTTTCTGGGTTCTGCCGTTTGCCACACCACATTATCTATTTTCTGGGGCAGCAGCTCTCTCTTCCTCTCTCACTCTCTCTCTCTCACTTTCTCTCTCTCACTCTCATACAAAACTTCAAATCAAACTCACCCTTTATTTACAGATCTTCATGTCAGATAAGGTTTTTATAGCATACACTCTCTCTAGTTGTTAGGTTTATTTTTTTTTTTTGAATAGTTGTTAGTTACATATATGTAATGTTAGGGTTTTTTTATGGGTAGTTGTTAGTTACATATATGTAATGTTAGATTTTTTTTTATGGGTATGTATCATGAGTTTTTTTGTTTGGTTTGTTATTTTTCTTTATATTTTTGATAGCATGATTGAAGATTTGTGTGTTTAGTTTTTTTTTTTTTTTTATTTGAGTATGATTAATGATTTTTTTTATTGTTTAGAAACAAATGATAATGATTGAGTATATATGCAAATGTGGGGTTTGTATATGCATATGATGTAACAAGTTAGTGTATATATTTGGTAGGCTTTTTATTTTTTAATTTTTATAAAAAGTAAAAAATATTTAAGATATATTTGTATTGTTAGCCTTTTTTCATGGCTATTTTTGTTGTTGTTTGGTTTAATATTTTTCATTATTTTTTTGTTAGAATGATATGAAATTTTGTAGTGGGGGTGAGTTGTGTCTTTAGTTTTTTTATTTGTTTGAATATGAAATGATAAAGATTGAGTGTGTTTGTATGTAATGTGGACTGAGTATATGCAAATGTGGGGTGTGTTTGATATAAGAAGTTGTAATTTTTGTACTTTGAGTACATAAAAAGTTTTGTAATTGTGTTAAAATATGTCACTAACATATTACCTTGACTCTAATAGGTTCACAATTTTTAAAGAATATTGACATAAATGTATACTACGGTGGACCCCTTTTCAATCCTGAACAGATTGACGGATTCCCATTTCAAGGGCCGAGTATCGAGTGCTATTACATGATGATACGTCGTAAGTTGAAGACATTGAATGATTTGAAGATGAAAATAATAGAAGAACTGAGTTTGAGCCCTACTTGTTATGACATAAATATTATTTATCATTACCCACAAGAAATCCTTCATGAACAAATAAATTACAAGTATATGGCAATCAAAGAAGATAAACATGTAAAGGTCATGTTTAATAGGATCCATAAAATGCCCCAAGTAAATACTACTGAGTTATACGTAAGTTCCGAGCGGCTCGCAGAAGTTGATATCGAGGAGTTGTAACAAACAACTACATCTTTGCAACTTACAGCCTTAGATGATGGATGCACTACAATGGGAGGTTACACACTCTCATCTCAAGATTATGCTGCCAATACCTGTGAAACACTCCAACCTCAAGAGACATATTTAGGGGTGGAGGATGAAGATCATTTTGTGAATAATGATGAAAATCTTAATGATATGGATGAGTACGAAGAGAGGATTGAGCGAGGCGACTTTGACAAGGATGTGGATGATCATGAACTTGCTCCCAATTTTGAAGAGGAAAATATGGAGTGCCATGATGAAGGTGATGCAGACGAGGATATTGGAGTCTAGCATGTTATAAATACGACCACTGCCTACACACCTCCTGCCGAGTCATTCTACGCAAATACTTGGGAAAATATGGTTGATCCTTCATGTCTTCAGATACCATTTGTTTCTACTTGGGAAGATGGGATGCATTTTAATAAAGGGTTGACTTTTGCAAATAAAGAGGCGGTGAAGCGTGCATTGATAATATATGCAGCAAAGGATAATAGAAATTTTATAATCCGGAGGTCGACCAAAACTAAATTATACGCCGCATGCATTGACACCAACTGCAAGTGGTACGTTGGGGCATTCATGAAGGTTAAACTTAATGGTCTGTGGATGGTCACTTTCTATGTGGGTCCACACAGTTGTATACCCTTTGGCCTGCGAAGAGACGGTAAAATGATGGATTCTAACTTTGTTGCATCAGAAATTGTGGGAAAATTGCGATAAAATCACATTGCTCGTATTGATGAACTTTGGGAGATCATACATACTAAGTATAATTATGACTTTTCTTACTATAAGGTATGAGACGCAAAACAAAAGACAATTGCTAAGATATATGGGGATTAGGAGGAGTCTTACCAAAGGTTGCGAAAGTTGTTGTTGGCATACTTGGATCAGGATTCGGGTACCCAGTACAACTATTGGACCATACCTAGCCCCATAGATGGTACTATATTACTGCGCTATGTATTTTGGGTATTCGTTCCATGCATTGCTGCATTCAGATATTGCAGGCCAGTGATCAGTATTGATGGGACTCATTTGTATGGTAAATATCGAGGGGTGTTGATGATTGCAATGGCAACCGATGCTAACCAAAAGGTTTTGCCTCTCGCCTTTGCTGTTATGGACAAGGAGTCAGGGCCTAGTTGGAGGTGGTTTTTAGAGTGTCTTAAGACTTCGATCGAGCATGTGATACCAAACGAGGGCATTTGCATTATTTCTGACCGACATAAAGGTATAAAATGCGCCATTGCAGAGTGGCCTAGAGGTGAGGACGGCACAGAACAGGTATCTCACCGATATTACCTTCGACATGTTGTTAGCAACTTCAACACACACTTTGATGACCTGACTCTAAAGGCATTGGCCTTAAAAGCTGGATATGTGACGAATGAAACTAAATTTGAGTCCATAATGCAAACCATTAAGGATGTCGAGATTAATGCACTGAGGAGTGTAGACCCTGATGATACCCATCTTGAACGCTATATGCCATACACATATTTAATGAGTGAGGATGTGGACAAATGGACCCAGTCAGATGATGGTTGAAGATGTAACAGGGCAATGACAACCAATATCTCTGAGTGCTTTAATGGGGTACTTAAAGGTGCTCGCAGTTTGCCCATTGCTGCAATGGTTGAGTTCACTTAGTGCAAACTTGTTGCATATTTCCATGATCGACATAAAAAAATTACTTCTGATCTTTCTCGAGGTAAGGTGTGGAGTGATTATGCAATAGGGATCTATACCAAAAATGTCGATAAAATTTCAGGACACACTCTGAGGGAATTTAATCATGAAACTGGTGTATATCAAGTGGTTACCCCGTACAACAATTATAGAGGTGGAGGGAGAAACCACAGTCATGAAGTGCGCGTATTAGATAGAACATATGGCTGTGGAAAGTGGCAAAACCTTAAGATCCCTTGTTCAAATGCAATTAAAGTTTTGCAGCAATTGCATCTCGAAGCGACCAGCTATATTGACTCATGTTACAGTTTGGACAACGTCATTCACACATATTCACATCAATTTGTGGTGCCAAAGTCAGAGTCCGAATGGAGGGACGGTCACGGACCACGGTGGGTGCCTGACCCAAGTCTGTTGCGGGCCAAAGGTCGTCCTGTGAAGTCAAGAATAAAGAATGAAATGGATGGGGTACGGCGAAAACGGGGAAGCCCGAACCCAGATTCGGACTTGAGGGAGATTCAACCGAGGCAGCGATGTGGAGTGTGTCATAAAGAAGGGCATAACCGCAGAAGATGTCCCAACTCCTGTGGGGCTTCGACAAGCGGTTCTCGTGGGGCTTCAACAGGCTGTAGTGCTACAAACTAGGCAAGTGCCTTTGCTGTTTTGATATAATATGCTCAGAACTTCATTTGGTTTTTGTTCTTCGCATTTAGGAACTAACAACCGTATCTTTAATGTTTTTCAGGCGAGCCGATGCTCAATTTTGGAATGGCATTGTACATGGGAGTTGTGGTTATCTTCGGTATGGACAAGTGCTAGGCGACCATGTTGTATAAGTATGGACAAGTGTTAGGCGATTATGTAGACTATGTTGTATCGAGTCAGTTGTTATTTTCTTTATTGCTGAGTGTTGTTGTAATTGAACTAGTAGTTATCCATGTACTAATTACATTAGTTGCGTTGTGCAGCTTTTGCCAATAATGCCAGCTCTGCTAGTACTTTTAGACGTGGTTAAATTTGTATGGTCTTTACCTAAGAGGGCAACTGTAGTGCCAATGAATAGTGACTGTCTTAATCTAGTGTCTTGAGTCTGATGTATTCTGGACAGCAGGGGAATGGAAAAAAATTTGTGGTTTACTGCTGCAGGGGAAAGGGTAAGCAACAAAAAAATAAATCTCAGTGGAAATCGAGTCTCTAAATCTCGATTTCCATTTGGATGGCATTAGCATAAATATAATTTCTGCAAATCGAGCTTTAAAGACTCGATTTATGCACGACTAATTACCAAAATGCCACTGTCATGCAAATCGAGTTTTAGGAAGTCGATTTTCACTGGGAATTTTTCCAGTAGCAGTTGGCCGTAATTATTTTTGAACTCTCGGCCTGGCGTACTCGCCGGTAGTAAACTCGACTACTGATTTTAAAATCGACTGTCTAATACTCGACTTACCTTGATTTTTTTTTTTTTATTCCAAATCGAGTATCTAACAGTCGAGTTACACTGGAATTTTATTTTATTTTATTTTTTGTCAGAACTGTATTTGAAAATAACAAATATATGAAATTTAACTTGTACCTATCTATCTTAAACTTTCAATGTGTAATATGAAACTTTTGGAATTAAATAGTTTACACTCCATGGCATCTTTATTTTTTCTTTTGCTTTAAGACCTTTTCATAATGAGCAAGACCATAATTACGCACCGCAACAATGCAGACTACACCATAATTAAGCACAATGAGGCTGACCATAATTAAGCACCGCAACAAGTCCTTGCAAGTTGAAGGAAATAAATTACACATTTTTGAGAGCAGTCACAAGAAAACTCGAGAAAATGAAGTCCATTTCCTCTTATAAATTATAAACTCACCAGAAACTCAAGACTGGACAGCAATGTCCACATTGCTGGGTCATAACAGTAACTTTATGGGTCATAACAGTAAACTAAATTCAAGCACTAAATGATTAAAATGATTAAAATGAAGCTCTGATTAATACATAATACTTCAAATCAACACCGACAACCAAACGCAACTAGAGCAAAGCCCTAACAGCATAAACTCTAAATCCTCACATGCTATGCGACAAGCAACATTTTTTAAAGGCTACAGTAACTCCAATGCAGACTACACCAGATCTTGCAAACTGCCATTTCCCAAGTCAATTGTTTCACATCAGTTGGAAACATAACACAATAGGTCTGCAGCACACCCGCCAATTGTATCCAAGTGATGGCTCCAACGTGGATATGTCAACCTATGATGGCGCTACAAATAAAATTTTTTAAAACAGTTAGTATGCTCCTAGCAAGACTTTTTTTGCAAAAATATAACACTAGTGTCAAAACAAAATGCTATAACAAAAAGCTAGTGTTTTCTCCAGCAAAACATACTACTTAAGGCAAAATGCCAACATTCAATTCATAGAACTAACAAAATGGAAAATAAAAAAGAAAAAATAAATTGGCTAATTCACGTGTATTAAAAAGAATATAATAGTTCTAGGTCATGAAATCAACTGGGATACACTACAAGCCACTAGGGAAAGGAGTGGTGGGCAGGGTGTATATTGATACAATGTCCATCAGCATATTTCCCTTACAACGGAAGAGCACACACAATAGGCATATTTTGGTATAATTTATTAAGCATAATTCATGCTAGCAAACAAGCAAACTCAACCAAAATGACAAAAACTTCTGTCACACCAAACCATACAATTATCAAATATTTGAAATCCAAATTGCTAAATAGGTTCCAATATACCCTCATCAAATAACTAACATAGAGCTGGGTTCAAATAAATGAAAAATGGATGGAACCACGCATGAGAGACTTACTGTATGTAGAGGTATCAATCTGTTCAGGAAGTTCTCTTATATCCACCTCAAACCTCATCTGAACCTGCAATCATCCAACCAAAGAAAATTAGATCCACCAACATTTGAGCAACAAAACAATAAAAATTAAAATACTGGATGCCATACATTATTGAGAACCTCCGAATCAGAAGCAGATGAAACAAACGTAATTGCAAGCCCTTTGGTGCCAAACCGACCAGCTCTGCCAACCTCTTCAAAGCAGCTAGAAATCTCAGGAATGACAACGTAAAAGAAACATCAGATAAATAATGTACTAGTACTTACTTTGTCTGCCGAATCTGGCATTAAAATAATTGATGACAATGTTAACGCGTTCAATGTCTATCCCCCTACCAACCAAATCAGTGGCTACAAGAATCCTTGACTACCCTTCCTTAAAACCTTTGTAGCGTGTCAACCTTTCAGAAAATCATGTTACTCCACGTTAAAGACCATCACTTTTTTAATAAGTAACAAAAACTTATTCAAAAAGGGAAGAACCATTATGTACACATTATATATATACAACTCCTAAAGAATTAAAATTTAGAGTTCTCAAAAACTACGATTTCACCTCAATAACCAAGACCTCTAAATTGAAGAAACAACGGAAAAGCCAAACACATTGATGAACCTAAAAGACAGTAATAAACATAGGAAAATTGAAGAAACGCAAAATAAATGTGTCAACCTGATAATATAAAAACAAAAAAAACACCATAATCTATACTATTGCACAAGAAAAAATCATTTGTTGACCTGGAAAAAAAACAGGTGGTTTTGTCTAGTTTTGCTCCTAAAACTGCTATGAACATTTCAGTTTTATTCTTTTCCTTCCAATTGCAACAATGTTACAACTAGACATTTAGCAAAGATTCAATGTTGCTCTATGATTGGAGCTCTAAGAGAACCTTACAAGTTACAAGTAACACCACATATGTAAACATGGCACCATTTTAATCCAGTTGCCATTCTGCCACATAGAAACATTAATAAAAAATAGTTTTAATTTTCTTTTCTTTTCTCTTTGAACCCCAAATCTCTTATTTGAGGACAAGAGACTTTACCAATTGAGCTAATTGGACCAAACAATTAAGGCCACTAGCAGTAGTTTATTCTTCTAATAAGCTGTGCAACGTGCATCAATGTGTTAACTTAAATGAAACAGGTTTCGACAATTGCACAATGTTAAAAACAATGTTAAATATCTGATTACTGCATTTTATGACAAGAAAAAAATTAAAAATACCAATACAAGTTGGAATATCAAAATTGAACTTCACCCAAAATAATATAACATTTTAGCATACTGAAGTGAAATACGCCTTAAAAATTTAAAACATGAGAGCATTAACAATCCATTATAGTTTGCTTACCGAGTGATTTTTAAATTGGAGACAAAATTAATCCATAAAGGAGTGTCTAAAGCAATAACATATCCAGGGTGCATCATAAACACCACAAAATGAAGCACAACTTCTAAGCCCCACACACAATAACAATGACTACTTGCAATTCTTCGAGAAAATATAAACCAAAATAGCCCAAGTACAGAAAGAGTATGCATGTGAAGAAGAAAATCTTGCTCTTAAAAGTACAACGATAAAGCATATCCAAAAGTGTACACAAAGGAAATTAAATTGGACAGAGAATGGTAAAATTAGCGATATAAAGTATAAACTATGAAATACAAAGCTGAACAGCAGCATAAAATAAACAATAAAACTCAAGGAGCATTATTATAGATAAGTAGCTTCTAATACAAACCTTTCCTCCTGGGACATCCCAGAATGGATGCATATGGAGGGAAAATTGCACTCCTTCAGTAGCTTCTTATGAGGTTATTTAAAAAGGGTATCCAAAGTTTTCAATCCATTTCAACACAGGCTACATGGGCCCAAATTAATCAATCTAATAGACTTAGGACACATATGTGTAAAAGGGGGTAATACAGGCCTATACCATGGACACTGGCAAGAAATATTTGTTGCTGATCGTCGTTAACTACTTAAGTGGTATAGACTTCGCAAAAACTCAGCTTAACTTCTAAATTGTTTGGTATCACATGTAATATATTTGAGCTGAGCTTAAGTTCTTTATTCATTAGTAATGAGATTGTTAGAGATGGAAAAGATGGTTAATTCCTATGTCCAATGCCATTATGTCAAAAAAGATTTTTATAGCTTATATTATTTTAGTCTTAGGCCATTTTAAACGAAATTCATTTTGAACATGAACCACATATATTTTTCTTTACTAATATTTGAAAACTCCTACGTTAGCGAGAAAAAAGAAAGTTCAGATTCAATATCATAAACATTTATAATATACAAACAAGAAATTTCAAATTCATATCCAAAAACAAAACACACACTTTTGAAATGACAAAATTTGAAGTTTAGGCATTCCAATTACATAAATTTGACATTTAAATCCTAGTTCCCAAATGCAATGCAACTGTAGTGAATATAACCACGAGGTTTACATCTGCTCATCATTACTAAAGTCCTAGGCTAGAAGAAAAGAAGGGAAGAGCCCCGTATCTTAAATGTCCAAGAAGCATAAATTGAACCATTAGTTGAGGAATAAGCCAAGACAGTAGTGAAGTTTTAGACGAAAACATACCCACTGGTAAGAACCTTCTTGAGTTCCATCAATAACAGCAACTCCAATGGCCTCAGATTTCAGGCTGCTTCTATGTTTCAGAAGATCCCTAACCTTAAAAGACACAAAATTTAACGCCATTTAATAACTCGAAAACTAACCCATCGAATAACAAAGTTAAAAAATACAAAACAAGAATTTGATTTACCGCTTGCATAACAAGCTAACCGTGGCAAAACCACCAGACTTCTAATTTGTATAACTTAACTCTCGGAGATAGTGGGCATAATGAAAAATAGACTTCTATCAGTCTCTAGTAGTACTGGCCATGGAACATTACTTCTTGCATACATCACTTTCATGAACTGGTCGGATTTCTTTGCTGAGTGTTGCAGAAAACATCATTACTTGTTTATCATGAGGAGTCATGTTAAAGATCTCCTGCACATCTCTCGTCATGTCTGCATAAAGTATAAATCATACAATGATTAAAGTTAATCCCATTAATACCAGACAAACTTGACCTTGAAGAATAAATTTAATCAAATCAAGGTTAGAGGGAGGTTATGTCGTATACCAAGTGATTCAAGCATCTTGTCACATTCATCCAGATTAAAATGCATCACACTCTTCAAAGAAAGGTCCTTCTCTCTTGCCAGTGCCAATATTCTTCCAGGCGTTCCAACAACAATATGAGGGCATTCATTTTTCAGCAAATCCTTCTGAACTTTGATGTTGACACCACCGTAGAAGACAGCAACCTTTAGATCAGGCAAGTATGTGCTGAATCTCTCAAACTGATGACAAATCTACAGAGTCAAATCATAAAATATAAGGGACTAGACAAACTGATAATCTTAAAAATGGAAAGCAAATGTGTTTTATAAGCCTTTTGAAAATGGAAGATATTAAATATACCTAGTCAGCTAAGTTCCTTGTATGACACACAACAATCTTCAAGACATAATATAATGAACTCTTTTTGCTGCATTGTAGCTCGCACAAGGGATTCCACTGCACGAGCTTGACTCTGCTAACAACAGAATGCAAAAACAATCACCGTTACAGTCCAAATTTTTTAACGAAATTAAAAACACAAACAGTGGTTGAGTGTATTGGATTAAACCTGTAGTGCTGGATTCTTTCGACCTGGTGCAGGAGCAATTAGTCCAGGAGTGTCTAGAATGGTAAGGTTTGGACAATACTTATAGTCCACTTTAATGATTATCCTTAGTTGAGAATTGACAAGGGTCGCATTCCAACCTCATATTTTCAGCTTCAATGTACGCCTACAGAACAATAACAAGAAGAAAATCACACTCTCACATGGATAACCAATTCAAAATGGAGAATTCTAACAAATTTTAATCTACTGTCTAAAACGAACGCAAATGACACATTGTACTATAAATTTTCACCATGTTCCCCCAAGCAATGCACAACTGACACCCTCGTTTCAAAAATTTGTAGCATTCTGCCCCAAACCATCTAAATGAAGAGTTAAATTAGACGAAAATTGCAATTTTTCATCGCAACCAATAAGGGTATTTTGACAATTATATCTAATTTCCATCTTGGTTAACTCCTAATTTAGACAACATCAGGCACATTGATACATTTCTTTCAAATCAATTGTCAATCATCATAGACCACATCAGATCCAAAGAATTGACCCTTCAATCTGACAGCCCGACCAGCAAAATTGAGTTTCTATTTGGTGCAGGAAGATAGAAACTCAATACAAACTCAATACAAACTCATCACTTATGTCATTTTCCCTTGGAAAGGCATTTGGGGCATGAAAATAGAAACTCAATACAAAAATAGTATGGACATACCAAGACATGTAATAACCCATCTATAGCATTCCTAACAAAGAAGTATCCAATAACAAATATCTACAGCAGATAAAAAAACTAACACTGGGCAGGAAGTCCACAGATAGATGGACACCAAAACCCAAACACCAAGCCTAAGTCCACTTGACACATCAGGGAGTCCCTCCAAAATAAACAATACTAAACTTGCCCAGATAAGGTGCATAATCCTACCAGAGGAACCAAGGAGAAAAGTGAGGTCCTCCTGGCCTAGAAGTAGGCATCACCAAACTCTGGAAATGTTGTACTAGCCTCTAAAACCAGTCATGCAAGGACAAGGGCTTCAAAGACTTAGAAGGGCCCCACAGGGATTTTTTTTTTTTTTTGGTAGGTAAGAAAAATTTTTATTAAAAAGACGCTACTTCATCAAAGAGATGAAGTAAATGAAGGAAATATGCACAAGCAAAAAAGGAAAACAAAACAACTTATGTACAAGAAAAAAGTGAATGTAAAAACAGCGGAATGGATTTTCGAAGAAGTAAAACCCCAAGCACAAAGACAAATCAAACAAAGTGGTTGCAAACAATTCTAAGAGCTTATCCCCAAAAAGCACCGAATCTTCAAATATGCGATGATTTCTCTCCCTCCAAATAATCCACAGCACACAATATGGTACCAAATTCCAAACACTTAAAGAATGCTTCCCCAACCAATTCCTCCAACCGGCCAACGAGTCAATAACCCTTTTAGGTAGAACCCAAGAAACACCAAAAGATCTAAGGGAAAAGCTCCATAACCGAAAAACCTCACCACAGTGTTTCCGCAAATGATCCACACTCTCCCCATTACATTTACATAGGCAACACCAATCCACAATAGTGCAGCCCCACAGGAATTAGAAAACCAAAAAACATCTAGAGAGGCCTCATAAGCCAAGAATAACATATTTTGGGACTATTGACTTTTAAAATGAAGTAAAGAGATCTCATTACCAGTCCTATTGACATGTGAGAAAGAGATCTCCCTGAAAAAAGTCCATTCTGTTTAACCAAGTCCAAGAGATGTTCAATTTTTGAGAGATTCGGTTCTGCAGAATTGAGAGCTTGAAATCTCTGTAACGGGCCATCTTCTATAATTACTCCAAAAGGGCATATGAGACTTGTATTATTTTGGAGGGGGAAACCACTTTGGCAAGAATCAAGTCCTGATAGAGTGTGGTATGATTACTGCTAATGTTTTAGAATGTCATGCTGCAGATTTCAAAAACACACATTTTGGCATGAATAAGAAATTTATTTGATTGATTTGGTACATTATAGGTTAGGAGTGAAGAGAAGGTTTGAGAAAAAATACCAGCACTGATGAATTTCTGTTTGCTTGGGAGTGGACTGAAATTCCATAAGATTAATTAAGTCTTCCTTCATGTGAACACAATAGATATGCCATTCCTAGTGCCTACACATCCAGCTGAAGACAATTAATTATTCATGCAGCTGAACACAAGCAGATCATTTACGAATAAGCTGGGTATTTGATACTAAAAGAAAACAAACCAAAGAAGAAAAAGCCAAGAAAACCTGTTCTTGATGACTTACTAGTGGCTTTGCCTGTCAATTTGTATTAAATATGGGCAATCTTGGACCACCTAGTCATTTTCCTGGGCACATCCTTCCTTAGGTCGATAAAAACTTTGCACCTTCCGCGATATGGTGAAACATTGTGTTTGTGCAGATGCATCAGCTTTTTGTAATCATAATTACAAGTTTCAGCTCTTAAATAGAACCTTCATTTCCTGTTAGAGTAGAATACTAGGGTCATCAGTAACATAGTTTTAATTCCACACCGCTACAAGATGTTTTTGCTACGAACATAGAATCATGCTATGCAGTGATTATTCTTCATAACTATCCAATATGAGAAACCAAGGCAGCAGCGGAGAACCAGGTAGACAGAATATTCATGAGTTCTCTGTTATAAATCATATGTTACCAGGTATTAACATTTTGAAAATTTGGGGAGTTTGTTTTCTTAAGGTAAATCTCTAATCAAATCTTCACTGTATATAAACGCACAAAAGTTTTCAACATTTGGAACCAAAGTGAAGAATCATCCACTCAAGCCTTCAGAAAATGAAATTTTCAACATGGAAAAGCTAAATATTCCCCATAATAGAATTACAAAAGAGTAGTGGAAACACGATATCAATGTTATATATCAAAAACAGAGGTTGGTGGTGACTTTCAAAGTTTAATATCTTCACTTCACACCTACATTGTAAAATGTATTGCATACTTACCTTACTATCTCAAATGTTAGATTTCATAAAGGTTTACCTAAAATATATTTATACTAAAAAAAAACTATGGATTAACAATTTTTGCTATTTGTTTTGTTATAGGTTATAGAAAAGTGAGAGGGAAGATAGGTTGTAGAAAACTTACCACCAATTATGCACTTCCACTAGCTTTAATTGATTTTTCCTCCAGCTGAACACAATATATTAAATGAGAACTAGTCAAATCTATATTTTATATAATACTAAAAGTTGAAACGTAGCATTTAATGTTGCTATGCTCCCATTAAGTCATATCAGCAACTATGTCATTTTTATCATTTTTTTTGAATTTGCCTTACAATTTTTAAATAGTTTTATCAATTTTTAAATTTTAAATCCTGATAAATATAAAATAAATTACAGCCCTATCCCCACCATGAAGCCCACTTCTTCTAAATTTAATTCCACCTTAAAGCCTAAACCCAAAGCAAAACCCTTTGTCTTCACACTTTAAACTTTTTTGCTTTTCCTTTCCATTTGTTACACGGTTTCAATTTTCTGTCTCCCCACATTTCAGTTCATTCCTCTTCCCCTTCAATGGTTTCACATTCTCCCCATGTTTTAGTTCTTTCCCCTTCCCCACCTTTTGTTCTACGGTTTCACATTAAATTCACGCCAGCCTCACTCCCTTCTAACGGCAGCCTCTTTGCCTTCCTTCCTTCCTATCTTCCGGTCTTCACATTATATATATATATATTGATAGAAGCTGATAAGGAATCTCTAGATCTCAGTTCCTTTTGTGCTCTATTCTTTTGCTTGATTTTTTTTCCCCTTTCTTACTGCCTCTTTCATTCTTTAGGGTATTGAATTTTTTATTGCTGGGTTTTTTAATTGGAGCTCTACCTCTTTTGGGTCTATTCATTTTGAGTTTTTAGACTGCTGGGTTTTAAATTTTGTGTGATTCCATTGACTTATTGTGTCTCTGAGTTCTTAGTGTAGTGTTGTGGTGTTTGCTTCCGTTGTTTGTTTAGTGTGACTCTGAATTCTTGGTGTTTGAATTTTCTGCATAATTGTGTTTATTATGGTCTTTGGTTTAGAGATGATTTCTTTCGGCAGTAGTGATGAAACTGTTCTGCTTTGGGACTATCGGATGTTCAATCATCAGTGTGCCAATGTTATTAACATTAGTGACACTAAAATGAGAAATGTTTTGCTCTCAATGATTTGTTCTTATTTTGCTATTGTCATTTTTTTTTTCCTTTTGTTCATTTTTTGTTTGCTTAGTTCAAGATGTGCTCTAGATTTGGCATGTTAGTACTGTTGTGGGTATGGATACCGAAACAAGTGCTGAATACAATCTTAATGGACCTGCTGCCTAGGAAGTTGTTAACGAATTGCTTTTAGCTGAGTTAGAGGATAGACCTAAACTTCTTTTCTAACTGTTTATTGTTGGAATTGGACTTCTATTAATTGGACTTTTGGATTCATAAACGGGTTAGATGTGAATCTATTAATGTATCCGGTTTGAGAAATTATATAATATGTTGAGATGTAATTCACTATCACTAGCACTGTCAACATATATGCACATCCTAGCTACTCTTACAGCACATGATTCCTGGTGTTTGAATTTTCTGCATTAATTTTTCTGCATAATTGTGTTTATCATGGTCTTTGGTTTAGACATGGTTTGATATTAATGGTTTCAATTTTAAAAATTTGTGAATTCATGAAACTCAAGTCACTGCACAGGCGTTTTTATGTTATTAGCATTAGAACTTCCCTCACATGCTACTTCAATGACTGTCTTCTCAACCTATACATTGGTGCTCTAGAAATCAATCAGTGTATGTATGTAGTTAATGATAGATTTATTACATTGAACTTTATGCCAATGTGAACTGAGAATTCTTTAGTGTTGGAAAAGTACTTTTTTGTTTGTTTTGTTTATTTGATTTCTTTTATCATTCTTCTTTATGACTAAATCCTAGTATAAAAATTCTTTTTCTCATTGGGCCTTTAACTTTTATCCTCTAAAAGCTGGTTCATTAGTAGTTCTCTTATCTCCAAAGAATATGGTGAAAAGGAAAGCACTAAAAGAACAATTACTCCTCCAATCACCTATTAATTTAATTGTCTAGAGAGGTTTCAACTTTCAAATCTAATGTCTAAGCTATGGACTACAGAGAAATCATTCCTTCCAAAACTAGATATGGAGTGGTTTTTCTTTTGTCTTTAGTAACTGATCTGGATATTAATATATTTCAGCTATTTCAAAATTATTAATAATTTATTTATATATGCAATTTATGCAGGTTTTATGTTTGGATGGCTCTCTTTCTATTTCTTCTTGCAATATTCAATGCTTGCACTATCATCAATAGATATCTAATTTAAGTTAGTGATATATAGTTATATACAATTATTAGTGATATAATTTTAGACTTTTTTATAAAATAAAATTAATACTAATTAATTGTTAAGGATAAGAATTGTTATTCAACTGAAAAACAAACTCATGCTGGTTGTGATATGGTGATATCTTCGAAATTCAATTTACCAAAGAGTCTTATAGTTGAAGGTAAGATAAATGACAGCATTAGCCATTAGAAATGGAATCATTTGGGTTCATATCAACTTCTCACCTTCTCTACACTGCTTTAAAGAACAGAAAAGCAAGGTTGTAGGTGTATGGTACAGGTTTGAAAAGATAAAGTCACAGTTATTTATTGAATAGGTTACATGTTCAATCTAAAATTTACTACTCTATTATGCAAAAGATATAGAACTATTCGGTTGCTCCACAGCTGTTATTTTACCCTTAACAAAAGTAACCGACACATGTTAATTTATTTGCTATCCTCATCATTTGCTAACCATTCAGATACACAGAATATGTGATTGCTATCGAAAACTCTATAAAATTGTTTAAGACATTGCTAGGTTGGTAGAGCAAAATTATGCAGCACAAATCAATTCAAATCAAGACATCTCAATAATGATACACTTTATGGAGGAGAACATTAAACATAAGTTACAATTGAAATATATATTCAATACTATAAGATTTAAGCTTTATAGTGGAGGGTATATGAAAGCTTCTATTCAAAAAAAAAAAAAAAAACACTAAAATAATTTCTAATAACTTAAACAATCACTCATCCATAAAACTAGAAAAACACTATAAATTACAATCCTAAACAGCTTCAAAAATACAAACCAAAAATATCATTAAAATACTCTCTACACAATCACAAAAATGAGCATACAACATAAATTACCATAGAATTATTGCTCAAAATATTTTCTAATGTTGGAAGACGATCGCCAAAATTATTAGGCAACATCAAAATGAGGTACACAATTTTAAATTCACAACTGATGCCTGTTACTTTCACATGAACTACTTTTTCTCTACTAATCACAATCTACCATGTCAAAAATTGTGCCACAAAATATTGTAATCCTATATTTTCTCTTTTTATTAACTTTATCCAATTAAGTCGTGCACTGTTCTAGAGTCATTGTTATATTTTTGAAAAAAAAAATTTGACTTCATGCCTCCAATATTACAATTAATTCTAAACCAACCAGATCGAAAATAATTGCTGCAAAACTATTGACAAATCTTTTTGGCAAATGACTTTTGGAACAAACACATTTCGCATCCCAAAAAACCAAGCATGCAAGAAAAATGCAGTGGGTCATTGGGATCATGAATGCCCTTACCCTTACGGAAACAAAGAATTACATGTTACATGCAAAATGTGCTCAATTGACTTGGAAATGTACAAATTAGCCAATCGAGTATGGTATAAATTTTGTTTCCAAAATAAAAATCTACAATAAAATCTCCTCATTTTATTTCGAATACAAATCTCTAATAATACAAAATTAATTCCATCACCAAAACCTCCAATCACCATGAATCCTGCAATATATTGGTCAAACATATATAATGCAACTTGAGTAGTAATACATAGAAAAATCTTAATAATTAATAATATATAATAATAACACCATCATAAACAAATTTATCACGCATAACGCGTGGGTCCACGACTAGTTAAAAATTAAAAAAAGAAAAAGAAAGAAAGAAAGAAATAAAGAGAGAAAGTAAGAAATTAG
The DNA here is from genome assembly GCA_032878915.1 of Castanopsis chinensis. Lineage (NCBI taxonomy): Eukaryota > Viridiplantae > Streptophyta > Magnoliopsida > Fagales > Fagaceae > Castanopsis > Castanopsis chinensis. The sequence goes on along the minus strand of JAVQMG010000131.1, from coordinate 4,482,615 downwards.
GGTTATAAAATAGAAATTCCATACAATTACCTGCGTTTATGACCTTACGTTAGCCTGGGAGCGGATTGAAATTCCATAAAGTTACCATAAATTATGCCATTCGTAGTGTCAGCATATCCAACAAACGTATTTTGAGAAAACTAAGGAAAGATAGAAATTGTGGGAAATTAAGAATAGAGAATATGAGAGAAAATAAGAGAAAGAGGATTTGAGGTATGAGCAAACTTACCAAACATCTCTTTCAATAAATTTTATAACATCTTCCAAATCTTTCATCTCTAATAACAATAGAGTCGATTCTGACATATGGAATATGTACAATTTCGGACCACAAAACCCAAAAAGGAAGACAATGAATGAAAATTAGAGAGAACACCTATTCCAGCGGAATGGTGCAAGGCTGTGGCCCCTAAGTCACTAGGTATAGCAGGATCGGAAGCAAACTCGAGAAGGTATTTGGTAGTATCAGTATGTCCTTGCCGAGCAGCATGAATAAGAGGAGTCTCACCTGTACATAAATTACAAAAATCAATAGATTAGCCAAAACATCATTATAATAACCATGACATGTCTATCCAAGGAGAAGCATGCCATCTCAAGTTTACATTTGTAAACTATTAAATCAAAGACATATTGGTCAACCATAGATATTATGAGATATTTGTTTACCAATGATAAAAAGATATGACCCATGAATTAACTACCAAATCCAAGATTATAGTAGCATCTAAATATAATATAATTATAAGCGTATTCATGAGGTTTGACAATAAGCTTTACATTAATTGTGAACCTACAAGTGCCCCTCCTTATTTTCCTTCATCCTGATAACACAACCCTTCTGTGATGTCTTACTATCAAGTTGTGATGCAATTTAGCAAATTGAATTTTTTTTTTTTTTCCTTTTGATATAACTGCCCTTCATGTTGTTTTATTTTTTAATTGTTGACGAGTAATACCAAATTGCATTAAAATAAGAATATATATATATATATATATCAAAACTACAATGAATCTATGAAATCCCACATTTTTTATGGTCTATCCTCATACCAAGATACACAACAGAAATGAGACCCAAGAAAATGAGATTTCAATCTCTCTATAGACAACGCTTGCCCCTCAAAAGTCATCTAGAGATGCGCAACAGAATCAAGACCCAAAAAAATGAGAATTCAATCTCTCTATAGACAACTCTTGCCCCTTAAAAGTCCTATTATCGTTTCCCAATCCCTCTAATTTTGCCACATCAAACATGACGGAGCCATATTCAATACCCTATTCCTAAAAGAATTTTTTCTACGTTGCCATCATTGAAACACTGTAGTACCATATTCGACATCACCCATTTCACCCCAAAAGCTGCAAACACAAGTGACCATAAATCCCTTGCTATTGGACAATATAATAGGAAATTATCAACTTATTCACCATGTTGTTTACATATACAACATTGATCCACTTTAAACCTGGGGGTTTAATAAGATTTTCTTTGATGAGTACGTTTAATAAGATTTTTTTTTTTTTTTTATAGGGAGTATTGTCCCTGATGATGCAGTCCACAAAGAAAGCTACACTGAAAGACACAACCCTATTGCCTTCTAACGAGGTCTGATACAGCAGGTCCTCTTAATTTGTTCTGAATACAACACCTCAAAGAAATTGGTGAACATCTCCTATTTGATGACTAGAGCAGGCCTCACAAAGTTTGGATACCCCACCAATTATTAACTCCATATAGACAGACATCAAAGCATCTATTTGCAGCTAGTTATCAAGAAATATGATAATTATAGAATGTGATCTTATTACATCAAGTATCTCATAAAGTTTTAAGTAAACATATTTTGGTCTTTTTTTTTCATATGTAAATAATTTTGCGCAAAAAGGAGGCTAAACTCTAAACAATTTCATTAAAATATTTTGGTCATATTTTTCTTGAAGGAAAAGAAGCTTACTAGGTCTTCATACACTGTAGCATAACTTGCATTCAAAACCAAAACTGAAATCAACTAATTTCTCTTCCTTCCTTTCTTTCCCACTAGTTTCTTAGCAACCAAACAAAAACCAATACAATAAGAATAGATTTAGAGGTAATTACCTTTTTTGAACCTTACGTCGTCTCGTATAATGAGGAGGAGGTCTTGCATGTTCTTCATCAGATGCCTCGGGCCCAGCTTTGTGTCCATGTTTGTGCCCCCCTGTCCCACAAGGAGGTGCCTTTGATATGCATTTCGGCCGACCTTCTCGCTCTGTAGGTAACCCAACAGCTTGCTCAGCCTGAACATGGGGTGGGTCGATGCCCGAAGAAGGGCTAGTGGACGTACTATGGGAGGGTGGCTACGTGTGCATGTCAGGAGGGGTTGGATCAAGACCTAGGTCAAAGGATGGAATGGGTGACAGCTCAGTAACTGACCTTGGGGTGGGTGGATGGATGTCAAACCCAGGACATGGCTGTGGGGTAGGTGAAGAAGGGCCAGTGGACGTACTGTGGGGGGGTGGCTGCATGTGCATGTCAGGAGGGGTTGAATGAAGACCCAGGTCAAAGGATGAAATTGGTGACAGCTCAGGAAATGACCGTGCGGTGGGTGGACGAATGTCAGACCCAGGACATGGGTGCAGGGTGGATGAAGGGATGATGGGGCTAGGGGATGGATGTGGGGTGGGTGAATGGATGGTGGTGGGGCTAGGGGATGGATGTGGGATGGGTGGTTGGGGATCGGGGGTAGGGACAACTCTCGGAGTAGGAACAAGCGGACGAGAGCCACGTCCGGCAGGAGCTCTGCTCGTGCTTGGCCTCGCAGAAGTGCTTGGGCTATGAGTAGGCGCAGCTGCAGGAGTAGCTGCCTCCTTATTCGGGCCCTCAGGGATAGGAGATTGTACACGGCCCATCTCCTGCACTGCCGTCAGCACACTAGTAATTAAATTGTGGTCCTCCGTGCCCACTAGGTGACGCCTCAACAAACGAGCGTATCCTTCAATCTGGACATGAAAAATCCAGGTATATTAGTAATGCAATACGAAATCAACCATGCTAATTAAAAATTCAAACGAACAGAAATTTAAAGTTACCATTAGAATCAATCTAGCACCGAGGACGTTGATGAACCTCCGAATTACCCTTTTGTACCAATCGAAGTACTCGTGTTCTGGAGGCATATCACCAAGCACTGCTTCACAACGCCATTAAAGGCGATTACCCCACTCCATAATATGCGTAGCATGTTTCCGCATCCAATCAATACCAACCTTCCCCCGTAAGTCAATGCCATGAAGCACTGTATCGGTGTCAACATTACAAGGAACTTCTTGGATCATCCCAAATTGACGAACGACACGATCCGGTGTATGTTTCTCTACTAGGTGGAAACATACAAGCGGCACCACTGCCGTTCATACAGCCCTTCCTGCAATGCACCACGACGGAAGGTCCTCGAATTCAGCTTCATACGGCTGCCACATTACCTACAACAACCAAAAAAGAAGTACGCAACACATTAGCCAACAATATTTATATTTCGAAGTTCACCAAACCTAGATCTTGTTTCTAAACATGTTAAACAAGATATTTTCATACCTGGCCTGGCAACATGGAAGCTATTTGCTCGCGATACCTGTCTAGGAAGATGTGGGCGGGCCTGTTTTTCTTGTTTGGGACCCACAACCACCTACAATCAAGATCAAGGGATCATTAACTTTGTACAACTTTCCCACTTAGAAAATAATATAATTAAAACTATAATGTAATCAATCTATGGATGGTCAACTATTTATGATCTTAGCCTACCCACCAGCTTTTCAACTAATCATTACAAACATACTTTCTTATGCTGCATTTAGAATATATTTTCTAATAAGATAGTTAATCTACTAAAATGAAGCTTGGTTAACTATAAGTAACAAATATATACTTATAAAATAATAAAAAACTATAAGTAACAAATATATTAACCTAATCGTATAATATAGAGTATATTCATCAGAAATGGTATATATGGGACTCATTTGTTTAAAATTGTTTAATATTAACTTAAATAATTCCTAGTAGCTTTGAAAATAAATAAATAAATTGAAGTTACGACGTGTATGAGGTACAGACTTACTTCAGGGACAGTGGACCATGCACTGGAGGACCATAAGCACCCACTGGCAGGCCACGTTCAACCGTCGGGCACAGATATGGGAACCTGGCCCATGCCCAATACTGCACCAACAACAAGCACCCACCAATCTGATTAGCTTTCTTATCGCTTGCCCTACATAACTCCCGGTACAACCATGCAAGGCAAGCATTTCCCCAACTGTACCTTCGTGGGTTGCGAAGGTCGTCCAACTGCTGCACCCACATTAGATGCACCCTATCACTGGATTTGTCCATGAAGATCGTGTCCCCTAGTAGCGCTAGGATGTAGCATCGTGCATACTTATGCACCTGATCCTCTTCAGCATTAGGCGGCAATGGATTGGCAACAGCTTCCAAAAGCCGTTGGATGAGAATCCTCTACCCATGAAGTTGCTTTCTCTGATCATTTGCAAGTTAGAAGCCAAGGAATTCCTCGCACACATTATCCTAATCTTTTTGCGTGCTCCTTATAATAGCCTCGCCATCAACAGGAAGGCTGAGAAGGACCTCCACATCTTGCAATGTGATGGTGACCTCACCATGTAGCATGTGGAAGGTGTGAGTCTCCTGCCGCCACCACTCCACTAAGGCCGTTATAAGGCCGTGGTCAATCTCTCTCCCCGAGGTCCTAAGGAGTCCCTCCAAACCAAATGCCTTAATGATGTCAAGGACTCGGTCGTCCACCATTGGCTCTCGATCGGAGAACTCTTCACTACGGGCACAACATTTAAAGAACCCTAGATCCTGCACGGAACAAAACCATTGATTAATACAAACTAGGGAAGTGCGTGTACATTGTATGAATTCAATGCGTGTACATTCGTTAAAAAGTTTAGTGTTGTGTTTTACCTGCCCATTCCAAATAGATTCTGACCGATGGTTGGGCTGCAACGTCAACACCGACGAGTCAATGGGGCTAGGCTGCGCATGGTCAATCTGTCCAGTATTTGCAACAGTCATACTACAGAAGAAGTGATAAGCAATTAGCACGTAATACAACGAATCAGCAAAAAACTAGCATTTTCATATTGATTATGTGCTCTACACACAGTAGGTTTAATTATGTGCTCTACACACAATAGTGGTGAGCAATTAATAGCAACATTTCATATTAAACTACATCTTCAATGACTGTCTTGAAATTGTTTTCTATTCTGTGCCACCATTATATCTTCATTTTTTATCAAGGACGGTTTCTTTTTGGAGTTCATAGGTTTAACGATGTTATTGAATAAATTTTTCCACAATCTTGATTAGATATAAAACCACATAATATTTTTTTGAACTTTACTCATATAACCTCCTAAAGGACTGGATGGATAACTTTTCTTACATATTAGAAAAATAGTTGCTGAAATAGAAGACTTGGAAGGATAAAAAATGCTTAACAATTATGCACCACAGCTTCACAAAAGAATGCTTAACAATTATGCACCACAGCTTCACAAAAAAAATGCTTAACAATTATGACATCACAAAAATGCATAAAAAATACTTCAGCAAGGTATTCCACTACTTCAAGACTTCAACCGTGACCATATGTCATTTATTTGCTCATACTATGTGGTTTTGTTGGGCTGTGTAGTTATTGATGTTGCATTGTTGCTGTGAATTGTAACAGGAAGTTCGTGGTAGTGCAAGAGTTCCAGAATCAGATATAGTTCAAGCTTGCAGAAGAGTGAGTGTTATTGCTAATTTTCAAATTCATTTACTCAAAACTATACATTTATTTTTTTCTGGGAATTTGATAGCCTTTATTTCTCCCATCCCATCCCATTTATTTTTCTCTTTTTTTTTTTAATTTTTAAAATATTTATTTTTATTATCAATGGAGTTTTAAAAGATGACACTTGTTTAATTCCCATGGCATATTTGTTTCCTCAGCTGCTGGATGAGAGGCAGAGTATAAATGTTTTTCGGTTTCTTCAAGCAATCAATAGGTAAAAACTATGCATGTTATAAAATCTTCTAAGAAAAAATTGACTGTATATGTTGATTTAAAGGTGAGTGATGCATTTAATATTCAACTTGTAGCTGAATGGTTCATCTGATAGTTGCACCACACTTGGACCCCCCCTAGACTTCTTTGTGCTTGTTTCCTTTTTCTTTGGTTATTGTTTTAATTTATTTAATTATTTATGCAATTTCTTGACTAGATGGGAGGAAAAAATAACTCCGCTTTTGGTGTTAGTGTTCTTGCCATGTTTTATTTAATTCTTGTCAAATGCTCTGTAGTTGGAGTCAATGCTTTGTTGAGTTTAGTAGTTGTGATTATCAAAAAATAATAAAAAGTTTAGTAGTTGTTGAGGTACGCTATATTGCATCACTCTGGCCGCTAGAAGTAGAAAGATATTGGTTGGTTTAGATTGTCCATATGTAATGTATGGGTTGTGGGGATCGTGCAGGACAAATGGAAGACATTGGTTACACGGCAAGAATCTCCCCTCATCAAAAATGGGGAGAGCCTTGCTGTGTCATGTGCTTGGAATCTGTCTGAAAGCAATAAGGTTGCTTTCTAAGTGATGAATTTCACTGTACCTGATTTTTTTCCCATTTTTTTTGCTCATAATCTAAGTGCTTGATTGCTTTTAAATCAAATCGCTACTGCATTGTGTTTATCACTTTTCACGTGTATACACGTTTGTAATTCAGTGTTGTCTTCTATTTTTCTCTTTTCAGTTGAATGCAGTTTATTATGGTTATTGATTTCTAAATTACTATTATTTTTTTAGGCTAAGTCAAGTTCAGCAGGAGATGTGCATAGACGAAGAAGCAGCCTTGAATCCCTGTTTTGTTATGATAAGGCAATACCAGAAGAAAGAATTGAGAAGCCTATTGGGATATCTTTGGCTGAAAAAGTAATCGGAGAGAATCCCCGATGCACAGATTGCAAAGCAAAAGGTGCAGTCCTTTGCACAACTTGCTCTGCTTCAGGCTTATATGTTGACTCGATATTGGAGAGCCAGGGCATTATTGTCAAAGTTCGCTGCCTAGGTAAATTACCTTCCCTCTCAAAACACAACCCAGACAATTGCATGTACATGTACATGGACATTCATGCAGTCTACTTGTATTCCTGTTGTAAAGTCGAATTATTTGGTACCATGATGTGTGTTCATAATGAACCAAACTTATCATTACTTTTAACATCCTTTCCTAGGACCAATTTCAAAGGAAAGCTAAGAACTCATTCAAATCTTAACAGGGAGTAGAAAATTTGAAATGTGAATTTATTTACTTTTTTGGTGGGACACAAGCTATTTAGTTATGATTTAGGAGAGTTGATAGGGTGGGGGGGCCATAAGGATGGTATGTTGTTTAAGTTGCATTGAAATTTTCTTATTTTGTAATTGAGGCCTGGTCCTCCATACCTAAATCAAACAAATATAATCTAAGCAAAAAGAAAAGGAAGAAAAAGAAAGACGCGAAGCAAAACCAACAGTGTTTATATCTGTAGACCAAAGTGGCAGGCATGGTTTATAGATGTAAGGAAAGCTGCTTCATAACGTATATTATTTATCAGTATCTCTCACAGTCACATTGTAGATGATTGTTATATTCATGAATGGTACTATATGTTGATTATGTCCACACTGCTCCCAGTTGAAATGTATCTTAGATTTACTAATTTTTATGAGTCGTAAGTACTACGATTTTACTTTTACTGATCTTCATGATATACTACCATTGCCAGTTTTACTTAGTATGCATTAAGAAGGCAATAGTTTTTAATCCCCAAACTTAGCTAAGTAGTTGTTTTTACTTACCTTTTTTCTAAAGCTTGTCAGTGCTAATTCAACTCTCTTATTTTAAGAACCTTTATCTAGTGCTGGATCATCCTTTTCAACTGATACACATCATCAATATAAGCAAGTTTAAATGGTCCTTCCATTATTATGACCTTAAATTAAATGGATATCTCTAAAATCTCACAGTACACTTATTTTCATTGCCATTTTTAATTCTGTATTTTATTCATTTATCACAACATCTTCATCCCAGCTCACGATCTTGTTGGATGCTTTTCTAGGTTGGTCGGTACTTTATCCAGTGTAGTTCTCTTTTTGGAATTTCACTTGTCATCTCTAGCGTGACAATATTATAGACTACGAGAACTCTAATTTAAGCACTAGATGTAATGAATTGATCAAAGAGAAAGACTTGGGTATGGGTGGTCTTATGATTGAGGTACAAGTAAGTTGTAATATCTCAAACTCAAACAATCACAAAAACTAAAACCCATGTGTCTTTCCTTCCCAGCTGCTTGAAAAAAAACATGGTTACAGAATGAATTTAAGTTTTCAAAAGCCAATTTCACGACAACCCAATTACAAGAATCAAATGTTATTTATGAAAAGAAATTCTACAAATAGGAAACATGCTTAAAAAAGTAGACTTAGCTGGTGGTATAAATTCTTAGATGGTTACCTTAGAATGAGATGGAGCCGGACGCCGCGGCGGCTGCGGCAATAAACGGCACGGCGGAGCTAAGGGGCAACGGTGAGTGAGAGACGCGTGAGAGTGGCACGGTGAGTGAGAGAGGCCTGACAGTGGCACGGTGACTGAGAGTGGCACGGCGACTGAGAGAGGCTTGACAGTGGGACGGTGCGTGCGTGTGAGAGGCATGAGATCGCAGTGTGATGGCTCTGGTTTGAGCGAGGGGAGAGTGAGAGTGGAGATGTGTTAGAGAGTTTAATTTTGAAAAAAAAAAAAACCCCTATTAGAAATCGAGTCTTATAGACTCGGTTTTCAGGTGGCTTACACATAACTACGTCACACAGAAAGCGATACATAAAGAGTCGACTTATAAATCGAGTTTCTAACGCTCGATTTACATGTGGACGCCACATGGACAAAAAAGCCAACTTAGACAGGATGAAAACATAGAAACTGACTCTTTGACACTCGATTTATTAGACCAAAATCGACTCTTTTAGAGTCGAGATGTTAGTAATATATATACTGCCGTAACAGTAACTACTAACTATATACTTAGGAAATTATGGTTAATTTCCAATTTTTTCCAATCCTCATCATCATCAACCTCTCTCTCTGAACTTTCTACTAACATAAACTCTGTCAGATCTAGATTCCAAACCCATCAGACCCATGGATCTCCCACCAGAACATCTCCAATTCTTAACAATCCCAGACATCCTCAAAGAATCAATCTCCATCCCCAAACAGTCTCCAAAACCCTTTTACCTCATCACCTTAACTCTCCTCTTCCCTCTCTCCTTCGCCATCTTAGCTCACTCTCTCTTCACCCACCCATTCTTGACCCACATCCAAGACTCTCAACCTGATTTGACCCAACCCAGCACCAATGGACTCTCCTCCTCTTCCAATTTGGAGAAAATTGGCAATTAACATTAATTTTCAAACATTATAATTAGTAGTCATTGTTTAGAAACTATATTTTTTACTAACATCTCGAGTCTAAAAGAGTCGATTTTGACCTCAAAATCGAGTTTCAAATACTCGATTCCCCTGGTCTGACGTGGCACATTGGCCACGTGGCGTCCACTTGGAAATCGAGTCTTAGAGACTCGATTTACAAACAAAAAAAAATTTCAAGTAAGCAAAGTGAAGATATAAATCGAGTCTTAAAGACTCGATTTCCAAGTAGTCACTACGTGGAAAAAAATGCTACATCGGATTTGAACAAAACATAGAAATCGAGTCCTAGAGATTTGATTTATAGGTTCAAAATCGACTCTCTAAGAGTCGAAATGTTACTAAAATATATACTTTCCGAATAGTACCTACTAATTATAATATTTAAAAATTAATGTTAATTGCCAATTTTCTCCTAGATCAGAGAACAAACCCAGACTGATTTTTCTCTTTTATTTTTTTGGTTTTTATACCTGACCTGCTAAACCTGTAACCGGTATTGCACTCACGTTAAATAATGGGTCAATATCAAAACACTTAAAATCTACGGTTAAGATCTAAACTGAGGGCAGAGTAGAAATAGAATGACCCTTCGAAAACGTGTCAATCAATCAGCCTTACCCTAGTGTTTCTGTTTGCCTTCTCCTCTAGAAACAGGCCGATGGAATCTCGGAGATACAAGAATCCGTTACCGAGGCCCACTAGGCTGGTAAGACCAGGGGAGGAACTTTCCCCTTCATGCTCTCTATCAACGTTCGCTGCAACCAAAAAGCGACAGGTAAAAATTTAGATTCCCTCCCTCCCTCCCTAATCTTGATATCAGAAATGGAAGGATTTTGATTTCGTCAGTAAATTAAAATTATTCCTTTTACCAGGTTGCGGTGTCGGAAAAACGGAAAAGGGACGCTGAAGAGGGTGGAGATGCACTGAAATCTTTAGAGAACACAACCTTGGGTTCTAAAACTGAAAGAGATGAAATGAAATCCATGGAGGTAACTTGCTTTAGTAATATAATTTAATTATAGATTATTTGGGTACAGATGGCATCTTAAGGGCTCAAACACCCTCTGTAATTTATTTGTCTTTTACACATGTTGCCTGAGATCATCATCACTTATGTGTATCACATTTTTCCTTAATGGGTAATTTATGTATAAAGCAACACTTTATTGGGAACTAAAGTCGTATAATTTTGATTCTAATGCATTTTGAGTGGCCGTACTGCATTTTGCAATGGAGGTCATGGTGGCCCTGCTTCCAAAACGGTGAACTGTAGGCCATATACAATTAGAGAGATTTTTAGAAGCCGATGTGTGTGTTTTTTATTTTTTATTTTATTTTATTTTTATATCCATCTGATTTGGTCATTAAAACTTAAACACGTCAACATTTCATTTATTTCTTTTGCCAAAAATGCAAATTGCACCTTTTATATTTGACTAAAATTTATTTAAGACCTTTAATTTTATTTTTTTTCATTTAAGTCACCTCTAGAGTGTTTCCTGTTTAAGGAATAATGGTTACAATTACTGTTTATTAAAATAATAATGTTTTTCTTACACATCTCTCTCTCTCTCAACGACGACAGAGGGGGTTGTGTTTGCTCCGCGACAGCTTTTGTGACAAGGGTGTGATCAGATCTCTAGGTTTTAGCTTTCAGATTGGATCTGGGTGGTTGCAATAAGGACTTTAGGTTTGGAAAGTCTATTAAGATTCTGAGTTTCATGGAGGATGTTGGATTGAATATTCACCAGCTCTTGTGACTTGCATCGAACGCATACATAAATTGGGATTGGAATAATGATACCATGTTCAAAGGGTTTTGTAATGGCCAGAATTTGTGACCCATGTTATATATCTTTCTATTTTTTCTGATGTTATTTCATGTATTGCTAATAATTTGCTACCTTTTGATGTCACTATGTTTCTGTGGGGTATTTCCTTGACAGTAGGTTACATGTATTGTTCTTAGTCCTGAATTATTAATATGGCTTACTAAAGTGTGGTGATGGAGGGCAGAGATTCCCTATAATTATCCTCATGTTGTAACATTAATGGTTATTTGTTTTTCAAAATTTTTCCATCTTTCCTTGTAGTTCTGCATATGTTCCTTCACTGTGTATTGGGATGCCTTTGTCCAAGGCTTTGCAATACATTCTCTTATTTATAACTTTCATATATTGACCATATATATGACCATGCAATCTGGAGACCTTTGCATCTTTATATATTCGGTCTGACATCAGTGGTTATTTCACATTGCAGCTAAGGAAAATGCTTGATCTTCTGGTGCATACAGCACAATGTGTTTCCGCAAAATGCCAATACACAAATTGTAGCAAGGTGAAGGGGCTTTTCAACCATGGGATACATTGCAAAATCAGCTATACTGGACATTGTGTTCTCTGTAAGAAAATGTGGTATCTCCTTCAACTTCATGCTCGAGGGTGCAAAGAATCTGAGTGCCATGTGCCACGTTGCAGGTTTATGAATCCTTTTTTACCATCATCAGTCTCTTGCTGACTTTGCTCCTTTTCCAGTCCTTTTTCCATTTTGTGTTTGATGATTATATTGAATATGTATATATTTTTGAATAATTTGTTCAGAGATCTAAAAGAACATATTAGGAAGCTAAAACAAGAGTCTGATTCACGCCAAAAGAGCTGCCATGATGGAGATGATGAGACAGAGAGCTGCAGAGGCTGCCAAAATTGCTGAATGATCAATTTGTACATGCTACTATGGAGGCTTGAAGTAAGCCTCTATGTAGAGGGAGGTAGACCATAGCTTTTGTCCTTCTCCACCAAGACACTGTTGGAAACTATGCAGTGATGGCAAAGGGCACTGATTACTGCTCACTCATGAGTGTACATCGTCCACACACATCACTTCACATTTTACAAACTGCTTATTTCTGGTAGCTTATTTACATAAGATGAGATAAAAGTCAAAAACTAACTTATTTTTTAAAGTTCAAATAGTTAGATTATTTGATGTGGGGCAATTGCTATGAAAATTAGAATACTACTCTGATTAAATCTAAAGCCAAAATTTCCATGAAAACTGAAGAGTTAAATTATTTATATTATGAATAAATTACAAATTATAATTAATAGTTTAACCTAGACATGTGCTTGAGTTTGACTTGTATGTTAAATAAATGAAAATAAACTATTTTTTATTATTTTAACAAACCCATTCATAATCAACTTGCTTAATTTACGGCCTTGTTAATTTTGTTGATAATTTGGTAGTTGGAGGAAGTGGAATTAGAATCTTAGACATCTAAGGCGTAAACACTTAAAAATGTTGGTTAAGTTATAAGGCTCTTGGTCATTTATTTCATATATATAATTTACTAATGGCATGTTTAGTAGACTGTAATAGGCGCTGTAATGTAATAGTTATTCTTATGATTTAGTTATTCTTTAGTCTGGTTATGTTTTTATTATAAGGAATAATCATTCTTTATGAATAGTTATTCTTCAAAATGAGGAATAACTATTTTTCTTTAAAATGTTGTATTAGCTACTTTTTAGTAAGTGTACTAATTTTAAAACATAATATATTTTCAAATAAATAGACTTTCCATATACGTCTAACAATTATAAAAAGAAAAAATCATAAAAAATAATACATATCTCTCTTAAATTTAAAAATGCTAGGTTCTAAGACTTAAAGAATTAATGTATTAAAATTTTAATGTGCATTATGATGGCAAATCATGATCAAAACATAGAGTCCAAGTTTAGGCTTGCTTAAAGTGTCATTTAATGTAAAATTGAAATCGAGTGATTGCAGGATTTACTGAACAAAATATGCAAGGCTCGATTGATCAAAAATTTGACTCGATCGAGAGAAAATTGTGCAGATTTAGTTCTTGTTTGGAATCTTACCCATTTTAAACATTGCATACTTATTTACACACTTTTTTACCCACATGCATATAAAAAACATTCAAACAATATTACCTAAACTAACTTACCAAATAGCCCCTTAATGTTTTGCAGAAATTTCAATTCAACTTAAGTCTATATAGGACGTGTAGGGTTAAGTGTTTTACTTCAAGTATAAAAAGAAAAATCCTAGCTACGTTTTAGAAGTCTTTTAAGTGTTGTGTGTTGAATCTTCTATGAAATCTAGAAGTGTTTATCTTCATACACATATATAGAGTTGTCAAGATCAAGATTCGGGTGCGTCAAGATCAAAATTTGTGTCAAGAATTTGATGATCTCTTCAGTTGTTGCATAAAGAACTTTAAACGTCTTTTGAGTGTTGTGTGTTAAATCTTCTGTGAGGTTTAAAAGTGTTTACCTTCATACATACATATAGAGTTGTTAAGATTAAGATTCGCATCAAGAACTTGATGATCTCTGCAATTGTTGCATAAAGAACTTTAAAGAAGATTTGAAATTTTTGAGTTGAGTCTCAAAGTCACAAGTAGGAGAACTTGTGGTTGTAGATCAGGGAAAGTAGTTTGTAGACTCGAAGCTGTCACGTAGTCGTGGTAATAAGTTTTCTACTCGAGATAGCAATAGGATGCTAATGGTTTAAGTTTTATTGTACAAACTTTAATTTTTTCATGGTGAATCTATTTTTACTTTGAGGATAGCTAAGTTAAATTCTCTCCAAGCCTTTTACTGGTTTCGTTTTTCTGGGTCATCATATCGTGGTGTTCTTTATATTTCCATATTATTTGCATGATATGATATTTATTGTGTTAACTTAGAATTGAATAATTTATCTAAGTAATCACTTGACTAAATAACTAGGTTAAACAACTTGTATTAAAGAGTGTAAAAACGTACAAAAAATAACAATTTTTAAGAAGATATAATTGTATGAGTAAGACATTTCTTAAAATAAATATTTTCATTCTAATGTTATAACTCACAACTAGGGAGAGCAAATGGGCGGGTTGGGTTATAAATGGTTTGGGTGTGTAATTATCTATTTATCTATTTATGACTCGTTTATATATTAATTAATTATCTATTACTCGCCTAACCCATTTAATTAATAATCCGCTCATTTAACCAAATATGACTCAAATACTTTTAAAACTAATTAAATACCCTGTCGACTTCCAAAATTACCAAAATTCTCTTAAATACCCAAAATTACCAAAATACCTCTAGATTGTCCAAAATTACCCAAGATACTAAAAAGCCAAAAATTCCCAAGACAATAACATAGGTTTTAATGGATTGTCCTATCATGTACATAAAAACAACTATATTATGTAGGCTGAAAACAACTTTAGATTCACTATATTATGAATATCTAATAATTTCTCCATTTTCTCTATCTTCCATTAAAAAAAAAAAATCCACTATTTTGGGTTTATAGGCCCATCGGGGTATGGGATCTAGGTGTACATGTAATTACATAAGGTGCATATATGACAGCCTTGTAATTCCCAAAAAAAAAAAAAAAAAAAAAAAAAAAAGCCTTAATTAGCTTTTTGGTATGGTAAGAGAGTTTGGGGTCCATATCAATTTGTTTGCAAAAGCTTAATAAAACATGACAGACGAAGATAGAAAATAGAGGGACATGGATAAAAGCCGAAACACACATGATGAAAGCTAATACTCTAGAGTCCACTCAAATTTCTTGCTTTTTTTTGCTAAGTTGTTTTCACTTTCCATTTTTGTCTTAAGCGTAATCTTAAATCAGACAAGCACACCCACTAGTAGACCGTAATAGGCACTTTAATGTAATAGTTGTTTTTATGGTTTTGTTATTCTTTTGTTTGGTTATGTTTTTATTGCAAGGAATAATCATTCCTTATGAACAGTTATTCTTCAAAATGAGGAATAACTATTCCTCTTTAAAATTTTGTATTAGTTACTTTTTAGTAAGTGCAATAATTTCAAAACATAATATATTTTTAAATACACAGACTTTCCATATACGTCTAACAATTATAAAAATAAAAAATCATAAAAAATAATATATATGCAAAATTTAAAAATGTTGCAAGATTTTAGGATTTATTGATTACAAAATATGCAAAACATAGGTTCGAAAGTGTGATTTAAAAAATTAGAATCGAGTGATTGCAGGATTTATTGAACAAAATATGCAAGGTTCGATGGATTGAAAATTCGATTCGATCGATCGAAAATTGTGCAGATTTAGTTCCTGCTTGGAACCTTACCCATTTTAAACAACATTGCTCACTTATTCACATACATTTTCATCCACACGCATATCAGAAACATCCAAACAACATTATCTAAACTAACTTACCAAATAGCCCCTTAATTTTTGTAGAAATTTCAATTTAGCTTAAGCCTATATGACGTGTAAGGTTAAGTGTTTTATACCAAGTATAAAAGGAAAAACCCTAATTGCGTTTTATAAGTCCTTTGAGTGTTGTATGTTGAATTTTCTATGAGATCTAGAAGTGTTTACCTTCATACACACATATAGAGTTGTCAAGATCAAGATTCATGTCAAGATCAAGATTCGTATCAAGAACTTGATGATCTCTTCAGTTGTTGCATAAAGAACTTTAAACGTCTTTTGAGTGTTGTGTGTTGAATCTTCTGTGAGATTTAGAGGTGTTTACCTTCATACATACATATAGAATTGTCAAGATCAAAATTCGCATCAAGAACTTGATGATTTGTTTAGTTACTGCATAAAGAACTTTAAAGAAGATTTGAAACTTATGAGTAGAGTCTCAAAGTCACAAGTAGGAGAACTTGTGGTTGTTGTAGATTAGGGAAAGTAGTCTGTGGACTGTTGTCATGTGGTCGTGGTAATAAGTTTTCTACTTGAGGTAGCAATATGATGCTAGTGGTCTAAGTTTTATTGTACAAACTTTAATTCTTTCATAGTGAATCTGTTTTTACCTTGAGGATAGCTAAGTTAAATACTTTCCAAGTCTTTTACTGGTTTTTCTAGGTCGGTTTTTCTGGGTCATCATATCATGGTGGTCTTTATATTTCCGTATTATTTGCTTGATATGATATTTATTGTGTTAACTTAGAACTGAATAATTTATCTAAGTAATCACTTGACTAAATAACTAAGTTAAACAACTTGTATTAATGAGTCTAAAAACATACAAAAAATAACAATTTTTAAGAAGATATAATTGTATGAGTAAGACATTTCCTAAAATAAATATTAAGTTTCATTCTAATGTTATAACTCACAATTAGGGAGGGCAAATGGGCGGGGTTGGGTCATAAATGGGTTGGGTGTGTAATTATCTATTTATCCATTTATGACTCTTTATATATTAATTAATTATCTATTACCTGCCTAACTCATTTAATTAGTAACCTACCCATTTAACCAAATATGACCTAAATACCTATAAAACTAATAAAATACCCTGTTGACTTTCAAAATTATCAAAATACTCTTAAATACCCAAAATTACCAAAATACCCCTAGAATGTCCAAAATTACCCAAGACACTAAAAAGCCAAAAATTCCCAAGACAATAACATAGGTTTTAATGGATTGTCCTATCATGTACATAAAAACTACTATATTACGAGGGCAGAAAACAACTTTAGATTCATTGTATTATGAATATCTAACAATTTCTCCATTTTCTCTATCTTCCATTAAAAAACAAATTCACCATTTTGGGTTCATAGGCCCATCGGGGTGTACATGTAATTACGTAAGGTGAATATATGACAGCCTTGTAATTCCAAAAAAAAAAAAAAAAAGAAGCCTTAATTAGCTTGTTGGTCTGGTAAGAGAGTTTGGGGTCCATATCAATTTGTTTGCAAAAGCTTAATAAAACATGGCAGACGAAGATAGAAAATAGAGGGACATGGATAAAAAGCCGAAACACACATGATGAAAGCTAATACTCCAGAGTCCACTCAAATCTCTTGCTTTCTTTTGCTAAATTGTTTTCACTTTCCATTTTTGTCTTAAGCATAATCGTAAATCAGACAAGCACACCCACGGGTATGACTCGTCTCTCAAATCGATGTCAGACTCGGCCCAAATGATTTACACATACAACAATGTTATTGAGAAAATTTGAGGGAAAGAATATATTTTAATGTTAAGGAGAATGAGACTGAGGGTGAGCCTGGGAGCTTGCCATATTTTTGGTTTAGAAATTTATGTTGTTTATTTATATTTTAGATGAGTTTAGTGGGTATTAGTAGGTTTATCTTTTTAGACCTATCTAATTAAATAACCTATTGGGTCTTTACTCATTTGGGTTTAGTGTTAAGACTTATCCAAATAAATTGGGTTATGGGTAGGTTCATGGATATGGATAAAAATTTCCACCCCCACTCACAACCAAACTAATGAATAAGTTTAGTTATTATATTATAACAAATTTTATTCCTAATAATAAAAATTACAATTCCTTTCGTACTCCTCATTCAGTGCACCAAATGTACCCTTAAAAAAAAAAAGAATTTAATCCAAGCAGTTTACAAGAAAAAGTGATTTTATCGTAAACCTTCCCCACGTCAAATCAATGAAGTTTTTTTTTTTAGAAAGAAGTTGACTTATATTATTCCAATGAAGTTGGGGGTATAACAAAAATTTACAATAATTTCACAACATTCTTAAACTAGTATAGCATTTCACATATGGACCCACCACAATATGCAATTCAAAGCTTTTTATATGTAAGGTGGTAGGCTAATTTAAAGATGTTGTGAATTTTTATTGTTGTCCTTACAACTACTCATGTCTAATCTATATCTATATATTACTAAAAGTTGAAGTGTAATATTTAATATTTCTACGCTCACATTGAGCCACATCAGCATCTATGTCATTCCCTTTCTATTTCCTAAATTTATCTTACGATTTTAAAATAGATTTTTTCAATTTTAAAATACTAAAAAAACTAAAATTATTTCTAACGTGTTTCTACAAAAAAAAAAAAAAAAAATTCTAACCATCTCCACCATAAAACTCATTTCTTTTAAATTTAATTTCACTAGCGTACTTCTTCTAAATTTAATTATAATTTAAAGCCCAAACCTTAGCCTTCCAAACTGAAAACCCTTAGAAACCCACGATTACTACCTCTTGATTTCCTTCCCTTTTGTCTCTCACGTGTTGGTTCCCCTTCCTACCTTCTAATGGCAGAATCCTCAAGCCTCTTTGGTTTCTCACTCGTTCCTTCCCCTTCCCTACCTTCTAACAGCAACTCATAGTATAAAAATACTAATAGAAGCTGAATGCGTTAGTTTAGGTATCTCTAAATCCCAGTCTGTTTTCTGCTTTATTCTTTTTGCTTGATTGCTTGATGTTTTTTATTCTTTTCTTAAATTTTGTTACTGCCTACTGCCTATTGAGTGTTGTGATGTGACTCAGATTAATTCGTGTAGTTTGTGCAAAATAGGGCAATATTGTTGCAGCTGAAATAATTTTCTGTGTATTTATTACAATGTGAAATATTGTAGCAGATCTCCTCTGTGTATGAATCTGATTTCAATGTCAATTGGAGTTTATTTTTTGTTGGTTGTGTTATGGGATGTAGCAATTCTTATATTTTAGTTTGGGAAGTTTTTTAATTTGAAATTTTCTTGATGTTAAATACCATCTTGGATCTATGAATGCTTTAGTTTTGTTATATAAAAAAAAGAAAGTTACTTGGTGATAATTTAATTAAGAGCTGCAGTTCTTAGGTGGTATAATAGAACCTGCTGCAATTGAATCAGTAAGCCAATCAACTTTCAGTATTAAGGTATTCATTGCACACGCATACAAGAATTTGGTAGTTTTTAGCTGAGACAGAGAAAGAGAATACCCATTAGAAAAAGAAACGCCACATTCCCCAAAAAGTTATGAAACCTTGTACAGTGAAAGATAATAAAACAAATGTTTTTAAATAGAAAAAAAGTCAGATATTAAGATATTCACAAACTTCTCATGATATTTCCTATTTTAGAATTCAGATTAAGAAGACTATCACCCTAAAATAAATTTTAAGAATTTTTTTTTTAAAAATTTTGAGAGATAATTACAACATGCTGCTAACCCCGTAGCTTAAACCCTTTTTCCCCTAAACCCCCAAGCACTTTACGCATGGGTAGGTGTCAATTTCGCTACAAGACTTTTGGCAAATTTTAAGAACTCTTATGGCTATGACTCATTTTAACCTTGAAGTTTCTTAAGCCCAGCAAAGTAGAAGCTAAATGAGATGAGAGGAGCTAATTGTTGAACAATCAGAACTTATTGTATACCCTGATGAATATAAAAGTAACCACTGATAAAGGAAGATATGTTAGCCTATATATAAAGAACAATTAATTAATCATTAATATCAAACATATTTCAATTCTTTAATCACCTCTGCCAAATCCACCCCCTCTCCCTCCCACACCCCCCCTACCTCCAAAAAAGAGAGAGAGAGAACCTCAATCACAAAGATGTCCATGTATCTGCAATAGGCAGTAACATTTAATTAACAGTAACACTTAAGACCATCAAAAGACTTCCTATATTTTGTGATTATAAATTAAACTACCTTTCACTTTAACCCACATGAAAATCTCCCACTTGCCCTAAAGACTATTGTGCATTAATCTAACTCCCATTTCTTCCAAATGTGACTCGAAAATCCTTTGGGGCAAGGCTTTGGTAAAAGGATCCGCTAGATTCTTGGCACTATCTATCTTTTCTACTATTACATCTCTACAAGCAACAATATCTCGAATGATGTGGTACTTTCCTTCTATGTGCTTTTCTTTCTTATGATTCCTTGGATCCTTGGATTTTGCAATCGCTCCACTATTGTTGCAGAACAATGTGATATGAACTTGTTCAATTCTCACAAGATCAAAAAGGAATTTCTTAAGCCAAACAACTTCCTTTGCCACTTCACAAGCAGCAACATGTTCAGCTTTCATGGTGGAGTCAGCAATACAAGATTGCTTAACACTCCTCCAACTTATGTCTCCACCTCCCAAGGTGAACACACAACCTGAAGTGGACTTTCTGAAATCAAGATCTGATTGAAAATTTGAATCTGTATAGCTAATGAGAATCAAATCCTTACATCGGTAAACAAGCATATAATCTCTCGTTCTCCTTAGATACTTGAGAATATACTTTACAGCTTGCCAATGTTTATGGATTTGATTGATATCAGCTGACCATGTCAACTGAATAGCAGATATTTGGTTTAGTACAAAGTATGGCATACATGAGACTTCCCGCTATAAAAGCATAAGAAACTTGTCTCATCATATGTTCTTCCTCTTGAGTCTTAGGCCTTTGGTCATTAGACAGAGGAATTTCATGTCTGAAAGGAAGTAATCATTTCTTGGAGATTTGCATGCTAAACCGTTCTAGAACCTTATCTATATATCCAACTTGTGATACGCTTAACATCTTATTCTTGCGATCTCTCTAAAGCATGATCTTTAGAATAAAGTTAGTCTCACTCAAGTCCTTCATATCAAATTAGCTTGACAACCAAACCTTAATCGATAACATTACCCCTACATCATTTCCAATGAGTAGAATATCATCAACATAAAGCACTAGGAACATTACTACTTTATCTTGATGCCTTTTATACACACATGGTTCATCAAGATTTTGTTCAAAACCAAATGACTTGATTGTTAGATCAAATCTAATATTCCATGATCTAGATGCTTGTCTAAGTCCATAAATGGACCTTTTCAACTTGCATACTCTATGCTATTGGTTCTTTGCTATGAAACCTTCTGGTTGCAACATTTGTATTTCTTTTTCAAGATTGCTATTAAGAAATGTAATCTTGACATTCATTTGCCAAATCTCATAATCATAATAAGCAGCAATGGATAAAAGAATTTTGATAGATTTAAGCATGGCTACTGGCAAAAAAAGTTTCATCATAGTCAATACCTTCTTTTTGTGTATACCCTTTCGCCACTAGTCTTGCTTTAAAGGTTTCAACTTTTCCATTTATCTCTCTTTTCCTCTTGTAAACCCATTTGCAACCAGCAGGTTTAATGCCGTTAGGCACCTTTACAAGATCCCATACAAGATTGGAATACATAGAATCCGATTCAGATTTCATAGCTTGAACCCAATGATGTGCATCTATATCATTCATTGCTTTTTCATATGTGTAGGGATCAGATTCAACTTCTTTTGAGATGGCTTCATAAGCTTCTCCTAAACCTATAAATCTTATAGGTGGCCGAACAATCCTCCCACTACGATGAGGCACCTGTGTACTAGAAATCTTATAAGTAGTATCTTGTGGTGTATCTAATATAACCACATCATCCCTAGTTTCATCAATTGGTTGTTCACTTATAGGTTTATTCATTTCAACCAATACAACTCTACTTCTAGGAGTAAAGTTATTCATATAGTCATTTTCCAAAAATTTTGCATTTGTACTAACAAAAACTTTGTTACCATGTTGGCTATAGAATAAATAACCCACAGTTTCTTTTGGATAACCCACAAGCAAACATACTTCTGATTTTGGTTCCAATTTATCAGGCTTCCTTTTTAGCACATGTGCTGGACAACCCCAAATATAGAGATATCTCATACTAGGCTTACGCCCACTCCACAATTCCATGGGTGTTTTGGGAACAAATTTTGATGGAATTAAATTTAAAAGATGTGTTGCTGTATCTAAGGCATACCCCCAAAAATAAATTAGTAAAGTTGAGTAACTCATCATGGACCTAACCATTTCCAAAAGAGTCTTATTCCTACTCTGTGTTACACCATTTTGTTGAGGAGTTTCAAGTGCAGTCAATTGGGATACAATCCCATTTTGAATTAGATAATCCTTGAAATCCCCAAGGAGGTATTCGCCACCTCGATCAGATCGAATGACCTTTATGCGTTTGCCTAATTGATTCTCAAGTTCAGTCCTAAACTCTTTGAACTTTTCAAAGGTTTCGAACTTCTGTCTCATTAGGTACACATAACCATATCTTGAGCAATCATCCGTAAAAGTGATGAAATACTTATAACCTCCTTTTGCTTGAGTTGACATAGGACCACATACATCTGTATGAACTAATTCACGCAACTCTTGGGCTTTTCTACCTTTTGTCTTTAAAGGTCGTTTGGTCATTTTACCCTCCAAACAAGATTCAAAAACTGAGAATTCATCAAAGTCCAAGCACTGTAAAAGTCCATCTTTGATTAGTCTTTAAATCCTATTTGAATTAATATGACCCAAACACAAGTGCCAAAGATATGCATCATTAGAAGGAAACTTTCTCTTTTATGATTTCACATGAGAGTTATTATCTAATTTAGAATTGTATAATTCATGCTTATTAGGAGTTAAAATATAAAGACCATCCACAATATTGCCAGAACAGATAAACACTTTGTCTTTCTTTATTACAACATTGTCTTTTAGGATAACGCAATACCCATGTTTACCTAAATAAGTTGTAGAAATTAAATGCCTACGAATATTAGGTACATATAGACAATCTTCCAATATTAAAACTCTAGAACTAAAATATAAATTAAACACTCCAACAACTATAATCGGAATCCTACTACTATCAACCAAAGTAAGAAATATTTCTCCCTCATTCAGTCTTCTGGTCTTCTAGAACCCCTGCAAAGAACTGTAAATATGATTAGTACAACCTAAATCCATATACCGAGAATCTGTGGGATTTTGTACTAAACATATTTCAAGAAGAAATGAACGTTTCATACCCTTATTCTTGGCAGCTATGAATTTTGGACAATTCCTCTTCCATTGTCCTTTCTCACCACAATAGAAACATTTTCCTTTGGTTTTCTTTCTTTTGTTGGCAACGCTTAAGGCAATTTGTTTACCATCTTGCTTAGTGAAGTCCTTCTTCTTCTTCTTCTTCTTACCCATGCCTTTCGACTTAGGTTGAGAAGTAGAAGCTTCACCAACATTGGCTTCAATATTAGAAGTACCAAGGATGCCTTCTGCCGCTTCCAACTCATTCATTAATTTAGACAATGAATAAATCTTTTTGTTCATATTATAATTAAGTTTGAATTACTTGAATGATTTCAGTAGTGACTGAAGTATCATATCCACCTAGGATTCTCTATCAATATCGGCACCTAAAACTTCCACTGTATTTAGATTAGAGATCATCTTAAGACAATGCTCCCTTACTGAAGTACCTTTAGCCATTTTGGTATTATAAATCTATCTCATAGCTTTCTGCCTTGCAGAACGGCTTTGCTCACCAAACATCCCTTTCAGTCTTAGCATAATGTCTGAAGCTAGTTCTACATCCTGCATTTGATGCTGTAGAACATTTGAAATAAATGTTAGGATATAGCACTTGGCCATCTTATTAGATTTCTACCAACGATTATATCACTGTTTTTCCCCAAGAGGAGCATCTAATGAAGGAAATAAGGCAATTTGTTTACCATCTTGCTTAGTGAAGTCCTTCTTCTTCTTCTTCTTCTTACCCATGCCTTTCGACTTAGGTTGAGAAGTAGAAGCTTCACCAACATTGGCTTCAATATTAGAAGTACCAAGGATGCCTTCTGCCGCTTCCAACTCATTCATTAATTTAGACAATGAATAAATCTTTTTGTTCATATTATAATTAAGTTTGAATTACTTGAATGATTTCGGTAGTGACTGAAGTATCATATCCACCTGGGATTCTCCATCAATATCGGCACCTAAAACTTTCACTGTATTTAGATTAGAGATCATCTTAAGACAATGCTCCCTTACTGAAGTACCTTTAGCCATTTTGGTATTATAAATCTATCTCATAGCTTTCTGCCTTGCAGAACGGCTTTGCTCACCAAACATCCCTTTCAGTCTTAGCATAATGTCTGAAGCTAGTTCTACATCCTGCATTTGATGCTGTAGAACATTTGAAATAAATGTTAGGATATAGCACTTGGCCATCTTATTAGATTTCTACCAACGATTATATCACTGTTTTTCCTCAAGAGGAGCATCTAATGAAGGAAAGCTAGGACAAGGTTGACTAAGCACATACTTGTGCTCTTCAACTGTAAGAACAATGTCTAAATTTCTTTTTCAGTCAATATAATTGGATCCAGTCAGTTTGTTTTGATTAAGAATAACAATAAGTGGGCTAAAAGATATCATGATAAAATCTGAAAACAATAAACATAAATATAATAAGTAAACTGGACATTATCGATTTAGTATATAAGCATATAATATGGAACCTTAACAAAACCATAATATAATATATGCAACGACAACCAATCTCATGTTTATAATTCCTTGGTAGCAAGTTTATCATAAACACTATGACTGATTGAGAATTATTCCCATTATTAGTACTATCATGATAACTCTTATCAAACGCTAATAATATGCCGTATTACCTTTAGCCTCTAAGTAATAATGACATAGCTCCTTTGGGAGGTTAACATTACACTTAATCTAGTATACACCATTATCTAAAATCTTGTGTAGCCACATTTCATCTCACTTTATATTGTTTAAACTTGTAGTATCATGAAACTAAACACCCTCCTTTAGGATCGCGAGGCATATACTCCAAGATGAGGTGCTTGTCCACACTACTTTAAATGGGTAAGTTCAATCTTGTAGTACTATGAAATAAACACCCTCTTTTGGGATCGTAAGACATATACACCAAGACGAGATGCTTATCTCACATTACTATGAACTGATAATGGAGGCCGTGAGATCCAACCCTTGTATCTCTCTTTCACTAGATATTTTAAATTAAAGGTTTTTATTTAGAAATCATGTGTAATCTAATCACACACAGCCTTGTTCTTTATACATGTAAAAAACACTTAGAGAAGAATTTGAATCTTCAGTCCTCAATCGATCGAGAATGTACCTCAATCGATCGAGATACATTCTACCTACTCGATTGATGCACGATAGATGCTCGATCGATCGAGCTTTGCAAATTTTGAATTTTTCAAAATTTTTCTAAGACAGTTTTTTAACATTTTAATAAATAAACAACCATCATATGAACATAATGGACAGAGATTGATATCAAAACTGAATTCCATTAATGCTATAGTCTTAAAGTTCAATTTAACATACTTAAATTCAAATTTAAACAACATCATAACATCAATATCAGTTTTCATCAAATCATAGTTTCAACAAATATGCAGAAAATTAAATGCATAATCTTCTAACAACATGAAACTATCATCTTGATTCTAAAGCTCAGAAAACATGTTATGCAAATTGGAAATCAAAACCTGGCTCTGATATCAATTGTTGGATAAATACATGTTTGTAACGCATATAAAATATACACAGTGAAAAATTAACGGATTTACTTCGTTCGCAATTGATAACATACACTATGTAAGTTTCAAAATTTAAGAACAAGAAAGTGTATCTCGGTGTGGTGAATTTCAAAAATAAAGATCAAAAGCACTTGGGAACACTTTTAATCTTCACTCCAAATCTACTAATGTCCAAGAAGTGTGGGCTCTCAATCAGTTTTCAAGGGAAAATTAGAGAGAGTGGCATGCACTCACATATACACCATTTCATAAGAGTGTTATTCCCTTAATTAAAATTATATATTTTTCTCCCTTTTTATCTAACTGATTATCTAATTGAGCTGGCCTTTTGGGCTTTTCCAATTGGGCTTAAGTGTGTGGCTTGGAGTAGGACCAAAAGGGATCAATAAGACATTAGCTTTAATGGCCCTTTGGCTTTTCTGTCAACTCTTGACAAGTCCAAAGTTACCATTAACTATATTTAATACCACTATATAAATATAGTTGCACTCTAGACCTTATTTATAAATTATATCCCAAGACTTTATTGTACATGCAACCCCTTCATAAAATATTCATAATAATACAAAGTCATAAATATAGACTGTCATTTTGAAGATTATTACATCTTAATTCCTTGAGTACCTAATTTAATCCTTTAAGTTATCCATCATATATTTATGAAATCTAATTTCATTAATATATACTTTAGTAACTCCTTACTAAAGTGGTTAGGTCTAACACTCTGAATAACGAAACTCATTAAACTTATCTCAAAGGAATATTTTGTATCTCCATTAAGAGACTATGAATTCCATCTTGAGAATATATGGTCCATCAACACTAAATGTGGTTGTCCAACATACTAAGATATTGATCCTTATTTTAGAACTTACTCCTAATATATCAAAGTAACCTACACTTCATGATCAAGTCCATTATCCTCTCAGGATTAAGAGTTCATACAAATAGAAGTCGTGAGTTTATTATTCATTTGACAGTCATTAAGAGAATAATAAATCTTACAGCGGTCTAATTCAATATGTTTTAACTCTTAAAACATATCAACATACCAACTATAAATCTTCATTTTCATGATCGAAACAAATCATCTTAGTTGATATGTTATAGTATTCGCAGATGAATGCCCAATTTCATCACCGACTACAAACTAAAATTATGAGTTTACAAAGAACTTGTGATTTATATTTTCTATGACTAAATCATATAAATCACATACTATGCATCTCATGAACTATATGATAATTTTCCAATATTTATGTTACCATTAATAATAAAACAACTTTATTAATTACAACATAATGTCATACATAGCGTCATACAATAGGATTTAAGGGCATACATCCTAACAAAAGACAACACTATTTTGCTGCAATCCGATGCCCATGTTTGTGTTCGCTGTTATATCACATATCCATTCGTTGCAGGTCACTGCGTTGAATAAATCATAGCAATGTTAAAGTATTGACTTCATGTTTGAGTCATGTGACAAACATCTAGCACTTACCATGTCATACACTTATTTTATTCATGAAAGCAAAAGTACTTGATTATGATCATACAGTATTACATTGCATTGAATTCTAAAAAATTACATAAAAATAATAATTATAGGGCAAATAACACTCCCCACCCTTGAGGTTTGGAAAAATGACACTCATCCCCAAACTTAAAAAGAAAAAACACTTATCTTCCTTGAGATTTGAAAAAAATAACACTCCCCCCTTCTACTAATATTAGTAACAGAATATTCCAATTTTTTAAAAGATTCTCTTTACCAAAGTTTAACCATAATTAGTGAAAAAAGCATTCACATAAAATAAATAAAAAATGAAAAGAGCATATTATAAAACATGTAGCTTAAGTGGATTTTTTAGTCTCTTCTAGCACCTTTCCAATTTATTTTTTAAAGTTTGATGATTCTCTTAGATTTCTTTTATTGCACCTCTCTCTAACACTTTGGATCAAAATTTATGAAATAAAACAATTTGCAGAAGCTTTCAAGCTTTTATTGAATAAAAATGAGTTTGAAATTTTCAATGTCACTTATCAATATAAAAAACTTTCAGAGTCAATTCAATTGCATGATGTACACCTCACAGTGCATGACCTCCTTGCTTCTTGTAGCCCTGGTAGTGCACGTTCACCTTGCTCCCTTTTTTTCTTCTTCTTTGGTCTGCTAATCAACTTTCTCCATTTTGGAGGAAGCATGGTGTCTTAGCCTGTTTCTAGCTCACCCTTAGGTAACATATCAATATCAGTCATTGGGTGAAGGATTTGCCTATAGGCACGGATGTACATGCTTGTGGAGTAGAATGGATCACAATAATCTTGAATGTCTGCCCTTTTGTGTGTGATACATTTTGCTACATGCTTACAAGGCAAGCCACTTATTTCTCAAACACCACAAGGACATTTTTTGGGTTTTGTAAATATTTAAGAAAAAGTTGAGGGCAATTTTGGGAATATATTCTTAACCAATGGGTAGGTTAGTACACAACGTTTTTAACATCAATTTAACAGGGTTTAGTTAAATGAATGCCAAAGGGTGAAAATGTTTTTTCCCTTTAAGTTTGGGGGTGAGTGTCATTTTCCCAAACCTTAAGGGAGGGGAGTGTTATTTGCCCATAATTATATAATCAAACATAGATAGAAAAAATAAAATTCTAACAATATAAAAATGTTGAAGTCTAACTACATGATTATTATATAATCATTATTAGATATTAATTGGGTCTCAATCATATATTTTTATTAATTAGACACAGACAGCAAATCTAGCAACATGTCACAATACATATATCTTAACAAACTATATCAAAAATCTGATCCCAATGTTGATTGGAGTTTTTTCTTTTTTTTTGGTTGGCTGTGCTATGGGATGTAGCAATTCTTCAATTTCAGCTTGGGAAGCTTCTTAATTTGAAGTTTTCTTGATGTTAAATACCATCTTGGATCTATGAATGCTCTAGTTTTGTTTGTAAAAAAAGGTTACTTGCTGATAAGTTAATTAAGAGCTGCAGTGTGCAGAAGGATTCACATTTCTAAGATATTTCTAAAGGCATTATTTTTTTAAAATATTTTCTTTGTCTTTGCCCATTAAACAATAAACTAGATCAAGAGTTGCACTTATCGCGTTAAAAAAAAAAAAAAAAGGATCAAGAGTTGGATATTGAGAAATTGATTCTTTCTATCTTTGATCTTAAAGAAAAGAATCAGATTCAATTCCAGTTGCATTAACAAATTCTATTATTTTATATGGATTGTAAATAATATAAAATATCTTTTTTAATGAATGTTTTATGAATTATTATTTATATTAGTTTAAAATATTATTGATTGATGATTGTGAAATGGGGTTTTTATTTTTGCTATGTTTTATGCTTTATCAATGGGTACCATGACAACAATCTAAAATCGACCTACCTTTGCATGTAGAAAATTTGAATGGAAAAACATTTTTTCCGAAATATAATTAAATGAATATAATCTCAAGTTTAAGAAGATGGGAATTCTACATAGTTAAGAAAGTTTTTGACTCTGTTATAGAAACTGACAAAAAAATTTAGCTTGAGAAGTGCATATTTTTTTAATATAGCAAAATTACAAATTTGATATCTAACTTCTGCATGTCGTAATACATTTCTCAACATGTTTTATTGACAAGCTTATATTAGTGGTACTTCAAATAAATGTAAGAACAACAAAGGAAAAAGATACAAAAGTACTTTAAAGTTGTCTTTCAATTTATTGGAAATTGATATTTTAGCATTTATTGGATATTTGAGGATGTAAAGGATTGAAATCCTAATTTTATTTTAATTTAAGTTTGATTTATATTTTCCATTTTGTAATTTAATGTTTCATATCAAGGATAGGAATCCTAATGTGAAATCAAAGATGAAGAAACAAAGAATTGTTTAATTCTTTGTACACAATAGCTTTCCCGTGCATTGCACAAGTTAGTGATTGGTTTCATAGTAAAAATTGTAAAACAGTAAAATGTTATTGCATTTTAAATTCCTCATAGTGTGTTTCAATTCTTGGACAATGATTAAGTATTTGTTTTGAATAATGCCTCCAAAAACAAAAGTAACTTACCATGGATTTTTTTTTGGGTCAAGAACCATCTTTGGAAAATTCAACAGTGTTCTTATTTTATTGGCCAATGCAATTAGTTGTTGGAATTTAATCAAGTAACTTGCAAAAGCCTTATAGTTGAATTGGGTCTAGGAGGGAAAGAGTTTGAGGCTTCGAACTGCAGGATTAATAGCATGTTGTAATTATCAAGTAACCTAATCTATACCTAAGTTTTATCCTAAATTATAAACTTTATTTTTGCTTTCAAAAAAAAAGAAAAGAAAAAAAGACCCTTTACTTTTGCAGATTGAGTAAGTAAAGTAAAAGAAGTAAAAAACTAATAATACTACCCGGCTTTTGGTATTTGCCAATGGCAAATGTTATTGATCAAGATCATTAGCATTCAACAATGGCTGCTCAATTGATCAAGATCAGCTTCTCTACAATGAGATTTTCAGTTCTTTCCTTTAGTCTTAAAGTGATATTAGCTTGAATTATTAGTGTATTGCTATTAGCTATATACTAGTTGCTTACCTGTGCGATGCACGGGAATATCTATAAGATGAGTTTAAAAAAAAATTAAAATTAAAAAGCCATTATTTTTGAGTTTGAGTAGTAAGCAAAAATGCATGAATTTTTTTAAGAAAAATGATATTGAAAGACATAGCACAAAGATTTATTTGTTGTGTAGAAGAAAACAATGTTGTATATTTATTAGCTTTTTGAGAGAAGGAATAAGAGACAGAATGTTAAGTCTCTAGCTTCGTTTGTGTTGTACATATAGGTATATATAGGATATCTTGTAATGTATACACCAAAAGGTAATTATTGAAAAGTCATAGCCCTTCAAATTGGATATACCAAAAGATGCCTATTGAAAGGTCATAATCCTTCATATTGGATATATCAAAAGGTACCTATTGAAAGGTCATAACCTTTCATACCAAAATATGTCTATTGAAAGGTTATAACCTTTCATATTGGATATACCAAAAAGGTGCCTATTGAAAAATCATAACCCTTCATACCAAAAGGTGCTTATTGAAAGGTCATAATCATTCATATTGGATATACCAAAATGTGCCAATTGAAAAATCATAACTTTTCATACCAAAAAGTGCCTATTGAAAGGTCATAATCCTTCATATTAGATATATATTAAAGGTGCATATCAAATGAAAATGTGCCTATTAAATGAAAATGTACCTACTGAATGAAAATGTGTCTTTTGACCGAAAATGTGTCTATTGATGGGTCATGATTCTTTGGATATAAATAGTAGTTCATATTCATTTGGTAACTTCTTTTCAACTTCTTTTCTTTCCATCCTTCTTAGAAACACAAAAAACTGTGAATCTTCTTCAAAATTGCTATTTGTAGAACCCAATAAACTTGGTTGTATCTTGGGATCTTGCGGGTTTTCTTGATTTTGGGTATTTAGACTAATCTCACATAACTCATTACATGCCCTTTCTTCTTATTGTAATTGATCTTGTCTTGATTCCAACTCTACCTTTTCATCATACCCTTTATATTACTTGATCATGGCAGTAAAGTGAATTTAAATGGTGGAAGAGCTCGGTAGAAAGTTGATCTTCAAACCTTAATGACAACATCTATTCACTATAAAGTTGTTTTTGTTGTAGTTGAAAATTATGCAAGTGACTGGATCTTAAATCCCATTCAAACATGATGGATTTTTCATATCTTATTAGTTGTCAATTCAATTTCTTCTCTTTTTTTTTTTTTAAACGAAAGGTATTACATACAAGTGGATTAAATGTTTATTCTTTTTTAAATTTATCTCTTATTTTTGCAATATCGTTAATAGTAGTATTGATATTGCTCGGTTTGGTTGTTGGTAAAAGAGTGTTTTTTCACATATGAATGAACAAAATTATTATCTCAAATATGTTTAGTAAAATAATCGTGGAAATTGAATTTCATTATTTGTATTCAAACAATGAAAGATTTGAATTGGAAATCTACTTCCTCTTAATTTCCTTTCTATCCTATACTATCGATGCATGAAGTATATATGTATTTGATCATAAAGATTTTTGCAACGTATAATCTACTTGTTGAGAAATCATGGAGTTTCTTGGCGGATTTTCAATATTTGCAAGCCATTGTTCTTTAATGACTTACCTAAAGTTACATCCTTAATCCAAAATTAAAAAAAGAAAATAAAAAGACATTCATATTCGAACATCACGTTGCAACTAAAGCAGTTGTATGTTGTTGTAGGAATTCTTCTTATTTCTCGTATCATTTTTGGGCAAGGAGTCAAGACTTGATGTCTTTGGCATACAATCTAAGTGACAAGTTATCTTTGGCATAATTGAGAGCCCCACCCTCGAGAGAAATCTTTAGTGGTACAGATTAGTAGGTAAATCCACGATGGAGAGAAGTAGACAACTTTCAATCAGAATTGTAGCAGTGACTTCCCCGCTCCCACCACCACAAGCTCTTTATTTCCACCGAATGAAAATGTGCTTATTAAATAAAAAAGTGTCTATTGATTGGAAAGATGAAAATGTGCTTATTAAATAAAAAAGTGCCTGCTAATTGGAAAAGCGCCTATGGAATGAAAAAGTGTCAGTTAAAAAAATGAAAAGGCACAATGTTTCTGTTGGAAAATCACATGTTTCTATCTCATACAAAACATGCACAGTGGAAATTTTACAGATCTACTTCATACACAATTGATAACATGCACTATGTAAGTTTTAGAATTTAAGAACAAGAGAGCGTACCTTGGAGAGGTGAAATTCAAAACAATCTAAATAGAAGTACTTGGGAAGACTCTCAATCTTCACTCCAATTCCACTTAATGCCCAAGAAGTGTAGTCTCTTAATTAGTTTCCAAGGAGAGAATAGAACAGTGTCCAACACTCACATACAAACCATTTCATTATAAGTTTGATCTTAATGAAAAACACTTATGAAAAAGACTTTTGAAAAACCTTTCTTGAAATTCTATATGTTTCTCTCTTTATATATAACTGATTATCTAATTAGGCTAGTCTTTTGGGCCATTCTAATTGGACTCTTGTATGTGGCTTGGAGTGGGACCAAAATAGACCAATAAGGCACTAGTTCCAATGTGCCTTAAGCTTTTCTGTCAACTCTTGACAAGTCCAAAGTTATCATTAACTATATTTAATACCACTATATAAATATAATTGCACTCTAGGCCTTATTTATAAATTATATCCCAAGAATTTATTATACATACAACTCCTTCATTAAAATATTCGTAGTAATACAAAGTCATAAATATAGACTGCCACTTTGAAGATTACTATATCTTAATCTATGAGTACCCGGTTTAATCCTTTATGTTATTCATCATATATTTATGAAATTCAATTTCATAAATATATACTTTAGTAACTCCTTACTAAAGTGGTTGGGCCCAACACTCTGAATAATCAAACCCATTAAACTTATCTCAGAGGAATATTTTGTATCTCCGTTAAGAGATTATGAATTTCATCTTGAGAATATATGTTCTATCAACACTAAATGCGGCTGCCCAATATACTGAGGTTTTGACCGTGACTAATAGATCTCACTCTTGATATATCAAAGGAACCTACATCTCATGATCAGGTCTATTATTCTCTCAAGATTTAGAGTTAATGTAAATAGAAGTCGTGAGATTTATTATTCATTTGACAGTCATTAGGAGAATAATAAATCTTACAGAGGTCCAGTTCAATATGTCTTAACTCTTAAAACATATCAACAAAACCAACTAGAAGTCTCTACTTTCATGATCAAGACAAATCATCTTAGTTGATATGTTATAGTCTTCGCAGATGAAACGTCCAATTTCATCACCGACTATGAACTACATTTTGAATCTACAAGAAACTTGTGATTTACATCTTTAGTTACTAAATCACATAAATCACATACAATGCATCTTATGGACTAAGATAATGTCTCATTAGTTCATTTATAGATAGTCTCATATAATTAAACAATTTAATTATTTATGGCATGCCAATAAATTGGATTTTAGGGCATATACCCCAACAGTTTCGGTGTTTATTAAATGTATATGTGGCAGTAATTTTTGCAGCCACATGGTGCAATGAGGAGTGATTAACAAAAAATCATACGTTTCGGCTATTAGTTATTATTGGCATTTAACCCGTGCAATACACGGGGTCATTTTACATATTAAAAAAACAATCAACTTAATTTAACAATACAATGTATTATAAAGTACATTATAATTCATCTGGGCAATGTACTTTAATTTAACTAATTGCTGAAACAAACTAACATTGGACTTTAATATAAAACTTATATCATAAAAAATTGAAAGGTGTACACAAATGTTAAAAGGAATAATAGAATCAGTTTTGAAACTAAGATAACTATACCACCCTAAGTCTATCTTCATCTTGTGATAATGATGAAAACACATCAGCTAAATCTTTTTATAATACAAATTGTTTACAAATATTAAGTATGAGTGTTTGGCTAAACTCTTCTTAATATGGAGACCCTCAACAAATCCATGAAAATGTATAAGAAGTGTGACACATTTGTCCCATACGACATTTTTCAATTAAACAAAACCTAACACCATAAGTTAATATCAAAACCATAGATTTGGCTTAGATGCTGATTCGAATGCTAAGTCAATTGTTGGTGTTACAACCTATGCTACCTTCTCTCTTGCTACCAGTGCTTAATTGATTGGGCATTGGAGTGCCATTACAGTGCTCTGTAGACGACATACAATAAGTTGGGTAAAGAAGCATCAAATATTAGGGGGGGAGGGGGGAAGAAACTAATCAAGCATATTGATAAAGTTAAAAAAAAAAAAAAAATGCAAATGGGGTCTACCAAGTACTCCAACCAATACCACAAAAATTAGTAAGCTCTCTAGGTGTCTCTTGCGAAAGAAGAATTTAATTATGTTTTAGGGGGGAAAATACTGATCAAGCACCCAAAAGAAGAAGAAGAAGCTTGAGGAATATTAAGAGGAACAAACTACTTTCTATTCTTCTTAATAGCATTTAAATTTACATATATAGAAATTGGGTTTAATGAAAATACTCCAGAATATGTAAAAAAATAAATAAAAAAAAACTCAAACTCAATAATTAATTATTTCACTCAAACAGCAAAATGCAACAATACCCATTTGGGACGTACTTATACTTGTTGGGGAATAAGTCATGGGAAGCCTAGTAAGCATTCCATTTCTTTACAGTGAAATCCCAAATTTATTTTAATTGTAGTAATCTATAAAACATAACAAAAAAAATATAATTTAATAGGCTTATTGTAAATTGAATTGAGAAAGACTGATTTAAAGAGACGAAAAAATCAAATCAAAACCTAATGTGACCCAAATATCTAAATAAAAATCAATTCAACCAAATTACTCAAAACTAATTCATATTTCATACCCAAATCTAAGAAAGAAAGGGGGAAAAAAAAAACTTTACCTATAGTAGCTCAGATTCACACTCCCTCTCACTTTGTCATCACACCACAAACTAACACTCATACCGAAATGAAAACAACAGTCATTGTCAAATTCCAATGTATATAATGAAAGGTTTTCATAGAAAGATACACTAATACTCAGCTCTAGGAACTATATTAAATCTTTCGCTCTATGACTAATTATGTATCTTTAATAAGAAAAAGAAAGAAGTGTAGATTTGATATTTTGAATGGAATAAAAAATATAATCAAGGGCCATATTGATGGAAGAAAGGGTACCTATGCTGGCTCCATTTCTACCTCACCTTTGGACTAATTTTGAAGAAGTTTGAGTCAGCGGGATCTTACGGGCTGTATCTATGTATCTCTCTATCTCTGTCTCTATAGTTTTTTGTAGGGAAAAACTTCTGCTTTTATATATAGCTAGCTTAATACCCGTGCTATGCATGATGTACCCTTCCATTCAAAGAAACCATCTCTAGATAGATGCTAAGATTTGAAAATATTTGACCCAATACACTAAAATTTTCCATAAAGTTTCAATTCCTATAAAAATCAAATGCCTTTATTTGAAATCTGAAATTTCCAAGCAAATAAAAGATTCTTGAAATTTATTTCTTTTCTCCTATTATCAGCAAAAATAACATGAGACGCAAACAAAAGGAATTAATAAATCATTTAGAGGAAAAAAAAAAATCCAAAAATGACGTATAAAGACTAAAGCAAGCTTCATCTAACTTTTGGCATGTAATAATAAGAAAATCTATTTGAAAATTTCATGAAATCATAAAATTAAACATGATTATGGTGTTTTTCAACCCACATGTTGATGCTAATTGCATCAAGTTCACATGTAGAATGTAGGATGCTCCTTTCCTTCTTCCAGCTTCTACCTTTGCTTTATGGTCTCCATAATAATCCCAACATATATTATGGATAAGATACTCGGACAATTTTTAGAAAGTAAAGGAAAAA
This sequence comes from Castanopsis chinensis, assembly GCA_032878915.1. Classification (NCBI taxonomy): domain Eukaryota; kingdom Viridiplantae; phylum Streptophyta; class Magnoliopsida; order Fagales; family Fagaceae; genus Castanopsis; species Castanopsis chinensis. Next base: position 4,446,347 of record JAVQMG010000131.1, on the reverse strand, counting down.
ACACTAACACTGTATATTAATATTGCACAACATAACTAAGCTCAACCATAATGAGCATCTCCTTCAATGCCTCAAAGCACTATCTTCCCTATCTTCAACACTACCAAACACTACAATAACAACCACCAAATTGATAACCTCTAAACAATTGCTCTTTCTATGACCACATGAAATTTCTTTCACACCATGCTACTAGCATTGCAGTGAATTCTAACACCCTTAACAATTATCACCAAAGCTATTATCATTAATGTAACGATTCTCTTATTTACATATGTACTTACTAACTATGATTTTTTTTACGCACTGAAACAAAAGGCAAACAAATAAATATTTGAAGTAAAAAATAAAAACTTTCAAAAGGGTTAACTAATTGGTGCCGTCATAGAACTTACCTCTGTGTTGCAAAATAAACAGGCAATGCAACAGCAACACCCTATAAAAGAGAACTGAACAAAGTAAGGCAAAATGACATATCTCACCATATAAATGACATTTTGTAATAAGAAGACTGCCTAAAACATCATTAGCTCCAGCTAAAATTTCATGATAATCTTTTAAAACAACTTTGAAAAAATATCAAAATATAATGCAGCAGAAAAACTACTTGGCAATATGGTATTTCTTTCATGGATAAATTTCGAGCATGTAAAAACTCAAACCCAAATGCTGCATCTCACCTGAATGTCAAACCCAATCATTCAAGACAAAAGAAAACACCTTCCCTCCATCCTTTCAATAGTCATTGCAACTGCCATATGATCTACTACTTTGTTGCTCTGCCCCATCTCTTCTCTGCAACACTATTTTGTAAAATCTGAAGATTTAGAGTGTATAGCAATTTATAATGTCTTCTAAGTGAAATTATGGTTTTTTGGTTTTCTATATTGCAATCTATTATGATTCTAGTTTCATATCATAATTGAGAGTGCTAACATACTATACACAAAGAACACAATTGAAGGATGATTCTTTCATGGACCAATCTAATTATGATTCTAATATCATAACATGATTGAGATTGAGAGCACTAATAGAACATACACCGATACTACTTTTTTTTTTTTTTTTTGGGGCAAGGATATCCAAGTGAGAGGAATTTAAAAAACAGGGCAATCATAGTAAATATAATTTGTATAAAATTTCACCGCAGATTTCCACTGGCTTTTAAAAAAGGACCATTTAGAAACAACAAACCCAAAAAAATAAAATTTTAAAATAAAACTTTGGTGTGGTTTTGATTATTAAAGATTTGTGTTTTGAGCTATGATGCATGGACGCGGCAAAATGGGCACTGCACCCGCGTTTGACGTGGCCCGATGCGGCAACACGTGAGCGACGCTGCTGCCTGCGCATTGGTGCCGCATCTGAGTTTTTTTTTTTTTTTTTTTTTTTATTTATTTATAGATTCGTGCCGACTCAGCTTTGATTCACGCCGAACCGGGCCAACTCAGCAAGAATCGGGTCATTTCTACCGTATCGGCTGGCGGCCGAAACTGACCAAAATGGCTGAAAGGACCGAAATCGTTGGTTGTGAATAAAAGATAACAATGCTTGCACATCGTTTGGTTGTGAATAAGAAGAAGAAATTAATAAGGTGAAGATAAGTGAGAAGGAGATGAAGAAAAGTTTAAAGGGTTGAAAATGAAGCATTGTCACTGTCTGCAAAAATCAGAATCACGTGAAGGCAAAGGGAAACAGCAGTGAGAGAGTACTGTAATTTTTTTATAACTTTTCAACTGTACTATTTATGTATTATTAACTGTTGTGCTGTTGAGACAATTTATTACTAATAGGTTGTTTTGGGCTTTGTTGATTGTTTATGGGCTTTGGCTTTGATTGTTCATGGGTTGGTTGTACATTTTGCTTTTAACTTGCCATAGTAAAAATATTTTAATAGAAAAAATACTACTAACAGGCCCAAAAAAATACTACTAACATGCCATGGTAATTTTTAAGAATATTTTAATAGTAAAAATATATATAAAATATAAATAAAAATATTTTTAATAATTTTTTAATCGCTGCACCCCGCCGCCTACTTTTCCAAAAATTGCCGAGTCCCGCACCCGTACCCACACCCACACCCACACCCGAATCCAGAAATGCACCCGTGCTTCATAGGTTTTGAGTGACAGAGCAAATCTTCACCTTACTCTAAATGGGAAAGCAAATTCAAAATCAAAGCGACTCAAATGGGCACAAAATCGATTCTAGATACCTAAAACCAATTTTAGCCAAGCTAGATACCCTAAACAAAACAACTTCTAACCAAAATCCCTCGAACCTAAATCTAACCGATCTGTTAAACTAATTAAACAAAACTACTCCTAATTGAAAAACCTAAATCATAACCAATCAAATCAAAATACTCCAATCTAAATCACAAATTATGCACAAATGATTCTACCAAAAAAAAAAAAAAACCCCTCAATTTGTAAAATTAAAAACAAAACTTTACCTAGAGTGATTTTGATTGTCAGAACTTGTAATGGCGCCCCTCAGATTTATCTTTCTGTCTCTCACATCTACTGATTATTCAGACTTTCCATCTCTCTATTGTTCTCTCTCTTTCTCTATCGGCTTATTCCAAACGGTTATTAAAAGAATCTTCAAGCGATGTAACGATCGTTCTCTTGGGACTTTAAATTGACTTGGTGGTAGAAATCTAAGTGGGCAAGTTTGCACTCTGTTGCAGAGAAGGAACAAAACATAGTGAAAAAGCAGATCGGCAAGGAAGGGTTTTCCTTGGCTGTTTGTGTTGCAAACTCTTTTTTTTTTTTTTTTCTCCTTCCCTTTCTCTGTATCGCTTGTTTTTTTGGTTTAGAGAGAGAAAATGTTAAGCAGTCTGATGAAAAGAAATTAGTAGGGTTTTTTTTAATTGCAAAGTTTTTTTATTTTTTAACTGTTTTTTTAACTGGTTATTTAATTTATACTTTTTTTAATTGCAAGCGTGGCAGAGTTTTGAAAGGCCAAACGTTGTAATGTGCAGCTGTTTTACTTAAAAGTTGTATATGTGGCAACATTTTAAAAGGCCTTTTTTCCTATTTGTCAATACCTCCTTAAATGTAGGAACCAACTTTTTCCCAGTTTCCGCTATTATATGTATAAAGTATATGATATAAATACGAGTGAAATGGCTATTTATGTTGAGTTTCTGTTGTTTTTATTCATTAGGGAATATTCCTTGTGAGCAAGTATATCTTATAAATTCAAATGAAAATATTCTGTGAAATTAGTTAGTAAAATACTATATGTATTAAATATGGTAAGTATATTCAATATCTTTTAGAAAAAATATGTTTAAAAAATTCAGCATAAAAATAGAGAAACAAATAAAGAATGATACGTGTAAGTATGCGTATGTTATGTTTATTTTTAAAAAATTTGTAACAAAAATACATAAATATTTACCATATACTTTATTGAGATTAATACTATAATTTGTATATCATGACGTTTAACTGTTGTCAATATATATATACACACATGTGTGTGTATGTATGTATGTATGTATGTATATATCACACTCGATTTAGCTACGCCAGTGCTTGTGGTCTTGAAAGAGGAAGAAGGTCTTGTGGTCCTGTGGATTCCAAATTAGGAATTGGAGCGGAGGCGGAGGTGGAGGCAGAGGAGGGGCAGTCATGCAATCAGTGGCGGCCACACTTGTAGCATCCTATTGGTGCTGCCATTGCATTCTCCATTTCTTCTCTTTCTTACTCACTCCTATCCAACGTTCTTCTCAAAAAAAAAAAAAAAAATCGTTCGTATGTATTTTTTTTTTTTTTTTTTTTTTTTTTTTTCAGCTGAGGGCTTTTAAGCATTTGCCTTTTCTTTTTCCTTGGTTGGAAAATGAGGAGGGAAATATGTTGGGTCGGATACTCTTGAGTCTCAGATGGGCGTGGGCTGAAACTGGGTTTAGAATCCTATCCGTCTCAGCCCATCAAGAATGAGGCAGGCTTTCTCTTTTTAATTGAGCGAACAGAGTGGGTTTGGGCCGCTTTGTCCTATTTAAATCCTTCAATTCTTTTTTTTTTTTTTTTTAATTTATAATTTTATAGTTATAATGAGAATGAGGTAGTTGAACTTAAATATCTTTGCTAGAAACACCATAAATAATGAGGTGCCAATCAATTAAACCACAAGGCTTTTAATTTTTTTACAAGTTCAACAGGTTCTGCATCAAATGCATGTTCGAAGGGAGGAAGGGTGGGTTTAAGTAGAGGTTACTGATGTTACTTACATCAAAAGTATACATGAGATGGAATTGGAATAATGATACAATGTTCAAAGGGTTTTGTTTATAGTTAGAATTTTTTGACCCACGTTATGTAGTGGCGTTTGTAGGAATTTTTTTTTTAGGGTGGTCACTAAAAAAATTAAATTAGATAAAATCTAATAAAGAAATTACTTGGATGTATGTCACAAAAAAACCGCAAATACATGAAGTATTACCATTTCTTTCTACTAACAAAGAGAATGTTGTGGATGTAACATTACTCTTATTTTTGTTGTGAAATGCATTTTTGTTATTGATGTAACATTGCTCTTATTTTTGTTGGGCTAATTTTTATTGTTGTTATTTATTTATGGTTTTTTTTAAAGAGGTTGAGGATTATATTGGGGGGGCCAAAATTATTTATGAAGTAATACTATGTTCATAACATTTTCATAACAAATTTTATGCGACCAACTATTATATATTGATCGATAAAAAAGTGATGTTAGTATTAGGCTCAAATTAAAATTAATAATAGCTTACTACAATATTATTTCTCAAGTTAGAAGCTGCAATTTGTAGTGAAATTATTGTGAAAATATTGTGGATACATCATTATTTTTATTTTGTTGAATTCATATTTTTGTAATTCTCAAGTCTTAGTGTTCAATATTATTATTTTAGTATATAATTTATTTTTAATTTCAAGTGTGTGTGTGTGTATATATATATATATATATATATATATAAAGTTTTGGCAAGTGAGGGTGGTCCTGTGACCACCCTAAAATATATGTGGAGCCGCCATTGATGTTATCTTTCTATTTTTCTAATAAATTTAATGTATTGTTAATAATTTGCTATCGTTCGATGTCACAAATGCATAATTGGCAGTTGTATTGAAAGAAACTAGCCTCTTCTATATAAATAAATAAATATATATATATATATATATATATTTATATAACTTTCTATTCATCTCAACTAAGGGTTTATGCATTTGTCATTGAAATTTATGCATTTTTTAAAATAAAAATCTTGATTAGTCAATTTTGGTCCATTTGTTTTACTTTGGTCTATTTTGGTGTACGTTGGTCTAAATAGGTTCACTTTGGTCCAATTCAGTCCACTTACTTTTTTATTTTTGAGAAAATTTTCAATCTATGCATTTTATGATGAGTGCTCTTTATCTTTAGGTTAAGATACTGATTGGTTAATAGTATAAGCAAGGTTCAAACCTCAGATTTCTTAATCAATAAGAAGAAATTTTATTAGTTGAGTTAACTAGAACTCTTTTGGTGCACATTTAAGAATTGAAAGTTATAATTTCAATGCCATTTTAGTGTTCATTTTTTGGAGTTAAACTTATAACAATTTTGTTTGTATCAATAGTTCATAAATATATAATATTATTGGAAAATGTGTAAACTTTAAATTGGGATGAATGAAAAATTATGATACTAAATAAAAAAAAAAGTCTCATTGTATGATATAATTGATTAAAAAAAAAAAAAACACAATCCAAGTATCAAAATTCTAACAATAAATAGTGAAAAATGAATCGAAATCCTGTGATAAAATTGTATGTAGAAAGCAACCTAGTGAAACAATAAATATACATGTTAAAGCATAACAAATCAAATTTCATATTCTTGTAAAATTGTAGTTTAAGTGGACACATTTTGGTTTTTTCAACTGAAAAATTAAGGATTGAAATCCCCAATCTCCTATTTTAGTAGGGAATTTCCACCAAAAAAAAAAAAAAAAACCCTTTATTTTACAACACTTTTCATTGCTTCCATAATTAGACAAGTTTCCCTACCAAAAAAAAAAAAAAACAGCAAAAGAAAAAAAGAAAAAAAAGAAAAGAAAAAGACTAGTTTAATGGCAAAGGTTGTGAGTCACACTAATCACTAAAGATAAGCTTTTGCAATCACAATATCCAATCAGATTTAGCTGTGAGGTATCTGGGGAATCATCACCGACATGTAACGTTATTTTTTCTCAGTAGATAAGGTATTGTTTGCTTATAAGTACCGCGCTTTCTACCTTCCTCAATGAATTTAAAAAAACCAAAAAACACAAAAAATGAGTAGTAAATTCTCATACTCGGAGTCGGAGCCCCACATTTGTCAGTGTCTGACCCGACTCTCAACTCTCCGGAGTGATGACGTGGTCACCATCACCGGCAATCGGAAAAAGACCGGCAAGCAATTTGCCGACGAAGTGTTGTGTCTTGCTCGTGGCTTGCTTCAACTCGGCGTCGCCACCGGTGACATTGTTGCCATCTCTGCCTTCAACTGGTTCTCTCTCTCTAAATTGTTATTGTTATTTATTTATTTATTTTTTTGTTATGATAAATGTGAATGTGAATTTTTGTTACAGTGATATGTATATGGAGTGGTTACTAGCCATTGCATTCGTTGGAGGTATAGCTGCTCCTCTTAATTACCGATGGGCGAGTCCTCATTCCTCCACAGTTTGATTAATACAAGTTTCTATTTTTTTATTATTATTTAATCATAATTCTAATACTTCTTTTCATGTGTGGACCCGACTTTCTAGTAGGGTTGACATTGTATTTTTAACATTATAGAGTGGTGCCTAAGTTCAACCTCAAGACCACATGTTTTGATGAGTGTTAACGAAACATATTAGTTATGTGGCCTTATTTGGAACACGAGTTCCACTGGAAACTTCAATTAAAAAAAGTTTCAAATGAGGCTGCATAAGTAATGTGTTATGTTTGCAAAAATAGCATAATGCGCAAAAAAGGCTTGTTTTGATAGTATGATAAATTACTGATTTGTCCTCAAAAGTTAAGATGTTAGGAAATGATGAATTTAATTATAATACTAAAATTGATTTAATTTGACTGGGACCTGGGATATTTCAGTTGACTGTAGGAATTATATAATAAATATATGATCAATCTGTATGAGAATGAAGTTACCACACTTGAGCTAGTTTTTTTAGTATTTAATTATGCAACTCGTAGAGATATATAAGCTCTTGTAGTTTTTTAATAGATGGTAATCATGGTTTACTGAATGTAGACATGAAATATAGCATACATGTATGATGTACTGTTTCGAAAATACTAAAATGGTTGTGATTAAAGGGCTTTATTCTGAATCCGAATCTAGAATTTTCATCTGAAGCTGGATGAGTAGGCAGCAAGCTAGTAGGAAGTTGTCCAGAAATGTATATCAAGCATATATACCATACGCTAACACATACGCTACTTCATAAGATCCATGAGGTATTGGGTTCAAAACTCCTAGCCTGCATTTTGGGTCTACCTGACTACCCTGAAGGAATTCTTATTTTTAACTTGGTTTGTATGAGATGGGCATTATACACCCGTGGAATAGTCTGGTGCTCAAAGAGCCTTGGACATGTTAGCAAAACACACACGCACACGCACAACCTTGAATCAAATGTGAAAACAGAAGAAAATTGCTAGAATCATGTCACCACTAAGACTAGAACCAAAGACCTCATAGACATCCATACTCTGATCCATGAAAAGGCTGCTGTTTTAGATCTGCCAGTTGACCTAATTAAGGCTATTTCTGTATTTTTTATATCTAGAAACTGCATGGAGATTGATGACAATAATTTTTATATATAGGAATAGAAAAGTATCCTTTTCATGTATTCCTCCTGATGTGTTTGATGTTTCCATTTTTAACTTGTAGAGCTTTGAAGAGACAAGATTGGCAATGCTGGTTGTGAGTCCAGTTATGCTGGTTACTGATGAGAGCTGTCACCACTGGTGTTCAAACTTCCAAAAAGATGACATACCTTCCCTGAGGTGGCATGTTTCTTTGAATTCCCCCTCCTCAGATTTCATGAAGATGTGGAATGGTATGTAGTCTTGTGGACATTTAAAATGCTGCTTTGAAGAATGATGATGTAATGGATTGAAGAGTTTACCTGCTGTTTGACAATAGCACTTGCTTCTTTCATTTTTTCCAGTATTAACTACTGAAATGCTCAAGAAGAATTCTGTAAGTTCTCTACCATTGAACTACTGCTGGGCACATGAGGGTGCTGTTATAATATGCTTCACATCAGGTACAAGTTCATTATTTTTTTTCCTTATAATTTCTATATGGATTTTGATTGTGGATTTGGAAATGCTGCTGCCTAATTGCATAATTTATTGCCTTTCAAATACTTCCATAAGTAATTTATAGATGAGTAATTTGATTAATTTGGGCAGTCCTTATAGGTGTACTGTCTGGAAATAAAAATCCCTTCTAGTAAGCTGTACTCTTGCTTTTAACTCTGCTGCACCCTTCCTTTCAACCCTGATATATGCATGCATGCTGCATTATATATAGAATTGGGCATTCATAACTGTCAGCCAATAAATTGGTAACAAGTGCCAAAGTCAGTGCTAAAATTGTTTTGATGAGTTAATATTTGAGCAAATCTAGAAAGTGTGATGATGTGCAACTAACTGCCAGTCCTAAATACTGTTTGAGCTAATGTTAGGCACTGCCAATCTGAAATTTTGAGAGCTTGGTAGGATTTTATCAGTTATTAAAAGTTTGTACCTGTAGTTTCAGGGAAAAATCTTGTATGGAACACGCATATATAGAGCTCTAGCTCTGCCTATTTCTACAGTCAATGGTCACTATTTTACTCGAATAAATTCAACAAAGAATTCAAGTGATGTTTTCAACCAAAAAAGAAAAAAAACCATTATATGGAATCTTAAGAAATATAAAATGATAAAGATTTTCAGTTTTTTGTTATGACTGTTCTGTTTTCTTCAGGAACCACTGGGAGGCCAAAGGGAGTTACTTTAAGCCATGCAGCTTTGATTATACAATCGTTATCAAAAATTGCCATTGTTGGTTACAGTGAGGATGATGTATGCTATTCCTCATGATGTGTACATGTTCTTTTTAGTTTATACAATATGCATTGAGGATAATACTGTGAGCACTAAAGTTTTTTGAATTAAAGTTGCACATACACATGTTAGTAGGGGATAAACCATTTACACCGAAAGCAGCTCAAGGAAAAATGATTTCTAAATGTCTGTTGTGCTGGTATATGCAGGTTTATTTGCATACTGCACCATTGTGCCACATCGGTGGTCTTTCGTCAGCTATGACCATGCTAATGGTTGGAGGTTGCCATGTCTTAATTCCTAAATTTGAGCCTAAATCAGCCCTCGAAGCCATAGAACGACACAAAGTGACTTCTTTTATCACTGTCCCTGCAATAATGGCTGGTATAATTTCTTTAATAATGTATACTATGTTTTTTCTTTATTTCTTTCTTCTTCTTTATTCATTTATTTATGGATAAAAAAAATAGGCAAACTGTACATTCCAATGTATTTGGAACAAATATTTGCGGAGCTTTCTCATGTGGTTTGTGCTAACCAACGAGATGATATAAGGTATCTAAATTGCATGCTACTTTGAAAATAGTTTAATGAGCTATATAATAATAAATTTGGTACTAAATTTATAGAAATAAGATCATATGCATTATTTTGTGAATTTTTATGCTTAATTTATTTAAAGCACATCATGACCTAACAATTTGCAGACGGCTATACTACTCTTTTACTATTCTTTCTTCCTAGATGGTGTCTCTTCTAAATCATCAATAATGCCCTTTTGCTATCTTTAAGTTCACTCCAGAAATTTAATGCTTCTGCCCCTCCACAATGTCTTTCTTTTTATACAATATGTATCATACAGCTTAATGCTATTAAGTTGTATCTATGATGTATGTAGTTTACTCAGTCATGTTTGAAGGCTTTGTCAGGCAGAAGGAAACTTGGAAAGGGATGGAGACTGTGAACAAGATATTAAATGGAGGTGGGGGTCTGTCAATTGAGCTTATCAAGGATGCCACCTTATTCTTCCCAAGAGCTAAGCTTCTCTCTGCTTATGGTGGGTATCTCTCATACATAGTTTCTCCCAAGTTTCAGTATTACAAGTTCTGTTCTGAAGTGATGTGGAATCTAAAGATCTCGGCTTATATTTGGAAGCAACTTGAAGTCATTTGAGGGGAAAAATAATGAAGAGCTTTAAAATGAGAAGTTTTCCCCCAAAAATAAATATCCAACTTAAACGCTTAAACAATAACTGTCTTGACCCAGTAATGTTTCCATGCTAACTCCACCCACCATGACCAGGCAAGATACTTTGGTACTTTACTATCAGAAGTGATTAAGATTGACCTTGTGGAGTTGTTAAACAAAAAAATTCTTATAAATGGTCCTTTGCTTGGTCTCCATCTTGTTAACTAGCCCATGGAGCTGTGTTCAACCTGAGTTTCCACGTTCAATAACTGACTGAACCACTAGCCACTCCCATAATAGATTAGCTTGGGTCCTGAACAGCTAGAATGGGTGTTTTATGGATGAAATGACCATTGAGTATTTCACAATTAGCATTTCTATCTATGCTAATTAGCTGGGTCAATTAGTTGTGGACAAGAATGTGAACAAGCTAAAGCTGAATAATGTTCTGAATTTTGAGTCAAGCTTAAGCATTAAGCTCAGCATAGCTGTGCTAGATCTTGCACAGAGTTTGCAAACTAAGTTCAAAGAGCCAGGGTCAACTTGTCTTATTTACATACCTCAAGAAGATGAACTAGTAACTAGATGAGTAAAAGAATGTAATTGCTGTTGATTATTGACATTATGGATATTTCTTTAGATCCCCCCATGTGCAAAAAAAAAGTCTTTTGCAATGTATAATAGTGTTCTTACTATTCTTCTCTCCTTTTTCCATTTAATTAATGTAGGGATGACAGAGACATGCTCTTCACTAACCTTCATGACCATCTATGACCCAACAATGAAAACCTACAGCCAGCACCATCAAGCTGTTGCCAATATAAAATATACTTCAGTTCACCAACCACAAGGTGTTTGTGTTGGCAAGCCTGCACCCCATGTAGAATTAAAGATATGTGTCGATGACTCTTCTCCTGTTGGAAGAATTTTAACTAGAGGCCCTCATTCAATGCTCAGATATTGGGGAGAAATTCCAGCAAAGGCAGCTCACTCCAGCAATGAGAGTTGGTTTGACACAGGTGATGTTGGGTCCATTGATGAATATGGTAATGTATGGCTCATTGGACGAGCAAAAGGGCAAATTAAAAGTGGAGGGGAGAACATTTACCCTGAAGAGGTAGCATAATTTGAATTAGCCTTGCTTAACTATCCACTTTTTGAGAAATCCATTAAAAAACAAGCGGTATTAATAAGTTATACACTTTCCATTTGTTTGGTGGTGACCGAAGAAGTAGAAAGTGAATCTAATGATTCACTGGGATTCTCTTTCACCAGCAAGTTAAATTTCTTGAAAAAAAAATCTAGCTTTAATGGATATGTATTATATTATACATGGTCCCACACTATAAGTGTAGTTGTTTGGTGATGAATAGGTGGAGGGAATCCTGTTACAACATCCAGGAATTTTTGGCACTGTCATTGTGGGAGTTCCAGATGCTCACCTGACAGAGATGGTTGTTGCTTGTGTTCAGTTGAGAGAACATTGGCATTGGTCTCATGGAAGCTTTGAACACTCATCAAAAAACAAAGTGCCAGTCTTATCTGGTGCAATTCTCCGACGTTATTGTAGAGAAAAGAATTTAACTGGGTATCCTTTCTAAGTACATATCGGTTTTTGTGATTCATATGTGTAATATTAGATTGGATGCTTTGCTTACTGTTTCCTTTTGATCTTCTAAAGGTTCAAGATTCCAAAGGTATTTATTTTATGGACGGGAACATTTCCAGCCACAACAACTGGGAAAATAAAAAGAGATCAAGTTCGAAGAGAAGTTATATCTCATCTCCAATCCTTGCATAGCAGTTTATGAGTATCTCACTTGGTTGTGAGCATCATATCAGTAAGCAATTCACCCACATTCTAGTCACCAGCAGACATATCTGAAAGAAACAGCTGCACTCTGGAACAGTAAGAGTGGATGTTGTGACTTGTGAGGATATGTATGCCACAGAGCCGTATTATGGCTCCTCTAAATAAAATTCTAGAACTTCCTTTTAATTATTCATGGCGTAGTTTGATTGCATAAACTCTAGAGCTCCTTTTGATGATAATGTGTATTCATTCTAATTATAAATGAGCAAGGAATGACATATTCAGCTCCATTTCCACAATTAGTTCTTTCCATGATTTTAAAAATTGGCCGGTCCAATCAAGTCAAGTATGAACCAATGTTGGTCTAGCTAAAAATGGTCTTTTTAAAAAAGGGTAGCGATTGTTGCACACAATGTATATGTACACATATTGCATGCAAACAACTGAAATTGTGAGTTCAAGTCATTTTTCAAGTTTGAAATTGTGACTTTTAGTTGTTGCATGTACACACTGTGTGCAACAGGATTTACCCTTGAACTTTGGAACAAATCAAATTGGTTCCCTAATCTTCTAATTTAAAATTTAAAACCCTTGAACTATGAATAATATCCAAATTGATGCTTCTATTTCACTCTCATTTCATTTTTATTAAAAAGTCATTTTAGAATAATTTTTTTTAAAAATATTTTTAAACTGAAATTTAATTAAAAAATTCAATATATTTTTTTATGCTTCTTCATATCAAGACCAACTATACAAAGCAATCGTTGGCCTTTCAATAATCATAGCTGAGACCCAGCCAGTACAATAATGGAACATTGAACTCCTGGACTTCAGAAACAGTTTGTACTGCTTTTAGCCTTGTTTGCTCGATACCCTAGCCAAGACAATATGAATCCATACACAAGCTCCACATTCTCCTTAGGTTCACCGATCAACTGATGCCACATACTAGGAAAAATTTTCAGTATCTTGTCCTCGCTTGCAGCTGATTCATAGACGAACCTAGCAGACCTATAGTCACATACCACATCATCCTCTCCATGCACCATGACCATGATAACCTCTAATTCATGGCAATGCCTTTTTATATACTCAGAAACTCTCAACAATTCCAATGCAGTCGCTATTGGCGGCTTCCCAGAGGCCTTACGGTTTGGATTTTTCACAACTAATTTCCTCTTCCACTCCTCCTTGTATGATTTACTGTTTTCCATGTGGATGCTAAGAATGCAGCCACAGGAAGTAGTTTTTCTAAGGGCCATGTGAGCTTGAATTTAGCCGAAATTCCACACATTGAACCGTTCAAAATTAAGCCATTCCATTCTCTTTTTTGCTTTAAGCATACAAGAATAGCAATGGCGCCACCAAGTGATTCACCATAAATGAAAGCTGGAAGCTTATGGTGGTCAACTTTAATAGAGTCAAAGAATTGTATGCAATCACATACAACGGGCTCACTGTTGGGGATGTGACCAGGCAAGCCATCTGAATAGCCATGGCCTTGGAGGTCTATTGCACAAACAAGGAATCCAGCTTTGGCTATGGCCACGGCAGTTAGCTCAAAGAGCCAGCTGCTCTCAGAGTTGTAGCCATGTACCATGGCTACTAGGCCTTTGAGTTGGAGAGTGGAATAGAGTCTCCATGTTTGGGTGAAGATCTTCATGTTTTGTTGGTTTAGCATGAAGCTCTCTTTGTGGAGAATTGGGTGATTTTTGTAAAATTCTTCTCTTGTAAGGTCTCCATAAGGACTGCTTTCATTAGCATCGTTTACAGGGTGAGACATCATGTTTTGAAGGAGTAACCAATTAAATTTGGAAGCTGAAGACAATGAAATAAGAAGCAAGAGACTAGAGAGCATGGGAGGATGGCATGCATTTCATTGCACTTTAAATAGGCTATTTAAATTCTTTTCTTGTTTATTTATTTGTGTTTGTTTGATTGGAGTCACTTTTTTGTAGCAATTAATGGTACTGCATTTTCCATTACTATTAGACTTTGCACTACCCATGTGAAATTGAATGGAATCCATGCCTAATAAATTTCAAAAGAAATGAATAAAAAGTAGAAACCTCATAAGATAAAAGTACAAATGTGCTAGCTTGCTTTGCGTTATGCATATATGGTATAAAGCTATTCTCTCTAACTTCACCGGTCATTACTTACAGCCGGCAAATTATAATCCCAAATGTCCTGGTACCTAACAGTTGATGGGGCTTCAGGCCAAACACAAACAAAAAGATGTTTGGGTTATGTAATTAAAACATTTAAAATGTGTGTGGATAAATTATGATGGGACCATCAGAGTTAATATCTTATCCCCTTTTTTACCCATTATGATGATATGAATTATTTGCTATGAGCTTTGTAGTTCAATTAGCATTTCTTGATATTTTCAACAAGATGTTTAGAGTTCAAATTCCCCTATTATCGATTTTTCAGAAAACAGAAGATAATATGTATTATCTCTAAATTGAGTAAATTCAATCCATTTGAATATGAACTATAAAGATAGCTCATGAATGTGATTTTTAGGATCTTAATTAGTGGCATGTAAGCTAATTAGAAATAAATATTTTCTTGTCATTTGTGAATTCGTAGAGAATCATTAATGTAAGCTTTAGATAAGTGTTGTGCTTTCCACATATTAGATATTTGTCAGGAATGGTTCACCATTTAGCAAATTTTCCCTCATTTGATTCAACTTGGAGATGTTGATCTTGGTTTTTACAGTAGGATAAGTGCCATGAGCTTGGACTTGTATTTTTATGTTGGAGTTTGTCTCGTGACAATTTGAGGATTGTCACTTTACCATGGTATCACATTTTTTGGAAGGATACTAAATAGTTGATTCTTTGAAGAATTAGATGATGGAAGATGTGGGTTTTAGTTAGCTGAGCTAGTAAAGTCTCTGATAGTTGAATAAGACATCTGTGGTTCAATCTTAGTCTATACCAAAAACTGATGGAAGAGCTGTTATTAAGAGCGGATGTCATAGGTTAAAACTCTCTAAAAAAAAAAAAGATGATATAAGATTTTTATGAGATGAAGGATTAGGGCATAATGGTTGCTCACTCTTCACCCCTTGTTGCATAAGATATTATCTAGGCTAAGATTGTTTCACCTTGTTTAATTTAGTCCTTTTCAAGTGGACTTACAAAGTGGGAGTGCTATCTTTGTCCACTATTCTTTAATTCTCGAAAATGGTACAAATTGGTTTGAACCATTAATGTTGACAGTTGGTAGCTAATGTAGTTTGTGTGAGATCCATACAGTTTCAGTTTCATAACTCTATAATCCATTGACATTTTCATTGAGGCAGAGCATCTAGTCTTGCCTTATGATTAATGGTAGAAAGATAGGTCATGCTCAAAGTTAGATTATTTGTGTGCAAGAGTATGTTCAAATTTTTAGATTTACTCATGAGAGTTAAATTAGAAAATTAATAATACCATCTTGAAAGTGCTCACCACATGCTTTGCTGAGTAGGACCAAGTATATTTGCTTAGAAATATATATATTGAGAAACTATTTGCTTAGAAATATCATATGACCTTTCTCAAAAAAAAAAAAAAAAAAAAAAAAAAAGAAAAAAAAAGAAAAATGATATGACATATTGAAATAGCAATATAGATTTACCTAAAACCTAGGGTTTGGCCAGTAGTTGGTTGTGCCAAAAAAAAATTGCTTAGGGCATGTTTGGTTTAAAAAAAATGGTCACTCATCACTCAGTTTTCATTACTTATCATTCAGTTTTCATCACTTATCACTCATCACTCATACTCTATTTTTTCACTCATTCAAAATCAAACATGTTTGGTTTCATTTCTTGTTCTATGTAACTCAAAATTTTGCAATAATGGTAGGACCTATTTACTGTACTGGGTTAGATGGATAGCTGCCTACTTGTGTAAGTTCTCTTTCCTCTTCTTTTTCTTTTTTCCTCTCTTCACTTCTCTGCCTTTACTCTCCCCTAAGACCTAAAAATTGCCCCTCTTCTCCCCCCCCCTCTCTCTCTCTCTCTCTCTCTCTCTCTCTCTCTCTCTCTCTCTCTTTTAACTGAATCCACCACTTCTCTCTCCTAAATTCCTCATATTAGAAGGAACAAAGAAATGAGAAGCTCCCTCGCCTCGTCAAGACTGTCCAGCTCCGGCCATGAGAAGCTCCCTCACCGTCAATCTCCCCTGTACTCTTCTCCTTTTAATTTTCTTTCTTTCTTTTTGTTTATTTTTTTATTTTTTTTAAGATCAACGTGTTGGTGTGTGGGTATAGATCAGTTTGCTGAGTTTTATGGGTCAAATCGGTTTGCTGGGTTTCATGGGTCAGATCGGCGTGTAGTTTGTGGCTAGTTGTGACTTGTGATGTGTTGGTTGTGGCCTGTGACGGGTGTTATGGATGATAGTTGTTGAGGTGGGTTTGTGGCGGTGATAATTATTTGATTTTATTTTAATTTGAGTTGTGATAGGCTGGTTGTAGTTGCGGCAGTGGGTGGTGGGTGGTTGTGATTGGGTTGGTTGTGCTGATTGATGGGTTTGGGGTTGCTGGGTCTGTGTTTGGCTGATTTGGGGTTGCTGGGTTTGGGGTTGTTGGGTTCGGTGGTGGAGCTAGCTCGCTAGGGATGAAGAGGGAAGTGAAAATGAGAAGAGGAGCTCCAACGGTAATAACTCTCAGCCTGTTTCGGATGTGACAGTGCACTAGCAAAGGTGCCCACAACTTCATCTAATTTACTGACTTGCCACTAAAACTCAGTTTTTGAGTTTTGAAAACAGGTGAAACTTGTTTTCAGTTTTGGTCACTCATCATCCATTTTATTGAGTCATGAGTGATGGAAACCGTGATTTAAAACTAATCCAAACAAGTGTTGAGTGGTGGGACCCACACAATTTGGATAATGAAAACAGAAAATTGGGTGATATCACTCAAAACTCTCTTCATTCAAACAAGCTCTTAGTCATCAATGGTGATATAATGGTTTTGTGTGCAATCCTACTCTGGTAAACAAGGAAAAGGGAGACTTGAAGTGCCTCAAAGTCATAAGGGCTGTGACTTGGTATGAGATTGAACGGTGGTTGTTGGTATGCACTAAGAATCCTAATACCATAGAGAAAGCACACTTTCTTTATTTGGAAAATATAGCAGAGGAGATTAGAGCATCTTCATTTGTGGAACTAAAAATTTTAGCATTTAACATCTCAAAAAATTACATTATCTATTTTTAGTATTAGCATTCGTGGTGCTAAATTGCCAAATTACTATTTTTTACAACTAATATAACAAAAATGATGCTGTATCAGTGGAGCTATTGCTAAATTTTTTGGCAATTGAGCTACAAAATATTAGTATTTTATTCTCTCCTCCATTGAAAAACGTTTACTTTACTGTTGTATCTTTTTTTTTTTTTCCCTGATTCATTTTTCCTCTGCTTTCTCTTCGCTTCATCAATCGATCCTCTCTTATTCTTCTTTTTCTCACTTCATCAACTGATTCATTAAATAACGTTTACTTGCTTCTCGAGATATATATAAGTTGAGATTAAAAAAGTTTTCTTGTTACACTAGATGATTATTTGAAAGTATGACAGTTTGTTTCGATTAAAAATTAAAATAAAAAAGAATATTTAAATGAAGTGGTTGCTAAAATAGAACCATTGATATTAGGTGAATTGTAAAGTGATATATTAAAATAGATAAAATAGTTTTTTAAGTTGCTAAAAGCTAAATAACATAGCTCCACCAATGTGAATGCTAACACACAATTTCACAACACACCTTGTATCAACAATCTTATTTTTACCGTTAGCTAAACACTATTCATTTTTTTAATTTTAATTTCTTTCTCGCTTCCTCTTTGCCATGAAACCTAACTAAAGTAATATTTTTTATGCCTTCTTGCTATAGTGAACTGCTAGTCATAGCAGTTTACTGTAGCAATAAGGCAAAAAATGCCTTTGGCTCCACTAATGTTGGGCACTAATTGGAGTTTGAGGTGGCCACCAATAGTGATGCTCTTAGACATGGACATGGTCCTAAAACACATGTTCAAGTTCTAAGACACGTTCAAGTTCTAAGTGTTTGCAGTTGACCATTGATATAATATTAGCTTATTTGCTGGTTAAGTTTTAGAGTGACTCTATGGTTCCAATACTAGATTAAAGTAGTATATCTACAGGATTTATGATCATAAACTTGAATACTTGTATGAAGGAACAACTGGGAATCTTTAAAGGAGTGGGCACAGCTGCTTTGAAGGATACCCCTCCAATGTCTAGAGAAAAATGTTGAACACAACACCAAATATAATTGCTTGAAATTGAAAAGCATCGCGTAGTTTTGTCTTTTAATTTGCTGATAATGTTTACAGCTATTAATTTTATTTTGCTAAGCAATCCATTGATAGTGTGTTCATAACATACATCCTTTCAATTGAGAAGCATGTTCTATCTTGAAATCTTCCACTCAATTAGTCTATGTAAAATCATTGGCCCACTGCTTACAGCCTTTCGTTCGGCCTTCATTTATTTTAGAGTCCAATCCATACAAAAAAATGTAAATCATTAATCACTGGTACCTTAGTACATTGATTTGCTTGTAGGAAGTTTGGGCGAAAATGGGCAAATGTCCATTTCGTGCAAAAAAAAAGGGCAAATGCCCTATTTCCTAAACTAATTAGGGAAATATCTTTTTTTTTAAAACTCAATTTTCTCAAAATCGAGTTTAAAAAAAAAAAAAAATTCTGGAGTCCTATAGCGATATTTAAGGAGCCTATAGTAACGTTTTAAGGTCCTATAGCAGCGTTTTGTAACTTGAGCTCCATGAACTCGAGTTCCATGCAAGTTTTTC
Source organism: Castanopsis chinensis (assembly GCA_032878915.1). NCBI lineage: Eukaryota > Viridiplantae > Streptophyta > Magnoliopsida > Fagales > Fagaceae > Castanopsis > Castanopsis chinensis. The sequence goes on along the minus strand of JAVQMG010000131.1, from coordinate 4,427,418 downwards.
TTTTTCTTTTTTACCTATAACTCAAGTTTATCGAACTCGAGTTACAAAACGCTGCTATAGGTCTTTAAAACGTCACTATAGGCTCCTTAAAACGACATTATAGGGCTTAATTCGATTTTGAGATAATTGAGCTTCAAAATAAGGACATTTTTCTAATTAGTTTGAGAAATGAGACATAATGCTGTTTTTTTTTTTTTTGCACAAAAAGGGCATTTGCCTATTTTGGCCATGAAGTTTGTTTGTGGATTGAATTGAAGAATGAGAGTCCACAATCAATTGAGTTGGATGATCAACCAATGGAATGGACTTTAGCTTAGGCAAAAGAGGCTATTAATTTTAAAAAAACTTTACTAATATCTTTTTGACTTTATATTTTTATGTTTTTTGTCTTTTTGGAAGAGAGACGTAAAGGTAAAGCAAAATTATATATTTAATCCTATTTTAAACAGAGGTGAGTTACGGAATCCTAATTAAGCTAATCTCAAGTAGAGAAAGTGTCAAATTTCAAATTATAAGTAAACAACTTAAATTTTGGTCAAATTATATGTGGATAAGTTATAATTTACTTTAAAAAAGAAAAAGAAAAAGAAAAAGAAGACACTTAGCCAAATTTCCAAGAGCTTTTAGCAATCCTCCACCATTAGGAATTTATCATCTTGTAAATGCCAATGAGGCTCACATAGATTGGAAAAAAGTGGGGCGGTGGGTTGGCAATGCTTTAGCGGGTCTTTAGAAATCTTTAAAAAAGAGAGAGAGATTTTGAGTGCATGGGCCATCCGTTAAGCTCCATCTTTATTATAAACTAGTTGCTAACCCGTGCGATACACGGGGAAGTTATTGTGTAATAAAAATTTAAACAATTCTTTGTTTTTTCCTCTTTGATTGTACATTGAATTCTAGTCTCAAAAATTCCTACTTTTGATATGAAAAATTAATTTACTAAATCAAAAATATCAATGAAACTTAAATTACAATTAACAAAAACACAATCCATAAACTTAAATTAAATCCAAACACAAACAAACGAACAAAAAAGATGTCTCATATTTACAATGACAATTCAAATATATTATGAATTGAATTTTTATAGAATAACACTAATCTTTTAATTATGGAATTGAATTTTTGTTATTAAGTATAAAGCTTGATTAGTATTGGTTACTAAACAATTAATATTGAAAAAGGTGCTTGTTTAGCTATCACGAAAATATCCTATTCCTTGATAATGAATATAAGATAACCAAAAAATTAAACAAAAACTTATTCTTCACCATGACACCAAACCCCCTAGGCCCAATCCTGGTTCTCACAATTTAATTCCCATTGTCCACGACAAAGTATCCCCATTACTCACTCACCTATATTAGTGCGTCCATATTCTCTTTTCATTAATAACTTACAAATTGAAAACTATATCATAAGAAAGCACATGATATCTGTCTTAATTGATGTTAAACCTTCCAATTCGCAAAATAAAATATAGAACCTAGAATTCAAAATCATACTGTTGGTTTTTTGGGACAGTGAGAAACCAACCAGCAAGTAGAAAAATAAGATTAATAAGAGAGAAGCAAAATTAAGAAGAAGCCACACTCTATGCATTCAACTGAGTTTGGTTTACTGCAAATGCATAATATATAACAACAATCAAATGAAAATAGTGTTTGAAAGGAAGACTCTAAATTTTGTATTACCTTTCCCAACAGTGCCCATTGCAAAGAATAAAAATCTATTTCTACTTTCACCTCTTGGTTTTGCCTAGTTTGGAAGTTCTTTTGCTGTATCTAAAAAAAGAGAGTCTAGTAAGAGAATTAGAGTGAAAATCCAAATTTTCTTTCAAAGATTGAAATGTGACTCAATTTCTTGAATCAAGAAAACTAAAATGGAACATGGCGTTTAAAAACCACCCAAAAAGTTTTGTAAAATCATAATGAACATACCCAAAAGAAGCAGTGCTCCAATTAAATAACCCAGCCACAACAAATTCAACACCCTAGGCAGAAGCAAACGTAGAAAGGGGAAAAAAACCATCAAGCAAAAGAATAGAGCACAAAATAAATTGGTGTAGGGATACCTCAACTGAACCACACCGCTTACATCAATATTTATATAGACGTGAGGAGAGGAATGAAGGAAGATAGAGAGGCTGTCGTTAGAAGCCAAAACGGAAGCTAAAATCGTAGAATAAGAAGATGAAACCATAAGTGAAACAGTAGAACAGAAGCTGAAACCGTGAGAATCAAAAAGTGGGGAAGTGGAAGGGACTAAACCTAAAACAATGAGAGAAAACGTGGGACTGGGAGATAGGAAGTTGTAAAGTGAAAAACATTAGGTTTGACATAGGGATTTAGTTGAAAAGGCTTTTGGTGTGGGCTTGGGCTTTATAATGAAATTAAATGTATTTGAAGTGGGCTTCAAAGTAGAGATAGGGCTAGAAATAAAATTATTTTTATTTGTATATTAAAATTGGTAAAATCTATTTTAAAATTAAATTAAAAATTTAGAAAAGAGGATGGGAATGATGTGGCTGCTGATGTGGCTAAATATGAGCATAGCAACATTAAATGCTACGCTTCAACTTTTAGTAATAGATAGATGCTTAGGATCTCAATACATTAAAACAGTCAAAAAAACATGACTGACGGTGCTTTGGAGAAAAGTTACACAAGGTTGAAACTGTGGTCCAATGTTTCCCTTGTATTCATCATACAAACCATCAACCATGTCAAGCTTTGCGCTCGGTTAATTGTTATGGCTTAAAAAATTATCACTATTCATTATGAATAGCACACGTTAAGTTATACACAGTTAAATATATACATTCCAGACTAAAACACAATTTCAATTATAATTGTAAAATAATAGAATTGTGTTTGTGTCTCGGTACATAAATGCAGCGTGCAACTATTACCGCTCTCTGTTAATGTCGGTACTCTCCAGCCTTTTTGCTGTCTCAATCCTCAGCTGCTCTTATTTCTGGTACAGCATAAACCAACTGTAAGTTTCAGACCGAAACAAGACAAAAAAATTCATTGAAAATGAGGACAGTCCAGTCTTTCCACTTAGAAACTTCTTTTCTTTTCTTTTTGTTGGTGGGCCAGATGTTTAAAACTCCTTCACTTGGAATTAGGGGTGTTCGCGCCGTGGTACGGTGCGGTTTTGGGCCATTTTTAGCACTGCACTTTACGGTGCGGTTTAGTTAAAACCATAACTGTACCGCATCTTATTTTTGCGGTCACATGTGCGGTGCGGTGCAGTGCGGTGCGATTTAAAATTTAGCCAAAACCATAACCGCACTGCACCTTATTTTTGCGATCACATATGCGGTGCGGTGTATAAGATGCGGTCTGAATGATTTGAAATTGATATATTTTTCAAAATTTGGGCTTTTTCTACTCAGCCCAAAACTAATTTTTTCCTTTGTTTTAGTCCAAGTTTTAAACTATTAGGCTAGTTTTTCTTTATTTTGGGTTGGCTTTCCTAATCAACACTTGCTAGGATTATCAAACTTTTTTTTAACTAGGGTTATTAAACTATTAATAATATATTTAATATTAAAAATAATTAAAAAATATTAATATATAGAGACGGTGCGGTGCGGTGCGGTTTGTGCGGTTTTCTTATTATAAAACCGCAAACCGCACCGCACCATGCGGTGTGGTGCGGTGCGGTATAAAATTACTTGCGGTGCGGTGCGGTTATGTCATTTTGCGGGCGGTTTTGGTGCGATTTTTGCGGTTTGTGCGGTTTATGCGGTTTGGTGAACACCCCTACTTGGAATAGTTCTATTAAACGACAAATATAAGGTTTAAAGTAGTAGAAACAGATGAAAGAAACAGCATTATCAGTGATCATGACGAACATAATTGTTAAATAAACAATTATTTTTGCTCCCGCAGTTGGACATATTACTATTAAAGATTCTTAAACCTAAATCTTGGTCTAACTAATAAAGCAATGCTGCAATTATTTAAATGTAACAGCAGTAAGTAACAGTACAAATGAAGAAATGGTACCTTGCTTGGCCCAAGATCTTAAATCCTTGATTCTTCTCATTGCTTTATTCTCATCAAAGTTTTATTCCTAGACTTTTCATAATTAGTAAAAAAAAATAAATAAAAAAAAGGAAAAAAAGAAAGATAGAGAAAGGCCCATGATAATTTGCCATGATTTAATGGCAATTCTATTATCTTTCATTGACTTGCATTTGATCCTTATTGCATCCCATCTCATGCCAGACTAATGCCACTAAATAAATTGAAAATTCCGAATTTTATGAGCACTTTTATCAATATAATTAGTCAACACTTTCTTCACTCAACAAATGATCACAAAAAATGCTCTCAAGTCTTTTACTTGGGGAGAGGTGAAATTAAGATAGATGTTTGATTCAAATATACTTATTATGTTAACTTTTTTTTGGTCAAAGATTTATGAAAATGGATTATTTTAATCTTCTTAATATTAATGATAAAGAAAAGCCATTCTCTGAATATATATATAAATAAATAAAGAAAGCCATGTTACTATCTCTAATCTAGATTACAAAAGAGAGAAAAAAAAAAAAAGCCAAAATTTATAGTCAATAATCAAACCATAAATAGAGGATGACTTTATAGATTTCATGACTTATAATCAAAGTCAACAGCTCATTTCTTCTTTGTTAGAATACAAGTTAAGTTTTAACCACATAAATCTTGGGTAATGAAAAAAACAAAAGAGAAAAACCATAACATCATTGAAAATATAAATAAAACAATATAGAATTTTATTCACCTAACTCTAGTTAGCTAATACCATCAAGCAAACTCTCTGATTAAGACCAATAACTAAATTCACTCCCAAAAAAAAAAAAAAAAAAACACTCAAAAAGACTTCAGCATAGTAGTTGATGATGTCAAAATTCACCAGTAAGCTAAGCGGTCCTCACGAGAGCGAAATAAAACCTACACAAACAAAAGAAAGGACCTAGCAGAGAGCACTGGTGTGGTGCCGGCCAAAAACCCTTCGAAGGTCAAGTTAGAATATTTTTTCAACCCTAGAGTGCTAAAGTTGAGTTAATTATGCGTACCTTGATTTTTTAGGGTCTTTTTGTATTTATAGTAGTGTAGAGCCGAAATTTTATGCCTTGGTTAAGAAGTCCTTTCCTTCTAGGAGAGTAACTTGTGGTTAATCCTTTTCCTCATAGGAGTCTTCTTTGTTAGGGTTAGGCGTGTAGGTTAAGCAAAACCATGGTAGTCGTAACGTGACCCACAAGTTAACTTTCTTTAAAAGACTTTGGAACCCAACACCTGCCACGTGTCATACACGTCCGTCCACAAAGGATCCATCAAATATTTTTCCTCTTCAGTTGCCCCTCATTCCATGAATCCGTCACCTATTCTTGTCGGGTTCATGGAATGACAATTGCTTCGACCCTATGAATCCGTCATGTATTTCTAGCGGACGCATGTTGATCGCCAGGCTGGATTAGGGTCATAAATGCGCTGAGGACACGTGGCGAGTCTTGATTGATGGTTTACTGCAATCGAGGCATCCCTTCGTTTGTCGCGCCGTTCCCCCTATATATATATCACATATCCTTTTCATTTTTACATTTTGGAAAGAATATTGGTTGACCAGAGCGTAACCGCCCTCTCTGTGTGACCGTCACCTTGCAAAGCTACCGCTCCACCGTTTACTCAGTGTTCTTTCGTCGCTACTTCACTTTTTGTGACCGCCACCTTGCAAAGCTACCGCTCCACCGTTTACTCAGTGTTCTTTTGTCGCTACTTCGCTCCGTCCAACTGTGAGTATCTTCTTTCTTTTCTTTCCCTTTTTCTTTGTATGTTGGTCCGTCGTTCATGTAGATCTAGAGTATTAGGTTTCCTTTACCGTCATTTGTAGGTGTTTGATGTCTAGTGAGACTTCCAACGGTCAGTCTTTTGTCCGTGAGGGAGCAGGCTATGAGGAGGTGTACTCGTCAGGTCAGGCAGACCTGGGCACCTCCGTTGAGGAAAGGGAACCGTCATCAAGCTCTCCTTCCTACATGGAAGATGAAGGCCGAGGTGAAGATGGGTCGGAGTACGACTCTAATGACGATGTAGACGGTGTAGATCCTCCCGTCCAGTCCGTAATAGGAAAAGATGGGTATAGAGAATTCGTCATACTCCCCATATGGACGGTGAATGACTTCACCTCTTCTATCAAACAACAACATTTCAACACACTTAGGGAGAAGTACCAAATACCTGACACCATACCCATCCCTCTACCATTTAAGTCCGAGAGATGCTATTACAAGGGCCTTGAGGACGTGGGTGTGTATGAGCAGATGCTTAAAGCGGGCCTTCGCTTCCCTTTAAGTGCCTTGCACTGTCGCCTCCTTCAATACTTGGGTTCGGCCGTCACCCAGGTTTCACCAAACGCCTAGAGAGTTTTCCTGAGTGTCAAGGTTTTGTACGGAGTCATGTCTCATGGGGCGAGACGGTTAATAGTGGAGGAATTCTTCAATTGTTACCGTTCGTCAGAGATTGTCAAGTCAAAGGGTATCTACAGTTTCGTGCCGAGGAGTCCGGTGCTTAGGCTAGTGTCCGAGACCCTAGACTCCAACCGTAATTGGAAAGGACGATATTTCTTCCTTCAAGGGGACGATTGGATGAGTCGTCCTGGTGACCACAAGTACATGCTCGTCAATAAGACCTGGGGCATATTGTCACCATTCGGTATGTGTCCGTCCTTCTTTGTTTTGTTGTTGATGTAACTATAATCGTCTAGTATGTGTCCGTCCTGATTTGCTTTTCTATTGCTGATGTCATTCTAACCGTCTGTTTTTAGCAGCGCGTAGCCGTCCACAAATTACCACCGAGCAGTTTGGTTTCCTTGAAAGAATATTCCAGAGAACCGACTTGTCGGAGCAGACGTGGATAAAGCTCGTTACTTTGGACACCCTCTATTGGTATTGCAACAGTCCTGAGCCTTCTGCTGCTGCACGAAAATACGACTCGGGAATACGCAAACGTAAGTCCCTTTTGACCAAGAGCTGTTGACCTTTTTATGTTCTTAATATTCTTACCCGTCATCTTGTCCGCAGAGATGGACGACGCTAGGAGGTGGGCCCTTATTAAACAACAGGCCGCGGCCAAGAAAAAACTTGGGGGTGATCTTCCACCCAAGACGGGCTTATCCCATCCATCTACCAAAAGAGGTCCAGAGAAGGTAGACCGTCCTAGCAAAAAGCAGAGGTTGGTGACGGGTCTGCCAGCCATCCAGGGTACAGCAAAGCTGCCCCTAAAGCTAGGCGTGGGTAAGGGTAAAGGCCTCATGACCAACCTTGACCCCGTCAAGGAGAAAGCTCCCGTCCTGCTTAGAGAGGACCCTAAGTACGCTCTTACTCAACTAACTTCTATCATTAAGGAGGAGGACTACGAGGACCTTGGTAATCATGCAATAGAAGCCATGGGGGAGACGGCCTTATTTAGCCTTGCTTAGGTAATACCCGTCGACTACTTGCTCCGTTAGGATTCGTCATGCTAATGTTAACTTGTTTGTTTGTTGACACAGACGGTTCTAATGGCAAAAGGGCTGATAGACCGCTGCCTGGCTTGCGAGAAGTCCTTGGAGCGCGTTCGTGCCAAGGCCAGGGTGACGGGGAAGGAGCTTGACGAGCTGAAGCTTTGGAAGCTTCGTCACGAGGGGAAGCTAAAGTTATTAGAGCAAGCTTGTGAAAACTTGGAGTATCAGCTGGGGTGTCACCGGGCAAATGTTGAGGCCGTCTAGGAGTATCGGGACTCCGATGCTCTTTTGACGGAACTGGGTACTTCCTTTGCCGACGATTTTGATGACTGTCTCTGTCAGGTAAAGGCATCATTCCCTGACCTCAACCTTTCTCACGTGAACATTGATGCCGGAGGCCAGACCCCTACTCACCCCGTCGACTCAGAGGGGACCGCAGAGCTTTTTGGTGAAGTGCCTGAGGAAGACGAGGCCCCGAGGGACGGTGAGACTGGACCCGTCCAAGATGATGCTCGTCAACCTTCTCCTGACGTTCCTGACACCCCAGCTGATGCCGCCCAAGTTAAAGAATAGTTTTTTTTTTTTTTTTTGATTGCATGGGAGAACAATTGGTTATGTAATTTTTAACCGTCAGACATATCTTTTCTATTTTGTAAACAATTTATTTTAGTAATTTCAACCGTCGCATGCTTTTTCACATGAATGCCTTGATTGCTTTTCATTGTTTTTGTGATTCGTCCACCTTGTGGACTTTGAATATCCTTTTTTTTTTTTTTTTTTTTTTTTTTTTTTTTTTTTGGATGATCCTTCCACTTTGTGGACTTTGCAAATATCATCCTTCTTTTGGATAATCTGTACATCTTGTGGACTACAAATATCATCGTTCTTTTGGATGATCCGTCCACCTTGTGGACTGCAAATATCATTCTTCTTTTGGATGATCTGTCCACCTAGTGAACTTTGTAAATATCATCCTTTTTTTTGGATGATCCATCCACCTTGTAGACTTTGTAAATATCATCCTTCTTTTGGGTGATCCATCCACCTTGTAGACTTTGTAAATATCATCCTTCTTTTGGATGATCCGTCCACCTTGTGGACTTTGTAAATATCATCCTTTTTTTGGATGATCCGTCCAGCTTGTGGACTTTGTAAATTTCGTTGAAGCCTGGTGAAAATACATTCCGTATGTTCTAAAAAACTCCTCTTATTATAATGGATACGTAGAAAATTGTTCATAATAAATAAAAAAGTCGCCTTTTAGCCTTTAAAAGTGCTGTAGAAAATAAGAACTATAATTATATGCTAGAAAAGATAAAATGGAAGTGAGGAGTGTAGTGCTGCCATCGTCTACGTTCCTTATTTATTGGTAGTACTTCTTCAGGTGCTTTGCGTTCCACGGGTGACTCAACTTCTTCCCATTCAACGTCTCTAGGTAGTACGTTCCTTTCCTATGCCACGAGGTGACCTTGTAAGGTCCTTCCTAATTCGGCCCTAGCTTCCCTTGGGAGGCATCCTTTGTTACATCGAGGACTTTTCTTAGGACCAGGTCTCCAACTTGGAAGTCTCTATGCCTGACTCTAGAGTTGTAATGCTTCGCCATTAGGTTTTGGTATCACGCCAATCTTTGCTCGGCTACTGTTTTGACTTCGTCCACCAGATCAAGCTCTAGATGCATGGCTTCATCGTTGTTGCGCTCGTCGTGGTTTTCAACTCGGTAGCTTGTAAGGCTTATTTCTGCTGATATGACTGCTTCACTATCATATGCCAATCAAAACAGTGTTTCTCCCGTTGGTGTTCCTGCAGTTGTTCTGTATGCCCATAAGACACTTTGTAGCTCATCTGGCCATATGTCCTTTGCCCCCTCGAGCCGAGTCTTGATGATTTTGAGCAGCGATTGGTTCGTGACCTCTACCTATCCGTTGGCTTGTGGATGGGCGAGTGACGAGTAGTGGTTTTTTATTCCTAACTGTGAGCAAAACTCTCAGAATGCGTCATTGTCGAATTGCTTGCCATTATCTGAAACCAGCACTCTTGGTATGCCATACCTGTAAATAATATTTCTCCATGTAAAGCCACGGACATTTTTCTCCGTGATAATAGCCAAAGCCTTAACTTCTACCCATTTGGTGAAGTAGTCGATGCCAACCACTAAGAAATTCAATTACCTTACAGCTATCGGGAACGGGCCCATGATGTCCAGCCTCTACTGTGCGAATGGCCATTAGGCCGTCATGGGCGTGAGCTCTTTTGTTGGTTGCCTTATGAGGTTGCTAAAGCACTGGCACCTGTCACAGGATCTGACATATATGCTGGCATCCTTCTGCATTGTTGGCCAGTAGTATCCTGCCCTGAGAAGCTTGTGCACTAAAGACCTTGATCCTAAGTGATTTTCGCAAATCCCTTCGTGGACCTCTCTCATGACATTGTCTGCCTCTTCAAGAGCTAGACATCTTAGATAGGGTCGAGAGAAACCCCTCTTGTATAGAACGTTTTTCATCATGATGAACTGGAAGGCTTTAACTCTCAGCTTCCTTGCAGCCTCCTTATCGTTCGGCAGATGACCGTCCTTCAAGTACGCAGCTATAGGAGTCATCCAACAATGCTCACTACTTACTTCTTACACACCAGTACCATCTATTAGTGGTGAAATTTGAACGAAGGATAATACCTGGTCGAGAACGGTCATTGGTTCTACGGAAGCTGCCTTTGCAAGCTAATTAGCCTCTTGGTTTTCCTCCCTTGGAACTTGAATCAATTTGGTCTGGAGGCTACTCATTCGACTTTTTACTTCGTCAAGATACTTCTTCATTCTTTCACTTCTACATTCGTAAATTCCATTGATCTAGCTGGTGATGACTTAGGAGTCAGAGTGGACGACCACACTTTCAGCTCCTGTAGCTATAGCGAGGTCCAATCTCGCTACTAGGGCTTCATATTCTGCTTCATTATTTATTGTTGAAAAGCGCAAACGAATCATGCACTTGATCTTGTCTCCCTCTGGTGTGCGGATTACCACACCAATTCCACCTGCATGTTTGTTAGAGGATCCGTCTATATGAACACTCCATACGGGAAGTTTTCCTGCCCCCTGGTCCTCCACGTTGGCAAACTCTGCAATGAAATCTGCTAGGATTTGACCTTTTACTGCTGGTCGAGGTCGATAGCGAATGTCGTACTCACTCAACTCGATCGCCCATAGTACCATTCGTCCTGCTGCTTCGGGACTGCTCATCGCTCTTCTTAAGGGCTGATTCGTCATGACATTTATGACATGCGCTTGAAAGTATGATTTGAGCTTTTGTGCAGCGGTCACCAATGCAAAGGCTAATCTTTCCATCGGTGGGTACCTTTCTTCAGCCCCTCTGAGTGCCCGGCTTGTAAAGTATACAGGTCTCTGTATCTTATCTTCTTCTCTAATAAGAGCCGCGCTAACGGTTGCTGGGGAGATGGCTACATATAGAAATATTTCTTCTCCTTGCTTGGATGGGCTAAGTAATGGTGGAGAGGAAAGGTATGTCTTCAAATCTTCGAAAGCCTTCTAGCATTCGTCCGTTCATTCAAATGATTTCCTCAATGTGCAAAAGAATGGGAGGCATTTGTCTGTTGCCCTTGAAACGAACTTGTTTAGGACGGCTATCTTGCCATTCAAGCTTTGGACCTCCTTTAGTGTCTTCGGGGGAGCTAAGTCCATTATTGCCTTTACCTTCTCTGGGTTGACCTCGATACCTCTTTGGGACACCATAAAACCCAAGAATTTTCCTGCCATGACCCCGAATGCGCATTTACTGGGGTTTAGCTTCATGTTGTAGGACCGAAGGGTGTTGAAAGTCTCTTAGAGGTTGCCCAGATGGTTGCATTCGCGAACACTTTTTACTAGCATGTCATCCACGTAAACTTGCACATTCCTTCCAATCTGATGGGCAAATATCTTATTCATTAACCTCTGGTACGTGGCCCCCAACATTTTTGAGTCTAAAGGGCATTACTTTATAGCAAAAGATCCCTTGACTTGTAATAAACAATGTTTTCTCTTGATCAACTTCATCCAGCTTGATCTGATTGTAGCCGGAGAACGCGTCCATGAAACTTAAAAGCTCATGTCTTGCAGTCGAATCTACTAGGGTATCAATACGCGGTAGAGGATAACTGTCTTTTGGGCAAGCATTGTTTAGATCCGTGAAGTCAACGCACATTCTCCACTTCCCATTCGCCTTCTTGACCATCACCACATTTGCTAACCAGTCTGGATAGTGTACTTCACGTATGAAACCTGCTTCCTGCAACTTTTGGATTTCCTCGGTGATAGCCCGGTCCCTTTCTGGAGCGAATACTCGTTTCTTCTGTCGGATGGGAGAGAATGAAGGTGACACATTCAGCTTATGTACTATCACTGTCGGATCGATCCCCGGCATGTCCTCAGGACTCCATGCAAACACGTCCCGATTTTCCCTTAGGAATGTTGTAAGGCTTTATCATACTGATTGTACCAATTCTCGTGGTTCGTCCGGGCCTTGAGTCGTCAAGTGATACTTCTTCCAGTTCTTCCACTGCTTCAGCCATAGCCCGCTGTCCTTTGACATTTAGTGTTTGTAGGTGGTCGTCCATCTCCGTCATGGCAACGTAGCATTCACGTGCGGTAGCTTGATTCCCGCGTAGCTCTCTGACTCCATATTCGGTAGGGAACTTAATCATCAAATGGTAAGTGGAAATTACAGCTTTCCATGCATTAAGACTAGGCCGTTCGAGGATTGCGTTATAGGCAGATGAGCAATCAACTACCAGAAAAACCACATCCTTAGTAATCTGATGTGGGTGATCTCCCACCATTACGGACAATGTGACGGCCCCAAAGGAGTAGACTCTTTTCCCTCCGAATCCGACGAAGGGAGCGTTGGTTGGAACCAGTTGCTCTTTACTAATCCCCATCTGTTGAAACGCGGGGTAATAAAGTATGTCTGCTGAACTTTCGTTATCAACTAGTACCCGATGCATGATGTAATTCCTAGCTCATATGCTGACCACGAGCGCGATGTAATTCCTAGCTCATATGCTGACCACGAGCGCGATGTAATTCCTAGCTCATATGCTGACCACGAGCGCGTCGTCATGTGGATGGTGAAGACGTCGGGCATCCTCTTCTGAAAAGCCGATGGTTGGGATATCGATTCGTGCCATCTTTGGTGTTGAGCCCATCATCTGGGCATTCTGTACCATTCGTAGGTAAGTTTTATGAGCCCTTTTAGGACGATCCTGTATTAACGGTACCTCCGACGATCATCCTTATGTCTGCAATCAGCGGTCTGAGGCACTCGTTCTTTCGTTGGAGGGAGCTAGTCTTGTGTCGGATTCATACCTTCTTTACTGACAAACCTCTGCAGCTTCCCTTGCCTTATAAGCACCTCGATTTGTTGCTTCAAGTCGTAGCAGTCAAATGTGTCGTGGCCGTGGTCATGATGGAAGCGGCAATACTTACTCCTTGACCTTTTATTGGGATCCCCCTTCAACTTACCGAGGAATGTCAAGGCTTCTTCATCCTTTATCTGCATCAACACTTGGTCGATCGGGGTCGTCAAAGGGGTGAAGCTTGTAAATTTTCCTGCGGGCGGTTTCGGGCGTCTATCCTCCCTTCATTCTCCTGTCCTGGCCATCTTTCGTCTCCCCTTTGATCGTGCATCCTCTTGTCTCTCCCTTTTCTTAGGCTTATCTTCCCTTGCTATTAGTGCGTCTTCCGTGTTCATGTACTTTGTCGCTCTGTAAAGCACTTCGAACATGGTCTTTGAATCATTTTTATACAGTGAGAAGAGGAACTTACCCTTTCGTAGCCCGTTGGTAAATGCTGCTACTAGTATCTTATCGTCCGCTTCGTCTATTGAAAGAGCCTCTTTGTTGAACCGTGTTATATACGACCTCAATGTCTCCTCTTCCTGTTGTCTTATGCTCATCAGACATGCCGTGGACTTCTTGTACCGGTGACCCCCGATGAAGTGTGACACGAATTGGGTGCCTAACTCCTTAAAGGTATTGATCGAATTGGGTGTCAACCTGCTATACCAGACCCTTGTAGATCCCTTCAACGTGGTGGGGAAGGCCCTGCACATAATCTCGTCCGACACCCCTTGAAGGTGCATTATAGTCTTGAAGGACTCTAGATGGTCCAAGGGGTCCTTGGTTCCATCGTAGCTCTCCACCTGAGGCATACAGAACTTTGGGGGGAAGAGGACACGAAGTGATATGTGCCGTGAAAGGCGAATCAATTCGCTGGACCAGGTTGTCAAGGTCGCTAGATACGCACCCTCTAAGGGCGTGCATCATCACGTCCATTCGTTCCCACATCTCCTGCATCTCTGCGGTGATGTGGGGTGGTAGAGGTTCAGAAATAGCTGGTCGAGTGGTATCCCGCCTCTCTGGTATGCTCGGAGCGTTGCTGCCCTCGAGTCCTTCGGGATTCCTCCTCTCAGCGCTCGTTCCCTTCTGGTCTTCCTCTTGCGTTCCAGGATGTGCATTCTTCTAACGTAACTGTTCCTCTAATTCATGATTCTGTTTGGTTAGGCATTCGACTACCGCTGCGAGCGTTTGGACTTGTCTCTCCAGCGCTGTAGCGTGCGGTTTGTCGCCCTGGTTGTTGGTTGTCACCATCAATCTTGTGAGTACCATGCAACTTTTTGTCTTAGGAATAAGGCAATGTTTGATCATCCTTCGGTTCTCACAGACGACACCAACTGATGATGTCAAAATTCATCAGTAAGCTACGCGGTCCTCACGAGAGCGAAATAAAACCTGCACAAATAAAAGAAAGGACCTAGTAGAGAGCACCGGTGTGGTGTCGACCAAAAACCTTCCGAAAGTCAAGTTAGAATCTTTTTTCAACCCTAGAGTGCCATAGTTGAGTTAATTATGCGTACCTTGATGTTTTAGGGTCTTTTTGTATTTATAGTAGTGTAGAGCCGAAATTTTACGCCTTGGTTAAGAAGTCCTTTCCTTCTAGAAGAGTAACTTGTGGTTAATCCTTTTCCTCATAGGAGTCTTCTTTGTTAGGGCTAGGCGTGTAGGTCAAGCAAAACCATGGTAGTCCTAACGTGACCCGCAAGTTAACTTTCTTTAAAAGACTTTGGACCCAACACCTGCCACGTGTCATACACGTCCGTCCACAAAGAATCCGTCATATATTTTTCCTCTTCAGTAGTCTTGATTGTTGAAGTGAAAAAGGGGCAACTTGGGTAAATTACTGGTATTTATGGGGCCCATTTACAAGGAAGGACTTCTCTCCCACTCACCAAATTGGTCTGTTTGCCCCAGCTTTTATATAATCTTCTTCAAAACCCTAAAAGCCAAAACTAAATAACAAACCAAACAGACACAAAAATCAGGCAGCCTTTCTTCACCACCCCCCCCCCCCTCAAAAAAAAAAAAAAAACTCTTTTTTTAAATTTCAATGCCCATTTTAGGATTTTCAAACACTTTCTGAACCTTAAGTTTTCGAGGGAAATAAGGTTTCTCCTACTACTACTACTACTACTACTACTGTCTGCTGAGTTTTTGTCTTCTTCACCAGTAAGTATTCTATGTAGCTAAAGTTCTTTTTTTTTTTTTTTTTTTTTGAACTAATAATAAGCAGTGTTAATAAGTTTAAGCTAAGTTGTCAGTTCATTTTTGGAGGTTTTAGCTTTTGGGTGTGTGTTTGGTTGTTGAGAAAATGATAGAAAATAATAGTGGTTGTTAAAGGTATAAGACTTTTGAACTCAATTGGGGATTTCAGCCCAAATACAACTACTTGGGTTAGAGTATTCTCATCAACAATTGTAAAAATTTTAGCATTTACAATTTTAAAACATTATTTTTACAATTTTAACATCTTATTTTATAATATACCAAACATCAAACTTTTTTTTTTTTTACAATTTCATTTAAATATATTTTTTTAAATATTTTATTCATTTTTTTCAACTTCATTCAATTTTTATTCTTTTTTTAAAAGAAAGCGGCCCCACCTGAATAAAAAAATAATTTAAGTTTTAGAATTTGTGAACAGTGCGGTCTCAAATTTGAGATTGCACTATTCATCAATGCTAAATATTATGACATTTAAAACACTTGATGAAAGTGGTTTTTTAGAGTTTGGTGTGTTAAATGCCAAATATTTAAATTAATGGGAATGCTTTTAGTTAAGTTGTTAAATTTCCAATCATGAGTTTGTGGCTATGGAGAGAATAGAATGCACAAGATTCAAGACTCTGTTTTGGTTTTTGTTTTTCTCAAACAAGATTACTTACATTCCCTTCCCCTAGAAAGAAATGAAAAGAATAATTCTAGAATATTCTTCCATTTCCCTCTTTAGGAGTTTTAATGGAGGGAATGGAATGGGTAGAAGGGAGCACTCATTCCTCTCTATTTCCTTAAAACCTCAAATTTTCATTCTCCCTGAAATTAGGAGGATTGGGAGGGAATGAAATTAGATTTAATGATATTTTTGGAATTAGATTTAATAATATTTTTACTAAAACTCCTAAATTACCCCTATATATTCAATCCTTTATTTTAAAATTGGGGTCTAATAATAATATTGTCATAAAATGATTCAATTCCATTTCCTCCATGTTACTCCCAAACAAGATTACTTACATTCCATTCATTTTCATTCCTTTATTTTAAAAGATCAAATCAAGGTTACTTAATTCCATTCCATTCCATTCTTTTCCATTTATTTCCCTTACTTAAATACATTCAATTTCATTCTATTCATTTCCATTCTTTTATAATCATTCCATTCCATTCCTTTATGAACTCCCAAACGAAGTCTGAAGAGACACTTTTGTGATTTGGCTCATATTTTACAAGAATTATAGGTACCTATTATATTGCAGAATAGGAAAATGTGATTTATTCCCATAAAAAAGGAAAAGAAAAAGAAAAACGAAAATGTGATTTACAGTTCTTTCTGAATATTTTCATTATAGTTTTTGTTCTTTATTATTTTCTTTATATTTGCAGTTTTGCAAGTCTGGTATGGAATCTCATAAGTGATTAAGCTATAAATAGGCTTTTTGGTATCTTATGGAGGACGTAAGGGTTATGGATGCTAGTGTGGCTCTGTGCCATGATGGGTTGGGGCAGCATGTTGATAACTTTCAAGTAAGTGAGATATTGGGTGATGACATCCTTGAGAATTTGGACTCATATTTTCAAGATTTCGATGATCAGTTGACTATTTCTAGGATGGTGAGTGACTCGTTCATAAGGGGCACGATTAATGCAGTTAAACATGAAGCAGATGAGAGAATTGCCCAGAAAGAGTTGGAGGTGGAAAAGTTGAAGCATATGCTATATCTTAACTATGTAAGCGAGATAATGGGTGATGAGATCCTTGAGAATACGGACTCATATTTTCAAGATTTCGATGATCGGTTGACTATTTCTAGGATGGTGAGTGACTCTGTCATAAAGGGCATGGTTAATGCAGTTAAACAAGAAGAAGATGTGAAGATTGCCCAGAAAGAGTTAGAGGTGGAAAAATTGAAGCATATGCTACATCTTAACCATGTAAGTGAGACATTGGGTGATGAGATCCTTGAGAATTTGGACTCATATTTTCAAGATTTCGATGATCGGTTGACTATTTCTAGGATGGTGAGTGACTCTGTCATAAGGGGCATGGTTAATGCAATTAAACAAGAAGCAGATGAGAAAATTGCCTAGAAAGAGTTGGAGGTGGAAAAATTGAATCATATGCTACACCTTAACCATGTAAGTGAAATATCGGGTGATGAGATCCTTGAAGATTTGGACTCATATTTTCAAGATATTGATGATCGGTTGACTATTTCTAGGATGGTGAGTGTTAGGACATATGTAGTTGTTCAAGCTTGTGAACATATGTCGCTATTTTATGTAATTGGCTTATCCTTAGACAAAACGCACTTTACTTGTAATTGGGTAGAACTAGGATGGGTTAAACACTTCAAGAAACAGTGGTTCAAGATTAAGTGTTGAAGCCGTCAAAGTCTGTCCAAGATACAAGCAAGGAAGTGCTGGTTTTTAAATCTCGACACCTACCTCGACAGATACATCTATCGAGATTTAAAGAAGCTGTTTTGCCCGAGCCTTGACAGCTGGCTCGACACCTCTCGACACCTTTATCTGTCGAGAATTAAAGAAAACAGAATTCCAAGTCTGTTTCAAGTCCAATCCGTGTGTGTGTCTTTGGGACTTCTTTTCTCCTAACCCTAGACATATAAAAGGATTATTTTAAGGGCCGTCAAAGTGAGCAACAAGCAGAAATCACAAGACACAAGTTGCTTCTTCTCTATTCATGCAAATTGTGATTTGTGAGACAAAGTTCGTGCCCTAGTTCATCTCTGATGATTTGAAGAACTTTGCAGCCAACATTCTTTCTTCCTCAAGTTGGTGAGTGAGTCACGTACTTGGATTCGTGCAAAAGGAGTAAGCCGCGTACTGGGATCCGCGCATCACATTGGTTAGTCACGTACTGGGAGCCGTGCATTGAAAAGGAGAAATTGTCACTACAGAACAAGTCCAATTGGGTATTGGGGTAAGAGTTCAACTGTAGGTTGGTGAGGTACTGGGATTCCTTACTTGTAACTGCTTGTTGTGATAATAGTGGAGTTTCGGGAGTGGTGACCTTAAATCACCCGGTGGGGTTTTTGCCTTAGGGTTTTCCCCATTCGTGAACAAATCACCGTGTTATTTATTTTCCGCTGCATAACTTAGTTTCGGTGATTTGTTTGTGCTGCCACGTTGTATTGCATGTTAATTTGATTAATTAAAAACTAGGCTAATTAATTAATCTAAATTATCACAAGGGGTCAACGCGTTTGTGGCCTGTCAAGTGGTATCAGAGCAAGCACACTCTGATTAGGGTTTAATCTATTGTGTGTGATCCACTGACACCTGCTGTCATGGATAGAGGACAATCTCTAATTATACCTCCTTTATTTGATGGCACTAACTATGCATACTGGAAAGTACGCATGAGAGCTTTCTTGCAGTCTTTAGATGAGAAAGTGTGGCAAGCTGTGGAGATAGGCTGGACCAAGCCTACAGAAGCGCCGGCCAATTGGGATGATGCTAAGATCAAGGCGGCAAACTTCAACAGCAGAGCATTGAATGCCTTATTCAGTGCAGTCACCAATGAGGAGTTTAAGAAAATATCCTCAACAGAAACTGCTAAGGAAGCATGGACCATCCTCCAGACAACCTATGAGGGCACTAAGGCTGTCAAAGATTCAAAGCTGCAAAGGCTCACCACACGCTTTGAAGAAATAAAGATGGAGGAGGATGAGTCGTTTGATGAGTTCTATGCCAAGCTCAAGGACATAGTGAACTCAGCCTTCAATCTTGGGGAAACCATCCCAGAACCCAAGATTGTAAGGAAGGTGCTCAGATCGCTGCCAGAAAGATTCCATGCTAAGATCACGGCGATCGAAGAGTCGAAGGATATTGACAGAATTCCTTTGACTGAGCTGGTTGGAAACTTGCAAACATATGAGTTAGGGCTGACCAGATTGGGCAAGTCAACCAAGGGCAAGAGTTTGGCACTAAAGGCCAAAAACAGTGACACGGATGACTCGTCAGATGATGAAGATTCCAAGATGAAATCCTACATCACAAGGCAGTTCAAGAAGTTTATGAAGAATGCCAACGGAAAGGGTTTCAACAAAGACCGTAGACAATCGAGTTCTTCTCAATTCAAGAGTTCAGATAAAGGGAAGAAAGATGTCAAGGATGGCGGTCAATACACTGTTCCAGCTGGGCCAAAATGTTTTGGGTGTCAAGGCTTTGGACACATGAAACAAGAGTGTCCTACGTACCTCAAGAGCATAGGGAAAAGCAAGGCACTTGCTGTTACCTTAAGCGACACAGAGCCAGAGGACGATTCCGAAGATGAAGACGACGGAATCTTAAATGCCTTCACTGCCACTGTTAATCCTACTGATGGGGTTAGTGAAAAAGTGGATGAAGAAGAAGAGTTGGTGGAATCTAAGTGTGAGATCATGGATGATCAAGATGATATCCACACTGCCTATGAGAAGCTATACAAGCTCTCGGAGAAGCATGAGAAGCTCTATAGGCTGGCCACCAAGAAACTCAGTGATGTGGAACTTGACCGTGAGGAACTGTCCACAAAGGTTGATCAAGCGAATCAAACCATTGGAGCACTGAGGTTCGAGAACAATTTCTTGGCTGAGAGGACCAAGAAGCTTGAAGCAGAGCTGTTTCAAGTCAGAGCACAACTGGAGAGGACGTCAAGCGCCAAACTGGACAAAATGCTAGATGCTCAGAGATCTTCTTCGGATCGTACTGGATTGGGGTATGAATTCTCTCTCTCTAATACTCCTACTTCTAGTACTACTGTTTTTGTTCCACCGGCTAATAACATTAGAACTGAGGAAAATAATGTTAAAACTGATTTAGCTAGTGAGAACATAGGCAAGGGCAAATCCATCCTAGGAGCACCCCCTAAAATTGAGAAAAGGGAATCTAGAAACCCTAGGAATAAGAAGGATAACTCTCAAAAGGCCAAACAGAAGAAGTCGCATCTCTGTTATCATTGTGGTCTCGCCGGTCACACTCGACCAAATTGCTACAAGTGGCTTGCCACTCAAAAGAGCAATGGCGAAATAGCATCTGGGAGCCAGAATCAGCTTCAGTCATCTCTCGCTCCTCTTGGAGATATTCTAAAAGCCCTCATGTTCCTTTCGAACTTGAACGGTTCATATTCTTCTCCCCCTACACCGGTTCAAGAGTCAACCAAAAGGAAAGGATCTTCCAAGGTGTGGAAGCCAAAGGGTTCCAAGTGATTTTAGTCACTTCTTCTTCTCTCTCTTATTTTGTGTGTTGCATTACTTGTGTGTTTCTTTACTGTTTTGAGTCAGTCTAGTTTTATGCATTGTTTTGCTTTACATGTTTTTGTTTGTGTGTTTTCAGTTTTGTGTTTTATTTTTGCTTCTCTAATAAAAATAAAAATAAAAAAATTGAAAATTTGAAAAATACAAAAACAGTGTGTGTTTGTGTGCATTAGTTCATGTGAACTTTTGTAATGGCCATTGAAACAGAGTTTTCTAAACTTTGTATCATCTATAGCTTAGATGAGCACTCTTCTGCACAACTAAGCGAGTGAGCTTTGTAGCTCTTTGTTTGTGATGAGTAAGGTTAAGTAATCTCTTCTTCTTAACACTCGTATCACTCTTTTTGACGGGTTGAACTAGAAAATCCTAAGAGAAAGGCATAAATAACCATCTCACCACTGTTACTCGCCAATCATAATATGACATCTGTATGCTTCGGCATAGCAAAAGTGCAATGTCATAAGATACCTGTATGCTTCGGCATAGCAAAAGTGCAGTGTCAAAAGCTTAACATCATTGGGTATTTCTTTTCTTTCTCTTGTATGCCCATGCATGATATGCTTGTTAAAAAGAAAATATGCAAAGAAATAAAAAGCAAAAAGATTAAAAATGCTTTAAAATATGGTTGCAAGCGTGTTTTCTAGGAGATGTGGGAGTTATAGGATGTACCTCGAAGGTGATAGTCCCCATCAAATAGTTATGATTGTGTGTGAGTTAAAGTGATTTTCTCATATCTCAAATCGTCATAACATTGAGACACATATGCAATCTTGCGATGTTTTCACACACAACACGCAATACTCTTTGCTATTCTTGATACATGTGCAGGTACAATGTGATTTGGCCATCACAAGGCTTACATGCGTTAATGTATGCTCACTAAACTGTCTGAACTTGTTTTTGAAATATAAAATTGGTTAGACTTGTTTAGTGTGTGTGTGTGTGTTTTTGAGATATATGAGCATCACATTTCTTGTTGAGAGATGTTTTTGAGAGCTTAATGTGTTGGTTGTATCTTTGGTTGAGTTGCATGCATGATTGCATTCATGTCTGTGTTTTTCTTCTTTTGAAAAACTGTTTTGAAAGGCATCTCGACACCTCCTCGATACCTCTCGATACATAGCTATCTGTCGAGATCCTCAGACTCTTTCTTATCGCAGTCTCGACAGATACCTCGATAGCAGCTGGATCGATCGAGAAACTTTCTGTTTGCTCGATAGCTCCTCGATAGCTTCTGGATCGATCGAGGTTCCCTCTTGCTTGTTTCTTCTACCTCGATAGCTGACCTCGATAGCTGCATCTGTCCACGTGCATTTCTCGATAGCTTCCCTCGACAGCTACCTCGACAGCTCTCGATACCTACAGCTGTCGAGAATTACTGAAGCGCTATATATTGGACCTTCGCGGTTTTTTCTGCTCATTCTCTCGATCTCTCTCGCTCGAAATCTCTTGGATCTCTCTCAAAAACACTTCCCTCTCCCTCCAAACCTCTCTCAAGGCTTTCTCAAGTGGTTCTTCATATTCTTCATCATTTGGTAAGCCTTTATCCCTCATTTCATGCATTGCATTGCTTTCAAAACCCTAGGTTTGTGTTTTTGAAAAATTTTTGGGAGTTTTCAAAATTGTTGGGTTTTCATGAAATTTTTGGGTTGGTTATTGAGTTTTGATCTTCAAAACCACATGCATTGCATCACATTAGCATTCTAATTGTATTTTCATGCATTTAGATGTGTGCCTACCTATTGTGTGCTGTTAGGTTTGGATTGGGCTGAGCCCATGATGTGTTTATTGTTGCATGTCACATGCTCATGCATTTTCATGCATACGTTCTTTTCATTTCAATATTTCTTTCTGCCAATATTGAATTGTTTGGGACTTTTCTGTTTGTCTCCTCTTTCCCCCTCTTCTATGTTTACGTTAGTAGCGTCTATGGCTCCTAAACGTAAGTCTATTCCTCCTAGGAACCCCGTGCGTTCTAAGGGGCAGTCTTCTTCTGATTCTACCCCTGTGTCTGTTCGGTTCCGTGATGAGAAAGCCCATAAGGACTTCTCGGAGAACTTTTCTAAACGCGGTGTTCATTCGGAACGCCACGTCGTCCTGGCAGACTTTGCCGACACTGACCTTCCCGATGTCATTCACACTCGGGGTTGGGAGTCACTGTGTGACGTCCCGGTCACATCTCCTCTCGTGTTGATTCAGGAGTTTTACTCCAACATCCACGGGATAGATTCTTCAGTACCTTCTTTCTATTCTTGCGTTAGAGGTACGCGCTTTTGTGTCACCCCAGAGCTTGTCTCTGAGGTTCTCCATGTACCTAGGGTGGATCATCCCGATTACCCTAGCTGTGAGCGTCTCTGGACTGTGTCCAAAGACGAGATGATCTCGGCGTTCTGTGAACGTCCTACCTCTTGGGGAGATCACATGTACACACCATGTAGACCTTTTGCTAAAGGTCCTAGATTTCTTAACATGGTGATGACCTTTGTTTTGCACCCACTGTCTCACTACAACTCGATCACAGAGCCTCGTGCTCGGTTCTTGTTGTCCCTCCTTGAGGATCTCTCTATAGACTTTCCTTCTCACTTTATTTGTTCCATCATAGATGTCTATAGAGATACGGCCACCCGTGATAAGCTCATTTTCCCTTCCGCTATCACGAGGATTCTGAGTCGTTTTTCCATTCCCTTCCCTTCGTCCGATCATTACCGCGTCATGTCCGCCATAGACGCCGCTACCGTAAAACGTAGCGAGGCACAGTTCCGATCGCGACAGCCGGATGATGCCACTCCTTCCTCTCGTCCGACCACCTCCATATCAGCTCGTGCGTCTGCTTCTTCCTCCTCTAGCGACGTCACCTTGAGCGACGTCATGGCGCAGTTACAGCGCATGGATGCTCGCCTCGATACACTCACCACCGAGTTGTATCAGGTGAATGTCCGTGTTGGTCGCATCGCCAGGCGACAGGCGACCATGGGCGGCTTTGCTGCAGAGGCTTCTCCTCCGCCACCTCATGTGTCGACTGAGACCGAGGCTGATGATGATGGCGATGATGATGATGCTTCAGACGATGATGATGATGGAGATGCTAGCTCATCGGATGAGATGTCTACTTGACACTCTACCCTTTGTCACTCGTGACAAAAAGGGGGAGTAGTTTAGTATGAGAGTAGTCATACTTAGGGGGAGTGTTAGCATAGGACATAGGACATTTTTGTTAGGGGGAGTGTGGATTGAGGGATGTAGTGAGGTGATCTATGTATTTTTTTCTTTTCTTATCCTTTAGAGATACATTGATCATGTACTTACATACATTGTACTTATTCTCTTTCTCTATATGATGATGTATGTTGTTTCTTTCACCTACCTTTCATGTGTTGTTTCTTTTCTGTCTTTATACACATGTTTCTTTACTTGTATGCAATCTATTATTTCTGTTTCACACAAAGATGCCTTGATGTGTTTTGTTTATAAGTGTTTCAGAAATACAGGTTGTCAAAGTCTTCTTGCCATAAACTCTCTTCTTGCAAAGTTTTTCAAGAGTTTGTGTTAGGATAGATTTTACTGTATGTAACAAGTGAGTATGAGTTGAGTGATTTATGACTTCTCTCATATCGTCATTTGTATGTTGTGGTTTTGTCACGGATTGCCAAAGGGGGAGATTGTTAGGACATATGTAGTTGTTCAAGCTTGTGAACATATGTCGCTATTTTATGTAATTGGCTTATCCTTAGACAAAACGCACTTTACTTGTAATTGGGTAGAACTAGGATGGGTTAAACACTTCAAGAAACAGTGGTTCAAGATTAAGTGTTGAAGCCGTCAAAGTCTGTCCAAGATACAAGCAAGGAAGTGCTGGTTTTTAAATCTCGACACCTACCTCGACAGATACATCTATCGAGATTTAAAGAAGCTGTTTTGCCCGAGCCTCGACAGCTGGCTCGACACCTCTCGACACCTCTATCTGTCGAGAATTAAAGAAAACAGAATTCCAAGTCTGTTTCAAGTCCAATCCGTGTGTGTGTCTTTGGGACTTCTTTTCTCCTAACCCTAGACATATAAAAGGATTATTTTAAGGGCCGTCAAAGTGAGCAACAAGCAGAAATCACAAGACACAAGTTGCTTCTTCTCTATTCATGCAAATTGTGATTTGTGAGACAAAGTTCGTGCCCTAGTTCATCTCTGATGATTTGAAGAACTTTGCAGCCAACATTCTTTCTTCCTCAAGTTGGTGAGTGAGTCACGTACTTGGATTCGTGCAAAAGGAGTAAGCCGCGTACTGGGATCCGCGCATCACATTGGTTAGTCACGTACTGGGAGCCGTGCATTGAAAAGGAGAAATTGTCACTACAGAACAAGTCCAATTGGGTATTGGGGTAAGAGTTCAACTGTAGGTTGGTGAGGTACTGGGATTCCTTACTTGTAACTGCTTGTTGTGATAATAGTGGAGTTTCGGGAGTGGTGACCTTAAATCACCCGGTGGGGTTTTTGCCTTAGGGTTTTCCCCATTCGTGAACAAATCACCGTGTTATTTATTTTCCGCTGCATAACTTAGTTTCGGTGATTTGTTTGTGCTGCCACGTTGTATTGCATGTTAATTTGATTAATTAAAAACTAGGCTAATTAATTAATCTAAATTATCACAAGGGGTCAACGCGTTTGTGGCCTGTCAGTGAGTGACTCTGTCGTAAGTAGCGTGGTTAATGCAGTTAAACAAGAAGCAGATGAGAAAATTTCCCAGAAAGAGTTGGAGGTGGAAAAATTGAAGCATATTCTACATCTTAACCATGTTGGTGCAGATGAAAATGAATCTTTAGGATCTGCTTTGACACACCATGAGTCCAAAAGCACAAGTCACAACAAGATGTATTATAACTGTCCAGATGCTTTTGCAGAGAGCAGTTCAAGAAGCTCAAGAAGGCAATTGATGATGTAAAAGGGTGTAGTTCTATTAGAAAGATTAATTCTGGTTATGAGCTGCTGGGATTGGGTGGTATATTTCGGGAGAAGGCATTTGAAAGATGGATTGATGTGGATGAAATTCTTGAAAGTCTAAATGCTACTTTTGACACTGTTCATGAACGAGTGGAAGATATGTTTGAGTTGTCTAGGGAATCACTCTATTCATGGCAATAAGAGCAAGAGTTTAAGGCAGAAATTGAGGGTATGGTAATTAAGAATTGCATTCGGAGTCTTCAAGAAGGGTTTGAAGAAAGACTTTGGGATCAAAATGTGCACTTTGGTGGTAATGAAAATGTGAATTGGCTTGAAAAGATTAATGAAATCTCAAGTTTACTAAATAGTTGATTGTTTGGAGAATTAGATGATAGAATATTTTTATGAGATGAAGGATTAGGGCATAATTGTTGCTTACTCTTCACTCCTTGTTGCCTAAGACTATTATTTAGACTAGTCGCTGACCCATGCGATGTGTGAGAATATACAACTATTTTGTAACATGGTATAATGTATGATTTCTTTCCAAAACGTATTGGACATATTATTTCTAATTTTTTTTTTTTATCTCTCCATCTCTACAAATATATCATTCTATTATTTTGTGTTTTATTTTTTTGAAAAACTTCGGTGCATTAATTTGATTGATATTATTCCATTTTTTTGTGATAAAAGATAGAAATGCTATTCCTTTTTCAAGTGATCTTTAATATTCAAACTTTTGTATAGTTTGTTATGTTTTCTTTTTTCTACAACTAAACTTTTTAAGTCCCAAAATTAATTATTTGAATTCTCATTCTCTTAAGAAGATTATCATGATAACCAAACCTCATCACAAATTTACAATTGATATTGTTCAAATAATTTATAGATTCATTCAAATACATAATCATGTAGATTGTATTTTGATATAAACTCAAATTCTCACTTCTAAAATATCTAAAAATTAATTCAAATCAAAACTATAAGAGGGATAGAGAGTACATGTGATAAATAACTCAAAAAACACACCACCAAAGTGTATCAATCCAAAAGTAGAGACAAAAAAAGAAAAAGAAATCATCAATCTAAAGTAGAGTTGCAAGAAAGATTAATTATGAGAGAGAGAGAGAGAGAGAGAGAGAGAGAGAGAGAGAGGAAATGATCACATTTTTTTGGAAGAGAATGTGAGACAGATAACAAAATTATATAAAAGAAGATGAGTAGAAGAATATTCAAAAGAAAATGTATAGTAGTAAATACTAAATTATCCAAGTCATGATATGTATAAGAATAACATTGAATCATATGTATTAGGATAACATGTAACAAACAGAAAAAATAAAATAAAAAAGATAAATAAAATATAAAATATTACCAAATCATATCAAACTAAAGTACAGTTAAACATAAAAATTCATCAATCTAAATTAGAGGTGTAATAAAAAATTAAAAATCCATCAAGAAGAATATATATATATATATATAGAGAGAGAGAGAGAGAGAGAGAGAGAGAGAGAGAGAGAGAGAGAGAGAGAGAGAAAGATTGAGAGAGAGTATTCATCGTTTTGTGTGAGAAAAATATGGATTGAATGGAAGTAAGTAAATGTTAGAGAATGTGTAATTGTAAAGTGGGAAACTAATAAGGAGAAAAATAAAAAGGAGAGAGAAAATGTTGAAAATAGGTTGATGATGTAGCTCAACAGGAGCGCAGCAACATTAAACGTTAAGGCCCTGTTTGGATTTTTTTTTTCATCACTCGTCACTCTTCACTCAATTTTCGTCACTCATCACTTAAAATACCCTAATTTTCTAATACCCACCCATTTGGTTTTTGTTTTCACTTCATATTACTCAAATATTTCTATTGTTTGTGGGACCCATTGCCTGAGCACCATGTTGTGAGTATAGTTAGCCTACTTGCCTCCCTCAACTCTTTTCATTTCATTTTCTTCTCCTTCAATTACCATTGCCTTGTTACTCTCCCAACACAATCCCGAACCCAGGTAAGATAAAAGATGATCGGTGTTGATCGGTGTAGCGGTGACGCCGATCTCCCACCTCCGACGTGTAGCGGCGTTGATCGGCGCCAATCTCCCACCTTCTCAACCTAGTGCCAATCTCCACGTTTTATCTGTGTTAATTTTTGAAAACCCCAGGGCTTGATTTTTCATAGATCATTTAAGTTTTATCGGTGAAAGTTGTAAAGATTTTTTGTGGGTATTGTTTTGTTTGTGCTCTGTTTTTTTCTGTTGTTGTTCATGCCCCTTTCTTTGTCTCTGTTGCTTGTGGGTTTGTGAGTTTGTGAAATCGTGAAGCAGCGGTGGCAAGGGAGAGGGTGGCAGCCACAAAGGATGTTTGTGGGTTTGTGAAATTGTGAAACAGTGGCGGCTGTGGAGACAGACCCACGTTGTACATGTTTGTGGGTTTGTGAAATCATGAAGCAGCGACGGCTATGGATTCAAACCCATGGTGAACATGTTTGTGGGTTTGTGTTTCTGTGTTAGTGTGTATGATCTAACTCAATTGTTTATGAGTTTGATTTTCTGGGTTTCAGAAATCGGTACCCATGTGTTTCTTTTTTTTTTTAATAAAGTATATTTGGTGTTTTTGTGAAGAAGAAAAGGAAAAAAAAAAAAGAATGAAGAAGAAGAAAAAAAATGGCCGTTGGAGTGAGTCTGTGAAGAAGAAAGAAAAAAAGAAAAAGAAAGAAAGAAAAAGAAAAAAAGGTGCGCCTGACGTGACTCATCTCTAGCCGTGGGTCCCATGAATGTGTGTTTAATTACAAAAATGCCACTAAAAACAGAGTTTTGGAAAAAAAAAAACTCAAAAATTAGAAAATTCCATAACTCATTGCTCAAAAATCAGAGAATTGAGTGATGGAAACAAAAATCAAATAGACTTCTCATCACTGGGTCCTACAATTTTTTGAGTTATGAGTGATAGAAATAGAGTTAATGAGCGATGGCAACAACAAATCCAAACAGCCCCTAAGCTTCAGCTTTTAGAGAGAGAGAGATATATATATATATATACACACATATAGATTAAGATTGTTTCACCTTGTTTAATTTAATCCTTTTCAAGTGGACTTAAAAAGTGGGAGTGATATCTTTGTCCACTATTCTTTAATTCTTGAAAATGGTCCAAATTGTTTTCAACCATTAATGTTGACAATTGGTAGATAATGTAGTTTGTGAGAGATCCATACAGTTTCAGTTCCATAACTCGAGAATCCATTGACATTTTCATTAAGGCAGAGCATCTAGTCTTGCCCTATGATTAGTGGTAGAAAGATAGATCATGCCTACAGTTGGATTATTTTATGTGCAAGAGTAACGGTGATGCCAAAAATCATTAGTTGGGTCACCCGTCCAATTCAAGAGCATTAAACGATCTTGTAAGATCTGCAAGATAAAAAGAGTTGATCGAAGAGACCACCAGGTTGTGCTTGGTGGGAGAGCCTCCGATGCAAAGATGGTAATGGGGCAAGGAAGGGCGGGGCCAAAGGATGGGGTCTTTGCCCCCGCCCAGCATGATTTTGTCTTGTCTCATCCCTGCCCTGCCCTACATGACAAGGAAATTTTTTTTGTCCCATCCTCGCCCCTTGGGGCCCTGTGAAGCTCCACCCCACCCCGCCCCGCCCTGCCCCATAAAACTTTACTTTTTTTTTAATTTGTCCACAGCTATTACATTTTTTTTTAATAAAACATGTTCCATTAATGAAAATATACTTGAAATTACAAATAAATTTATTTCAACAAATAAAACTAATTTTTAGCAAAAACTAAATAATATTATCCAAGTGTTTTATAAGACAATATCACAATAAAAACAAAAATCTCTTAGTACAAAATCAATTATTCAATAGTATATAAATTTGTTTCTAATAAAGGCAAAAGAAAACGTTAAAATTCGTACCTTATTTCCAACATTGCTAGAGAGAAAAAAGAGGCAGAAAATCATGTTAGGTAGGATAAAATAAATTGATAATATGTTTGTTTAAATAGTAGGATTTTAAGGTAAGAAAAATTTACAATTTAACCCTTATCAACGCAGGACGGAGCGGGATAGGTCTAAAAAGTCTAAATCCATTCCCGTCCCACCCCGTGGTGCGAGGCTAAAATCTCGTCCCATCCCCGCCCCACCACCTTTGTGGGGTGGGAAAAACCTGCGTGTAGCGAAGCAAGGAGGGGCAGATCAAGCGGGGTGGGGCAAAATTGTCTTCCCTACTTCAATGCCTGAGTTAGTATCAGGCCATATATTTTGTATATAAATGGTGTTTTGTAGTCTTTTTTGATGTACCTTAGCAAGTGAGACAAATTATCCCTTTTATAGATGACTTAGGTAGCTGTTGTACATAAATAAGCATGATTATTACCCTAATTGTAACGTTTTCTTTTTCTGTCTTGATGAAAGTTTAAGACCTCATAAAACACAATGAGGCTAGGAGTTATGGTGTAAAAATCACAAGAGCGATAGCCTATGGAACTTGGACAGCAAGCAAAGACGAAATGTGGTGTTCTTTGGCACCCAAGAAACTTACAAAAGACTCAAGGAATTTAGAGTGTGAAGAGGAATGACACAAATCTTTTTTTGTCGTCTAAGTTGGATTGAGATAATGTCTGCACTTTTGGAAATGATATCGTGCACGATTTCTTCCAATAATCATGTATCTTGGAGGAGTTAGATGTGAGATCTCTTAGAGGCTTAGGGATAGTAAGTTGATAGAGGACTTCGTTTAGGCTCTTAAAGCAATTGGAGTAAGATTACACACTAAAGACATACGTTATTTTTTTAGAGATGAAAGAGAAGTCCACTATAGCTTGTAAGTTGTAACATATATACCACTTGCATTTTGTAACCATCATAGACGAAAAAATGGATCCATTTTTCTTCATTATTTGAGTCCTATCTTTATTAAGATCATACACTATATTTCTATCTGGTTTTTAATTGTCAAGTTATGGTGGGCTTACTGTGAAATTGGCATCCATCCTCTTCTTTTTTTCTCTTTATCTCTGCTCTACCAAATAACGAAAACGTTAATATTTGTTATACATAACTTGTTGTACATATCCGTACACATAACATTGGAAATTTTGTTTTGAAAACACAATTTTAATTATAATTTTGAAATCGTAAAATCGTGTTTTGAAAACATGATTTCATAATTTAATTGAAAACGTCCAAAACTCAATTTCGACAGATGTGCTCACACTCCGTACACACCGATAAGTAATAATTAACATTCTAATGAAAGACCATCATCATTTGGCTCATCTCTAACCTCCATTCTCCATCTTCACTTTTTTCTCTCTTCACAAACGCTATCTTATCTGTATAAATTTGATTCACTCGTGTTCTTATTTAAAAAATAGGGAAAATTACAACTTACTATTTGATGGTTACCCACTTGAGATTAGCTTAGTTAGGGTTTTGTAACTCATCTTTGGGCCAAAATGGGCAAATTCCCTTTTCACGCAAAAAAAAAAAAAAAAAAAAAAAAGTATTATGCCATGTTTTCTAAACTAATTAGGGAAATGCCTCTCTTTTGAAACTCGATTTTCTAAAAATCGAGTTAAGCCCTATAGCGACGTTTTAAGAAGCCTATAGCGGCGTTTTGGAACTCGAGCTTCATGAAATCAAGTTATAGGTAAAAAAAAATAAAAACTTGCATGGAACTCGAGTTCATGGAGCTCGAGTTACAAAACTCCGTTATAGCTCCTTAAAACGTCGCTTTAGGGCTCCAGATTATAAATTTTTTTTTTTTAATTTGATTTTGAGAAAATCGAGTTTCAAAAGAGGGATATTTTACTAATTAGTTGGGAAAGGGGGCATTTGCCTTTTTTTTTTTTTTTTTTGGCGTGAAATGGGTATTTGCCCATTTTCACCCTCATCTCTGATAAAAATAGGCTAAATATGTAATTTTATTTTACTTTTATGTCTCTCTCCACCAAAAACACAAAGAACATAAAAACATAAGATCAAAAAGATGTTGGTAAAGTTTTAAAAAAAAAAAATTATATACAGCTACATGAAGTCTCACTTTGTCATTATTGGTGTTAGGAATCCTATAGTTCCTAGTGGGCGTGGATATGAATTATAGAGGGATTGATGAGAATTGTAGGAAAATTGGCTTAATTTGAGGTAGTCACCCTTCATAAAGAAAGAGAGAGATTAAGAGAGAGAGATGCATTAATGTACTAAGAAGTTGGTTTATTCTTCAATTCATATCTCATATTGGATTACAATCATGTATTTATAGGAGACTAGTTCTAATTTCATTGGCTCACATGGCCTCATCTTATTAGTTCTATTATTTCCCATGTGTATTAATAATTCCAACATGTGCTAAATGTGATTAAAATGTTTGGAATTGTTACTAATTAACTAACTAACTAAATCTCAATATAACAATTATTATTTATATGCTTATAGCATTCTTAACAACTGGGTTGTATGCACTGATATATACTCCTTTGTATATGTTCAAACACAATGGAATTTCTCAATGATTTGCTTCTTTGCTGGTCAAGTTTTAGAGTGACTCTATTGTTCCAATACTAGATTAAAGTAGTATATCTACAGGATTTATGATCATAACGTAAACTTGAATTCTTGTTTGAAGGAACAACTGGGAATCTTTAAAGGAGTGGGGCACAGCTGCTTTGAAGGATACCCCTCCAATGTCTAGAGAACACTATTGAACACAGCACCAAATATAATTGCATGTGATTGAAAAGCATCATGTAGTTTTGTCTTTTAATTTGCTGATAATGTTTACAACTACTAGTTCAATTTTGCTACGTAATCCATTGATTGAGTGTTCATACCATACATCCTTTCAATTGAGAAGCATGTTTTATCTTGAACTCTCTCACTCAATTAGTCTGTGTAAAGTCATTGGCCCACTGCTTATAGCCTTTCTTTCGGCCTTCAGTTATTTCAGAGTATCCAATCCATACAAAAAATGTAAATCATTAATCACTGGTACCTTAGT
Source organism: Castanopsis chinensis (assembly GCA_032878915.1). Lineage (NCBI taxonomy): Eukaryota > Viridiplantae > Streptophyta > Magnoliopsida > Fagales > Fagaceae > Castanopsis > Castanopsis chinensis. The sequence continues at coordinate 4,395,123 of JAVQMG010000131.1, read as the reverse complement.
ACATTGATTTGCTTGCAGGAAGTTTGTTTGTGAACTGACTTGAAGAATGGGAGTCCACAATCAATTGGGTTGGATGATCAACCAATGGAGTGGACTTTAGCTTAGGCAAAAGTGGCTTTTAATTTTAAAAAAATCTTTACCAATATCTTTTAGATTTTATATTTTTATGTTTTTTGTCTTTTTGGAGAAGAGAGTAAAAGTAAAGAAAAATTATATATTTAGTCCTATTTTAAGCCAAGGTGAGTTAACCCTAACTAAGCTAACATCGGCTGGATAAAGTGTCAAATTTCAAATTACATGCGAACAACTTAAATTTTGGTTAAATTACATGTGGGTAAGTTGTAATTTACTCTAAAAAAGAAAAAGAAAAAGAAAAAAAAAAGAAGAAAAAGCTTAGCCAAATTTCCAAGGGCTTTTAGCAATCCTCCACCGTTGTTAATTTATCATCTTGTAAATGTCAATCTGACTCACATACATTGGAAAAAAGTGGGGCGGTGGGTTGGCAATGCTTTTGCGGGTCTTTAGAAATCTTTAAAAAAGAGAGAGATTTTGAGTGCATGGGCTGTTTTACGCTCCATCTTTATTATAAAAGCCTAGGATCCCAGTGCATCAACAGTCAAAAAGCATGATTGGCGGTGCTATGGAGAAAAGTTATACATACAAGGTTGTAACTTTGGTCCAATGTTTCCCCTATATACATCATACAAATCATCAACCATGTCAAGCTTTGCGCTCGGTTAATTGTTATGGCTTAAAAAATAAAGATCACTATGCACTATGAATAGCACACGTTAAGTTATACACAGCCGTACACACTTCAGATTAAAACATAATTTCAGTTATAATTGTAAAATAGTAGAATCGTGTTTGTGTTTCTCGTACATCCAGACACAGACCACTCCTTATGAATATTGGTACTCTCCAGCCATTTTGCTGTCTCAATCCTTAGCAGCTCTTATGTCTGGTACAGCATAAACCAACTGAAAGTTTCAAACTGAATTTCATTGAAAATGAGGACAGTCCAGTCTTTCCACTAAGAAAGTTCTTTTTTTTTTCTTTTTTGTAGGCCAGATGTATCAAACTTCTTCACTTAGAATAGTTCTATTAAATGACAAATATAAGGTGTAAAGTAGTAGAAAGAGATTTTGAGTTTAGGCCCCGAGATCTTAGGGCTTTTCTTCTCATACTGGGAGGATACAAATATGTAGTAGGGTCTTTGTGCATGGCATACAAGTTCTTTCCATACAGGGGACATGAGTGGAGAACATGTAAAATATTGTAGGACTGACGACGGAGGTACAAGTAATGCCCCATGTCCTAAAACACATGCATGTTTGAGTTCTAAGTGTTTGCAGTTCACCATTGATATAATAGTTGCCCTTTCTCATGCACATGATGTTGGAAATATCATTGCAGCATGATGAGTGTTAGTGGACAACTTAATAGCCCATACAACACAATGTGGCTAGGAGCCATGGTGTAAATCACACGAGCGATAGCCCATGGAACTTGGATGGCAAGTGAAGATGAACACATGGTGTTTTTTGGCACTCAAGGAGCTTGTAAAAACTTGGAGGAGTTAGATGTGAGATCTCTTAGAGGCTTAGGGATAGTAAGTTGATAGAGGACTACGTTTAGGCTCTTAAAGCAATTGGACTAAGATTACACACTAAAGACATACGTTATTTTTTTAGAGATGAAAGAGAGGTCCACTATAGCTTGTAACATATATACCACATGCATTTTGTGACCATCATAGACGAAAAAAATGGATCTATTTTTCTTCATTATTTGAGTCCTGTCTTTCTTAAGATAAAGTGATAAGTAAATTAATTTTTTTAAATATTCATACACTATATTTCTATTTGATTTTTAATTGTGAAGTTATGGTGGACTTATGTGAAATTTGGCATCCATCCTCTTCTCTTTATCTCTTGATCTTTGCTATACCAAATAACGAAAACATTAATATTTGTCCTGCATAACTAGTTGTACACATCCGTACACACAACATTAGAAATTGTGTTTTGAAAACACAATTTTAATTATAATTTTGAAATCTTAAAATCATGTTTTGAAAATATGATTTCATAATTTAATTGAAAACGTCCAAAACACAATTTCAATTGACTTGGTGCTCACACTCCGTACACACCGATGTGTAATAATTAACATTCTAACGAAAGACCATCATCATTTGGCTCATCTCTAACCTCCATTCTCCATCTTCACTTTTTTCTCTCTTCACAAATGCTATCTTATCTTTATAAATTTGATTTAGTGTTCTCATTTAAAAAAGATGGAAAATTACAACTTATCCTCTTGTGGCTATCTACCTGAGGTTAGCTTAATTAGAATTCCATAACCAACCTCTGTTAAAAATAGGATTAAATATATAATTTTATTATACTTTTATGTGTCTTTCATCCAAAAATACAAAAAACATAAAAATATTAGATCAAAATAAGATAAAAAAAATGTTTGTAAAGTTATAAAAAAAAATTGTATACAGCTAGATGAAGTCTCGCTTCGTCGTTGATTTACTGGGTTGTATGCACTGATATACTCCTTTGTATATGTTCAAATACATTGGAATTTCTCATTGATTTGTTTATTTGCTGGTTAAGTTTTAGAGTGACTCTATAGTTCCAATACAAGATTAAAGTAGTATATCTACAGGATTTATGATCGTAAACCTGAATACTTGTATGAAGGAACAACCGGGAATCTTTAAAGGAGTGGGCACAGTTGCTTTGACGGATACCCCTCCAATGTCTAGAGAACAATATTGATCACACAACACCAAATATAATTGCTTGTGATTGAAAAGCATCGTGTAGTTTTGTCTTTTAATTTGCTGATAATGTTTACAGCTATTAATTTTATTTTGCTAAGTAATCCATTGATCGTGTTTTCATACCATACAACCTTTCAATTGAGAAGCATGTCCTATCTTGAAATCTTTCACTCAATTAGTCTATGTAAAGTCATTGGCCCACTGCTTACAGCCTTTCTTTCGGCCTTCATTTATTTTTAGAGTATCCAATCCATACAAAAAAATGTAAATCATTAATCACTGGTACCTTAGTACATTGATTTGCTTGTAGGAAGTTTGTTTGTGGATTGAATTGAAGAATGAGAGTCCACAATCAATTGAGTTAGATGATCAACCAATGGAATGGACTTTAGCTTAGGCAAAAGAGGCTTTTAATTTAAAAAAAAAAAAGTTTACTAATTTCTTTTTGATTTTATATTTTTATATTTTTTGTGTTTTTGGAGGAAAGACATAAAAGTAAAGTAAAATTACATATTTAGTCCTATTTTAAATAGAGGTAAGTTACGGAATCTTAACTAAGCTAACTTTAGGTAGATAAAGTGTCAAATTTCAAATTACATGTAAACAATTTAAATTTTGTTCAAATTATATGGAGGTAAAAGAAAAAGAAAAAGAAAAAGAAAACACTTAGCCAAATTTCCAGGAGCTTTTAGCAATCCTCCACCATTGGGAATTTATCATCTTGTAAATGTCAATGAGGCTCACATAGATTGGAAAAAAGTGGGGCGGTGAGTTGGCTGTGCTTTAGCGGGTCTTTAGAAATCTTTAAAAAAGAGAGAGAGAGAAATTTTGAGTGCATGGGCCATCCGCTACGCACTATTTTTATTAAAAATGCTTAGGATTCCAGTACATTAAAGGCGTGTTTAAATACTGCTTATTTTGTTAAAATTGAAAAATTATTACTGAAAGTACTGTAAATAAAGGTCAAAATTAGTTGAAATAGTACAATAAGATTCATAAATTGTACCAAAAAGTACAATGAAGCTTATAAATAACAGAAAAAATAAGTTAAATAGTAAAATAATTTTAATTTTTCATTTCCGGCCAAACACACACTAAAACAGTAAAAAAACATGACTTACGGTGCTTTGGAGAAAATTTATACAAGGTTGTAACTGTGGTCCAATGTTTCCCCTGTATACATCATACAAATCATCACCCATGTCAAGCTTTGCGCTCGGTTAATTGTTATGGCTTAAAAAATTATCACTATTCATTATGAATTAACATATGTTAAGTTATACACAGTCATATACATCCAGATTAAAGCACAATTTCAGTTATAATGGTAAAATGATAAAATTGTGTTTGTGTTTCCGTACACAAATGCTGTGTGTAACTATTACCGCTCTACGTGAATGTTGGTACTCTCCAGCCTTTTTGTTGTCTCAATCCTCAACTGCTCTTATTTCTGGTACAGCATAAACCAACTGAAAGTTTCAAACTGAAACCCAAAAAAAAAGATTTCATTGAAAATGAGGACAGTCCAGTCTTTCCACTAGGAAAGTTCTTTTCTTTTCTTTTTGTTGGTGGGCCAGATGTTTGAAACTTCTTCACTTGGAATAGTTCTATTAAATGACAAATAAACAGCGTAAAGTAGTAGAAAGAGATGAAAGAAACAGCGTTGTTAGTGATCATGATGAACATGATTGTTAAATAAACAATTATTTTTGCTCCTGGAGTTGGACATATTACTATTAAAGATTAACTAATAGAGCAATGCTGCAATTATTTAAATGTAACAGCAGTAACAGTACAAATGTAGAAATGGTACCTTGCTTGGCCCAAGATCTTAAATCCTTGATTCTTCTCATTGCTTTATTCCCATCAAAGTTTTATTCCTAGACTTTTCACAATTAGTAAAAAAAAAAAAAAAAAAAGAGAAAAAAAGAAAAGAAAAGAGAAGGGCCCCTAATAATTTGCCATGATTTAATGGCAATTCTATTATCTTTCATTGACTTGCATTTGATCTTAATTGCATCCCATCTATGCCAGACTGATGCCACTAAATAAATTGAAAATTCCGAATTTTATGAGCACCTTTTTTTTTTTTTTTTTTTTTGAGAAATATATGAGCACTTTAATCAATATAAATAGTCAACGCTTTCTTCACTCAACAAATGATCACAAAAAATGCTCTCAAGTCTTTTACTTGGGGAGGTGAAATTAAGATAGATGTTTGATTCAAATATACTAATTATGTTAACTTTTTTTTTGGTCAAGATTTATGAAAATGGATTATCTTAATCTTCTTAATATTAAAGATAAAGAAAAAGCCATTCTCTCACAATATATATAAATAAATAAAGAAAGCCATGTTACTATCTCTAATCTAGATTATAAAAGAGAGAAAAAAAGGCAAAATTTATAGTCAAAAATCAAACCATATATAGAGGATGACTTTATAGATTTCATCACTTATAATCAAAGTCAACAGCTCATTTCTTCTTTTGTTAGAGAATACAAGTTAAGTTTTAACTACATAAATCTTGGGTAAAGAAAAAAACAAAAGAGAAAAACCATAACATCATTGAAAATATAAATAAAACAAAAAAGAATTTTATTCACCTAACGCTAATTTGCTAATACCAACAAACAAACCCTCTGATTAAGACCAATAACTAAATTCACTCCCCAAAAAAAAAAAAAAAAACACTCAAAAAGACTTCAGCATAGTAGTCTTGATTCTTGAAGTGAAAAAGGGGCAACTTGGGTAAATTACTGGTATTTATGGGGCCAATTTACAAGGAAGGACTTCTCTCCCGCTCACCAAATTGGTCTGTCTGCGCCAGCTTTTAATATAACCTTCTTCAAAACCCTAAAAGCCAAAACTGAATAACAAACCAAACAGACACAAAAATCAGGCAGCCTTTCTTCACCCCCCAAAAAAAGAAAAGAAAAAAAAAAAAAACTCTTTTTTTTTTTTAAAATTTCAATGCCCATTTTGGGATTTTCAAACAGTTTCTGAACCTTAAGTTTTCGAGGGAAATAAGGTTTCTCCTACTACTACTACTGTCTGCTGAGGTTTTATAGTTCTTCACTAAATAGTAAGTCTTCTTTGCTGCTAAAGTTCATTTCTTTTTTATTTTTTTCATTAGAAAAGCAGTGATAATGAGTTTAAGCTGAGTTGTCAGTTCATTTTGGTGGTTTCAGCTTTTGGGTGTGTGTTTGGTTGTTGAGAAAATGAAGGAAAATAATAGTGGTTGTTAAAGGTATAGACTTTTGAACTCAATTGGGTATTTGGGCCCCAAATACAACTACTTGGGTTAGTTAAGTTGTTAAAATTTCAATTTTGAGTTTGTGGGTATGGAGAGAATTGAGTGCACAAGATTCAAGACTCTGTTTTGGATTTTTTTTTCCCCAAATTTCTCAGTAACTAAAGAGACCCTGTTGTGATTTGGTTCATATTTTACAAGAATTATAGGTACCTATTATATTGCAGAATAAGAAAATGTGTTTTATTCCCATAAAAAAATGTGATTTACAGTTCTTCTTTTTTTTTTTCCTGGATAAGTGATTTACCTTTCTGAATATGTTCATTATACTTTTGTTCTTTATTGTTTTCTTTATATTTGCAGTTTTGCAAGTCTGGTATGGAATCTCATAAGTGATTAAGCTGTAATAAGGCTTTTTGGTATATTATGGAGGACGTAAGGGTTATGGATGCTAGTGTGGCTCTGTGCCATGATGGGTTGGGGCAGCATGTTGATAACTTTCATGTAAGTGAGATATTGGGTGATGAGATCCTTGAGAATTTGGATTCATATTTTGAAGATATTGGTGATCGGTTGACTATTTCTAGGATGGTGAGTGACTCTGTCATAAGGGGCATGGTTAATGCAGTTAAACAAGAAGCAGATGAGAAAATTGCCCAGAAAGAGTTGGAGGTGGTAAAATTGAAGCATATGCTTCATCATAACCATGTGGGTGCAGATGAAAATGAATCTTTGGGATCTGCTTTGACACACCATGAGTCCAAAAGCACAAGTCACCACAGGATGTATTGCAACTGTCCAGGTGCTTTTGTAGAGCACGATAGAATGAAAGAATCTTTGGGGAGGCTTAGAAATGTGGCTAAAGAGCAGTTCAAGAAGCTCAAGAAAGCAATTGATGGTGTAAGAGGGTGTAGTTCTATCAGGAAGATTAATTCTGGTTCTGAGCTGCTTGGACTGGGTGGTATTCTTCCGGAGAATAGTTCTATTAGGAAGATTAATTCTGGTTCTGAGCTGCTGGGACTTGGTGGTATTCTTCCAGAGAAGGCATCCGAAAGATGGATTATTGTGGATGAAATGCTTGAAAGTCTAAATGCTACTTTTGACATTGTTCATGAACGAGTGGAAGATATGTTTGGGTTGTCTAGGGAATCACTCTGTTCATGGCAACAAGAGCAAGAGTTTAAAGCAGAAATTGAAGGTATGGTAATTAAGAATTGCTTTCGGAGTCTTCAAGAAGGGTTTGAAGAAAGACTTTGGGATCAAAATGTGCAATTTGGTGGTAATGAAAATGTGAATTGGCTTGAAAAGATTAATGATATCTCAAGTTTACGGGAGGAATTGGATGCCATTTCAAAATCACTGTCTATTCATGAAAGTCGGCCACTAACTTCTCTGGGGTCCTTAGAGATTAGTGGGGAGTGGAGTAATGATAAAAAGGCCGATCATTTCCGCAGCAAAAGCTTAAGCAATAGTGTTTCGTCATCCACTTTGATTTGGGAAGGAAATGGCAAACATGAAGATTCAAATAGTAATATCCCAGAAAATTCAGATCCTGCCAAACTAAAGCAAATGTCAAAAGATGAATTGATCACTGAGATGACCAACATGAGGAGAAATCATGAGTCTGAAGTGCAAGAGATAACTGAAAAAAATTTCAGACTGATGGGGGAATTACTGTGTATAGGGAAAAGGGAATCTGCTTCACCGTTGAAGAAGCATAATGAGCTTGACATATTAAGGAGAAAAATTCCTCATTTTATTTCAAAGTTGGATGAAATTCTTGTGGAAAATAAGATGCCATGTGCATTTAGTGAAAATGCTAAAAATCTTAGCAGTTTGAAGGACAGACTGGAATCCCTTCTTTTAGAAAATCGCCAGCTTAGAGACTTGCTTGCAGATAAGAAAAAGGAAGTCAAGTGCCTTTTAGCACAAGTTTCTGATACTGCGGATAAACTGTCTCAGCGCCAACTAATGGAGGCAAAGTTGTTGTGTGCTACAGAAGATGCACAAATTAAAGCTTTAATTTGTGAAGATGTTTATAAATGTGTTCTCAGGGAGTTTATTGGCCAAATTAAATGTGTCACCGAGGAGTCAGATTTGAAGTGTAATATCGTGCGAGAAATTTATGAAATTATACTAAATGAAGCTGCTTATCTTGCTAAACCTAGAAGCAACTCCAATATTGAAGATTCTGATATAGAGTCCATTATCATGCAAGGGCTGTGTGGGATTATATTTGAAGAATCCCTGAAAGATGCTGAAGAGAAAGTCAGTAACTTGAACATGAAATATACTGATGAAAATAAAATTCGAGTTACTCTGGAAATGAAGGCACTAGAACAAGAAGAAGTCTTAAGATTGGAGCTTGAGGAAAAGAAAAAACTAAATTGGAAGATACGCTCACTGGAAGAATCGATTGAAGAAAAGGAGAAGTTAGTGCAGGAAACAACAGTTGCATTGGCAAATGAGAGAGAGCAATCTGAGTTAACTTGTCAAGAGCTTGATAATTTACGGAATCAAAAGATTAAGGCATTAGAGCAAATTGAAACATATAAGGTGGCGATATGTGAGTTAAATCAGACACTTGAACTAAGAATGAAACAGTTGATGGAAGTTGATGAAGAGAGAAGAATGATTCATGCTTTTGCCCAAGAGAAGCAGAATGCATTGTCATTGGTCAACAATAAAGAGAGGGAGCATCAGAAGCAAATGGAATTCTTAGTTGCTCTTGCACAGGGATTGTCAAAAGCGGTTGCTGGGTTTGAATGTAGAGTAACAGAAAATATATCAAATATAAGTTTGAGGTAATAATTGTTAACTTTTTAAACTTTATTATATATATATATATATATATATATATATTAGAAACTCTGAGGTAATAGTGACTATTGTGTATGTTATTTTGTGCCCTGGCATGATTATTGTGACTTTTTTTGATAGATAACAAAAAATTTTATTAAGAAAAAAAAATAGCCGACCCTACTTTTTTTTTTTTTTTTAATAAAATTAAAAAAAATTATTGCGATTAAGGATGGCTGGTTAAATTTATAAGATATCTGTGTCATATAACATAATAACCCACATATGCACGTGTGTATGATCTATTAAATGATGATTATAGTTCTTTAAGTGGCTGAAAGGGGTAGGACTGGAGAGACAAATATTAAGTACATAACCAATCTGCTTCATGTTGATGTATGACTAAGATTTACATAAACTGAGACTTGAAGAATCCTGTTTGGCTGGAAGATCAGAACTCATCTAGATTCTAGGATATGCCCTTTATTTGGATAGCATTATATGTGCTTTATATGTTTTTATTTTTTTCCCTCATCATCATTATCTGCAAGTTTTAAGTGAATTTTAGATTGACGTTATTTACTTGAAAGTCACTTTAGACAATGTGCATTTCTTTTCAGGTTGGAAAATTTGAGTTCTGAATCGCGTTTGGTTATCCCAAATGCTAATGTACTTCGAAGAACAGGGTTGTCATACAAGCAGACGCTTGAAAGGAAATGTTCTGACCTTGAAAAGGCTGAAGCTGAGGTATGTAGATAAGAAATTTTGCAGTAGTTGTAGGTGATGCATATTGTTGCATTTCAGCTCGATCTTATGGTCTTATAATCTAGTCCATGCTAGGGTATTATGTATTTACTTGTAAATGGAATTGAATATGACACATCTTCAGCTATCCAAAAAATAAAATGCTTGTCTGGAGATATATTGGTAACAGAACTTAACTGTATTAGTATATAGAGGACCATCCTCTTTCACTGCATAGAGGACCATGCAATGAGATGGTTTAACAATGCTATATTTTATGATTTTAAGTCTCTTGGTGACTATTTTACCATCACTGAGCTGTTAAGGTATTTTTCTTGGTCTCTAATTCTTAATGGTTGTGTCATGTTGGGATAGGAATATGCGCTACAGTAAAAAATCCAGACTGTCAAGAGTCGCTAATTTCACCAATGATTGGATTTATAGAGATGCAAACAAAACTAGGATGAAAAAGTTGGATCTGCTCATCATTGGCATCTCTTAATCATCTTTGAAAAATTAGAGAGAATTATATGCATGACTTGTTTAGGATCTACCTTCAAGCTTCATTGTACATTATTTGGAATAAAATATCTGGGCTACCTCTTGTGGTTGGTGATATGTCTGTTTACCATTTCTCCAATACCAGAAAGTATCTCCTTTTCTGATTAGCTGGACAAAATGGTGACATCCTGACAATAAATTTTAGAATTCTGGTACATTGGGAAATTAATTATTATATCAAATCTTATTGGAGATACATTTTCGCTGTTAGGAAAAATAAACAGAGGATGTTGCTAAGAATTATTAATTGCATCTGTAGTTTTTATATATATTTCAGGATTTTGCCTTTTATTTTATTTCTGTAGCAACTTTATTGGATTTTATTTTTGAATTTCAGGTTGACCTTTTGGGTGATGAAGTTGATGCTCTTCTAAGCATTCTTGAAAAAATATACATTGCTCTCGATCATTATTCACCAATATTGCAGCATTATCCAGGAGTAAGATTCTTTTCTCCTTCCACTGGTTGCATTCCTTTTATGTTTTGGTTAGTCCTTGGCATAGAAGATTTGTTGTGTGGAATCAATGAATTTTTTAACATTCATTATTGTTTCTTAACAATCATCTATATTGTGGAATCAACGAATTTTCTAACATCAATTATTGTTTCTTTACAATCATTTTTGGCAGCCTTCTTCATGTCTTTTTTTAGTATTGCTTAAAACTTTGTCAAGTTTTTTTGCTTTCCGACACCAATTAGTCTTTTCATACCTGATAGGCAGAAACAATCCATGTGTTTTGTAGACATTCCTTGTCATACTTTGGAATTATAAAGATTGCACCTTTCCACATGTTGTGCAACCTTGAATTACTGAAATTTGTTGTCTGTGATGACTTTTAAAAATGGAAAAAAAAGGTTGACATTGCTAAAAGGGCAATGAAATTGTTTTGGATGGAACACACTCATATTAAGAAGGCCAAATTTAAAAAATATGCTTTCTTAAAGGAGTTAATTATGATTATTGTGGTTATCAATCAACAATTCTATCGGTACCATTAGTTTGTATATACTAATCTTTTTATTTTATAGAAACATCAGTCTAACTATCCAGCTTTTCCCTTGTTGCAGATTATTGAAATCTTGAAGCTGGTAAAAAGAGAATTGAGTGGAGAATCTACTAGACCAGTTTGATTTGTTCTTTCATTAGGTACAGTTGACTAATTTGTGGTGTCATTTCCTAGTTTGTCATATTAATGCAACATGGCTGACATATTACTTTGGCTTTTGTGTATGTCTGGAAAGATTTTATTTTAGCTTCGCTTTATTTTTTGAAATAAATTATTACATTTTTTACTTGACTTGATAATATTAGTTAATTTCTTTGCTGTTTGTTTTTGCTTAACAGGTGCAAGGCTACAAATTAAGGTTTCTATTGCTGCATGTTTGGTTATTGCAGCATCTTCTGGCAGTCATTGCCGAGCATCCATTGCCTTTATTAAGAAAGCCAAACAATAGAAGAACATACCTGTATATTTGAGCTTTAAAAGATATTCCTCTATTTGAGATGTTCGCGAGGTTTTTTGGGTCACTAAAGAAGGATTTTTGAAGAAGATACATAGCTTATATATATATATATATATATATATATATATGAGAGTAGCCAAATAGTTACAGTTGTATGGGCATGGCAACTTGGAGGGTTTTGTGGCACAGAATGGTCAAATTTTTCTTTTTGTCCTTTGAGCAATAGGTAGTTCTCTAGTCTCCATAAATCAGAGAGGATTTTTTTTTTTCTTTTCTTTTCTTTTCTTATTTCACTCTCCCACTGCTTTATATAGGTTCATAGCGCCTGATGTATATGCGTTTCATAAAAAGATTAATAGAAAGTAGTTTTTAGTTTTACCAGGTATATTTAAAATCCTCTGACTATGCGAGGTAAGCATTTTGTTGTTTTGTGTTCTCACATACTTCAGAGTAAGAAGCGAAAGTTATTCATGTGGGTTTTGTTGGGGAGAAGCTTGGTGGATAACAAAAAGTGAAATATGTAGAGCCAAAACACAATCTTGGTTCCTGAATTATGTGTTAGATTTCATGCTTGCAATATTGATTATTTTAATTTAGTCCTTGGTGTGATTCTTATTTACCTTTCTATCAAGTAATAATAGAGACTATTTCTTTTGACATGATAGAGCAACATTCGTTCATTGGATCTACCATTGACATTGTTATGTAGCGATCACAAGAGGCCACGTCCATAGTTGTGAAAAATGTTGTATTCTCGACATTTTACCTTACCATCACTAGCAAATAGCAATTACTGATGTGGTAGAAATTTTTTATGTCTTTAGAATGCTCACATGTTGATTTTTTAAAATTAAAAGTTGAAGGACGACACTTATTTTGGACTTGTATACCGAACATGGTTGTGACGTTAGAAATCGTCATTTGTAAAGTAGTAATAAGGGGGATAATGGGTAACCTGTTCACATGTTTAAAATTTCAAGGACTTATTTCTGGGGATATAAGGTAGATATGGATAATTAAAAAAAAACAAAACTTGTTCATAAAGTATGGAATAATCAAAGATCTGGTGTAGGAATTCTGGTAGGTCCTCTGTCCATATACAATCCTCATTTGTCTGGTTTGCATAAAATAATAATTTCCTTGCCACTTTGTTGTTTGCTTTGCTTGTATGCTGAATTTTCCATCTTCCACATTGATGCTCCAAGCGAAAACAACTCAAGGGATTATAGGATTTTGGCTCTTTATGATGAGTCTTGACCAATAAATATAATCTAGTGCAGGAGTTCAGAATTTTGGTGCTCTAAAATAGAAGGAAAAAAGGTTATGGAGTATGGAACTGCTTGTCCTTTATATATGTGGTAGATAAGATAACCATACCTTCAGAATTTGGGCTTTGTAAACTACCTAGCATTATAGTCTCACTCTCAATTCCCAATGACTCAATATTAGAATGATGGATTAGATTGATGCTGGACTTTCTTCAAAATGGGATACTCTGCAATTGCAGTACTTCTTTTTGGATTAAATCAAATTATCCAATTTCTCCTGTGAGAGAGGTAACTAAACAGTCTAAACCCACAATTAAACACACACCAGGGAATATACCCAGTCGATGGCTTTTGGAAACTGGGACAACGATAAATGCAGAAGCAATAAAACAATGTCTCACAAGTTCTAAACTGCTAAATATTTGTTTATTCATTCGTTTATTTATTTTTTATCTTCTACTATTCTATGGTAAAAGCAAGTTTTCCATATAAAGGCAGCAAACTGTAGCTGTGTGGGTGGTGCACACTTGATGAATGTGTTTTGAGAAGGGCTAAATGCAGAACATGGTTTGGTACAATGCTGCTACTTAGAATTCATTACAAAGAATATACAAAGGTTTGACTGTATTGTCCATGCTCAAAGTGTAGTTTTATTGTGGGCATCAACTTTTCCTTCTGGTTATCAACACCATTGGTCAAGCTTACCAGAATTCAGAGTCTTGACACAACTTTAATATTTTAAGTTCACGCACACACGTTCTATTATATCAGAGTTAGACTTCATAGAAGTTCTTTTTTGGGGGATTAGAAACATGCCATTGTAATTTCACTTGGCAGAAGAGAATCACATTCAAATTCCAGTCCTTCCAAGACTGACCATGCATACCAAGACAAATATTTTGTCAAACTCCAAGACATTTTAAGATAATTTTCTGTATTGAACTAATAGAATATTAACAAATTTTGTCTTCTTCTTTCCCATTTTAATAAGATAGGATCGATACATTTGTTGATATGCTTTAAAATGACCCAAATTTAGAGTCTCCCATTTAAGTTAGCACTTAAAAAGAATCCAAGAAACTTCTACAAAATTTTCACTCAAATCATTTAAGTTGTTGACATTGAGCAAAATATGGAAACCAGAACTCAAATTCCTTATCAACTATCTACCATTATCAAAAACATATTTATTTAGCAAAAATTTACAAATCCAGAATCAATCCATTTTCCCAACTACAATTGGTGTTTAAATCTCTGCCCCAAACAACTAACAAGCAGTGTGTGCTACTACCAACAAAACTAAAGAAATCCCACAACATCACATCAGTAAACAGAACAGAAATTTATATCTAATCTATCATTCTTCAACCTTTGTACCTTCTTAACCTTTGCGTGGGAGCTTTGGACACTACAAGAGTAGGAAAATTGAGCCTCAAGCCTTTCACTTTTTCTCCTATGAAGATTCTGATTGATTCCACAGTTCAGCTATCATAGACTCTACAAAGATCTGAGCTTCAGTCATCTTCTCGTCCTTACAGTCTACTTTGGATGAAAACATTGCCTTCAATTTATTAATATCCTCCCCTATACCCTTCAGCTTCTCCTCAGATTGCTCGAGACAACATTTGAATTCTGTCAGCACCACATTCATTAAGTCCTCTGATTTGGGAAGAAGTGGATGACTCATAAAAGATTCCAAATTCAGAGCTAGCTCAATGAATTGGCGACCGAGTAGACCTAGAGCTTGGTCAAGGAATTCGTCAAATAGGTCATCAATATGGCTTTTTCTGTTCAAGCTTTCCTTCTGATTGCTTTCATCTAGTTTTGTTTGCTCCATACCAGCCCACTTTCCTTTTATTGGTTCATCAATTTTTGCCATATCCAGCAGATTGAGAATCTTCTTAATCACCATGGAATTCTCATCTTCAATACAGCAGCCTTTGAGTGAAGATTTGAAAATTCCAATCTTTTCTGCCCATTGTTCTTGCCCCAACATCATAAACATGAAATCAACGATCAAACGAGACAGCTCAATCCCAACTTTAACTGCTTGAACATTTAGTGCATTCATAACTCCAAGTTCTTTATCCGATTCATTACACTCTTTTATGTACTCCATCAAACTCTTCTTTCCGCTGTCTCGTTCTTTCTTGAGTCCTCCTCCAAATTTACTCCTCAGTTTTTGCTCTTCTAAATCTGAAGCCTCACCACCTTCTTCTTTCTTGAAAGTTACACCACTAGTACTTGCAGCAGCTATTGTTATGCCTAAAGCTTGTTCCAATCTTTTAACCTCTTGATTGAGTTTATCATCTTTATCTTGTGATGAATTGGACTCCATCATCTCTCCCAAGGCCTTCATCACCTTATCAAAGAACTGCTTCCTCGCTGCATCACTGCGTAGTCCTGCAGGGTTGAAACCTTCATCATCTCCAAGACGAATATCCCTGATAAGCTCTGTTAAATTGTGAAGCTCATTCTCGCTTTCCATGAATCTGACAAGATCTTCTAATCGAAAGTTAGACTTTGTTAGCCTGTCAACAACCTCTTCAAAGTCTTCTATATTCTTCTGCAGTGACTGAAGGTGCATGATCTTTTTGCTAGTCTGTGTATTCAATGTTTCCAAGTAATGAAACAACTTTTTAACTCTGGCAAAGTCAAGATCAACCGTGTCTTGATCTTGGTTAGCCATTGGTATCTATCTCTACAAAAGCTTTTAACTTGAGAGGGAGAAAGTGTTTGTTTGGGAGTGACAGCTTTTGAGAGAGAGAGAGCCAAGATAAAAGGATTTTATAGGGAATGTTTGTTTCAGTTATTTTCAGTTATGAGTGAGAGATTGCATCACCTGCAGGTGATATTTTATTTGGTGCACTTATGGTTTGCTGGAGAGAGACTTGTATGTATTTCAATCAGAATGTAAATGAACTTATGATATTTTTGGTGTAACTAAATATTTTTGGTGACTCTAGTAGAGGATAAATTCTAAAATATATAGATTTTATTTTATTTCTTCTTTTTTATTTATATAAAGTTAATAAGTTTTTTTTTTTTGGTTGCATTGATAATTTAATTTCATGCAGCAACTCAGTCTCCTGTAGAGTCACATGTGTCTAATAGAATTAACCATGTGCAAGATGTGAAAAATGTGCAAAATTGATCAAGTTACATATCAGATTAGGAGATTAGTTACGTTAAAGGTTTTTATTATGGTTTAGTTAGGTGAGTTATTTTTGTTCGTGTAGAATTTGTATGTAATTGTGTATCTCTCTACTCTGCTCTATAAATTGCAGTACCTGTTGTACCAATCACAGCAAGCCATTTCAGTATTTATGAAAAATGTTGTCCCTTGACTTATTACCTTATCATCACTAGCAAATAACAAATACTGATGTGATAGACATTTTTTATGTCTTTATAATGCTCACATGTTGATTTTCCAAAACTCAAATTTCAAGGATCACAATATTTTTGAAGGACTTGTTTACAAAATAAAGTTGTCACATTAGAAATTTTCATTTGTTAAGTTACCATACAGGGACCAAGGGATAACACATTGAGATTTAAAAAAAAATTTCAAGGATTCTTTTTTTAATTAAAAGGTAGATATTTATATTTATTTATTGAGTGTGGAATTCATCAGAGGCGAGGCGAGGCGAGGATCTGGTTTAGGACTTCTGGTCCTTCCTTTCTCCATATACAATCCTGATTTGTCTGCTTTGCATACAATATTTATTTCCTTGCCCCTTTGTTGTTTGCTTTGCACACAATATTAATTTCCTTGCCCATTTGTTGTTTGCTGTGCTTGCATGCAGGATTTTCCACCTTCTGCATTGTGCTTTGATCTTTTTGCATCCTCTGCCAGCTATCCCATTTTTATTTTCGAGTAAAACTTCAATTGGCTGATCTCTGTGTATTTAAGGTAGTAGTTTATGGCCTACTGCATCAGTTTACCTGGATGTGGCTTTATGGACATTGCTTATCCTTTATACATGTGTGGTAGATAACCATGTCTAAACTCCAAATTTTTGGCTTTGTAAACTACCTAGCATTGTAGTCTCACCCTCAATTCCCAATGTCAATATTAGAACAATGTACTAGATTGATGCTGGATTTCAACATCATAGGCACTCTTCAATTGCAATACTTCATTTTGGATTAAATCAAATTATCTAAGATCTCTCTCATTTCTCTGTGAGAAGGTTAGCTATACCCACATTTAAATACACACCGTGGAATGCTGAGTTGATGACTTTGACAAACTGGGACAAGGATAACTGCATTGGGAATAAAACAATGCCTCACAACTCTAAGTTCTAAGCTGCCAACTCTTTGTTGTTATTTTCTATTATTTTTTAGTAAAAGCAAGTTATCCTTCCATAAAAAGAACCTCAAGGAATCTAGAGACAAGTAATGGAAGACATCGTTCAAAGTGAAACTCACTACCATTATGCATGATGAAGTAATGGCTTATAAAGGCAACAACCTGCAGCTGTGTGGACAGTGTACATTTGAGAAATTTGTTATGAGAAAGGCTAAATGCAGAACATGGTTTGGTACAATACTGCTCCTTAGAATTCATTAAAAAGAAGATACAGAGGTTTTACTGTATTGTCCACGTGAAATGCTGCTTTCAAAGTGTAGTTTGACTGCGGGCATGTACTTTTCCTACTGGTTTTCAACACCATTCGTCAAGCTTACAAGAGTCTGACGCAATTTTGATATATTGGGCCATGCACACAGGTTCCATTATACCAGAGTTAGGCTTCATAAAAGTTCCACTTAGCAGAAGAGAAGCCAATTTAAATTCCAGTCCTTCCCAGGCTGACCAAGCCTACCAAATATTATGTCAAACTCATTTTACAACAATTTTTGGAATTGAACTAATAGAATATTAACCAAATTCTGTCTTTTTATTTCACATTTTAAAAAATGAGATACGTTTGATAATTTTGTTGATATGCTTTAAAATAACCCAAATTTACAACCTTTCTTCCAATTTAAGCTCAGCACTTAAAAGGAATCCAAGAAAAACACATGCCATGCGAACATCATATTCCTCCGCCACTTTTTAAGATGGTCGTCAGTGTATGGAGGCACCATCACAAGTACATAGATTAAGCAACCCAATAATTTTTCAGTTAATAAAAAGAAATAAACC
Source organism: Castanopsis chinensis (assembly GCA_032878915.1). NCBI lineage: Eukaryota > Viridiplantae > Streptophyta > Magnoliopsida > Fagales > Fagaceae > Castanopsis > Castanopsis chinensis. The sequence goes on along the minus strand of JAVQMG010000131.1, from coordinate 4,377,081 downwards.
ATTGAAGCCATGTTGGACTTGTCTTGAATATTTTATACTAGTTCCATCTTCTGTATCTTATTAAATTGGAAAAGAAATGTTGGAAAAATGATTCATGATTAACCTTGATAAGAAAATAATTATGATTGATAAATAAGTTTCTCAATATCTTTCTGCAAAGCATACATACAAAAGATTCACAGACAATAACAATATTCTTCAAAAAATTGTTTATTTGGCAAGAGCTTACACATTCAATCTACTTTCCCCAACTACAATTGGTGTTTAAATCTCTGCGCCAAACAACTAACAAGCGGCGTGTACTACTACCAACAAAACTAAAGAAATCCCACAACATTGATCAAATCTGTAAACAAAACAGAAATTTATATCTAATCTATCATTATTCAACCTTTGCACCTCCTTAACCTTTGTGCGGTAGCTTTGGATACTACAAGATCCTTTAAATTGAGCTTCAAACCTTTTACTCCTTGTATGAAGATTCTGATTGATTCCACAATTCAGCTATCATAGACTTTACAACGATCCAAGTCTCAGTCATCTTCTCGTCCTTACGCTCTTGTTTAGATGAAACCATTGCCTTCAGTTTATTAATATCCTCCCGTATACGCTTCAGCTTCTGAGTTTATTAATATCCTCTCATATTTCTTGAGATCACATATGAAGTCGGACAGTGCCACATTCATTAAGTTCTGTGATTTGGGAGGAAGTGGATGACTCATAATGAATTGAGGTTGGAGTAGATCTAGAGCTTTCTCAAGGTATTGATTAAATAGCTCATCAATTGGGCTTCTTCTGTTCAAGCTTTCCTTCTGAGTGCTTTCATCTAGTTCTTTTTGCTCCATACCAGCCCACTTTCCTTTCATTGGTTCATCAATTTTGGCCTTCTCCAGTGGAGTGATAATCTTGTTAATCACCATGGAGTTCTCATTTTTAATACTGACACCTTTGAGTTCGGACTTGAAACTTTCAATCTTTTCTGCCCATTGTTCTTTCCCTGACATCAGAAACATGAAATCAACGATCAAACGAGACAGCATAATCCCAACTTCATTTGCTTGAACTTTTTTCACATTCAGAACCCCAAATTCTTTATCAGATTCTTTAGACTCTTTTATGCACTCCATTGAACCCTTCTTTCCAGTTCCACCAACTCGTTCTTCCTTGAATCCTTCTTCACTTTTACTCCTCAGTATTTGCTCTCTTTGATCTGAAGCCTCGCCACCTTCTTCTTTCTTGAATGTCACACCACTACTTGCTGCAGCTATCATTATGCCGGAATCTTGTTCCAATCTTTTAGCCTCCTGTTAGAGTTTACCACCTTGATCATCCATTAAGTCAGACCCCCATCATCTCTCTGAAGGCCTTTATCACCTTACCCAAGTACTGCCTCCTTGCTGCATCACTGAAACTCTTCAATAAATTTGGAACCTCATTCGCATCTGGCAGTTTCTCCTTCTGGGAAAAAAAAAAAAGGCTTTGTTATCAAGTCAATGAACCACTTTGTCAAGAGTTGTGTACTCTCCTGCTGTGACTCAAGATACATGATATTTTTGCCAGTCTCTGCATGTTATGCATAAATGCAACGATACATCTTGTCATCTTGGCAATGGCAGAGTGAAGATCAACCATGTCTTGATCTTGGTTAGCCATTGATATCTCTAAAAAAAGCTTTTGAGTTTCTTGTGAGTTTTTGAGAGAGCCTGAGCTCCAAAATAAGGATTATATATATATATATATATATATATATATATATATAGGGAATGGTTGTTTCAGTTATTTTCAGTTATGAGTGAAAATGGCATCACCCGCGGGTGATATATTATTCGGTGCACTTTGGGTTTTGCTGAAAAAAAGAGACTAGTGAGTGGAGGGTCTTGTATGTATATCATTCAGCATGGACCGTGTAAAGCACTTGTGAAACAGAACATCAAGAGTGCAAGTCTCCTGTTAGTAAATAGTAATAGCCCTGTGAAGTCCCATGTGATTAATAGAATTAACCATGTGCAAAATAGAATTAGTCATATGAAAAATATAATTAGTACACATGGGTCAGTTACATATCAAATCAGGAGATTAGTTACATCTTGGACTCAATTTTGGTCCATCCAAATGCATTTTGCTCGTTTCTATCCGGTTGGCTAAATTCGATTCAATGTGGTGATTTTGGCTACAGTATGTAACAAAACATTAATTTTGTTTTCTACTAGATAGTGTGTGGGTGTTTTGTATGAGCTGCCAACATTACCTTGTTGAAAGGCCAAAATAGTAATTTTACTTTATTTTTTCCTCTCTCCGTTGGGGGACAAGGTGATATTTTGTGTAGCAATTACATACTATTCCCTCTCACATAAAAGAGGGACGTTATATACAACCGTTATATAAAATAATAATCGATTGGGACAAGTAAGAGGAAGGCAAAGAAAATTGTAATCTCTTTTGGCAGCCTTTAAATGCTAACGATCACTCCCCCCTTCCCTTTTGACTTCAAAACCCTGACATGGCCAGGGTGTTCAAATAATATATTATATCAATAATCAATTCAAAGAGATCTGGCAATCAAACTACTTATGACGATACGTTGTACTTGAAAATGAACAATTTTTTTTTTCCTGCACAATGCAGCTCAACTAAACTTTCAACCCAACTAATTGAAGTTGGCTGTATAGAACTATAGATCCACTTACATCAGTTTAAAGCCTTGTTGAGAAATTGAGATTCATATTCATAAGACCATACGATTTTCAAAACCAATTCTATTTGTGAGGAGTCACGTTAATCCAATGAATGAACTAAACAGGACAAGTCACAAGTGGTCTTAATGGTCTATATTGCATTATTAACTTCCATCGCAGGAAACTGGTTGAGTATATATTTTTTTAGTATGTGGTGAGTAAATTGAATGTTATGATAAGGTACTCGGAGATTGCACAAATACAAGCCTATGCCCCCACAAATACATATTGTCACCTTTATGCACAAGGTTCTTAAAACAGTCAGTAATTGTTAGTTTTGACCTTTGTAAACCAAGTAGTTTAACCTAATCAATTAATCAAGTTGTTACTTAGGTTTATTATTCTGATTTAGGTTAAACACAAACAATTATATCACTAAGTGTGGAAAAGTACCGAAGATAGCGATATAATAACCAACAAAAACCAATGAAACCAACAGTTTCAAGGTAAAAAATTTGGGGAGAATTTAAGCTAAACTACCCTTAAGGCAACAAATTCACTATGATATTTTGAAAGTTTTACAATAGATTTCTCCCTAAATCTAAAACTACCTCTTTTAGTACTTATTCATATGACTATATGCAGCTCTAAATCCACGAACTCTTCTATCTGAATTTGTTGAACACAAACACCATCGTTTGTGACTCTGAGATTCCACTTGAAGTTTTAGATCATTAGTAGTAGTTGATTTGTATGCAGTAACTTATTTTACCAGTTCTTGTATATTGATCTTCTTTTCGGTAGATGCTTGTTGAGTTAGAAGGCTACAGAAACCTCACAAATCTCACAGGAGTAACTCACAAGACTTTCAAGAACTTTTGAAACGTATTTAGGGTTTTCTTTTTATACTAGGTAGTGTTGGACACAAATTCTAAACGTTTTTGCAGGCTTTGGGCCTGAATAAAATTCTACAAAATACGATTTTCAATTGGTCGAGCCTTTCTTTCAATCGGTCTAGCTTTGCAAATTTTAAATTCTTCTTTTTGTAGCTTGACTGTCCTTGAATCTTGACTTGAACCATCATGAGCAATGTATAATACTTAAACTAGACATATTTTTGCTCTTAGTTTGCCAACTTACATCTATATATATCTAAAAGCTGAAGCATAACATTTATTGTTGCTATGCTCCGGTTAAGCCACATCATTAACCACGTCACCTTTTTTTTTCCTTCATTTTTTAAACAATATTAATATATAAATAAATAGTGCAACTTTACACATTCTATAACTCATTAAATCCAACTCACTATGAACAACCTTACACATTCTTTAACTCATTAAATCAAACTCACCATTAATTTTGCCTTCTTTCAATTCTCAATTCTCACCTTTCATTTTATCCTTCAAAACCGTTTCGCTCTTTTGAAGTTCAAACCCTTCAATTGTCACTCCTATGATTAAGTATGTTATTTTTTACATTATAAATTTCCAATTGCTCTCTTTACCTCCACCTTCACAAAAGTTGCCAAAGTGGCATCAGATTTGGAAAGTCCCTTTAAGGTGTGTTCTTTCCCTTCTTATTTTTTCTTTTCCCTTAACTTCGGGTTTTCCATTGGATTTCTAAAGTTTGTAGATAATATGCTTTTTTGTGGGTTGCTAACAATGTGATCACTTTGGGGCTATGAGTGGCTAGGATTGGTTTGTCGATTATTAGAAGGGCTTTCAAGAATTAGAAACCTCTACAACAACTTCTTATTTTATATTCATGTTGTAAAATTTTTATTTTATATATATATTTTTTACCCATTCAATTTGTTTATCTTTGACATTTTAGTTTTCTTACATTTGAAATTTGTTTAACTCTATGTAAAAATTTAAAAAAAAAAATACCAAAGTTTAATGTATTTACCTCTGTTAGTTTTGAAACAATAATAGAGTATACATTGTAATTACACTTCAATTACTTCTTTCATATTTTTTTAACTCAATGGTTCTTTTTTGTTGTGGTACCTTTCTCAATTTCTATTTGGCTTCAACAAATATTATGTTTAGCACACTCTTTCTTATTATGTGCAACACATAATAATTTGATCTTGCAATCCAATAGAAAATAAAAAATTTACCTCAAATGTTTGGTCACAAGGAAATAGAAAATCTCAAAACATGATTGGGGGTTTAATTTTTATCTGATTTTGATAATGCTAAATGTGGAATTTGGTTCTTGCAGGGTTTAGGATCACTGACCTAGATACATGAGAGTTTGACAATGAGAGTTTTTTAAGCGGTCAGAAACATTTCTAAGGAACTTTAAGGGAAGAAAAAAAGTTTTTTTTTTTTTTTCAATTCTTCCATTATTATATATAGTATAGATATGTATAGACATTATTTTTTGTTTTTTTATTCTTAATTGATTTTATGATTTAGTTATTAAAAAAACCCAAAATAATAGAACGGAAATGGATAATACTTTTAAAAATAGTTCAATTTTTAAGGAGAACAAATTATTTTTAATAAGTTTTAGAGAATAAATTATACATTATACTATATTACAAAATAATTATATATTCCCGCGCATCGCATGGGTTTGCGACTAGTAAAATTAAAACATAAATATTTATTCCTAAATATTTAGAAACTAACAGAAATCTTCAACTAATAGTCTCATTTCCTTTCCAAAACTTTTCCATTTCCTTAACTGCTACCCTACCCCTCCCTAGGCAAAATCAGATTGGAGATACCTGCCACCATTAATTTCTAAGAGCATTCTTATCAAAGGTTTCAAATGCTAAAAATCTTATTTTTTTAGGATTTTTAACCCAAAAACTCCCTCTATCAAACTTCTTAAATTGTATAATTTTTACAATTGATGAATAGTGCAATCTCATTTTTGAGACTCCACTATTCACCAATTGTAAAATTGATATTATTTTTTTATTCCATGGGGCCCATTTTCTTTTAAAAAAGAAAGAGAGAGGATGAATAAAAAAGAATAAAAAATGATAAAGAAAGAATATTTAAATGAAGTGTTAAAAAAATTAGAAGTTTTGATGTAAGGTAGATTATAAAGTGATATGTTATATGTTATAAAATTGAGTTTTGAGATGGTAAATGTTAAATTTTTTAAAATGTTTGATGAGAATGCTCTAAGTGCAAGCACCAGCTCCCTAAATACTCTCCTCATTCTCCGTAATGATATCAAAGTGTCTACTTTTGGCAATCAGTTGTCAGTGTTTGTGGCTTCTCCACACGAGTACTTTAAACAGCACTAGAATACAATTACTAATTTTATTAGGGTTTATATTTCTAATACTTTTTATTTGTATTTTTTTAGACCAAAGCTAAAGAATTTGACCCAAATAAAATAAAATTTCATATTTTTCAACCCAAAAATTAAGAAGGAAAAGAAAAATTGAGTCTAAAAATGAAAAGGACAATTTACAAAAAGAATTAATTTAAGTCCCAATTATCCAAAATGGACTGAATGGACCAAAGTGGATCAAATAGAATGAAGTGGACAGCATAAGATTGAATGGATTGAAGTGGAACGAATAAGACCAAATTGGACCGAAGTGGAGCGAAGTAGGCCTAGTTGGAATGAATAGACCGAAGTCGATGACTAAGGCTGAAACTGGCTGAACAAGACCAAAGTGGATCAAATAAGACCGAATGGGCAGAAGTGGACTGAATGACCAAAGTGAGAGGAAAAGACTAAAATGGGCCGAAATGCTACGTTGATTTGACTCAGGAGTGTAGCAACCAATAATTTTATGCTTAATCTTTTGGATATTATATAGTTTTGTAAGGCTTATATGTAGAAAAATTTGTACTAACTACAGTATCACTAAAAATAATTAGGAATTTTCTTATCATGCTGCTGGTGTATAACTAATCAATTATGTCACTTTGTAATTTTTTTAGTTAGTAAATGATATCATTTAAATGTTCTTTTATTGTTGAAAAAACTAAATAAAAACATTCATAAGATGCATTATTTAAAAGACCTTATTATTTGATTAATATTAATTAATGTATTTAATTATTTACTAATACATTTTACAACCAAAGTGGATTGAAATGAATTGAAATGTTATGCTAATATGGCTCAACAGAACCAAAGCAACTACAAATGCTACGCTTCAATTTTTAGATATCATATAAATATGAAACACTTTACCCTGAACAAAGAACAAGAGAAGGATATCAAAGCATACAAGGAGGTACAAATCAGATTGCTTAGTTCATTTTGGAACACAGCTTGTCACCATGTTATTCACAAAAGAATTGGTAATATCCTATTGATAATAGACTGCTGATGACCTGCCATTGGCTTATATATATCTAAGAGGATATTATTCCCAATAAAGGAGAAATTGTTTGAATCTACAGCTACTTCAGCTCAAAATGATTAAACACAAGCCACTTGAACACCATATTTCTCCATCACTTTTTAGGATGGTCATCAGTATAGAGAAGCACCATGACATGGATATGGATTAAGCAACCTAATATTTTTCACATAATCTATATATTACTAAAAGCTGAAGCGTAGCATTTATTGTTGCTACGCTCCAGTTGAGCCATGTCATCATCCATGTCATTTTTTTATTTATTTTTATTTTTTATTTTTTGTCAATTTATTACCTTTTTTAAAAGAATGCAAAATATATGATGACTTTACATATTCTCATGACTTTACACATTCTAAATAGTCTTAATTCTTTTGCTTAGCTACATATTCTCATGATTTTACAATATATCATGACTTTACATATTCTCATGACTTTTTTGCATTAAATTATGCTCTCCTCCTATTACTCAAACCTTCTTTTTTAAAAATTAAAATAAAAAATCCCCAAATATCCATTGAATGTTTTCCTATTTTTCAACTTCCTCATTTTTTTTTTTTTTATTTTTTTTTTTTTTTTTTTTTGTGGATAGAATATGTAGAATCCTTAATGATTGTGTGCAACCCACTCATCTTCCCCATTTACTCCATTAAACCCAACCGGCTAACTATTCCAATTCTCAATTAACCATCCTCTTTGGTCTCTCTCTCCATCAAACAAAGGGATAACATCACCCCACTTTCCCACCACCTTATTAAATCCATTTTAACCTCAATTCAGAACTACTTCAATTCTTTGATCTCAACTCCTATTCTCTCTTTATTGATTTATTTTCTTTATATATTGCAGTTACCCCCTCTCCACTTCTGCAAAAGCTACCGAAACACCATCCGACTTGGTAATGCTACGGTCTTTTTTGCTCTTCTTCAATCAACCAGGTAACCAATTTGTCTCTCCTAATTTTTGTCTCATGCTCTCAGTTCCTCCTTTCTCCATCTAATTTAATCTATTGAGAAAACTAGAGAACTAGACAGTGCAAAAGCAAAAGAGACATTGAAAAAGAGATCAATCTTAAGACCTAATTTTTTGTCAATTATTTTTCTCCTTTTTGTCAATAAAAACGTTTTAATTGTCACCCATTCATTTTTTTTATCCCATGTGGAATGTCGATAATTTTTTTTTTTGGTTATTGTTGCATGACATATACTTGATGAAATTTCTCTTAGACGTGTGGTAGTTGGTAGTCAATGGGGAGAATACTTTTGAACACTACTTCTAAACTTGGGCAGCCTATTCTCTTTTGAGCTTCAAATGTTTTGGCATGTAATGGTTGGGAGAAGTTTCTTAATTTTATGCCCATCAATTCCATCTACATATTGCATGAATTACAGCTTCTTATGGTGAGGGTTTTGATTTTAACATTTCTGTTTCTATTGCTTTTGTTTCTATTGGTCACATTTGCATATGCACTCTCTTTTTGTAGGGTTTGGCTTATCTTTAGTAAATTTTTAACTTGAGGTCTTCTTTTGTTTTAAATTCATAATAGCAAGTAATTGCAAGAATAAGATTGAAGGGGAAAAAACTTGCTTTGTTAGTAGTAGAAATAAGATGTTCGATGTGGGTATGTGGGTTTGCAACTTTCAATAGTTGTAAAACTATATTTTAGACTTTTTGTATAATTTTATAGACATGACTTGAAAAGCTACAAAACTATAAAAGTTTCTAATTATAAAAATAAAAATAAAAAATTGACCAAACTATAAAAGTAACTTTTTTTTGCTAATGAATTGCAAGATTTTATTGAAGGAAAAAAAAAAAAAAAAAACGTAACAAGGGGACAATTGCCAACATCAAAAGAACCAAAAAAATCTAATTTGAAGTAACCAATGTTCCTTTAAAACTAATTTATAATTTTTTTGTTATTGGAAACAATCAAGCTCAATCAGTTATTGAAGCTTACGAATTTTTGTTAGCACTCATTATTATTATTCCAATTATCCTTATATCTAGCTCCTTAGATTAATTTTTCGGGGTTCAAGACTTCAAGTGATAGCCTACCAGTAATGACATCCTTTGTGGTATCCCATTATTTACTTAAATATTCCATATATGCAATGCTTATTTCATTTAACATTTTTGAATTAATATTTTGTTTTTCATTTTTCCATTTTAGTCTCTTTGCAATTTTTTTTTTTTAATACAAGATAGAATTCCTACTCTAACTTAATCTAAGTGTATATGTGTGTGAAGCTTCTTCCTGAAGACTTGAACCTCAGCCCTTGCCCCCCACACCCTACTACCATTTATACCGGTGGAGTGACCACCGCACCTAGGGTGCGTAGTGGTGTCTCTTTGCAAGTTTTGAAATTGCATGACTTCTATTACAACATTTAGCACTAGATAAAGCACTGCACAACATAATCTTCTCAATAGTGTTGGTTTCTATAATTAAGTCATTGGTATTTGTAATGCAAGCCTAAGTGGAGAATAAACTTTGAGATTCCATAACTATATACAACACATGGAACAAGAGGTTGAATTTATCTGTACAAAGTTTTGAACAATAATGTATCGAATAGTTTTGCATAACTACTCTACAATCGTTGTAGTTTGTATATGCCAATGTCATTTTCATTCTGAAAAGTGAGAAACCAGGAAAATTAAAGAGAAAACTCACATGGTTGACAGTGATTAACTATTCCTTGATTAATTCCTCTTGGTTGAACTTGTACACTCTCTAGAAAAAAAAAATAAAAAATCTTGCTCTCAATGTTGAGGGCAGTAAACTAGAATTCTCTATCATATGTTACCTTTTAAAGATATTACCAGTTGTATAGATGGTACTTTTAATTTATGAGACAAGATCAACAAAACAGTGGTTTCATATGATTATATTTAGATGACTTTACAATGCCATGATGGATGGGTTGGTCTTATTTTACCATATAATGCAAGTAATCATGTAATTTATGAATTTAAAGGGCAATATATTTTGGGATTTTTTCATATGTTGTCATTTAAAACACAATTTCAAATAACACATACTGACTTTCTAAAAATATACATTTTATATTATATTAATTCAATAATATTCCAATAAAAAGTAATTATATCAAAATTTTCCACGCATTGCGCGGGTCTGCGACTAGTAGAATATAATAAACCATTGCAACCATGTCAGTATGTCTTCACATTTTATACTAGCAACTCTGTTTTCATCTTCTGTATCATATGGAATTGGAAAAGAAATGCCTGAATAGTGATTTAGAATTAATTTTGATAAGTTGATTATTATTATTAACTAAGGGTTTCTCAATATCTTTATACAAAGCATACATACAAGAGATTCACTGACAATAACAATATTTTTTGAATATCTTCTTGTATTTTGAAATGCAGAGTAGAACACTCGTAGGAGACCCCTGGTTTGCTAATGTGGTGCCTTTCTGATTCTTTCAACAAGAAATTCCAGGCCAGTAAACTGCCCCGACAACAAGCTCTAGCTGAAGGTTCAAATTTTTTTGGGTAAAGAAAATAGAAGAAAAAGAAACGGTATGTGGTAATTGTTTGGCTGTAAACTTCCACAATGACCACAAGATAATGACACTAGTATTTTACCTTCTCGTTTGTGAAAACTAATCCAGGTAGGTTTGTTCTGTCTTGACAGCTTTTTTTAGAGACAAGTATAGCAAGACATAGTTTGAAACTGAAATTTATAACATGGGTTTTTTTACAACACACCTCCTTCGAATTCATTAGAAAGAAGATGCCAAGGTCTTACTGTATTGTCCATGTAAAATGCTGCTTTTAAATGCTGAGTTTTGCTACGGGCACAAACTTCTCCTTCTGGTTATCAACACCATTGGTCAAGCTAACAAGAATTCATAGTCTGACACAACATTGATATTTTGAGGTCATGCACACAGGTTCCATTATATCAGAGTTAGGCTTCAAAGAATTTCTTTTGGGGGGATTAGTAACATGCCATATAGTGAGATCCAATTAGCAGAAGAGAGGCAAATTCAACTTCCAGTCCTTCCAAGACTGATCATGCATATTTATTCTGTTAAACTCCCAAGAGATTTTACAATAATTTTCTGAATTGAACGATTAAAAATTAACCATACTCTCAGTTCTTCTTTCACAATTTTTGAAAATGAGATAGGTTTGACACTTTTGTTGATATTATTTGAAATAACCCAAATTTACACACAATCTTCCATTTAAGTTCAACGCTTATAAAGAATCCAAGAACCCTTTACAAAAGTTCACTCAATCTTTCGACTAAGTTGTGGACATTGAGAAAAAGACAAGGTAACAAGGGAGGAAGCAAATCAGAACTCAAATTCATCAACTATCTACCATTATCAAAAAGTTGTTTATTTGGCAAAAGTTTACAAATTTAATCCATTTTCCCAACTACAATTGATCTTTAAATCACTGCACCAAACAACTGGCTAGCAGTGTTTACTACTACCAACAAAACTAAAGAAATCTCACAACATCAAATCACTAAAAAAAGAACAGAAATTTATATCTAATATATCATTATTTAACCTTTGAACCATCTTAACCCTTGCTGGGAGCTTTGGAAAGACTACAAGAGCAAAGAAATTGAGCCTCAAACCATTCACTCCATCTTGTATGAAAATCCTCATTTATTCCAATATCGAACTATCATAGACTCCATAAAATGCAAATCGTCAATCGTCTTCTCGTCCTTACAATCTAATTTGGATGAAAGTATTTCCTTCAATATATCAATATTCTCCCCTACATCCTTCAGCATCTCCTTAGATTGCTTGAGACCACATTTGTAGGCAGCCAGTTCCACCTTCATAAAGTCCTGTGATTCCGGATGAAGTCGATGACTCATAATAAATTCCAAATGCAGAGCTATCACAATGAATTGATCACAGAGTAGATCTAGAACTTGCTCGAGGAATTTATCTAATATGTCATCAATTGGGCTTCTTATTTTCAAGAGTTTCTTCAGATTTCTATCCTCAATTTTTTCCATTTTCGGTAACTTGATAATCTTTTTAATACTAAGACCATTGAGTTTAGACATGAATCGTCCAATCTTTTCTACCCATTGTTCTTTCCCCGACATCATTAACATGTAATCATCGATCAAACGAGACAGCTCAATCCTAAGTTCAGCTACTTGAACCTTCATAGCATTCAAAACCTTGAATAATTTATCAGATTCCTTACACTCTTTTACACAATCCATCAAACTCTTCTTTCCACTCTCTCGTGCTTTCTTGAATCCTTCCTCACATTTACGCCTCAGTATTTGCAAATTTAGCTCTGAAACCTCAACACCTTCTTCATTCTTGACTCTTACACCACTACTTGCATCAACCATTGTTATACTTTCGCGTAAATCTTGTTCCAATCTTTTAACTGATGAATCTGACCCCATCTTCTCTTCAATTTCCTTTATCAAAAATAATCCAAAGATGTGTCTCGACACTGCATCTCTGCTATCTCCTGCAGAGTTGCTACCTCCGCCGTCCCCAAGAAGAGTATCATTGAGACGCTTCCATAGAATTCGAAACTCATTGTAGCTCCCCTGATCCTCCTTGACTCTCACAGGAGCTTTTTCTTGAAAGCCAGGCCTTGTTTGAGAATCGATGAACCTGTTTCTCGAGTCTTGTATGTTCATCTGCAGTGCCAGCATATGCGTGCTCATTAGGCGACTCGGTTCATGCAAGGCTTGCATGTAATGAAACAACTCGTTAACTCTGGAAAAGTCAAGATCAAACTTGTCTTGATCTTGTTTACATTTAGCCATTGATATATCCATCTCTACAAGAGCTTTTGAGAGGGAGAAGGGTGTTTGTATGTTTGGGAAATAAAGGACAGAGTGAATAATTAGTGCAGAAATCTTGAAGAGTTTTTGAGAGAGAGCATCGAGATAAAGGGTTTTATAGGGAGTGGTTGTTTCAGTTATTTTCAGTTATGAGTGAGAGATAGCATCAACTGCGGGTGATATATTATTTGGTGCACTTTGGTTTTGCTGAGATAAGAGACTAATGGGTGGAGCAGAGTCTTGTATGTATTTCAAATCAGAATGTAAATGAACTTATGAAGGCACATGTTGGCTGTAGCTAAATATTTAAACACACCCAGTGGAGTACTGAATTGATGACTTCTGAGTTGGGAATAAGTCAATGTCTTACAAGTTCTAAGCTGCTAACTATTTGTTGTAATTTTCTATTATTTTATAGTAAATGCAAGTTACCCTTCCGTAAAGGGAACCTCCAGGAATCTAGAGACAAGTAAAGTAAGACTAATTTCAAACTGAAACTCACCTCCATGAACATCATATTCCTCCACTTTTTAAGATGGTTGACACTTGTCAATGTATGGTGGCAGCATCACAAGTAAATAGTTTTTAACTTAATAAAAAGAAATAAACCATTGAAACCATGTTGGCCGTGTCTCGAATATTTTATATCTAATCTATCATTGCTCTGTCATACTCCAAGACATTTTAAGATAATATTCTGAACTAAACTAATGGAATATTAACCTAATTCTTTCTTCTTCTTTCACATTATTGAAAATGAGATAGGTTTGATACTTTTGTTGAAATTCTTTAAAATGACCCAAATTTACATGCAATCTTCCCATTGAAGTTCAGAATTAAAAAAAGAATCCAAGAACCATTTACAAAAGTTCACTCAATCTTTTGACTAAGTTGGGGAATTGAGCAAAATACAGGGTAATAAGTGAGGGAGCAAACCAGAACTCAAATTCCTCATTAACTATCTACCATTATCAAAAACATGTTTATTTGGAAAAAGCTTACACATTCAATCCATTTTCCCAACTGCAATTGGTGTTTAAATCTCTGTGCCAAACAACTAACAAGCAGTGTGTATGACCACCAACAAAACTAAAGAAAACCCACAACACCAAATCTGTAAACAGAACAGAAATTTATATCTAATCTATCATTATTCAAACTTTGCACCTTCTTAACCTTTGCGTGGCATCTTCGGACTCTACAAGATCCTTCTAATTGAGCTTCAAACCTTTCACTCCTTGTATGAATATTCTGACTGATTCCACAGTTCAGCCATCATAGACTCTACAAAGATCCAAGTCTCAGTCATCTTCTCGTCCTTACGCTTTTGTTTGAATGAAACCATTACCTTTAATTTCTTAATATCCTCTCTAATACCCTTCAGCTTCTCCTCATATTTCTTGAGATCACATATGAATTTGGACAGCGCCACATTCATTAAATTCTGTGATTCGGGAAGAAATGGATTACTCATAATAGATTCCAAACGCAGAGATATCTCAATAATTTGAGGTTGGAGTAGATCTAGAGCTTTCTCAAGGTATTTATCAAATAGCTCATCAATTGGGCTTCTTCTGTTCAAGCTTTCCTTTTGAGTGCTTTCATCTAGCTCTGTTTGCTCCATACCATCCCACTTTCCTTTCATTGGTTCATCAATTTTGGCCTTTTCCAGTAGAGTGATAATCTTGTTAATCACCATGCAGTTCTCATTTTTATAATTGATACCTTTGAGTTCAGACTTGAAACTTTCAATCTTTTCTGCCCATTGTTCTTCTCCTGACATCAGAAACATGAAATCAACGATCAAACGAGACAGCATAATCCCAACTTCATTTGCTTGAACCTTTATCACATTCAGAACCCCAAATTCTTTATCAGATTCTTTAGACTCTTTTATGCACTCCATCGAACTCATCTTTCCGGTTCCACCAACTCGTTCTTTCTTGAATCCTTCTTCACTTTTACTCCTCAGTATTTGCTCTCTTTGCTCTGAAGCCTCACAACCTTCTTCTTTCTTGAATGTTGCACCACCACTTGCTGCAGCTATCATTATGCTGGGATCTTGTTCCAATCTTTTAGCCTCCTGTTTGAGTTTATCACCTCGTTCATATGATAAGTCAGACCCCATCATCTCTCCGTAGGCCTTTATCACCTTACCTAAGTACTGCCTCCTCGCTGCATCTCTGATACTCTTCAACAAATTTGGAACCTCAGTCACAGTCTCCCTGAATCTGGCAGTATCTTCTGCTGGGAAAAAAGGCTTTGTTATCAAGTCAGTGAACCACGTTGTCAAGGGTTGTGTAATACTCTGCAGTGACTCAAGATGCATGATACTTTTGCGAGTCTGTGCATGCAATATATACATCCAATGGTACAACTTGGCAACCCTGGCAGAGTGAAGATCAACCATGTCTTGATTTTGGTTTGCCATTGATATCTCTACAGAAAGGTTTCGAGAGAGAGAGAGAGAGAGAGAGAGAGTGTTTCTTGTGAGTTTTTGAGAGAGCCTGAGCTCCAAAATAAGGATTTTTATATATAGGGAATGGTTGTTTCAGTTACCTCAAGTCACTTGTGAAACAGAACATCTGGAGTGCAAGTCTCCTGTTAGTAAATAGTAATAGCCCTGTAAAGTCCCATGTGACTAATAGAATTAACCAAGTGCAAAATATAATTAGCAGACGTGGGTCAGTTACATATCAGATTAGGAGATTAGTTACATTTTGGACTCAATTTTAGTCCATTTTTCCCGTTTCGATCCGGTCGGCTAAAGTCGATTCAATGTGGTGATTTTGGATACAGTACTTAACAAAACATTAATTTTGTTTTCAACTAGATAGTGTGTGGGTGTTTTGTATGAGCTGCCAACATTACCTTGTTGAAAAACCAAAATAGTATTTTGACTTTTTTCTCTCTCCATTGGGGGAAGAGGTGATATCTTGTATAGTGACTCTTATGTTATTCCCTCTTACATAGAGAGGGATGTTATTTATAACCGTTACATAAAATAATAAATCGATTAGGACAAGCAAGAGGAAGGCAAGGAAAATGGTATTGTCTTACGAAGCACTCTAGTTGGCAAATATCAAATTGTAATTTTTTTGGCAAACTTTTTAAATGCTAACGATCACTCCCCCCCTTCTCTTTTGGACTAATCTGGAGCGAATAAGACTTAATTGGACTGAATAGACCGAATTGGACCGAATAAAACTAAAGTGGAATGGATAAGACTAAAATATACTGAATAAGATTGAAATGGACCAAATAGGCTGTAGTGGACCGAATCGGCCAAAGTGGAAGGAATGGACTGAAATGCTATGCTTAATTGACTTAGAAGAAGCGTAGCAACCAATAATATTATGCTTAATCTTTTAGAAATTATATAGTTTTGTAAGACTCATGTAATTTGTACTAACTATAGTATCACTAAAAAATAATTAGGAATTTGCTTATTATGTTGTGTATGTATAAATAACCAATTATGTCACTTTGTAGTTTTTTTGGTTCTTAAATGATATCATTTAAATGTTCTTTTTACTATTAAAACAAATTAAATGAAAACATTCATAAGATGCATTATTTAAAAGATCTTATTGTTTGATTAATATTAATTAATGCATTTAATTATTTACTAATAGATTTTACAACTAATGTGAACTGAGTGGACTGAAATGAATTGAAATGTTACGCTAATATAGCTCAACAGGAGTACATCAACTATAAATGCTACGTTCTAGTTTTTAGATATTATATAAATATGAAACACCTTTATCCTGAACAAAGAAAAAGATATCAGAGCATACATGTTGGTACAAATTAGATTGCTTAGTTCATTTTGGAACACAGATTGTCACTATGTTATTCACAAAAGAATTGGAAATATTCTATTGATAATAGACTGTTGATGACCTGCCATTGGCTTATATATATCTAAGAGGACATTATTCCCAATACAGGAGAAATTGTTTGAATTAACAGCTAACTTCAGCTCAAAATGAGTAACACAAGCCACTTGAACACCATATTTCTCCTTCACTTTTTAGGATGGTCATCAGTGTAGAGAGGCACCTTCACAAGGATATGGATTAAGCAACCCAATATTTTCACATAATAGAATATAATAAAACCATTGCACCCATGTCGGTATGTCTTCATATTTTATACTAGCAACTCTGTTTTCATCTTCTGTATCATACGAAATTTGAAAAGAAATACCTGAATAGTGATTTAGAATTAGTTTTGATAAGTTAATGATTACGATTAATTAAAGAGTATCACAAAATCTTTCTACACAGCCTACATACAAGAGATTCACTGACAATAATAATATTTTTTGAATATCTTCTTATATTTTGAAAGACAGAGTAGAACACTTGTAGGAGATCCCTGGTCAGTTATTGTGGTGCCTTTCTGATTCTTTCAACAAGAAATTCTGGGACAGCAATGCTGCCCCAACAGCAAACTCTAGCTGAAGGTTCAAATTGTTTTCGGTGAAGAAAATAGAAGAAAAAGAAACGGTATGTGGTAATTGTTTGGCTGTAAACTTCCACAATGACCACAAGATAATGGCACTAGTATTTTACCTTCTTCGTTTGTGAAATCTAATCCAGATAGGTCTGTTCTGTCTTGACAGTTTTTCTTAAGAGACAAGTATAGCAAGACATAGTTCAAAACTGAAATTCACAACTATTATGGATTATGAAGTAATGGGTTATAAGGGCAACAACCTGCAGCTTTGTGGTTGGTACACATTTGAGGAGTGTATTTTGAGAAAGGCTAAATTCATAACAAGGTTTTTTTACAACACACCTTCTTCGAATTCATTACAAGGAAGATGTACTGTATTATCAATGTGAAATGCTACTTTTAAATGATAAGTTTCGCTACAGGCACTAACTTTTCCTTCTGGTTATCAACATTGATAGTCTGACACAAACAACATTGATATTTTGAGGTCATGCACACAGGTTCCATTATATCAGAGTTAGGCTTCATAAAAGTTCTTTTTGGGGGATTAATAACATGATATATAGTGAAATCCACTTAGCAGAAGAAGAGCAAATTCAACTTTCAGTCCTTCCAAGTTCCAAGACTGATCATGCATATATATTCTGTTAAACTCCTAGACATTTTACAATAATTTTTTGAATTGAACTAATAGAATATTAACCATATAAGTTCGACACTTTTGTTGATATTCTTTGAAATGACCCAAATTTACACACAATCTTCCCATTTAAGTTCAGCATTTAAAAAGAATCCAATAACCCTTGACAAAAGTTCACTCAATCTTTCAACTAAGTTGTGGACATTGAGCAAAATACAAGGAAACAAGGGAGGGACCAAACCAGAACTCAAATTCCTCATTAACTATCTACTGTCATCAGAAAATTGTTTATTTGGCAAAAGTTTACAATTTCAATCCATTTTCCCAACTACAATTGATCTTTAAATCTGTGCGCCAAACAACTGACAAGCAATGTGTTCTACTACCAACAAAACTAAAGAAATCCCACAACATCAAATCAATAAAAAAGAACAGAAATTTATATCTGATCTATCATTATCTAACCTTTGCACCTTCTTAACCTTTGCATGGGAGCTTTGGACACACTACAAGAGTAAAGAAATTGAGCCTCAAACCTTTCACTCCATCTTGTATGAAAATCCTCATTTATTCCAATATCGAACTATCATAGACTCCATAAAATACAAATTGTCAATCGACTTCTCGTCCTTACAATCTAGTTTGGATGAAACTATTGCCTTCAATATATTAATATTCTCCCCTATACCCTTCAGCATCTCCTCAGATTGCTTGAGACCACATTTGTAGGCAGCCAGTTCCACCTTCATAAAGTCCTGTGATTCTGGATGAAGTCGATAACTCATAATAGATTCCAAATGCAGAGCTATCACAATGAATTGATCAGTAAGTAGATCTAGAACTTGGTCGAGGATTTTATCTATTAGATCATCAATTGGGCTTCTTATTTTCAAGAGTTGCTTCAGATTTCTTTTCTCAAATTTTTCCTTTTTCGGTAACTTGATAATCTTTTTAATACTAAGACCAATGAGTTTAGACGTGAATCGTCCAATCTTTTCTGCCCATTGTTCTTTCCCCGACATCATTAACATGTAATCATCTATCAAACGAGACAGCTCAATCCTAAGTTCAGCTACTTGAACCTTCATAGCATTCAGAACCTTGAATAATTTATCAGATTTCTTACACTCTTTTACGCAATCCATCAAACTCTTCTTTCCACTCTCTCGTGCTTTCTTGAATCCTTCTTCACATTTACACCTCAGCACTTGCAAATTTAGTTCTGAAACCTCAACACCTTCTTCATTCTTGACTCTTACATCCTTACTTGCATCAGCCATTATTATACTTGCACGTAAATCTTGTTCCAATCTTTTAACTGATGAGTCTGACCCCATCTTCTCTTCAATTTCCTTTGTCAAAAATAATCCAAAGATGTGTCTTGACACTGCATCTCTGCTAGCTCCTGCAGGGTTGCTACCTCCGCCACCTCCAAGAATAGTATCATTGAGACGCTTCCATAGAATTTGAAACTCATTGTAGCTCCCCTGACTCTCCTTGCTGTTTTTGATAGGAGCTTTTTCTTGAAAGCCAAGCTTTGTTCGAGAGTTGATGAACCTGTTTCTCGAGTCTTGTGTGTTCATCTGCAGTGCCAGAATACGAATGATCATTAGGCTAGTCGGTTCATGCAATGCTTGCACGTAATGAAACAGCTCGTTAACTCTGGAGAAGTCTAGATCAAACTTGTCTTGATCTCGTTTACGTTTAGCCATTGATATATCTATCTCTACAAGAGCTTTTGAGAGGGAGAATGTGTTTGTGTGTTAGGGAAATGAAGGACAGAGTGAATAATTAGTGCAGAAATCTTGAAGAGTGTTTGAGAGAGAGTCCCAAGATATATAATTAGCATCACCTGCCGGTGATATATTATTTGGTGCACTTTGGAGCTAGCTCAGTCTTGTATGTATTTCAAATCAGAATGTAAATGAACTTATGAAGGCACCTGTTGGCTGTCGCTAAATATTTTTGGTGACTGTGGTAGAGGATAAATTCTAAACCAAATAGATTTTTTTTTTCTTTTAATTTTTAATTTTATATAAAGTAAATTTTTTTTGCCTTGATAACTTAATTTCTTTGCTGTTTTTTTTTTGATAACCATATAGATTTTATTTTATTTTCGCTTTTTTCTTTTTTTATAATAAAGAAAAAGAACATCAATAGTGCAAGTCTGCTGTTAGTAACAGCCCTGTAAAGTTGCATGTGATTAATAGAATTAACCATGTTCAAAATAGAACTACTCATATGCAAAATAGAATTTGTACACGTGGGTCAGTTACATATCAGATTGGAAGATTAGTTACAACTTGGCCTAAATTTCCCTAGGAGAAATGATATATCCACAACATTTTCACAACATTTTTACAACAAATCATAGGTGGCAAGTTGTTATTGGTTGTTATTGCCGGAACAAAAAAGTAATCTTAGTGTTAGGTTCAAATTTGAACCAATAATAATTAACCACTTATAATTTGTTGTAAAAATGTTGTGAAAATGTTGTGGACGTAGCATCTTTCATTTCCCTAGTGATAGAATATAGTGGGGATTAAGTTTTTCCAATCATGATAATTAGAAAGGAAAGAGATAATTAGAACTTTCCCACCAGTCAAAAAACTTCAATTTGTAGCATTCTATTTTAATATGGTTACGTTATTGATTTAACTATTATAAGTTTTTGTTTAATTATTAACTGTTAATAAGGTTGAAACTGGGTTATCAACGTTGCAACGTGGCCTAGTTGTCAAAAGGTAACCCAAATTGTGTTGCTCAGATGATTGTTAGGTTTGATGGCTCTTAAACCATTAATAAATAGTTCGTGATTGGGTTGACTTATATAATTGAACACGAATTACAAATCTTATGTAAAACCTCCTAATTATCCTTAATTTTAGTACCCATGTCTACTAGTACATATTTGAGTAGCCCTTGTAACTTGTTTGTAATTTTACTATTTGCAGGTTTTATATGAGTTATTTATTTTATTTAACTTTTACTTTTTACTTACCGTACTTTTACTTACAAAGGTTTTCAGCAAAAACAAAAACAAATAAAAACTAGATTGGTGGTTCCCAAATTGACATCATCTTTAGCCCTTAATGTCCTTGTTAAAAATATGGATGAAGACCGTTTGAATTATTTGAAGACACTTTACTCTCTCTCTCTCTCTATATATATATATATATATCTTTTAAATTTGATTTTTTTTTTTTTTTAGAGAAGCTTCTTATTGAGCTGAGTTGCACTTTGTTAGTTTGTTTCGCGTTTTCAGAAAACGCGCCTTTGCGATTTAGCCATGTGAATCCAAAACAGAATCTGAGAGAGAGATTTCTGAAGAGGTCACGAAGATACGGAAATGGTATATAGAAAACTCAAAGATCAGCTACCTTTCTTTTTCTCTTCACTCATGTGGAACCCATATATATATATACCCATCTATTTAATTTATGGATGAAGTTTCACTACAGCTTTGGTTGCACGCTTGTAGCCAATAGTTATAACTCCAAAATATAAAAAAATTACATATTCTAAAAATCTAAATAATCATATCAAATTTCGTGCTAATTAAATATCATTTATTATTCTATTAATAAACTTATCTTTTTGTATATAATTATAGGCTAGAAAACTTAAAAATTTAAATATTTAATTAATAACATAATTATTTATTTTTAATTTTTTGAAAATTTTGTGATCATGAAGAATATAAAAAGAAAATTTAATCTAGTGCTAAAAATTTATATCTATTAAAAAGATAGTAAATAAGTTTTAAACCAAATTTTCTCCTTAATTTTATATTTATATTTTTGTGGGAAAAGGATGAAGATGGTAATGGTGGTGTAGACGTCATAGAAAGCCAGAAAGCTCTTGCAGTGATTAATGTGCCCACCTTGGGAGATACCACCATTGAATGGTCCAAATGGAAGCTCAAGTATGCTTTTTTCTAATCAAAACCCATGTTTTAATTTAGAGAGACTAGCAAGTAAATTATATAATTTTTTTTGTTTTTGTTATAGGATCATTGTGGTAGTTGCATTGACACTTCTTACGAGCTCGCAAAGTATACTAATTGTGTGGTCTAAAAGAAATGGCAAGTACGAGTATAGTATTACCACTACAAATTTTATGGTAAGCACAAGAATAATTTTCAGAAAAAAAAAAGAAAAAAAAAAAAAGACATCAATCAATGTTTCTAGTGTAATTTATGTGCAACATTCAGTTTGGTAGGTCTCAGGTTCAAATTTTACCTATCAAATGAATAGATATATGTCATTCTTTTAGGTAATCAAAGAAATGGGTATTGATTTATTTACTCTTTTATTGAATTAGGTCGAGACTTTGAAATGTGGGTTATCACTTTTAGCCTTGGCAAGAATATGGAGAAGTGAAGGTGTTACTGAAGATAACAGGTTTTCCTCGCTTGTTTTTATGCTAAGTTTTCATAATACTTGTGATTTAATGTTCTCATTAAGTTGGAATTATCATATTCAGGATAAATTGTTCTGTACACTTGATGTACTTCACATAATGGTGGGTCTGATCTGTAGGGCCCACGTGTAGAGCTCACTCTGACGTGAGAGAAGGGCATATTGATATTACACAGCGTGCACCAAATGATTTCTCCATATCTAGGATGAAATGCACATTTTGTTTCCTCCCAGTTATTCAACTATATTTTTAGTTTGAGTTCAAATTCTTATTCCAATCATATCTCTATTTATTTTTCTTGTTCTGCCTTTGAACTAGGTTGAGTACAACATTTGATGAAGTTATTGTATACCCCATTCCTGCATTACTTTACCTTGTCAAAAATCTGCTCCAGGTTAGTCGTGGAAATCATTCTTTTATTTTTGGTAGTCACAGTTCCATTGGTATTCTTGCTTGCTGAAGTTTGATTAATGTGTATTCTTCTCTTTTATGTTGCAGTACCACATCCTTCAGCATTTGGATGCCTCGGGTTATCAAATACTTAAAAATCTGAATATTATCAGTACTGGTATTTTGTATAGAATTATACTTAAGAAGAAGTAAGTCCTTACCATCATTTACATTGGATTTTTTCATTTCATCATGGAAAACGTTTGCAAAAGCCCCTTAATAAATACAATGAAGATGGAAGAGTCATAATTTTTGCTTTACATGTCATCTTGTTGATACTCTAAGAAATATTTGATGTTAAGAATGTTGGCCCAGATAGGAGAAAGAGATCAAACAAAATTGGTGCCTTTTTTTCTTTTTCTTTGTCTAGTTTATAAATTCAAAAACATATTGGGAATGTGAAATGCATCCATGAGGATGAATATATGTACTAATTCAGCTGCTTTTAGGCTATGTATCTGAGGACGGAGAGTGAAAGATTAAGGAAAAAACTTAATTTAAACAAATTAAGAATTTAAGCCAAACCAATTAGGATTTAGGACTGCAAAATTTTTATTGAGTTTTGCATTCCAATTATATATTCTTTCAGGTTAAGCGATATGCAATGGGTGGCTTTAATTCAACTATGTATTGGGTGCGTCATTACTCAGCTGAAAACGAAGTAAGATTTCTCACACATCTTATTTATGGACTGTTTCAGACTAGTTACTTGTCCTTTTGAATTTTGGAATGTTAAACTTAAAGATACTATTGAAATTGTCACATGTACAATCCATACCGATAGATGTGTGATTCATGTCTATGTTACAGGACAAGATGTAGTCTAGTAGTGAATGAAAATATTATTTACTAAATCTATATCACTTTTATGAAGTGATGATATCTTGGTGCATTTAGCCATGTACTTGAGATGTAGGAATTACTGAACATCATTTCTAACTATATTATTTGTATAATCTTTTCTTGAAATTCAAAATTTTTTTTGTACTTTCAACTAATTGTCCGTGCCTTAGAAGAGTACATTGTTTTGGCAGTTCTGATGATGTTTTTCAAACTCCTGTTCAAGGTTGGGTGATGGCCATTGTGAGTTAACCAAAATTTTACACTCTTGTACAACAATGAAGAAAGAAGAAAAACCAGAGGAAAACATTTTATAGCTTAAGTTTCTTGTTATCATAATTGGGGGTGATTTCTTTGCAGGTCATGGCACTCTTAAGTGGTTTTGCAGGAGCGTACGCTGAGGTGAGTTTTTTAAGTACACAGTTTGCGCTCTAGTTCTTCTGAACTACAATTCATGTCTGTCATTTAGTCATTTACAGTTTGAATCCTAACCCGACTAAACTTGATCAATGATTGGGTTGAATTTTGTTAATTGATAGATTTTGTAAGACTGATTGAAGTTTTTTAGTGATCCATTGAGTTAAAAAAGTGAAAACTCTCATTAGAGTGATACATTGCTTATGATTTTCATTATTCACAGGCTATAATGAAAAAGCGTCCTCCGAGAAACATAAATGTGCAAAACTTCTGGTTATATATATTTGTTATGGTTTTTAATGCTGTTGCTATGGTGACCCAAGATTTTGATGCAGTGATGAACAAGTAATTCTAGTCTCTCTCTCTATTTTTTTTGGATGCAGTGATGAACAAGTAATTCTAGTCTCTGTTTCTGATTCTCCTCTTACAATCGGTCTATCTTCTCCATTTTCACCCCGTGAAGTCATTATTTAAAAGATTCTTTACTGCCTTAGAACTGGAATATTCTTCTTTTACAATTAGAAGTGAAGTTTTAGTTTAGAAGTTATTGTTTCTTTTGTTTAGGGGATTCTTCTATGGATTCTCATTTATTACAGTTCTCATGATTCTCAACCAGGCACTAAGGTATCTTAAATATCTCATTTGGCTTCGTAAAATGTAGCTTATTTGCATGCTTTAGCTTTTGCTTTGTCCTAGATTTCTCACTCCCTGTCCTTTAATACAATCTGCTTAAATTGTCTCATGTGCAGTGGCCTTGCTGTATCTATGGTAATGAAGTATGCTGACAATATTGTGGAGGTATGTCAGTCAGGGAAATATGAACTTGAATCTTGTAAGGCATTAACAGAAATGCATTTACGTGATTTTATATAATGTCCTGGAACTATTCCTTGGCACTTCATAGCGAGAATTCTTTTGCAATCGTCAGTTATCTTTTGGCCCATAAAAGTGAAAAGACATCTGCCATCCTTCATTGATGGTAGAATTTGTGAATATGCTGGAATGTAAAAATTAAACCAAGGCCTTTTCTGGTACTAAAAATTCAATGTTTGTCTTTAGGCTCTATTGGAACCCATTTCTGGCCTTTCTGGGTTATTTTGGGTTGTTTTTGTTCTTGGTGAAGGCTTAGGTCAGAGCAGTTGGCATTATTGATCTTTGGATTAACTTTATTGTTGCAAATTTAACATTGATAGTTCTTGCTAAAGTACTTGTTGGTCTTTGTATTCTTTGCCCACGTTCAGCCTTAATGAATGGCCAGCACTCTTTTTTGAAGGGTGTGATAGTTGTTACATGACCTGAAGCTATTATTCCTCAAAATTAGTTGTGTACCTGTTGTATGCCCTTTGTGTGCATTGGGTGGCACTCTTTTTGGTTATTTAATTAATTTTTACTTAAATATATATATACCAGCACTTTATGTAGCTAAATTGGTCTTTATAATTGTGTTACTTAAGAGAAGCATACGTTACCATCCTGCTGCAATCATTTTCTGCATTTTGCGATTGAAGTTCCCATTTTTATTAGCTTCCTCATGCTGTGCAGGTGTATTCCACTTCAGTGGCAATGCTTTTCACAGCATTGGTTTCTTCTTATATATTCGGATTTAATCTTTCGCTTGCCTTCATCGCTGGCACAATGTAAGTTACTTCTGGTTACATGGTTCATCTCCTTCCTATGAACAACTCGGTCATTTTTCTGTTGTTCTGGCATGCATTTATATAATGTTGGGATTGATGAATGATGATGCCATAATTACTTGTTTTTAACAGTAATAACTATTGAAAGCTTGATGGTAGTTATGTTTAATTACTTTATTTCTCTTGCTTCCAGGAATGTAATCCTCTGTGTTTATCAACATGCTGTTGGGAAGTAAGATGACTCCATACCAGCTCTGCCCAAATTTTCTCAGTGTAGAGGTTCTCATCCCTCGCCTCACCTCTCCTCTATGATGATTTTGAACTGATTACCATGAAATCAGTAATGTACCTGTATTCTAAAGTTACCATTAATTCAAGATCAGGATTCGAACAATTCTGATTTACAGTGTTTGCTTCAACCTTTTTGGTTTCACTACAACAAAATGTATTTTCAGTGACGAAAAAATTCGTCACTAAAAGTCCAGTTTTTCGTCACTAAGAACCTTTAGTGACGAAATCGGACTTTTAGTGACGAAACTCATTTCGTTGCTGAAACCCCGTCACTAAAAGTCCTGGTGACGAAAAATTTCGTCACTAAAAGTCCAATTTGATTTTTTGTAAAAAAACTTTTAGTGACGAAAACCTTTCGTCACTAAATGTTTTCCTCGCTAAAAACACCATTCAGTGACGAAAATATTTCGTCACTAAAAACACTTTAATTTATTAAATCATATTTAGTGACGATTAATTTCGTCACTAAAACTATTTTCGGGTACATATAGTAACAAAAAAAGTCGTCACTAAAACTATTTTTAAAAAAATCCATGCACATATAGTGACAAAAATTTTCATCACTAAAACCAGTTCTTACAAAATTTTGCTACATTTAGTGACGAAATATTTTGTCACTAAAACTTATTTTCTGTTTTTATTTTTTTCATAACTTTGATATTAACCTATAACCTGTTATTACATTACTAAAACCTCACATTTGAATAATACATTTATTTCAACACATTTATAAAAAAAGATCCATACATTCCACAAGTAAAAAATAAAACAAGTATCTAATTCAAACTCCTTCCATACAATAATTGTTTGCAACATATACAATAACTCAAGATGTAATAGTTTGCAAAATATACAATAACGGAAGATGTCCTCATATGTCTTCAAGTAATGCCAAAAGTAAATCGCCAAATAGCCACCAATAAAAAATCTGCACAAATATAAAACAATGCTACATTAAAATCGTAAAGAAAAAACATTAATTATGTTATATAAAACATTTCTAATAATGCATTAAGAGTAGTCACACCACAAATCCAATTTCCAACATCACAACTATAGAGTTTTATAAATTTTTAACTAGAATTTACTTACTTTGCTTAAGCTAAGTTTACAGCTTTAAAAAAAAATCCAAAGTTAACTTGTGTTATTCGCCTTGTCCCTCACAATTTCTTCAGCCACAAAAGAGAAAGAGAGCTGGAGATAAAAGAAAGATAATTTTTAGTTAGCTTTAGCTCACATACCATTGCATCTGTTTAAGTCATAGGCATGGTAGATTTACCACATAATTATTTTATATCAATGGATAATCTACAAGTACATGGCACTTTTAGTGTAATCCTTACATATACAAATAAAATAGCTTTAAGATTAACAATCTAATCAAATTTAACTAGAAAATAAGCTAAGGTAAGATGTCACCCATGATTTACAAGTTGGACTTGTACATAACTTTAGGATAAACCTTATATAGCAAACAATAATTCCAAGAACACAACAACAAATAGGATCTTATGATCAATAGTTATCAATTAAAAAAAATAAACTTGCACTAAATAGAACTATACAAAACAAACAAACTTTGTAAGAATAAAAACTTTATGTTCATGTTTACAACTTAAAACTACCAACTAAAGTCTTCACCTGCATCATAACCCAAAATGAGCAAACTTTCTCCACTCTTGATTGTATACTTCTACTTGATTAGTAGGGAGGAGAAGGAAAAAAAAAAAAAAAACATACACACACACCCAAAAAAATAACACCCCAACAACAACTTAGGCTCTTGCCTAGCACCTTTTACATGGTTTAAGGTGCTTGCCTAGGCAAGCACCTGGTTCGCCTTTGACTACCATGAGATCAACACACAATACGCAAGCACCTGGTTCGCCTTTGACTACCATGAGATCAACACACAATCACTGTTGCTAATCAGGATTATGATGAATGGAAATATACACATACACACACACACACACACACACAACATGCATCAAAATTCAACCCATATCAATTAAGAGGCACCATAAAAGTTAACTCTTCATGCAACTTTAGAACTAAAGAACATCAATGTCACTAAAATGATTATAAAATCTGAAGAGGTTTTCCACATTAGATAATAATCCCAAAGTGATTAGGAACATATCCAACCTTAAATTTGAAGAGTCTAACATCCGGCACTTAAGACTATAATATTAGCCAACCATTCAAACACCTCTATAGACAGGATCTAAATACCATACAAAAGGAAATTAGAACCACAGTAAGTACCAAAAAACACACACCCACATCTTACTTACCACAACTCAAAAAAATCCAAGTGATCAAAATTCAGATAAACTCATGTAGCATATAATACTATATATACAATGACAATTTGTGAATAATTATCCTACACTTACATCACGATAGGTCTTAACTTGAGTGTCCAATTTTGATCTCCAGCTTTGCAAATCCTAAGTACCCAAAAATAAGCACATTGAGAATTGAAACTTAATAAAGCAAATTGAAGAAATAATAAGACGAACACCACCACTAAGCTAAATGTGACCTGTTTCAGTCCTTGAATTCTATTAAGTTGTTTCCAAAATCAATACCAAATTCAAAGAATTTAACCAAATGGAAAACACCCTTTAGATGCTCTTATTTATTCTAACCCAGGTCCAGAAAACCTAATCAATCATCGACAAAAGCTGTAAACATTTTTTTTTTAATAATAGAAACAGTGAACCAGAATCATAAGCATGGATACTCATATTGCATCGAAATACTACTAAGTCAAAATGTGAGCAAGAAATCTAAAACTTCACAAAAGTAAAAATCTCATCAGCCAAATCAGAAGCAAAGGTACTCCTATTGCATCAAAAATCCACCAAAAGCCCCATTTTCTTTTCCACATTTCTAATAACCCCCAGATTTGAACAAACAAAAAATGCAAATGGGTAATCCAAAAATAAAAAATGAATTAAAAAAACAAGTACTCTTAGCTTCTTACCTTTCCATTCTCATCTGCATTGATCAGAACGAACTCGTTCCTATTGTGAGACCCAGCAACAAGTCTACCCCTTGTGTCCATCACTGATCAAACTCACCACAAGAGCACAGCAAAATCTCACACACTTCAACAAATGCTACACAAATCCACAAAACCTAACTGAGAAATCGATCTGAAACCGAGGCTCGCCGTTAGCGTCGCGACGCTTCGGCGAGGCTCGCGATCCTCGCCGAAGCGTCGCGATCCTCGCCGAAGCGTCGCGATCCGGCGAACCGTCGCCTCTCCGGCTCGCCGTTAGCGTCGCAACGCTTCGGCGTTGGCATCGCGACGCTTCGGCTAGCCTATGCCAACGGCGAGGCTCGCCGAAGCGTCGCGAGCCTCGCCGTTGGCATAGGCTCGCCGAAGCGTCGCGACGCCAACGGCGAGTGGGAGAGGCGACGCTTCGGCGAGGATCGCAAGCCTCGCCGAAGCGTCGCGACGCTAACGGCGAGCCTCGCCGAAGCGTCGCGAGCCTCGCCGTTGGCATCGCGACGCTTCGGCGAGGATCGCCGAAGCGTCGCGACGCATCGGCGAGCTTATGCCAACGGCGAGGCTCGCGACGCTTCGGCGAGGCTCGCCGAAGCGTCGCGACCTCGCCGTTCGTCGCGACGCTTCGGCGTTGGCATCGAGACGCTTCGGCGAGCCTCGCCGAAGCGTCGCGACGCCAACGGCGAGCAGGAGAGGCGACGGTTCGCCGGAGCGTCGCGACGCTTGATGCTCCTTCCTGGGTTTTTTGGGTTTGGGAGCTTCTCTGGCTTTGTTTTTTTTTTTTGGACCAAAATGGTTTGGGAGCTGTTGAAATGTTTTGGTGGTTAGCTTAGTATTGAAATTAGGATTTTAAGTTTTTAGTGACGAATTTTACTTTCGTCACTAAAGACCCAGGTTTTGTAAAGGTTTTTAGAGACGAAATTCATATTTCGTCACTAAATCATATTTTTAGTGACGAATTGTGATTTCGTCGCTAAAAACGTATAAGTGCAAAACTATTATTATTTTTAGTGACGAATATTTTTCGTCACTAATTCTTCCTTATAGTGACGAAAAGATTTTCGTCACTAATACTATTCACAGCAACACCTATAGTGACGAAATATTTCGTCACTAAAAATTTCAACTTTTAGTGACGAAATATTTCGTCACTATAGATTAATTAAACTTGCGCCAAAGTTTCCCTCCATTGGCGCCCATTTTTCAGATCACAATAGCGACGAAATTTATTGTTCGTCACTAAATGTTATAATTTTTTCCATTATTAGTGACGAAATTCATATTTCGTCACTAAAGCTATATTTTTAGTGACGAAAAATATTTCCTCACTAATTTTCGTCACTGAAAATACATTTTGTTGTAGTGTTTTTTGTTTTTTTTTTTTGTAAATTACAATGAAAAGTTTACTCAAATGTTGGTATATGATTTGACAAGCTTCATCTGTAAAACCTGTTTGATCAATTACATCTAAGAATTTTGAGGCTTCGGCCTTCATTTTGCTTGTTTTGCCAAACCAACTTGCTGATTGAGTCATGCTTGAGATTTGGTTTTAAGGCAGGGCGGTGAGATGCAAGCCTAAAAGCAATAAAAATTCAAGCAAATCAATGATAATATTCACAATGGATAATATTTACTGACAACTTGCCTTGTTAAGGTGAAGAAATTGATGACTTTTTTTGGCGGAGTAAGAGGTTAAGTCACTTTTATTTATGTATATTGCCAAAATCATCACATATAAGCTTTTCTACAGAAAAGGGGGTTCCTCAAACTGCACCATATCAATAACATAGGATTCAGTAGGAAAATAAAGATAAGTTTTGCTTTGTTCGACTTTAAATCTTACTTAGGTGAATGCATCTTGTTTAATTAATCTCAAATTCAGTGGCAAAGTGGAAATGAAGTTGAACACAATATATTCAACTATACCTTTGTTGAACAATAGCTCTTTGAATACTTGAGTGGCAACTACAAGGACAAGCAAATTAGTTTTGAGTTTGAGTTATGATGATGCATTTCGTGTATTCATTTTAAGAATACGGGAGGTAATGCAATAGAAGTTCCCTACATACGAAAAATGCCACAAACTTATCTATAAATTGGTATTAAAAAAAATTATAAAAGGTTACTATCAATTTTATTATAAAAACTTAAGAATTGACGTGATAATAAATTTAGTTAGTATTATTTCTAAAAAATATGATAAACATATTAGAATCATTCACATCACTCAAAAAAATTATCAAGAAAGTGTATGTAGACTTCCAATTAACCGCACAAACTTGCTACACTCATTAACTTTGCTCAGAAGGTGAAATTGTGGCTTCCAACTTAAAGCGGGCATTTATATGGTCTTTGTCTTTTAAAATGGGACTATGGGAGGATTGCTGCGTTCAGAAACATTGAATGAGAAAATACTGTAATTCACTTGTTTTAATAAGAAGTATAAAGATAAAATTTAGATACATTTCTTTTAAGTATTGTAGGTAGCTTTTCGTTGAATTCAACCGAATAATATATTACTAACCAATAAAGCAAAACAATATCAGTTTTTGTAAATATTAAGTATATTCAACTGTGTAGGTTATTCGTCAATGCAAAAGTAAATTACAATACCTAAACTTTTTTTTATGAAAAGTACAACACCTAAACTGATTATATTTAAGTTTTAACAAATTATATAGAACTAGTAAGTTGTCCGTGTAATGCACAGATAATTTTATGATATTTTATGTAAGGTAGTTTTGAAGAATGTTGTATATATATTATAAAGAAAATTTAAACTAAATTAGATAAAAAAAAACATATATATTTTGGGATATTAAAAATTAATTTAGTAGTTTTACTGCACATTTGTAGCTTTCTCAAGGTAAGATTAATTTTTAAAGAAAATCATGAAACCAAAATTAAATGTTAAAGAATAATAGGATCATGAAAATCAACTAACTTGTATTGTATTCATAGATTGCATACCATGAAATGAAAGTATACCCAACTCTCTCACCATCTTCCACTCATCGATAGTGTGATATTAAGACATGGTGTGGGCAAATATGTATGCATGTCTCTTATAAATGATTTAAAACTATAGTAGAATATAACATTATATTGTGCACCAAATATTCTCTCCACTTTCATACCAAAAGAGAAAAAAAAAAATATTCAACCAAATTACCCAAGCCTAAATCATATTTAATCCCCTAATTTAAAAAGAAAAAAGAAAAAAAATTACTTATAGGCAGTTTCGGTGGCTTGATGGTGGTGGGAAGCTAATATGATGGAGGTGGAGGCCCCTTAGATTCCTTTTTCACTCTCTTATAAATATTTTGTCAATCTCAGGTCCTTTATTTTGGTAATATTGAAATATTTCATTTCATTTAAAAATCCACAACATTTTCACGTCTCTCTATTTCTCCCCAAAACCTTATCTGGTTAGTTATTACTATTAGTCTTTCATTATCATTATTTTTGCTTTTGTTTTTAATACTTAAAATTTTAAATGCAAATTAGAGCGCTACATAGTAGGATCTCATGTACTTTTGAATGAGGTTTCTGCTTTTATATATACAAGCCGTGAACCTGCGCGTTGCACGTGATAATTATTTTACGGTGGTTTTATTAATTTTTTTTTACAATTTAAACTAATTTAATAAAGAGTAATGTATTTTGTAATTATATTTTATTTATTATAGGAACAATCATAAATAAATATAAATTTTATCGTACCAAAATAAAAGCAATACAATTTTTCTTAGAAATTCAAAAGGCAAGTTAACGAAAATATTCATCTTTTAATAAAAGTTATTTATAACATTTTGTGAATCATTAAAAAGAATATAAAATTTAGAAATTATTCTTTTAGTTTTAAACAAATTTTCTCAAACCTTATATTTTCTACCTACAATCCAAAACGCTGAAAAACGTAACATAGAAAATTAACAAAACTTAACAAAGATTAATTGGACCAATTAGGAAAACAATTTGTTGTAATTTCATCCACCCAAAACATATTATCAAATAACCAATTAGCAAAATCTAAGAATTAAATTTCTGTATATACATTGTTCTAAAAAAATAATAATAATTTAAATAAAACTACAAAAGCTAAAATTTGTCACTCATCCAATTATTTTTGTTTGGTAAATAAATGGCATTATAGAGTATTTCTATTACAAATATTAAGAGTACTTTGTCCACCACAAAGGATTAAAAAATATACAAAAATTAGTAAAGCCTTATAGTTTAACATCTAAATTGAGCACTTTAAAAAATCATGCTGTGTGATAGAATAATATTATATTTTTATATGCTATATTTAATTCTTAATAATGCAATAGGATAAAATTTAGCAATCAAAGAGAAAAAAAAATTTTAATTACAAAACTAAATTGCATTAACCCAAAGTAGAGTTTTAAAGAGTAAAGAAATTGTCAACCTAACACCAAAAATTTTTGTGTGTGTGAGAGAGAGAGAGAAACAACTTTTTTGTTGTGAGGGAAAACTATGCATATAATGAAAGAGATAGTGATAAATTTACAGTAAGAGAGTGTGAATAAGAGGAGATAAGAATAAAAGAAGATAAAGGAAAAGAGGAAGAGTGATATTAATTTAGAGGGTAGTGGGGAGAGGAAAATGTAAGAAAGAGAGAAAGGTTGGAGAAGTAATGAGAAAGTGAAAAGGTAAAGGTGGGAAAAATGTTGGAGAAGTGTAAATATTAAAAAAATAAATGTTAAAACAATTATAGGAAAATTGGAGAGAAAAAAGATAATGATGTAGATGTTGAAGTGGCTTAACTAGAGCTTAGCAACAATATATGATACGCTTTAGCTTATAAATACATAGAATATAGACTAGTCACTAACATGTGCGATGCACAAAAATAGCTATTGAATGAGTTTCAGAGAAAAAAAAACCATTAGTTTTTAGTTGGAGTAGTAAAAAAAAAAAAAAAAAGCATGAAAAAAAAAATGTTATTGAAAGAAATAGCACAAAGTTTAATTAGTTAAGCAAAAGAAAGCAATGTTATTTTATTTATTACTTTTTTTGTGGGAAAAAATAAGAAACAAAATGTTGCATCTCTAGTATAATTTGTGTTGTATATAAAGGTATATATAAGATAGGTTGTAATATATATGCTAAAAGGTGCTCATTGAAATGTCATAAACCCTTAAATTTGATACCAAAAGGTGTCTATTGAAATGTCATAACCCTTCATATCGGATATATCAAAATGTGTTTATTGACTGAAAATGTACCTATTGAATGAAAAAGTGTTTATTGACTGAAAATGTACCTATTGAAAAATGAAAGACACAACTGTTTGGTGTTTTTAAATGTTGTGAGAGACCACGCCTCCGGCCCATTTTTGAGGTGTTAGGCTAGACCCACGTGAATGGGTGGAGTCGTGTTATTTCTCTTAAAATGGAGATTCGACTGATTATATTTACCCCTTTAGATTAAGGGTTTTACAATCGAGTTGTCACTTATTTAATTATTGGAAAAAATAAGAAAACCAAAATTGAAAAATTCTCCATTTTATTAGTTTGAAACTGAATTTACATTGATCATAGGAAATTACATGGCTTTGGTCCTAGATATAATCTAAGATAAAATACATGGTTTTGTTTCCTAGTTACAATTTAGAAATTGAAAATTACATGAATAAACATTTGATTTACTAACTCGTGATCTAAACTCAGAGGTTATGTTACAAGGGGAAAAGGTGTTAGGCACCTGCCTTGCCCGATGGAACCGATCTTTTAGATTATGGTGGTCAACATTCGCATCATATCATCCAATATGTCAATTAATTTGCATGTTGAATTTAATGTGTGTGCATGTAATAAACCTTAATTCAATTTATTAAGTATTGCATTTGGATTGAAAAATAAGTTCTAGTAAATGTATGTGCATGGTAATATCCTAGATTCAAAGATTTGAAAGAATTATGAAACAAACATTTTTTTTCATATTTTTTATGTGGATTTAAGATCAACACTAGTGTCATGCATGAACATGTGACGAACAACCAAGAACATATGAAAAACACACAAGAATATTTAAAAACATTTAAACATATTTAAGGGAATTTAAATAATTACTATCATGCTTTAATCTTAAATTCTCATCATAACAGCATAAAAAACAAGTTAGGGAAATAGATTATACCTTCATGCAAGATCCATATGGTGGAGGAGGAGACTCTTGGTGGATGTCCTAATGGTGGAGGAAAAAAAAGAGATAAGAGGAGAGTAAGTCTTACTCAATACCTTAAGTCTTAGGAAGACCAAGATATGACAAGATTATTCTACTTCACTAGAATTCAAAAAATGAGAAGAGTTCAAAAAAGGAGAAAAGAGGGGGGTTTTTTTGTGTCATGGAATGAAGAAGAGGGAGGGGTTTATATAGTAGTATTGGAGAAAATATGAATACAAGGTCATTTAATGAGGGTTGACAAAGAATCATGAACCTAAACCTTAGTTTAGCCTTTGGAAAAATTTGGTGTATTAAATATAAAGATTGGTAGGAGTAAGTAGCAAGCAAAATTCGGTTTTCTTGCAGCTTACTGTAATAGCCTGTAGAGCAAACTTCAAAAAATCATATCTTACTCAATTCTGATCATAATTATCTCATTCTTGTGCTCAAATTGAAGCCTCAGATGTCTCCTTTCTAAGAAAATTAACCTCATTCACAGATTCAAACTATTTTAAGAGATATCAACAAAAGGGTGAGCAAAGGTCATTTGTTAAAAACAATTTCAGCATAATTAACATTAATAGGTTCCAAATTAGTTTCCAATTAACATTAATAGGCTCCCAATACTCCCATTTCAGACTTAATTAGTTCCAAATTTACCCTCATTAAAAGATAATTGCACAAAATATTCATTGAATAATTAATGTTTAACTATCTAATTAATTAACTGTGTCCTAGCCAATTAAATTATGGCACGTCATTAATCTCAAATTTATTATAACTATAACCAATTAGAATCAATTGTTGATAATCACATATAGTCAAACTCAATTTGTGATAATGCATCTCGACCATTAAAACCTGATTTGATGATAACTTTCAATGGTCCGATTAGGGCTAATGACCACTTGATTTGATCATTACAACATTAAGATCATTTTGGTGAAATGAGATTAAGAATCTAATGACCAAAATCAAGATGCATATTTCTAAGGTAAAATTATCCTTTTATCCTTCATGTGAGGTTAAATACATGTTGCAAAATGGGGTGTTAACAAATGTATATGTGGCATTAATTTATGTAGTCACGTGGTGCAATAAGTAACAGTCAACAAAAAGTTAAACGTTTCATTTATGTACATATGATCTATGTTTTTCTACAAGGTTGTTAACATTGGCATCCAATTTTGTAAATATTATAGGATCCTCAGATGTTTGGATCAAATTGTGAATCATAAGATTTTAACTTTGTTAAATAAAGAAAAACACATTGATAATAATTTTGTATATTGGATCATCTTTAAAATTCACGGTTTTAAAAAATGATTTCGTAATTAATTAAAACATAAACAATATATTAAATTTCTAAAAAATTAATAAAGTTGACTAAACAAAAATATAGAGACATATACACAATTTTTGAAATGTAATTTTACAATTTTTATACATCAAATAAAAAAAAAAAAAAAAAAACCTAAGCAAACAAAGAAACATATATATCTATATACATCTAAAAACTGAAGCGTAACGTTTATTATTACTACACTCTGGTTAAGCCACATAAGTTGCCACATCACTCACTTATTTCCAATCATTTTTCACTTATTTCTTGACTCTTCTTCTTCTTATTAATTTTGTACCTTACAGTTACATTTTCACCAACCATTTCCCCTCCATTTTACATTTTTGTTTCTCCACTACTTTTAACATGTATTTATTATTGCTAAGCTCTGATTAAGCCACATCAACTACTTATTTCCAATCATTTTATCTTATTTCTTGACTTTTCTTCTTCTTATTAATTCTGTACCCTATTGTTAAATTTTCACCAACCTTTTCCCCTCCATTTTATCTTTTCGTTTCTCTACTACTCTTAACCTTAATGTCACTATTCCTTTATCCCTTCATCTTCCTTGTATTTTAACTCTTCTTATCCTCATCCTCTTACTATAAATTTCCTATTCTCCCTCATTCCATACATATTTTCTCATACAAAAAGGGTTATTTCCCTCTCTCTCTCATGTTTTTTTTTGTGTGGATTTTTTATTTTTTGTATCTCTACTTTATGCTGATGAAGTTTTTGTTTTCTTTAGAATTCTACTTTGGGTTGATGTAATTTAGTTTTGTGTTTATATATATATATATATATATATATATATATATTGTTAAATGTTATCCGTAATTGCATTGTAAAAATAGTATATAAGAATATAATGTTATTTTATTACATAACATGATTTGGATAATTTAGTGTAACTATACTCTCATTTTGGGTTTTACTCATCATCTTTCAGTTTTTATCTTTCTATTTTCTCACTTACATAAATGGGCCATTAATTTCTATTATTTTGTATATTTTGCTCAAATTTGATAGTGTTAGTGGAACTTCATTAGTTTATTATGTTTAGATTAGAATTGTATGGGCATTGAAAGTGTAAATGGAGGCACATACACCTTGTTTTTTGCTGGAAAACCCTATGGTAGTATAGTAAATGTACTAAATTGGAATACAAGTGTGCCTTTTTTGAGGTTTACTTTTCCTTAAGGTGGAATACAACGGACCAAAGTGCTTGCATATTTTGGAAGTTTTTCTCATTAAGTCTATGTTTAGCATCTTAATTTAAGATGGTTCTGATATGAAATATTTCTGCTACTATGATATGCCATGTGTCATTCTCCAACTTTCCAATAAGCAAAGCTTCAAATGAATGTATATCCATTTAAAGTTAAAGTTTTAATGGTTTATATAATTTTTATTATTTATTTCTATTCAACACTAAATAATTTTATTCACTTAAACTTAATGGGAGCCACTTATATTTAGGCATGTAAATGCCAAGCTAATTGTGTAAATAACAAGAAAGGCATCTAATAGCCAATGTGTAAAAGTCACCAGAGCAAAAGGTCTTGGCTGATGCTCTAAATTAAGATGCTAAACATAGACTTAAAGCAAACTAACATGTAGATTCAAAAGTGGTAAATGTAGAGAGAGAGAGATAACATTTTTTGTGTGGGAAAACTATACATAGAATGGAATAGAGAATGACAAATTTATAGTAAAAGGATGAGAATGAGAAAAACCAAAATGAAGGAAGATAAATGGATAGAGGAATAGTAATATTAAGGTAGAGATTAGTGGGGAGATGAAAATGTAAAATGTAGGAAGAAATTAAAGTTAGAGAAAGTGTAAGAATAAGTTGGGGAATTCATAATATAAAAAAGAGTTAAAAATAAGAGAGAGAAAATATTTTGATTGTTAAATAATAAAATTTTTAATTCACTCTCTCTCTCTCTCTCTCTCTCTCTCTCTTATTTATTCTTTCTTGCAACTTTACTTTATTAGGTTGATGAATCATTGTATTTTTTCTTATAACACAATTGGGTTAATACAATTTGGAGGTGTGTGTGTGTTTTTTTTTTTAGTTTTCCATCACAAGCCCCCCCCTCTCTCTCTCTCTCTCTCTCTCTCTCTCTCTCTCTCATAACTTTTGTTTGATTTTTATTTGACATAATACTTAAATTATTTTGAAAGTGAGAATTTAAGTTTATATCAAACTATAATCTTGCTATGCATTTGATTATGCTTGTTAACTATTTGAGTAATATCAAGTGTGATTTTATGATAAGTTTTGATTATCATAATAATCTCCTTTAAAAGAATGAGAAATTTGAATAATGTATTTGAAACTTAAAAAGTTTAGTTGTAAAAAAAATGAAAAAAAAAATGGTAATGTTCCATAACATAATATTGAAAAATATGGACTACCTCTAAAAGGAATAATATCAATCAACCACACCAAAAACATTAAAAGGATATATTTGTAGAGATGGATAGATGGAAAATAAGTTTAGAAATTGTGTAATTTAGGAAGAACAAAAAATCTTCCACAAAATTTAAAGAATAATTTATATATTATACCACAATTACAAAATAATTATTTGTTTCCACGTATCGCGTGTGTCTGCGACTAGTTCTTATAATTTTTGATGACTTTTATATTCGGTGAACCGTTTTAGAAAGGACTTTGACTTGTTTTTACTAAACTACTTTATTATTATTAGAGTCACAATTTTTACATAGTCTATTATATTTTGGCAAAGAAGGTGTGGATAATGAAAATAAAGATTATTTGTAATATAAGTATGTATATTATATGTCTTGTCATTTTTTTTGGTGCGATGCATCCCAATATGAAGTATAAATTATCCAAATTTTTGTTCTTTATTTCAACTTTTGAAATCTTGGTGGTAAAGAAAAAAAAACAGCCACAACTGCTAGAACATTTGAATTCTTTATCAAATATTGGTTCCTTGCTTTCTTTTCATTGAAGCTGATTGACGAAGGATTTGGGCTCTAGTTTTGGAGATGTGTAAATTTTTCAAGGACCCAGATGCTTAGGCCATCACTGGTTGCAAAAGTGAGGTATTAACATATGTTAATAGAGAAGATGATGATGAATCAAAATTATTGTTGCCTAATATTCTTTTTACTACCTTCATTGTTACAATAAATCCAATGAAACACACCTTAGGAATTTTTCTTAGTGTTGAAATCCCATTTATGAATGAAGTTTATTAATTAACAAGTATTCTTCAACATTTGTTCTTCCTATTTGTTCTTCTACATGAACATGACCATCTTTTTTTTTTTTTTTAATCCTTCTTATGATCATTTTATCAAAGAAAATAATGATATGGTTGCTTATATAACTCAACAGAAATAGCAACTTAAATACTATGCTTCAATTTTTAGATATGTATAAATATAGATATAGATTTAGATAAGTTAATGTTAATGGTTTTTTTTTTTTTTTTTGAAGGGAGTCAAGGTTTATGATTAATAAAAGAGTTTCTTTAGAGATTCACTGAAAATAATAATATTCTTTGAATATATCTTCTAATGTTTTGAAATGCAAAGTAGAATATTGGTAAGAAATTCATCGCTATAGGAAAAAATACACTTTATTATTGGTGTATGTTTCTCTTCTCTCATAGCTGGTGAGACTCACTAGATGTGAGTTCCACCAGCTTGTAAGAGGGAGGATGCATACACCCGTAACAGGATATACTACCTCCTAGCCACAAACCATCATCAATCACCGCACAGAAACAGATTCAACTGCATGCCAGTGACCTCAGTTGACTCACTCAAGACAATTTACACGCTAGCTAACCTGCCGTCCGTGTTCGAGTGTGTCACTTGCAACAAATGAAACCTCATTGAATTGCAACTAGAGACCCATTCTGCTATATTAGGGTTCGGGTCACCAGCTTGTAAGAGGGAGGATGCATACACCCGTAATAGGATATACTACCTCCTAGCCACAAACCATCATCAATCACCGCACAGAAACAGATTCAACTGCATGCCAGTGACCTTAGTTGACTCACTCAAGACAATTTACACGCTAGCTAACCTGCCGTCCGTGTTCGAGTGTGTCACTTGCAACAAATGAAACCGCATTGAATTGCAACTAGAGACCCATTCTACTATATTACGGTTCGGGTCACCAGCTTGTAAGAGGGAGGATGCATACACCCGTAACAGGATGTACTACCTCCTAGCCACAAACCATCATCAATCACCGCACAGAAACAGATTCAACTGCATGCCAGTGACCTCAGTTGACTCACTCAAGACAATTTACACGCTAGCTAACCTGCCGTCCGTGTTCGAGTGTGTCACTTGCAACAAATGAAACCTCATTGAATTGCAACTAGAGACCCATTCTGCTATACTAGGGTTCAGGTGTGTGTGTTTCTTAAAAAAAAAAAATTGTAGTACTCTTCAGACATGACACATAACACAAGATGAATCATCCCAATATTACTTTATGATTATTATTATTATTATTATTATTATTTGTAAAGGAATCCCAATATTGCTTTGAGAATGATAATGCACGTATCACAGACTTTATATTCTTTTCTGGACAATATTCAAGTGGTACAATAAACACAAATGCAAGAATCCCCACACCCTATCGAGGTATGGGGATCCTGGTAACTTTTATAAATATTAGAAAACAAGTCTTCCTTTCAATACATGCCTTCTAAAACCTGGAATATGAACATTCAAGATGTAATCCTCCCAGTTTATGCTGCCTACATTGAATCCGAAGTCCCTCATCTCTTCCAATGACATGCCTTCCATCAGTTTCTGGGTATTATGATTGTCAAACCTGGTAGCAAATTATTTTTAACCGTAGCTCAGCAAAACATTCGTAAGTAATAACTAGAGAAAAGTGACAATGTTATGGGCTTAATTATAACATTAGTGAAATAAGCAGAAAGAATTTTGAGCAAACACACAAAGACAAAGTGATGTATGGATTGCAACCACCTTGGACTTTCTAAAGACTAGTTATGTCTATAATTAGTTTTATTCTGATTTAAGATCAATAACAATCAATTGTGCCTTTGATTTGGCTGGTGGTTAGAGTACAGTTTATAGAAACCTTGCTTTTGTTAAGTCACGCCCATGATAGGTGAAGTTTAGAAAATTACTTACTGATTTTGAAATTTCACATTGATTATAAGAATAATAAAGATGTGCACTAATTCGATCAAAGATGGTAATCCCATTATTGAAAAAGAAAAGTAAGGAGGTGTGCCAATCCCGATAAATGAAGTAGTGGTGTAGCTAAATTTTGTGTGTGTGAGGCTTAGGAGCAAAGTTTTGCCTTGTGCAAATCTCATATTGCAAAATTTTGTCTTGTAAAGACTAAGCTTTGTCTAGACTCTACTGTTTTAATGTGAAGATATCAATATCTTTGGGTGTTTAATTAGGGTAGTTTATGTTTGAGATATTTTTTTTGGTGAGAGTTTATTTATAGTTGTAATACCTATTATTGATAATCAATTTTGGTCATTCACAGCCATTCATGGACCAGGGGGGCAATGGCCCTCCCTAATTTTTTTTTAAATAATATATTTATATAACTATATATTTAGGTACTAATTTGAGCAACTTCGTTCAATAAAATTACATCTTGTCCCCCTTATTGATCATTATAAGAGAAATGCTACAGTTACAAACTTTTTTACAACATTTTTACAGTTTATTGAGGTTGCAAATTCTTACTGATTTGCATCTGGGTCTATCACTTACGTCACTTTTTTACTTACTAACGACCACTAAATAATTACAACAAAAATTTGTAAAAAAATTTGTAGGTCTAGTATTTTCTTCCTTTTAAAGTTCATAAAAAAAAATTCATAGATCTAAAATCTTAAAAAAGAAAAAAAAAAAATATATATATATATATATATACAAGCCCAACAACAAAAATTAGCAATAGGCAATAGCAAAGCTACCAAAAAAAAAAAATTGAGACTAATCAACCAATTTTACTAAAAACAAACAACTTAGCGCTTTAAAAAACTTTAAACAAAATAATTTTGTCTTTACCAACAAACGACACTATACACACATATAAAAATAATAGAGCTAAAAGCTGAAGCCACTGCATATTACTAACAATAAAACCGCCCCCCTTAACTCCAAGTCTTGACTCCGTTCTTGATTTTGGTTGATATTGCCCGTGGATGTAAACTTGGAGAGGAGGTTATTCCTACGTCTGTAGATAATGTATAGTATTTTAATGTGATGTACGTGGACAAATGCTTTATATAGTATGCAATTGAGAAATAAACTGGAGACATACAAGCCAAGCTTCAAAAGAAGCTTTATACTATTTACCCTGGTTAATTCATTCATTTGTGAAAATTTACTACTAATAATGTGCCAATTCTTGTGACGATTTAAAAATTTTGAAAAGTCCTAAGCACTTGTATGATTCTTGCTTAGGTGACTTGAGGAATTTATTTGTGGTTGGCCTTGAAGCCTCCCCATTATTCACTTATTTATTGTTATGTTTTTTTAGCCCTAGTTCTCAACATCTTATTGTCAAATGCTGAAATGAATGAATTAGAGTCACAATAATATGTGTGTGTGTGTGCGCGAGGATTCCAAAGTTAAAGACATTACCTTCCCCTATCGAACATATATGGTTCATAAATTTTAGCCAAGTGAACAACATGCTCCACTATCTTCTTGCGTTTTATTTCCAGCTTGCCTCGCAACTTAGAGTCTGTAATGGTTGTATCCATTAATCCACTTCTTTGAGCTATTTCATCCGAAATGTAAGAGGCGAAATTGTCCATTGAA
Source organism: Castanopsis chinensis (assembly GCA_032878915.1). Lineage (NCBI taxonomy): Eukaryota > Viridiplantae > Streptophyta > Magnoliopsida > Fagales > Fagaceae > Castanopsis > Castanopsis chinensis. The sequence continues at coordinate 4,333,698 of JAVQMG010000131.1, read as the reverse complement.
TTGAAAAACTTCATTTCATTGATGCGTATATTTGTCCTTTCCGAGTTCATTAACGGTAAACAAGTGAAGTGATTGCAAGAAAACTTGAATAAATCATGTAACAAAAGCGGGTTTACGGCAGATGACCCAACGTGGTAGACATTTAATTCAGGTTTCGCAGCTATTGCTATGGCTGCTGTGGACGCGTTGACAACCATGTCCGAAGGAACCTAAGGCATTCATGATTCAATTCTTAGTGAAAAGTGAAAATGAAAAAGAATTGTATGGTATATCAAACCAATTAATAATGCGAGAAAGGAAAAAAAAAAGGAAAAAAAATAGCAAATTACCACGTCTATAACTGCTTTTGGGTCTCCAAGAAATCCTGGGAGCCGGCCTTTACCATAGGATAAGATCAATGGATCCAACATTCTGATTTGTTTATGTATATGTAATTAATAAAACAAGAAAGGTATAGTTAATTATATATGATATTATGGAATTTTGATAAATTACTAGTTATCTTAAAAATTATAATTGTTAAGAAATGGTGAATTTAACATGTAAAACGTTATTCTAGCTAGCAAGATTCAGAGGGAATATATTTTTGTGAAGGCTAAAAAAGTACTTGATTCCTTGTATCCATCCTGGTAAAGGCTCTTTGATGGAGCTCTCAATTACACTTGGGAGGATGATGACTACTGGAATATCTCCTCTCATGCTATTTAATAGCATCTCTCCCATGGCCTTGGTGAACACAAAAGTGTTTTGCCATCCAAAGATATTTGCTCTATTTTAGTGACAGAGTATATTGATTAGGTGAGCATGAGCACCATGGTTCTGAAACCCAGACCGACCATATGGTCCGACCGAAAAATCCGCGAACCTCTCAATTTTATAGTCCTTTTAACCTCAAAAACCGTTCTAGGTAAAAAAGCAGGGACCCGTGCAAACTGTGATCGGATCGCATGGGTTTGAGAACCGTGAACGGTTTTAGAGGTTCTCACGGGCCCTTTTTTTTGAAGAGAAATAAAGCCTTAAACGGCATCACTGTGTCTGTGTTTTCCCTTATATAGTGTCGTTTAGGATGCTCAAAGAGTCAAAATTAGAAACCAAACCAGATGTCCATCATTTAGTGCTCAAGCTCAAGAAATATCGCCTCTCTTCGTACCCTCCCTTGCCTCAAATCCCTTCTCTCCCTCGTCGGCCACCATGCTAAGTCAAATCTCTGATGATATCCTCGTTGGCGTTGTCGTCTGTTGTTGTCTCCAGTTGATGACCAGCGATCAGATCTCTCTAAACCAGTGAAAGACTTGCTTTTTCTCACTGTGTTGCTTTCTCTTTTTTTGCTAAGATGATATGTCTGTTGTTTGAACTCTATTGATGTCTTTCTCCGTTGGGTAAAGGTGTAAAGTAGTACAATGCTTAGTAAAAAACGCCAGACTTTGTGTATCACCACAGACCACAAAAATTGATATATTTATTAATTATTATATTTAGTTTTTATCTTTTATGATATTATATTAGTGTGCTTCAAATTTTACAGTACCACCAGTACTATGGTTTTAGGGTGTGTTCGGTTGGAGGAGTGGAAAAGTGGGAGGATGGAAAATTATGAGAGGATGAAAAAGTGAAAGGATAGAAAATATTTAGTTTTCCTTCTTGTGTGTCCGGTTGGAATGATGGAAAAGTGAGAGGGTGGAAAAGTAGGAGGGTATAAATTGACTATTATACCCTTGTTAACAGTAACATTGAAATAAAATTTAAAAAAAAAAGGTTCAATGTTAATGTTGAAATGAAAAAAAAAAAAAAAAATTCAACGTTAACGTTGAAAAAAAAAAAAAAAAAAAGTTCAAACGTTACTGACAGTAGCGTTTGATTCTTCTTCAAACGTTACAGATCAGTAACGTTTGAAGAAGAATAAAAAAAATAAAAAAATAAAAAAGTTACACTCCAGTAACGTTTGAAAAAAAAAAAAAAAAAAAAAAAAAAAAAAGGTTACTGATAAGTGGGATGGGGGCATTTTAGTAAATGCCCCCATCCCCTCATATTCTCTTCAGACTTTTCCTTCCAGTTTTCCATCCTTCATAGCTTTCTCTCCAAACGAACAGTGGAAAATGTCTGTTTTTCTCCCTTAGTTTTCCATCCTCCCTATTTTCTCTCCAAACGGACACACCCTTAAACTCTCTCGTTTTTTAAGCTTTTTAAGTTCTCCCATTTTAATAATATTTTAATGTTAGATTTAGATTTGATAATGGTTTTTTTTTTATACGAAAAAATGGATAGTGGTAGTTTAATAGTTGGTTACTGCAATAGTGGTGTTATACTCATTATATCATCTACTATGATTAGGGCTGTTCAGACCCGACCGGAGCTTGACAACCCGGCCAAACCGCCAGACGCCGACTCGATTCCAGCCCGAACCGAAGGTCCTGCGGGTTGGCGATGGGTTTCTGTTCACAAGAACCGACACCGGCGGGTCGGGTGGCAGGTTTGCTTCTCTAAAACCTGAGCAACTCGAACCCAACTGGAGTTGTATAAAAAATCTGGCGAAATCCTGCAAAAATAGCTAGATCCGGTGGGATTTCAACCAGATTTGGCGAGATCTCGACCAAATCTGGTGAGATCTCGACTAGATCCAGCTAGATCTGGTAGGATTTAGCCAGATCCAGCCAATTCTAGCTATATTAAAAAAAAAAAAAAAAAAAAAATTCTGGTGGAAACAAATGCAGAAACCAGTGATTTTTTCCAGATTCCGGTAACTTTATTTTTTTTTATAGATTTCGATACTTTTTTTACTTTGACAACCGACCAAACCGACTGACACTCACCTCACCCGAAACCGACTAGACCAATTTTTCCAGCAGTCGGTTTCGAGTTCTTCAGCGCCTCCACCTGACACCGGTGGGTCGAGTCTGGGTTGGGTCCAAACCCAACCCGGCCCGACCCGTGGACAGCCCTAACTATGATGCTGTTATACATTTATTTGTTTGTTTATTTATTAGGTTTGCTTAAGATTTAATATTTTCTATTTGTTTTATGAAAATTATGATATAAAAAATATATTTGAAAGATAAATCTCATATTTATTTGGCGACTATTTTAGTTAATTTTTCTATTTTTACTAATTTAATGTATTTATTTATATTTAAAATAATTATTAAATTAATTATGCCGTCATCACGGTTCAACCTCGGTTCGACCTAAAAAACCTTGAACCATTTTTTTTTTTACAATTCAATAAACGGTCCGGGTCTAAAAATCATGATGAGCACTGACAAACTTGCAATTAAGCTTATGGATGTTAAAATTAATAGAAAACTACCGGCTTAGCAATGGAATTATATGACCTAGACGAAATTGTCATGACTCATGAAGATTGAAACTCATTGCTTTTTATCATGACCTACTTTGCTTTTCGGGCAAATTTCGTTCATTTAAACATTCGATTAGTTAAACTTTTTATTTATGATAATTTTTCATATTGTAATCTTTTTTTTTTAAAAGTAAGAATAAGGTATTGGAACAATTTCCATGGTCAATAGTATCTTTTTATGTGATTTTCACAACTCTACCATTCTTAGACAGATTTTCATATTTTTTGAGCTTAATTTCATGCTTAACATGAACTAAGGTTTTCAATGGGTCTCTTAATCAAGGGAGTCAATTTCGTATTAGGGGTTGTACCGGTTTGACCAGTGGAATAATATATTTCGATATCTGTCAATATTGGTGTACCGTTTCAAGTATACCGCTATTTTTTATATTTATAAATACACACACACACACACACACACACACACACACACACATATTATAACAAAAGCAAAAGCTTATCATAAAACATTACTTCAATTCAGAACAAATTATTCATGATTTTAGACTTTAGTATACTAAAAGAACAAATAATACTAATAAGTTAATGCAAATAAGTTACCATTCTGTCTATACAAAAATTAAAAAATTACAAAACTAAAAAAAAAAAACTTATTTCGGTACTGGTCGGTATGGCCGGTACTGGCCAAAACGTCCAAAATCGGCCAATACGACCGGTATTTAAATTGGTATGAAACATTGACATTTCGGTACTGGTACACGTACCGGTACTGGTACACGTACCGGTATTGTACATACTAGCAGTACCGGTTGGTACGCTATAGTATTGACCACCTTGCTCCAAACCGTTATGTAACTTCTCTTTTAATAAATTAGTGGTAATAACCCACTAGGCATTTAGACTTTTATTAACATGTTCTAAAATGTTTTTCCCCCTCTTTTTCTTTTTGTTTGGGTGTAGATTCCAAAGTTCTCATAGATTTAAGTGAATTCCGGTGGATTTAATGGTTATTTGTTGAAATAGACGTGCATGATTTGCAAATTGTGGCCTTTTGCCTACCTTAGGTAGATTTTTCTTTTCCTATCAAACAAAAAAAAGGTAGGAATTTTTTTTGCTTATATATAATTTCCGCCTCGAAAAAGTATGGAACCTTAAAGGATGATTTTTTTTTTTTTTTTTTGAAAGGCTTAAAGGATGATTTTCTTGGATCTTGGTTTTGATTGATTAATGTCGCATTTTAAATTGAACATTAAAGCACAGTTCGTTACCTTTGCAAACCCAATTCTATCATCTTTTGAGCAACAACATTTTCATGCATAGATAATTTCAAATCTGAAGCCAACTCGATTTCAGCAATGATATCCAACACTGGGATAGATTCTGGAGGGGTTTCTGAGGTGGCACTTTCCTCTGCTATTGTCTGTCCCATGTGGAAAGGTTTCTCCATAATTAATCCTTGTCTCTCCCCATTGACATATGCTGCGTAACAAAGCAAGACTTAAAAAACATTGCTATGATATTAATGTATATATTTATATTTAGAACAGCTTATGCTTAGTTGCATACCAGTTGATACATGCAAGAAAAGCCTAAGTTTTTTGCACTTCTTTGCAAAACCTAGGAGTCGAGAAGGTCCTCTTGTGTTGGTGTTGAGAGCAACATCATACCTATATATATGACAAAAATTTAAGACAAGAAAACAAAAAAAAATGTTAAGACAACCTTTTTATTTAAAAAAAAAAAAAAAATTCACATTCAAGCTAGATGGAGTGAAACCTTTCATCAAATGTTGTGTTGGCGGCTGAATTTATGATCACACTTCCTTTGCGATTTCATTAGCTGTATAGGGATCCATCCCCGGATTGGATTCACAAACATTCCCAACTAATGGAGCCAGCTTCCTCATCATGAAAGCCTTACAGGATTTCCCATGCATTTGTTCCAAGCACTTGAAAAGTTCCAACTCTAAAATCTAATCACCATATATAATTAAATCTCTGAGATTATAAACGAAGAATTAGAAGTTTTTTTTTATTTTATAGAAAAATATACTCAAACACATAGTTATTATATAAACCCCGACTGGACACTAACTTAGTTTAAGAGCCAGGTCATTGGGTCACTTGTTCAATTATTGGGCTATTTTGTCACTGGTTGAACTAGTGGGCTACCGATCGAACCATATGATTAAATAAAAAATTAAATAATTTAAATAAGTTTGCAAAATCATAAAACAAATATGTAAAATTAAAATAAATTTACAATAGGCATGCCTAAATTTTTAATCAAAATTAGGTGTAAAAAAGTAGCCACTAAATAATTCAAACTCAAGGTTTCAAATGTAAATACCGAAAAATTTTTAAAATAAAAAATGTCATAGAATTGTAGTCAAGTCTTTGTTGAATAAAATTTTGTTACACCATGTCTTAAAATTCAAGTAATAACAACCTATCTTAAACTCAAAAGTCATATTCTATGCTTATAACATACCTCACTGTAAAGTTGTGATTTACAATTATGTTTTGTGTTGGCTTTATTCCATGACAAAAAATGTTGTATTTTCATTAATTTATTTCCTTGTATTTTGTGAAATTTTATTGTATTAGGTTTAATATTAAGTTGGTGAAGAATCAAACATGAAATGAAGAATCAATGTAATTTCTCGAGTGTCTCGCGAGAAGCTTACCCGCAAAAAGGACACGTGAAAAGCACATGGTAGAAGCTGAAGAGTCATGCCCAACTATCAATTTTTCTAGTGTCTCGTGAGAAGGGCCTACCCGTGAGATACTTGTGAAACTCACTGTCTAAAGGATTTTTAAGTGTGACTTTTTTACCCTTTATTCATACTATATATACTCTCATTACTCACAAATGTATAAGAGGTTATTCAGAGAGAAAAACCCTAGATAGGTTTTCTACAACACAATACACCCATCTTTTAAAGAGAGAGCTACTCATCCTTAATGAAAAATCATTGTAGCCTCTTCCCTCTTCTCATTCCCTCTCTCATTGTCATACTTTGGGAGGAGATTTTTGCATCCAAACACAACCCATACCTTTTTAGAGTGTAGAGAGTGTTTTGGAGCTTGGGAAGTTTTGGGGACTTGCTAAAAGAAGCCGATGAGGCTTGGTGGATGCAATTGGACGTATTTCAGAATTCGAAAAGCTAGTGAAGACGAAACTTCGAGAAGTCCATTGGTAGTAGGAGCTTGAAGGGCTCAAATACATTGGGTAGACGAGACTCCGAGAAGTCCATTCATGTACTCCGACTTATTCACTAGTGGATCGATTTCAACTTGGAGGGTCGCAGAGAAATTTTTCGCCGAATTCTTTGGTTTCCTCTTTGATAACACGTCTAGGTGTTATATTGTGTTTGCTCTCTTCCCTACTCTTGTACTTTATTTTTATTGTTTATTATTGATGTATACACTAGAGTAGATCCGATAATTGTATTTCATTTACTCTTGTTCCGCACTAAGATAAGTTGGAGTAAAAACGATTTAGCCGTAATTTTTATTTTGGGGTTTAAACAAGCTCTTGTGTTTCACACAAATCCGAGCTTTTACTCACTAATTGCTCATCCTATGAATTGCGATCTAAGCTAAAATTTGAAACACTATCTTTATTGAAAAGTCCAACACTATCTTCATTTAAAATCTTTCATTTTCGTCACACTCTAAACTAGGAAACAATATTGTAATGAACTTATTAAGGTAAATTTGTTTAAAATTACAAAATCAGCTAGGTGAAAACAATTTGTTTGAGTTGCACGGGTTACTAAAAATTGTTGGATTTATAGATTGTACTAGTTAAACTACTGGACCAAATTAGATACAATTTCACTGAATTATTGATCCAACAGACCAGATTGAATAGGGTTTAATTAACTATGCTCAAACAACAAAAACGAAAACAAAAACAAAAACGTAACATGCATCTTTACACAGCATACTTCATTTTTCAGTCTGTCCACTATGAACACAAATAAAGAAACAAAAAGTAAATCACCATATGCATCATACTTCAGTTTTAAGTCTCTGGATAGCAGCTTCTTTATTCTTTGCCTTGATCAAGAGAAAGATTTTTCCCACATCAGGCACTGTACGTAACATCTTTTCAATAAAAGGTGCACAATTGAATACTTTAGACAAACTAACAAGGGGCAATTCTTAAATAGTTTTGGAGTACTGTTCCTAGCTCTCACAAAAAGATGAGTCCCATGGGTCCCACCATGGGGTCAACACCCTTTGTGAGATTTCAGAGCGAATTCAGAATAATCTAGATATGTAGTAGAGTAAAACAAATGCGGGCACAACTTATAAGTTCAACAATCTAGGTATCCTAACTTATTGCAAGAGCCAATAAAAAAATCTCCTTGAGGAGCTTAAGAATAAAATTATTGTAGCACAAATATCATTATTAAATCAAAGCCTTAAGTTATTAGAAGAATTGATAGTTAATGATTATTCAACACACTTGCAACATTTTTTTTTGGTGAAACTGTTTACAATTCAATGTATTTTGGAGGTATATACAAAAATCACTTATATTTTTTTGAGGAATACTGTGCCCACAATATTTTCATAATAATTTCCACAAAAATTCTTAGTAATAAGTTGTTATTAGTTCAAATTTGAGCTCATAACTCACTTCAATTTTTTTATCGCTAATAATAACTTACCAAGTAAGCTTTGTTGTAAACGTAATATGGGACTTTGAGCGTAAGTGTAAAGCTGGCCCAGTTAAATATTAATCGTGTACTAATTTTTTTTTCTTTTTTAGTTTAAGAAAAACATAACTACTTAGAAACATCGAGTTTTTAAATTTGTTTTTGTTCTCAAAATTAAAAATTAAAGAAAAAAAAAACCAACCAAATCAGCCTTATGTTTTTAAGGTTTGGAAGACTTAGAGTTTGTTTGGATACCACTTATTTGTTGAGAACTGAAAATTTATTGCTAAAAATACTGTAGCAAAATAATTTTTAAAGGTACTGTGAGACTCAAATTTACCTATAAATCTATGTTTTGCTAAGTTTGGTGGTCCCATGAACAATGCCATGGGATCCCAAAAAGATGCAAAGGGCAACTTAAATATAATTTTAGTGTTGGGCAAACCCATGCTTAACGCACAAGAAAGCAATACCTTTCGCTAGAAATCCAGTTGCGCCTGTGATAAGATAATTCTTGCCTTGAAGATAACTAACAATGCCAATACTATCACCTACGGCATTTTCTTTGTTTTGGCAACAAGCCACGCTAAAAGTTCTTCCAGTTGCAGAAGTTCTAGTACTATTGTAGTGATGGTAGCAATGATAGCTTTTTGTGGTAGTGAGGACAGGGATTGAAGTACCATAAGGGATTGCATGTTAGGATGTGTGCCCTTAAATCCTATTGTATGATGCTATGTATGACATTATGTATGACTTAATGTTGTGTGTAATAAAGTTGTTTAATTTTTATCTAAAATAATGGTAGCATGAATATTTAGACATTATCATATAGTCTATGAGATGCATAATATGTGATTTATGTAATTTAGTTACAGAAGATATAAATCACAAGTTCTTTGTAAACTCAAAATTTATAGTTCGTAGTCGGTGATGAAATTGGGCATTTCATCTGTAAAGATTATAACGTATCAACTAAGATGATTTGTCTTGATCATAGAAGTGGAGACTTCTAGTTGATATGTTGATATGTTTTAAGAGTTAAAACATATTGAAATAGATCGCTGTGAGATTTATTATTCTGCTAACGATTGTCAAATGAATAATAAATTTCATGACTTCTATTTACATGAACTCTTAATCCTGAGAGAATAATGGACCTGATCATGACGTGTAGGTTGCTTTGATATATCATGAGTGAGATCTAAATCAACTAAGATGATTTGTCTTGATCATAAAAGTGGAGACTTCTAGTTGATATGTTTTAAGAGCTAAGACATATTGAACTGGACCGTTATGAGATTTATTATTCTGCTAACGACTGTCAATTGAATAATAAATTTCACAACTTCTATTTGCAAGAACTCTTAATCCTGAGAGAACAATGGACCTAATCATGACGTATAGGTTGCTTTGATATTTCAGGAGTGAGATCTAAAGTAACGGTCAAAACCTCAGTATGTTGGCCAATTACATTTAGTGTTGATGGAACATATATTCTCAAGATGAAATTTATAGTCTCTTAACAGAGATACAAAATATTCCCTTAAGATAAGTTTAATGGGTTTGGTTATTCAGAGAGTTAGGCCTAACCACTTTGGTAAGAAATTACTAAAGTATTTAATTATTAAATTGGATTTCATAAATATATGATAAATAACTTTAAAGGATTAAATCGGGTACTCAAGGATAAAATGTAGTAATTTTCAAAGTGGCAGTCTATATTCATGATTTTGTATTACTACGAATATTTTATGAAAGGGTTGCGTGTACAATAAAGTCTTGGGATATAATTTATTAATAAGGTCTAGAGTGCAATTATATTTATATAGTGGTATTAAATATAATTAATGGTAACTTTGGACTTGTCAAGAGTTGACAGAAAAGCCCAAGGCCCATTGGAGCTAGTGTCTTATTGGTCCATTTTGGTCCCACTCCAAGCCACACACTAAAACCCAATTGGAAAGGCCTAATAGGCTAGCCTAATTAGATAATCAGTTAGTTCTATAGAAAGAAACATACATAATTTTTTTTTTTTCAAGAAAAAGAAGCGTAGAGAAAAAAAAAAAAAAAAAAAAAGTGTGAGGCACACTTTCATTCTCCCTTTGGAAACTAATTGAGAGACCACACAAATTGAGCGTAAAGTGGAATTGGAGTGAAGATTAAAAGTGTTTTCAGGTGCTTCTAATCTTTGTTTTGAAATTCTCCACACTAAGGTACGCTATTTTATTCTTAAATTATGAAATTTACATAGTGCATGCTGTCAATCATGATGAAAGAGATTCTTGTTTGTTGCTTCCGCTGTGTGTTTTCATATCATGATTGTATGACATATGATTAAATTTTAGAATTTAAGAAAACCATTGTATTTCAATTTTCTGCATCAAGTTATGGTGTGTGTCATGTTTTTTAATTTTCATGGAATCCGTATATATATATATATATATATATATATATATATATATATATTGCAAGTGAAATTGAATAGTGCCGCATGTGGGTGATTCAGTCTATACGGATTGCATTGCTATGGTTATTATATGTATAACCGTTTGCAACTACCATATACATGAACCAATTTAATGCATCGTTTGGTCTTTAAATTGCATGACTTGAATATGGCTTGCATGGCTTGAATATGACTTGGATGGCTTGCATGTTAGACATTCAATGCTAATAGTTTATAGGGATTGCATAAAATGCATGTGAAGGACGTTTTTGCACTTTTGACTTTATCTAGATTGCATGTTTTGTCCTTTATTGCATGAAATAACTCTCATTTGCTTTGGTTTATATACATTGGATGATATGGATTGGCCATCTTGCATGAATTAAAGCAAGAATTGAACATGGCCGTAAGTTATATATACATATTATATTATATATTATATTTTTTATATATGTTAATGCTAGTTTAATGAAATTTATTCCTAATGAGATTATGATTATGTTTTTCATGTGTCTAGCATTATTATGGTTCTTGATCTTCAAAACCTTTAATTTAAAATATCTAATGGGAGAGAGATACATAGGTTGGATCTCACGGCCTCCATTATCGGTTCATAGTAGTGTGGGTAAACACCTCGTCTTAGCGTATATGCCTCGCGATCCCAAAGGAGGGTGTTTACTTCATAGTACTACAAGATTGAACTTATCCGTTTAAAGTAGTGTGGACAAACACCTTACCTTGGCGTATATGTCTTGCAATCCCAAAGGAGGGTGTTTAGTTTTATGGTACTACAAGTTTGAATACTATAAAAGGGAGATAAAATGTGGCTACACATGACTCTAGATAATGGTCTATACTAGACAAAGTGTAATGTTAACCTCTCAAAGGAGTTATGTCATTATTACTAAGAGGCTAAAGGTAATATGGCATATTGTTAGTGTTTGATAAGAGTTATCATGATAGCACTAATAATGAGAATAGTTCTCAACCAATTAATGTGTTTATAATAAACTTGATACCAAGGAATTATAGACATGGATTGAGTTGTCGTTGCATATATTATTTTATAGTTTTATTAAGGTTCCATATTATATGCTTATATGCTAAAATTGATAATGTCCAGTTTACTTGTTATATTCATGTTTATTATTTTCATATTTAAATCATGACATCATTTAGCCCACTTGTTGCTATTCTTAATTAAAACAAACTGACTGGATCTAACTATGTTGACTGGAAAAGAAATTTGGATATTGTTCTTACTGCTGAAGAGCACAAATATGTGCCTACTCAACCATGTCCTAGCTTTCCTTTATTAGATGCTCCTCTTGAGCAAAAACGGCGATATAATCGTTGGTAGAAATCTAATGAGATGGCCAAGTGCTATATCCTAGCATCTATCTCAAATGTTCTACAACATCAAATGCAAGATGTAGAACTTGCTTCGAACATAATGCTTAGTCTAAATGAGATGTTTGGTGAGCAAGGCCGTTCTGCAAGGCAAGAAACCATGAGACAAATTTATAATATCAAAATGACTGCAAGAAGTTCAGTGAGGGAGCATTGTCTTATGATGATTGCTAATTGAACACATTAGAAGTTTTAGGTGCTGACATTAATGGAGAATCCCAAGTGGATATGATACTCCAGTCACTACTGGAATCATTCAAGAAATTCAGACTCAATTATAATATGAACAAAAAGATTTATTCTTTTTGTCTGAATTAATGAATGAGTTAGTGGCAGCGAAAGGCATCCTTGGTACTCCTAGTGTTGAAGCTAATGTGGGTGAAGTTTCTACTTTCCAACCTAAGTCGAAAGGCAAGAGTAAGAAGAAGAAGAAAAATGACTTCACTAAGAAAGATGGTAAACAAATTGCCTTAGAGGTTTCCGACAAAGAAAAGAAAACCAAAGGAAAGTGTTTCCATTGTAGTGAGAAAGGACATTGAAAGAGGAATTGTCCGAAGTTCAAGGCTGCCAAGAATAAGGGTATGAAAAGTTCATTTCTTCTTGAAATATGTTTGATACAGAATCCCACAGATTCCTAGTGTGTGGATTCAGGTTGTACTAAATGTATCTGTAATTCTTTGCAGGGGTTCCAAGAGACTAGAAAGTTGAATGAAGGAGAACTATTTCTTACTTTAGCTAATGGGAGCAAGATTCCGCTTGTAGTTGTTGGAGTGTTTAATTTATGCTTTAAGTCTAGAGTTTTAATATTGGAAGACTGTTTGTATGTACCTAATGTTCGTAGGAATTTGATTTCTACAACTTACTTAGGTAAACATGGATATTGTGTTATCCTTAAAGAAAATGTTATAATAAAGAAGGATAAAATATTTATCTGTTCTGGTAATATTTTAGATGGTCTTTATATTTTAACTCCTGACATACATGAATTATACAATTCTGAAATAGATAGTAGTTCTCATGTAATATCATTAAAGAGAAAGTTTCCTTCTACTAGTGATGCATATCTATGGCACTTGCATTTGGGTCATGTTAATTCAAATAGGATTCAAAGACTAATCAAAGATGGACTTTTACAGCCTATGAACTTTGATGGATTTCCAATTTACAAATCTTGTTTGGAAGGTAAGATGGCCAAATGACCTTTTAACGCAAAAGGTAAAAGAGCCCAAGAGTTGCTTGAATTAGTTCATACAGATGTATGTGGTCCTATGTCAACCCAAGCAAAAGGAGGTTATGAGTTTTTCATCACTTTTATGGATGATTACTCAAGATATGGTTATGTGTACCTAATGAGATGGAAGTCTGAAACCTTTGACAAGTTCAAAGAGTTTAGGGCTGAAGTTGAAAATCAATTAGGTAAACGCATAAAGGCCATTCGATTTGATCGAGGTGGCGAATACCTTCTTGGGGATTTCAAGGATTACCTAATTCAAAATGGGATTGTCTCCAAATCGACTGCACTTGGAACTTCCCAAAAAAATGGTGTAGCAGAAAGAAAGAATAGGACTCTTTTGGAAATGTTTAGGTCCATGATGAGTTACTAAACTTTACCAGTTTCTTTTTGGGGATATGCACTAAAAACTGCTATGCATGTTTTAAATTTAGTTCCATCAAAATCTGTTCTCAACACACCTAAGGAATTGTGGAGTGGGCGCAAGTCTAGTATGAAATATCTCCACATTTTAGGATGTCCAACACATATGTTGAAAGGGAAGTCTGATAAGTTGGAAGCTAAAACGAAAGTATGCATGTTTTTAGGGTATTCAAAAGAAACCAAGGGTTATTTATTCTATAATTATAAGGATACCAAATTGTTTGTTAGCAACTATGCCAAATTTTTAGAAGATGATTATATGAATAATTTTAATCCTAGAAGTAAAGTTGTATTGGCTGAAATAGATGAACTTGTAGTTGAACAACCAATGAATGAAACTAGGGATGACGTGGCTATATTGGATACACCACAAGATATTACTCATGAGATGTCTAGTATACAGATGCTTCGTCATAGTGGGAGAATTATTCGGCCTCCTATAAGATTTAGAGGCTTCGGAGAAACTTATATAGCTATCCTAGAAGAGGCTGAATCGGATCCCTACATTTATGAAGAGGCAATAAATGACATAGATGCACATCATTGGGTCTTAGCTATGAAATCTGCATTGGATTCTATGTATTCCAATCATGTATGAGATCTTGTAAAGGCGCCCAACGGCATTAAATCTGTTGGTTGCAAATGGGTTTACAAGAGGAAGAGAGGGATAGATGGCAAGGTTGAAACCTTTAAAGTAAGGCTGGTGGCGAAAGGGTATACACAAAAAGAAGGTATTGATTATGATAAAACTTTTTCGCTAGTAGCCATGCTTAAGTTTATCAGAATTTTCTTATCCATTACTGCTCATTATGATTATGAGATTTGGCAAATAGGTGTCAAGATTACATTCCTTAATGGCAATCTTGAAGAAGAAATATATATGTTGCAACCGGAAGGTTTTATAGCAAAGAACCAAAAGCATATAGTATGCAAGTTGAAAATGTCCATTTATGGACCTAAGCAAGCATCTAGGTCATGGAACATCAGATTTGATCAAGAAATCAAGTCTTTTGGTTTTGAACAAAATCTTGATGAACCATGTGTGTACAAAAGACATCGAGATAAAGTAGTAATATTCTTGGTACTTTATGTTGATGATATTCTATTCATTGGGAATGATGTAGGGGTAATGTCATTAGTTAAAGTTTGGTTGTCAAGCTAATTTGATATAAAGGACTTGGGTGAGGCTGACTTGGGTGAGGCTAATTTTATTCTAGGGATCAAGCTTTGGCAAGATCGCAAGAATAAGATGTTAGTCTTATCACAAACTGGATATATAGATAAGGTTCTAGAACGGTTTAGCATGCAAAACTCCAAGAAAGGATTGCTTCCTTTTAGATATGGAGTTTCTCTGTTTGATGACCAAAAGCCTAAGACTCAAGAGGAAGAAAATATGATGAGACAAGTTCCTTATGCTTCTGCAGTGGGAAGTCTCATGTATACCATGCTTTGTACTAGACCAGATATTTGTTATTCCGTTGACATGGTCAACTGATATCAATCAAATTCAGGACCAAAATATTGGTAGACTGTAAAACAAATTCTCAAGTATCTTAGGAGAACGAGAAATTATATGCTTGTTTACCATTGTGAGAATTTGATTATCATTGGCTATACAAATTCAGATTTTCAATTAGATTTAGATTTCAGAAAATCCACTTCAGGGATGTATTTTCACCTTGGGAGGTGAAGCCATAAGTTGGAGGAGTGTTAAGAAATCTTGTATTGCGGACTCCACCATGGAAGCTGAGTACGTTGCTGCTTGTGAAATAGCAAAGGAGGCTGTTTTGCACAATAGTCTTTAGGGAAAGTGGGAGATTGTTAGAATGTGTGCCCTTAAATCCTATTGTATGATGTTATGTGTGACATTATGTATGACTTAATGTTGTGTGTAATAAAGTTGTTTTATTTTTATCTAAAATAATGGTAACATGAATATTTGGACATTATCATATAGTCCATGAGATGTATAGTATGCGATTTATGTAATTTAGTCGCAGAAGATATAAATTACAAGTTCTTTGTAAACTCAGAATTTATAATTCGTAGTCGGTGATGAAATTGGGCATTTCATCTGCGAAGACTATAATATATCAACTAAGATGATTTGTCTTGATCATGGAAGTGGAAACTTCTAATTGATATGTTGATATGTTTTAAGGGTTAAGATATATTGAATTGGACTGTTGTGAGATTTATTATTCTGCTAACGATTGTCAAATGAATAATAAATTTTACGACTTCTATTTGCATGAACTCTTAATCCTGAAAGAATAATGGACTTGATCATGACGTGTAGGTTACTTTGATATATCAAGAGTGAGATCTAAAGTAACGGTCAAAACCTCAGTATGTTGGGCAACCATATTTAGTGTTGATGAAACATATATTCTCAAGATGGAATTTATAGTCTCTTAATAGAGATACAAAATATTCCCTTAAGATAAGTTTAATGAGTTTGATTGTTCAGAGAGTTAGGCCCAACCACTTTGATAAGAAATTACTAAAGTATATATTTATGAAATTGAATTTCATAAATATATGATGAATAACTTTAAAAGATTAAACCGAAGTACTTAAGGATAAGATGTAGTAATTTTCAAAATGGTAGTCTATATTCATGATTTTGTATAACTACGAATTTTTTATGAAGGGGTTGCATGTAAAATAAAGTTTTGGGATATAATTTATTAATAATGCCTAAAATGCAATTATATTTATATATTGGTATTAAATATAATTAATGATAATTTTGGACTTGTCAAGAGTTGACGGAAAAGCCCAAAGCCCATTAGAACTAGTGTCTTATTGGTCCCTTTTGGTCCCACTCCAAGCCACACACTAAGGGTGTGTTTGTTTGGAGGTGAAACAAGAAGGATGGAAAATTTTGGAAAGAAAATAGGAGAGAAAACTTTGTTGGAGTGTGTTTTGTTAGGTGGGAAGGATGGAAAATAAATGGTGGAACCTAGATATTTTCTCCTCTGACCCACCAAAATGTTTTCTCTCCAAAATGGAGAGAAAACTGAGTGAATATAAATATTTTCTTAATTGACAAAAAAGTCTAGCATATATATACACACTTATTCAAGTTGCCTTTATTTTTATTTTCTTCTCAACCACGTTGCTTTGGCTTTTTTTTTTTTTTTTCTTTTTTTTTTTTTTGGGCAGCTACGTTGCTTTTTTTTTTTTTTTTCTCAGGCTTGGGCGTTTTGCATTCTTTCTTTCTTTTTTTTTTCTTTTTTTTTTTTTTTTTATTCTCTGGGGCAGTTGCCTTTTCTTTTGGTTTTTTTTTTTCCTATTCTTTTTTTCTTCTTTTGATTTTCTAGGCCTAGGCGTGATAGTTTTTTTATTTTATTTTTTATTTTTTATTTTTTTAACTAGTTGTGATTTTTTTTTTTACATGATTTTTTTTGTGTGGTTATTTGTCACTTTTTTGTTTTAATTAGGTATCATTTTTTAATAAGAACATATGAGTAAATTTATTCAAACCCATTTTTTCCATCCCTCCACTTTTTCACCCCCAACCAAACAAGTAGGAGAGAAAATAAAATCTTTTCTATCCTCCTACTTTTCCACTCTTCCACCATTTTCTATCCTCTCACTTTTCCACTCCTCCAACTAAACAGACCCTAAAACCCAATTGGAAAGGCCCAATAGGCCAGCCCAATTAGATAATTAGTTAGTTATAAGGGAGAAACATACATAATTTTTTTTTTTAAAAGAAAAAGAAGTGTAGAGAAAAAGAAAAAAAGAGTGTGAGGCACACTTTCATTCTCTCTTTGGAAACTGATTGAGAGACCACACATCTTGGGCGTAAAGTGGAATTGGAGTGAAGATTAAAAGCGTTCCCAAGTGCTTCTAATCTTTGTTTTGAAATTCTCCACACCAAGGTACGCTATCTTGTTTGTAAATTCTGAAATTTATATACTGCATGTTGTCAATCATGAATGAAATAGATCCTTGTTTGTTGCTTCCGCTATGTGTTTTGTATGAGATACAAAACTAGATTTTTTTCAACATTGCATGAGTACTGGTGAGAGATAGAGAACAGGTTTTGTAAGGCACAGATGCTGTGGGCATGAAACTTTGGAGAAAACTCATTATAATTTTTCAAGAGACTACCTCAGTAAGTTACTTAATTTAGATATACCTTATGTTCTATACAGTGGAGAAGCTCAGGGCTTCTTTATATAAAATTACGGCATGAGACCTATGGGTAACATCTTCGTGCATAAGCGATAAACATGTAATAAATCAAATTGATTTTAATCTAGGATTGTTCAAAGTTAGAATAGCTAATTAGTTATACCCTAGGACGGAGGGCGGAGGGGAGACTTTGACAATGGGGGCAACGGACCCCCTAATTAAATATATATATATATATATATATAGAGAGAGAGAGAGAGAGAGAGAGAGAGGTATAAATTTTAGCAATTTTTTTCTGTAAAATTATACTTTGTCTTCCTTAGTAATATCGATCATTGATTTTTTTAAGAGGAATATTATAGCTGCATACTTTTCTATAACATTTTAACAAATTATTAAGGTAGTAAATTCTTATTGGTTTACATTTGGGTTAGCCACTTGCATCAATTTTTAACTTATTAATAACTACTCACCACGTTAGTCATTTGTGGAAAAAAATTTGTAACTTTAGCATTTTCTTCATTTTAAAGGCATTAAAAAAATTTATAAATCTAAAATCTAAAACAAAATATACAAATCCAAAAAAAACAAAAAAAAATACCAATACGAAATTATAAACAATTAAGCTCAATCAACCAATTTTACTTAAAATAAATACTTCTCCTTTTAAAAAATTTTAAACAAAATAATTTTATTCTTATCTAATAACAAACCCACACATAAAAATACAAATAAAAAAAAAATTAGTGATTAAGCAACAGAGCTAAAGACTGCACGCAACCAGTAGGAATGCTACCTCCTGACTTCCATCCCCTAACTTCCATCCTTGGTTATAGCCTTCTTTATGATTAATATTTAATAGATACCCAACTAATAGTAGCATTGGGTTGGACCACACATACACATCTTCCAAAGCAAAAAGATTCCAAATTATTTATAAAAATCAAAGTTGTACTTGAATATATTGATTTCCATGGAGTATTGTTAGAACGAATGGAGTATTAGTCTTTTTCTATAATTGATATAGTTATTTTCAATACATAAAAATGGAAATAAAGTATATCGATATCCATGGATAACATAATGTATACATTATTTCAATGTTATAAAATGAAAATAACTTTATCAACTATCGAAAAAGACTAATACCTATTCGTTCTGACAACCCACTTGGAAATATATACATTATTTCCATGTTATATATTGAACCCGACTTTAGCAATTATAGAAAAAGACAAATACCCTTCTTCTTTTTCTTTTTTCTAAAAACCCTCCATGGAATCAATACACTTTACTCCCATGTTATATGTATAAAAATATAGACACATAATTTAGTTTTTGAAAGTCTTAATTCTTAGTTCTTTAAGTATTTTTTTAATTTTTGTCGTTGGGCTGTTGTCATTCATAGGCTTAGTGGCTTACCCAAGTCCTTTGCGAAAGGAGGATTAATTATATCAAATTACGGAAATGCAAGATCCATGAGGCTCAAAGGGTTTATTTGGAATCTTGCCAGCTGGGATGTTCAATTTAAATAAGTGATTGAGGATTGATGGTTTGTAGTGCCATTTTTGTAATAGGGAAGATGAGTCAATTATTTACCGCTTTGCATATTCTCCACTTGCACAAAAAGTTTTGTTTTTATCTGATTAGCCATTCAGAATCTCAATTCTTTAGATTTTGTTTGGTAGTTCATAACGAAATGGAATTAATTGATCACAAAGAAATGGAAATAAATGAAATGTACTTAAGCAAGAGAAATGAAGGAAATGGAATTAAGTGAAATGATAGAAAACTGAGAGAGGATGAAGAAGTGGGGGGTAGAAAAGATTTTTATTTCCCTCATTTATATTTGGTTAAAAGGTGGAAAACTGAATGGATAGAAAATAGAATTAGTATAAATTTATTCTCATGCCTATGTAAAGAAAAAAAAAAGTATTTTTATGGAATAAAATAAGCAACCCATATATGAAGCAAAAAAACCCAGAAAAAGAAGAAGAAAGTCTAATGTGGTTTTAGTTTGGAGGAAGAGAAGGGGTGGATGAGTAATATCTAACACTTTATCTTATCATTTCTCCTCCTAATTTTCTCTCTGTTAACATGTAATAGGTTGTGAGCTTGAGGCCCACCTTGTTTACTTTTATAACGCACATGCTAGTACTCAAATTCTACCTTTTATATAAAAACACACATGTATATTTTATTATTTGAGAAACATAATACATTCATTTAGTATTTCTAACATGGAATCAAAGTCATTGCTTTGACTATTTCTTAGTAGTCTTGTCTCTCATTGGTGTTACTCCAGACTCACAATTGCTTCCGCCGTCACAACTGCTACTACAGCCATTTGCCGTTGAACCTTCGATGCATCTCATTTGTCTCTGGTTCCGGACCTGCAGCCACCGTTGTTGAGGAGATTGACACCACGAGGACCACTGCCAAAATCGTCGCTACCATGAATCTTGCTCCAATTGCACTTTTGCAGGTACCACTGAGACCAAGTTCCGCCCTTCTACTGAATCGTGGAAACCTCGCTGCCATTGGAGCTCTCATGTGCCATCACACACTGGCCAAATAATTCTACACTGTGATCACATGCCCACATGCCTACACCTAATCTCTGTTGACGTCATCCATGACAACATCAATGCCACATCAATCTTAGTTGACGTCATCTTCCATGTTCCTGCTGATGTCATCCTAACATCATCTGCCCACATTATCACCAGTCTTGCTGATGTCATCTGCTTGCATTAGCATTGACCTTCTCTAGTCGTTGTTGACCTGATTGAGCGTTCACTTTTGCTGGGTTGATTGTTGACTTTTCTGAGGGTTTATCGTTAACTTTTTCTAGAGTCGACTTTTTGGAGTCCAAGTGCTAAATACCTAATTTTTCACGTAGATTTCATTTTTACAGTCCATTTTTGCAAATTGTGCTTCTAAATGAAGAATAGGACAGGTCTTCTTTTTATTGCAACAATCGTCACCGACAATCCACTAAACTTTTTTGCAATTTTTGCAAACGTCTTGGCCATAATATTGAAACTTGCTATCAATGCAACAAATTGGTTGTTTCTATTTTTATTGCTACTGTTGCTAACACTAAGAGTCTCTAACTAATGGCTCCCGTCTTTGCAAAGTCCAAGTCTTTTGGATCCACTATCACTATTTCTACAGTTGACCTTCAAAACATCATCGCTAATACCATTCGTATGGTTGGTAATGCATCTTATTCCTCTTCTTTCTCAGTTTCATCTGGTATGTCTCCATCCTCTTAGCTTATAGATTCTACTTGTTGCAACCACATGACACCTCACTCATCCTTATTTTCTCAAGTTGAACCTACACTACACCCTTTTAATATTCGTACAACTAATGGTTCCACAATATTTGGTCATAATATAAGTTTTATCTCGACCTCCAACCTCTTAGTTCTTGGGGCCTTTAATGTTCCTAAACTTTTTTACAATTTATTTTCTGTGGAACAGTTAGTTGAGTTAGATTATCACATTGCCTTTGATTATTCTAGGTGTATTGTGCAGGATCTGAGGATAGGATAGGAGTTTGGGACATGTCCTAGAGTTGGCATATATTTCCTATGGACAAGCTTCGTCTTCCACCTTTTGCTCCTATTTCTGTTACTGCTGTAGCTGTTATAGTTTCTTTTATTCCTTCCCTTGCACTTTGGCATGCCTGACTTGGTCACGCATATTCCTATTGGGTACAATACTTGGCTTCCAGAGGTTTGTTAGGTTCAGTGTCCACAAAAAATTTTAATTGTGTTTCATGTTAGTTAGGAAAACAACCAGCTTTGCCTTTCAATACTAGTGGATCAATGTCCATTGATATCTTTGTCCTAATTCATTCTAATATCTGGGGGCCTTCCTCTGTCTCTAGTATTGGTAAATCTCGATATTTTGTTGTCTTTGTTGATGATTATTCCCGCTATAGCTAGATTTTTTCATATGAAACATCATTCTAAATTATTGCAAGTATATTCTAATTTTGCAAAAATGGTTTAAACTTAATTTTCCAAACGAATCAAAATTTTTCAATTTGATATTTCTCTTGAATAAACTCAATATGCTTTCCAAGCTATTTTGCATTCCTATGACACTATTCATCAACTAACTTGTCTAGCTACCTCTCAGCAAAATGGTAGAGCCGAATGAAAATTTCATCATATTCTTGACACTATTCATGCTCTCCTCCTCTTTGCCAAAGTTCCTGCTCCTTTTTGCGAATATGTTACTCTTTATGTTGTTTATGCTATTAATCGTATTCCTAGTCCTGTCATCCAAAATCAAACTTCATATGAGCACCTTTATGGGTCACCTCCAGAATATCACCACCTTCACTCCTTCAGCTCTGCCTGTTTCTTTTTTCTTTAGCTACATAAGCATAACAAACTTGAGTCTTGATTTAGACTTTGTTATTTTCTTGGCTATGGCGAAATTCAAAAGAGGTATCAGTCTTATGATCCTATCTCTCCTTGTCTTTGTATCTCCCACAATGTTGTCTTTTGGGCACATTGCTCCTTTGTCGAGCTTTTTCACTTTCATGCCTCCTAATTTACCTCATCTATCTTAGATCTTTTATAAGACGAGCCACATATTCCTTCTATAGTTAAGCTTGATCCTCCTATAGACTTCTCTGTCAACCACCAGATATTTTTAATGCCTTTTTGGGATTACTCTCTAATGAACAAGTCGAAGATGAGCCACCCAACCCTGAGCTTGGGTCCCTTGCTCCTGCTCCACCTAAAGATCTTGCATAAGACATTTCACCTTATCACTTAACTCGGGTAAGATTCATTCCTGCACATTTACTTGACTATCATTGTTACATTACCCGTGCTACACTGCACAAGCCTTATACCTATCATGAGGCATTCATTGACCCTTTATGGCAGATTCCAATGAAAGAGGAACTTGATACATTATCTAAAAACCATACTTGGGATTTGGTGACTCTCCCCCATGGGAAATCTATGGTTGGTTGTAAATGGATCTACAAAATCAATACTCGCTCTGATGGGTCCATTGAGCGATATAAAGTTCGTCTTGTTGCAAAAGGTTTTACACAAGAGTATGGAATTGATTATGAAGAGACCTTTGCTCCGATTGCTCGAATTTCATTTGTTTATGCTCTCTTAGCTATTGTCGTTGCCAGTAAATGAGACCATTTTCAGATGGATGTCAAAAATGACTTCCTTAAATGAAAAAGTTTATATGTAGCCTCCTCCTAGTCTCTTTATTGAATTGAACAAGGTTTGTCACTTTCGATGTGCACTTTATGACCTTAAACAAGCTCCACGAGCTTGGTTTGCCAAGTTCATCTCTACCATCTCTCGCTTGGATTACATTGCCAATCATTGTGATTTTGCTTTATTTTTTCTTCGCACTAACAAATTCACTATTTTGCTTCTCCTATATGTGGATGATATGATCGTAACTGGTGATGACCTTAGTGACATTCAAGAACTCAATGATTTTCTTAGTCAGTAATTTGAGATGAAAGATATTAGAAATCTCAACTACTTCTTGGGTCTTGCAATCACTCACTCTATAGATGGACTTTACATTACTCAAGCCAAGTATGCTTTTGAACTTTTGTCTCGAGCTGGACTCACTGATAGCAAGACTATTGAAATTCTAGTTGAACTTAATACGCATCTACCTCCCCCAGGGTGGAAACCATTGCCTAATCCCCCTCTTTACAGATGCTTGGTTGTCACTCATCCAGACATTTTCTATGTTGTTCACCAAATGAGCCAGTATCTGTCTACTCCATGATCGACTCACTATGTTGCTATTTTCCACATTCATCGATTCCTAAATGGCACTCTCTTCCATGGTCTTTTCTACTATGCTTAGTCTCCTCTTGTTCTCTGTGCATTCTCTCATGTTGATTGGGTAGGAGATCCCACTAATCGCAGGTCCACCTTTGGCTATTTTTTTCTTCTTGGTTCTTCTCTAATTTCTTGACGAAGCAAGAAACAAACCATTATGGCCCGTTCCAGTACTGAAGCAGAATATTGTACCCTTATTGGTACCACATTTGAGCTCCTTTGGCTACATTGGCTTCTTAATGATTTAGTTGTATCCACATCCTTTGCTACTCCTCTTTATTGTGACAACCAGAGTGCCATTCATATTGCTGACAATGATGTCCTTTATGAACGAGCTAAACATATCAAGATCGACTGTCATTTTATTAGTTATTATCTTATCCATATAGTGCTCTTAAGCTATTCTCGGTCTCCTTTAACGATCAACTTGTAAATATCTTCACCAAGTCACATCCTTAGGGATGCCTTCATGCTTTGGTTGAAAACCTCAAGTTGGTCTCATACCCACCTTGAGTTTGAGGTGTGAGTGTTAGACCCACTTTATTTACTTGTATAACACATATACTTGTACTCACACTCTGTCTCCTATATAAAGACACTTATGTATATTTTATTATTTGAGAAATACAATACATTCATTCAATATTTCTAACACTCTTCAATTTGGGAGGTTGAAAAATGGTGGGCCAGAGAAGAAAACAACCAAGCCCTACCATTTTCTCTCCCTTAAAATCACTAAAACCAAACACTCCTCCCACTCAAAATCTATCGTATTTTCTATTTCCCATTTTTAATCCTCTTTATTTTCAATTCAACCAAAAGAAGCGTTAATGTCCAAAACACAAGAGAGTGGGTTAATTTTTTTGTGGAATGTAAGTCAATTTATGATATTATATGTTGTGAGTCGAATTGGATGGCTAGAATGAAGATAGTCTGATGGTATGATCAAGTCGATCCTAGGATTTTAACCCAAAAAAAAACTATAAAGCACACAAGAAGAATAAGTACTTGGCTTGGGAATCAGCTTAGGTGAGGAAACAAAGGCATTTGTTTTAGGGCAAGAGTTAGGTATAATACTTAAATACTGTTCCTTTGGTTCTTCCGTTAAGATTTTGTCATGTGGATTTTTTCTCATGGAATGAAAGTGTATTTTTTAGTTAAGTAGTCACGTGGTTGAATCTTAAGAAAATAACCTAAGGAACAACACTTAGAGCATCGTACCTAAGTTTTGTCATTTGTTTTAATATGTTTTGCCTCTTGATTTGGTTAAGGTATTTTGATGTAGCAAATAGGCCTGAAGTATTTTTAGCAATTGTACGTGTGTCGGAACCATAAAGCTTAAGTGTATTTATATGGGTGAAGTTTAGTTATCTTGTTTGCTCGATTGCTTCTACTATTTCGGATATTGTTGATGCTTTTACTTCTTTTAGATTTTGCTCTTCAAACCATGCTGTTGGGTGAAAAAAAAATTAAAAGATCGTTAATGATTAACAATGCAGAAATATATTAACTA
Organism: Castanopsis chinensis; assembly: GCA_032878915.1. Lineage (NCBI taxonomy): Eukaryota > Viridiplantae > Streptophyta > Magnoliopsida > Fagales > Fagaceae > Castanopsis > Castanopsis chinensis. Next base: position 4,308,693 of record JAVQMG010000131.1, on the reverse strand, counting down.
ACAGTTAATCAATCAAGCAAAATTTAATATAGGTAATCCAATAGTATGTGTATGTATGCTGATAACTATATACATAGGAGATTATATATCTAATATCTATGTCCCCCCCCCCCCCCCCCAACACACACAAGCCAAATAAAATTGTTGACATAAGGTCACAAAAATGAAAAATCAAAAGAAACCTTTCCACTAGCACAAGAACTTTAGGGACAATACCAAACCCATCAAAATATTATAGAAGGGACTATAGAAGGAACAGTTCGCTAGAAAACATCTAGGTCCACTAGTTTTCCCTCACATTGTCTCCCCCAACCAAACACCAAAAAATAACATTCGCTCTATTTTCTTCTCCCCTAAAATAATCCCAACTAAACGAAACCTAAAGGTTAGTTTGGTTGGGTGGATTTTAGGAAAGATGAAGGAAAAAAAAAAAAAAAAAAAAAGAAGAAGAAGTAGAAGAAAATGGAGAGAGAGAAGTTAATTTATTGGGGTATTTGGTTGGGTGGATTTGTAGAAGGAAAACTGGTAGGCTCGGGTGTTTTCTCCCAAAGTCCACCAAAATGTTCTCTCTCCAAATTGGAGAGAAAACTAAAGAGAAAACCGTAACAAAACTTCCTGATCAAAACATCCTTGTGAGTTCCCTGTGCTCAATTCATAATGACTTTGTTGTTTCTTCTTTTGCCTTTGGTCTTCACCTTTGATTTTTTGTCTCTTTCTTACTTTCTCATCTATTCAGTTTGTTTGTTGTTGCCGCTTGCTATTATTGTGGGTTTTTTTTTTTTTTTTTTTTTTTTTTTTTTTTTTTTTTTTTTGAATCAAACTGGTGGTTCTTTTATTTTTGGTTTGTTTTCTGTCAACTTTTTTTTTTTTTAATCAACAGTGCCTTTTTTTTTTTTAAATCAACGGTAGACCTTTAAAAAAATAAATAAATAAATAAAGGGTGGATTTCACATCCAATTTATATATATATATATATATATATATATATATATGTATGTATATGTCTGTATGCACTTGAATTTATAAATAATACAAAAATGGAATAAAAAAGAATCTACTTGGAATAAAGAGATTGTTTACAAATATATATATATATATATATATTTTTTTTTTTTTTTATATGTCACTTGCTAAAATTCGAAGAGAGTGGCCCCTTTCAATAAAGAAATGAAATGATTTAGGTGGGACTTTTAAACCATATCAAAGTACAAGGCCCATGCTTCGAGTTGTTTCATGCCATAAATAAACTCGAACACTCAAGAAATCCGTTGGACAGGCGGATTCGCATCTCTTACAACCAACACAGTCCTCTGTTCTTGGAGCAGAAGCAATTTGCTTAGCTTTACATCCGTCCCAAGGTATCATTTCTAATACATCTGTGGGACAAGCTCTGACACATTGAGTACACCCTATACACGACTTGGTATTGGCCATAATTCATAAGAATATTCTGTAATCTTAGTATGAGGTGGAAGGGTTAAGGATTACCCCGTAATATAATATAATGGAAAATTAATTTTTTTTATTATTTAATGATTAAAAAAATAATTTATAATATTATGTAATAGGGACATAGAAGTAAATTTGTTCAAACTATAGAAAATCTTTTCATTTTTATTCTCAACCAAACAAGTGAGCTTTCTACCGCTCCAGTTTTCCATCATTCCAACCAAATATCATGAGAGAAAATTAAAATATTCTTTCATTATTAGCCAATATATGAAGAATATCATACATTTTCTCTTTGCTATAATATGAAATTTATATCTGGCAAGTGTTGATTATTTGAAGAAACTAGAAGTAGGTCATGTATGAACACTTGTTAATTCAGTTAGCTAAGACTGCCATGGTGTTGACATAGTACAATACATTAGATTTCAAAAGTGACCTCTATTGCAAGAATATTTATACCCAAAGTTCTCTTTCGGAGCTAGGGCTTTAGTCTAGGGGGGCAACATTGAAAGACAATATTAAAAAATATATTCATAAAAATATTCATCAATATATTCATAAAAATATTCATCAATATTAATAACAAAATAAATAAACAATTGTAAACAACTATAATGTCATATAAAATCTAGCTAAAAACAAGGAACTACCCACAACATGAGCAACAATGACTCAACTACCTAATCTATTGGGACTCTAACAACTAAATATAACTCCCTTCAACGTTACAATAAATAAAAGATAATAACAACAATAGAAAACACCAAATTCCAATGTTAACAAAACAATAGTAGATATACTAGAAAAGCAAGTCGATTTGTCAATTCAATATTAATTCAATAATAAATGGGGTTTAGCACTGCACTAGATTTTGTTGGTACAATCCAATCCAATTCAATTGTTTATTTATTTAATTTCAAAGAGTTAATTTTCAAGTTCAACCAACTCATTTTCAAAATCTCAAGTAGATTAGTAAAAGTCTTTAGAACGTTTTCCATTTGACCATCATTATAGACAATACTACCTCAACAAGTTGCCTAATTTAAATATAGCTGATTTTCTTAGATTAAGATCCTTTAGAGTTCCAAAGGTACTCTATCATATAGAATTCTTAAAATTTTAACTTTTTATTTTGTAATTGATGATTTAGATGTTAGAATGTGTGCCCTTAAATCCTATTGTATGATGCTATGTATAACTTAATGTTGTGTTTAATAAAGTTGTTTTATTATTATCTAAAATAATGGTAACATGAATATTGGGACATTATCATATAGTTCATGAAATGCATAGTATGTGATTTATGTGAAAAGTTACAGAAGATATAAATCACAAGTTCTTTGTAAACTAAAATTTATAGTTCATAGTCGGTGATGAAATTGAGTATTTCATCTGCGAAGACTATAACGTATCAACTAAGATGATTTATCTTGATCATGGAAGTAGAGAGTTCTAGTTGATATGTTTTAAGAGTTGAGACATATTGAACTGGACTGCTGTGAGATTTATTATTCTCCTAATAACTGTCAAATGAATAATAAATCTCACGACTTCTATTTACATGAACTCTTAATCTTGAGAGAATAATGGACCCGAGGTAAGAAATTGCCTTAGGATATGCCAACAAAGGAAAAAAAAACCAAAGGAAAGAGTTTCCATTGTGGTGAGAAAGGACATTGGAAGAGAAATTGTCCAACATTCAAAGCTGCCAAGAATAAGGGTATGAAAAGTTCATTTCTTCTTGAAATATGTTTGGTACAGAATCCCACGGATTTTTGGTATGTGGATTCAAGTTGTAATAATTATATTTGCAATTCTCTGCAAAAGTTCCAAGAGATCAAAAAGTTGAATGCGGGAGAACTATTTCTTACTTTGGCTGGTAGGAGCAAGATTCCAGTTGTAGTTGTTGGAGTGTTTAATTTATGCTTTAAGTCTTAAGTTTTAATATTGGAAGACTGTTTGTATGTACCTAATGTTCGTAGGAATTTAATTTCTACAACTTACTTAGGTAAACATGGATATTGTGTTATCTTGAAAGACAATGCTGTAATAAAGAAGGATAAAATGTTTATTTGTTCTGGCAATATTATGAATGGTCTTTATATTTTAACTCTTGATAAGCGTGAATTATACAATTTTGAATTATATAATAATTCACATGTGAAATCATTAAAGAGAAAATTTCCCTCTACTAGTAAAACATATCTTTGGCACTTATGTTTGGGTCATATTAATTCAAACAAAATCCAAAGACTTATCAAAGATGGACTCTTAGAGCCCATGAATTTTGATGGTTTTCCAATTTGCGAATCATGTTTGGAAGGTAAAATGACCAAAGGACCTTTTAATACAAAATGTAGAAGAGCTCAAGATTTGCTAGAATTAGTACATTTAGATGTATGTGGTCTTATGTCAATCCAAGTAAGAGGTGGCTATGAGTATTTCATTATTTTCATTGATGATTACTCTAAATTTGGTTATGTGTACCTAATAAAACGGAAGTCCGAAGCTTTTGAAAAGTTCAAAGAGTTTAAGACTGAAGTTGAGAATCAATTAGGTAAACGCATAAAGACTATTCGATCTGATCGAGGTGGCGAATACCTTATTGGGGATTTCAAGGATTACTTGACTAAAAATGGGATTATATTCCAATTGACTACACCTGAAACTCCACAACAAAATGGTGTAACAGAAAGAAGGAATATGACTCTTTTAGATATTCTTAAATCCATGTTAAGTTATTCGACTCTACCAATTTCTTTTTGGGGATATGCCTTAAGTACTGCAATGTATTTTCTGAATTTAGTATCTTCAAAGTTTGTTCCTAAAACACCTGTAGAGTTGTGTAATGAGCGTAAGCCTAGTATGAGACATCTCCACATTTGGGGTTGTTCAGCACATGTGTTGAAAGGAAAGTCTGACAAGTTACAGTCTAAAACAAAAGTGGTATTTTTTGTAGGGTATCCAAAAGGAACTGTTGGATGTTTATTCTATAGTCAGAAGGATAATAAAGTGTCTGTTAGCACAAATGCCAAATGCTTGGAAAATGACTATATGAATGATTATACTCCTAGAAGTAGAGTTGTTTTGGCTGAAATGAATGAACCTGTAGTTGAACAACCAATGGATGAAATTAGGGATGACGTGGCTATATTAGATACACTACAAGATACTATTCATGAGATGTCTAGTATTCAGGTGCCCCGTCGTAGTGGGAGAATTGTTTGGCCTTCTATAAGATTTATAAGGTTAGGAGAAACTTATGAAGCTATCTCAGAAGAGGCTGAATTGGATCCTTACACTTATGATAAAGCAATAAATGATATAGATGCACATCATTGGGTCCAAGATATGAAATCTGAATTGGATTCTATGTATTCCAATCATGTATATGATCTTGTAAAGGCGCCTAATGACATTAAATCTGTTTGTTACAAATGAGTTTACAAGAGGACAAGAGGGATAGATGGAAAGGTTGAAACCTTTAAAGCAAGACTAATGGCAAAATGGTATACACAAAAAAAGGTATTGATTATAATGAAATTTTTTCACCAATAGTCATGCTTAAGTCTATCAGAATTCTCTTATCTATTGCTGCTCATTATGATTATGAGATTTGGCAAATAGATGTCAAGACTATATTTCTTAATGACAATCTTGAAGAAGAAATATATATGATGCAACCGGAAAGTTTCATAGCAAAGAACCTAGAGCATATGGTATGCAAGTTGAAAATGTCCAATTATGGACTTAAGCAAGCATCTAGGTCATGGAATATCAGATTTGATCAAGCAATCAAGTCATTTGGTTTTGAACAAAATCTTGATGAACCATGTGTGTACAAAAGACATCAAGATAAAGTAGTAATGTTCCTAGTACTTTATGTTGATGACATTTTACTCATTGGAAATGATGTAGGGGTAATGTCATCAGTAAAAGTTTGGTTATCTAGCCAATTTGATATGAAGGATTTGGGTGAGGCTAACTTTATTCTAGGGATCAAGCTTTGGCGAGATCTCAAGAATAAGATGTTAGGCTTATCACAAGTTGGATATATTGATAAGGTTTTAGAACGATTTAGCATGTAAAACTCTAAGAAAGGATTACTTCCTTCCAGACATGGAGTTCCTTTGTCTGTTGACTTAAGGCCTAAGACTTAAAAGGAAGAAAATCTGATGAGACAAGTTCATTATGCTTCTGCAGTGGGAAGTCTCATGTATGCCATGTTTTGTACTAGACTAGATATTTGTTATTCAGTTGGCATGGTCAGTCGATATCAATCAAATCCAAGACCAAATCATTAGCAAGTTGTAAAACATATTCTCAAGTATTTACGGAGCACGAGAAATTACATGCTTGTTTACCATAGTGAGGATTTGATTCCCATTGACTATATAGATTCATATTTTCAATCAGATCTAGATTTCAGAAAATCCACTTCAAGATGTGTTTTCACCTTGGGAGGTGGAGCCATAAGTTGGAGAAGTGTTAAGCAATCTTGTATTGCAGACTCCACCATGGAAGCTGAGTACATTGCTGCTTGTGAAGCAGCAAAGAAAGTTGCTTGGCTCAAGAAATTCCTTTTTGATCTTGATGTTGTGAGAATGGAGCAAGTTCTCATCACATTTTTTTTGCGACAATAGTGGAGCGGTTACACAATCCAAAGATCTAAGGAATCACAAGAAAGGAAAACATATTGAGAGAAAGTACCACATTATTCGAGACTTTGTTGCTTGAGGAGATGTAGAAATAACAAAGATTGGTAGTGCAAGTAATTTAGCGAATTCCTTTATCAAAACCTTACCCCAAAGGACTTTTGAGTCACATTTGGAAGGAATGAGAGTTAGATTAGTGCACAATATGTAGTTTTTAGAGCAAATGGGAGATTATTAGGATGTGTGCCCTTAAATTCTATTTTATGATGCTATGTATGACATTATGTATGACTTAATGTCGTATTTAATAAAGTTGTTTTATTATTATTATCCAAAATAATAATAACATGAATATTAGGACATTATCATATAGTCCATGAGATGCATAGTATGTGATTTATGTGAAAAGTTACAGAAGATATAAATCACAAGTTCTTTGTAAACTCAGAATTTTTAGTTCATAGTCGGTGATAAAATTAGGCACTTTATCTGCAAAGACTATAACGTATCAATTAAGATGATTTGTCTTGATCATGGAAGTGGAGACTTCTAGTCGATATGTTGATATGTTTTAAGAGTTAAGACATATTGAAATAGACCGCTATGAGATTTATTATTTTCCTAATAACTATCAAATGAATAATAAATCTCACGACTTCTATTTGTATGAACTCTTAATCCTGAGAGAATAATGGAACTGATTATGACGTGTAGGTTGCTTTGATGTATCAAGAGTGAGATCTAAAGTAATAGTCAAAACCTCAGTATGTTGAGCAGCCACATTTAGTGTTGACAGAACATATATTCTCAAGATGAAATTTATAATCTCTTAACGGAAATATAAAATATTCTCTTGAGATAAGTTTAATGAATTTGGTTATTCAGAGTGTTAAACCTAACTACTTTAGTAAGGAGTTACTAAAGTATATATTTATGAAATTGGATTTCATAAATATATGATGAATAATTTAAAGGATTAAACCGGGTACTTAAGGATAAGATGTAGTAATTTACATAGTGACAGTCTACATTCATGACTTTGTGTTACTACGAATATTTTATGAAGGGGTTACATGTATGATAAAGTCTTAGGATATAATTTATTAATAAGTCCTAGAGTGCAATTATATTTATATAGTAGTACTAAATATAATTAATGGTAATTTTGGACTTGTCAAGAGTTGACAGAAAAGCCCAAAGCCCATTGATGCTAGTGTCTTATTAGTTCCTTTTGACCCTACTCCAAGCCACATACTAAAGTCCAATTGGAAAGGCCTAATAAGCCAGCTCAATTAGATAATTAGTTAGTTATAATGGGAGAAATATACAAAATTTTTTATAAAAGAGAAAAAATGAGTAAGAAAGAAACATCATTGTGAAATGGTGTGTATGTGTGGGTGAAGTCACTCGATAATTCTTCCTTGGAAACTAATTGAGAGACCGCACTTCTTGGGTGTAAAGTGGGATTGGAGTGAAGATTAAAAGTGTTCCTAAGTACTTTCGATCTTTTGTTTTGAATTTCACCACACCAAGGTACACTATCTTGTTCTTAAATTCTGAAATTTATATAGTGCGTGTTATCAATTATGAATGAAATAGATCTATGTTTGCTGCTTCTGCTGTGTGTTTTGTATGAAATATAAAACCAAATTTTTCAACATTAGATTATGTCATGTCATTATTCCACTAACAAAAACATTAAAATAATAGAAATTGACGCATCAGACTTTATTAATTTTTTTAATACTTAGAAAACCCATATTTAAAGTTTGAAAGCCTAGATTTACAAATATTATCAAAATAATTTAAAAAAAAAAAAAACCAGGGGAGGGGTCTTTTCAAACAATGAAGAATTATTCTGTTAATATTAGTTTCATAGATCTAATAACAAATACTTGATAAGGATCCAAATTTAAAACATTGAGTCCTTATAATTTTTCAAAGATTCTCATCATGGTATTTGATAAATGGATTGTCCATTATTGTTCTTCTGTTACTGTGGTCCGTGGAGATCAACGTGGAATATAGCAATGTGGGATGAAACTTAGCGTTTGGTATTGCTGCAGCTGCAACGTAGTTCGATTTGAAAGCAAATCAGACTTGTTCGTACCTCTGCAAATGACCATCAATTATTTAGATCTAAAACCTAAAAAAAAAAAAAAAAAAAAAAAAAAAAACTCATAATTTAGAAAACTCGACTGTCTTCACCTTTGTTCTCATCGCCATGACAGCACCATAATTTACAAATGTTTACATATCAACCTTTGCTCTCCACATTCAGCAATTTTTTCTCTCTATTAAGGTTTTCGTAGATATGAATAAATATAAATATAGATTTAGTTAAGTAAATGATTATGATTAACAAAAGAGTTTCTCAATATCTTTCTACAAAGCCTACATACAAGAGATTCACTGACAATAATAATATTCTTTGAATATATCTTCTTATATTTTGTAATGCAGAGTAGAACCCTAGTAGGCGATTTCTGGTCAGCTATTGTGGTGCCTTTCTGATTCTTTCAACAAAAAATTCCAGGCCAACAAAGCTGCCCCAACAGAAGGCTCTAGCTGAAGGTTGAAATTGATTTTGGTAAACAAAATAGAAGAAAAAGAAACGGTATGTAGTAATTGTATAGCCTGTAAACTTCCATAATGACCACAAGATAATGACACTAATATTAAAACTGTAAGAAGATATAATTCATAGTTTTTACCTTCTCGTTTGTGAAAAGACTAATCCAGATAGGTTGGTTCTGTCTTGACTGTTTTTATCTTCTTCTTTTTTCGTCCTTAGTGTACTTCTTGTATACTGAGATTTATCAATAAGTACTAATAAAAATAAAATAAAAACTAAACCAAATTGGTGAAGAAAGGTTTAAGCCCCAACTTTATTAATGAGGAGTTGGGGTCTCCAAAAAATAATTGTAGCCTATACTGTTCTATAGCTCTTAAAAAAACATTCTAATGCATTCTCACAGGGAGAAAAAATCGTGTTGGCTCATTAAAGAATTCCATCACATATGTACCATGAAATTACTACTCTCTCTCTCTCTCTCTCTCTCTCTCTCTCTCTCTCTCTCTCTCATACAAGGCAGATCATGGCGACTCTGAACTTGCTAGTAAGGAGATAATGAGGATGAGGCAACGAATGTCAAAGGATTTCCATAAGGCAAAAATGGCTTCACATTAGGACAGAAAGCATAGGCCCTGTCACAAACCTCCTGATCTCAAACTTTGATCTTAGAATAAATTTTAAAAATATGTTTAAAATAAACGTTTATGTTTGAAGATATGTTTATGTTAAACAATGTTTAATAAATTCATTAATATTAACAAATAATTAAATGAAAATGAATATTTTTATTGTTTGATGTCACATATGATTAGTCTTTCAGTTTCGCTTTGTTTTTTTATTTTATTTTTGGTTTTTTTTTCTCCAAATTGATGAAATATGTAGAAATTTTATGTTTAACTCAGCATCAGGCTGGCTTATGTTAAATAAAGGACCCCCAAGAGAATCCAATTATCAAAACAAAGGGAATCAAGTGATAATTGATTGTGTTGCGAACCATTTAGGGGAAGCAGTTTAATTTATTCTAAAAGAAGAATTTTCCATCTCCCACCTAATTGGTAAGTAAGTGCACTCAATAAAAAACACATTTGATAAGTAACTTTACTTTCATTCAATTGAGTCCTCTAAGTTTTAAATTTATTTAGTTCAGTTCTTCTATCCAATTTTATTAAAAAATTAATCTTAAAAAAAATATTATTTTTACATGAAAAAAGTCTATAAAATTAATAAAAATATTATTTTTACATGCTAAAAACTAACAGTTTCCATCCTACCAGAAAAGAAAAGAAAAAAAAAAAAAACAAGAAACGAATAAGTTCTTATGGAAATCTCCAAGATGACCAATACATTAATTGGAATTTCAACTTGTTTATGTTGAAGCTTCCAGTAGGGTTCACCCTCAGGTATACCCTAGATGTATGAGAGTTGCAAGAAAAAAAAAAAAAAACTATTATGGTCAACCCTCAAGAAATCAACCATTTAGCCTTCTTTATTGGTGGTTACCCTAAATACAAAGAACATATGAAAGAGGTTTTGTGTTTTGCGATGGGAATATTTGGGACTGCAATTCCACTATATGTGTTGGATGGGAATATTAGGGACTGCAACTCCACTATATGTATCGAACGAGACGCCTAGAAGATATGCATTCATGTGCATGTTTATCTTCTTATTATAAAAAAACATTCTAATGCATTCTCACAGGGAGAAAAAATCGTGTTGGCTCATTATAAAATTCCATCACATACGTACCATGCAAGTACTACTCTCTCTCTCTCTCTCTCTCTCTCTCTCTCTCTCTCTCATACAAGGCAAATCATGGCGACTCTGAACTTGTTAGTAAGGAGATTATGAGGATGAGGCAACGAATGTCAAAGGATTTCCATAAGGCAAAAATGGCTTCACATTAGGACAGCAAGCATAGGTCCTGTCACAATGCTCCTAATTTCAAACTTTGATCTTGAATAAATTTTAAAAATATGTTTAAAATAAACATTTATGTTTAAAGACATGGTTATGTTAAACAATGTTTAGTAAATTCATTAATATTAACAAATAATTAAATGAAAATTAATATTTTTATAGTTTGATGTTACATATGATTAGTCTTTTAGTTTTGCTTTGTTTTTTTATTTTATTTTTGGGTTTATTCTCCAAATTGATGAAAAATGTAGATATTTTATGTTTAACTCAGAATCAAACTAGCTTATGTATAAATAACGGATCCCCAAGAGAACCCAATTTTCAAAACAAACGGAATCAAGTGATAATTGATTGTGTCGCAAACCATTTAGGGGAAGCAATATAATTTATTCTAAGATTAATTGAGTCCCCTAAGTTTTGAATTTATTTAGTTGAGTTTTTCTGTCCAATTTTATTAAAAAATTAATCTTAAAAAAATATTATTTTTACATGAAAAAAGTCTATAAAATTAATAAAAATATTTTATAGATTTTCTATATAATATTTTTTTTGAAAAAGAATCTTTTATAATTAGCAAATTTCATACTTATAAGGATTTTTTTTTAAAAAAAAAAAAAAAAGCAAAATTGGATAAAATGTCTAAATTGAAGGTAGCATAGGAAGTTAAAAATATATTGAGTTAATACCATATTTGTATAGAACAGGGCTAGAATTCGTAGAGTAGAAGGGCGAATGTCATGACCCAAATCTGTACTTCAGAATTTAGAGCATGACCGGCATGTTAATATCAAGTTTACATCAATACTAATACGAACCAACCTAAACTGACGGTGCTTATCAAGAATTGTTTCCTGTATACCTGCTTATTTTCTTGCATAAAAGTCATAATATACAAAAATGATGAAAACCTTGAAAATTCATTTCATTTGAACTTTGCAAGATTATCACTTGCCTAAAACTTAAGGTATTCCTGTAAATATTACATAGCTAAACGTTTAGCAAAAACTCTTATTTACAAACCTAACTCCAAAAACATACAACTGGGGTTCCAAAACAATAAGGTTTCGAATTACATCTGTGCTCAAAGTATCAAGTACATCTTGATTCCTCCTATACAACAAAAGAGCTAAACTACTATACAACAAAAAAACTATACAATCTAACAAACGAGAATCATAGAATCTTGCCACCTCTAATACTCTCGCTGCTTCCAAGAAGAGCCTATGCACTAAAATATAATAGGGTGAGCTGCGAAGCCTAATAAGGTTTTATGCTCCATGGGCCTTTGATAAGAATGCATGTAAAAAAAATATTTGATGGATATGCCAACTTTGATAAAATAGCTTTCATACTATTCATATTGTTCTTAAAATAACGTATGAGTTTTTAGATGAAATACTTCACTTTCCTTTCATATAATAATAAAAGGACATAGTGAGGAACTGAAACATAATTCAACATACTTTTCTTATCATCATACTTTTCCTATAACTTCCAAATAACTTAAGAGCTCATTTATAATACATATTAGTTAGTCTAATTGTAAGTCTGTCACTACTTTGGGAGGCTTCCAGCACATAGTGCCAGGCATCCAGCATTCCCCACAATGCTAGGTTATTCCGGAATCATATCATAATACATACTTTCAATCATGGAGGTAGGTTGACATCCTCCACAAGTTGGCGGTTACCAACAAGGGCGGGTACAGCAGAGCCAGTCCCACTTTTAATGGCCTATCAGAAATTTCCATAGAAATACCAGTATTATAACCCCTACTGGCTGAGTTCAGATCATAACAATGGAATAACTGAAAAACTATATTTTTCAGATATTATACTTTTACATAAATATGTCATAACAGTAGCATATCCATTTCAGTCTTTAAACATTATATTCGTGATATGGGTAATAGTATCAATATGCTAAAATTTTTGTATAGATAGGATTCGATAAGTCACGAATATAAATCTTTACTTAAATCATGCTTATATGCAATATCTTTAATTAAACGGTTTGATGCATAATAATTTTATAAATAGTCCTTATACTTATCAAATGCACACGTCGCATTTCCCTTACCTGAAAACAGAAGATGCGAGAGATTTGTACAAGAGGAGCTTAAGTGTCCACGTTCTCGTTCTCGTCACCTAAAAGAAAAACCAAGACTTATTACTAACTACTCTTCCTAAATATATAAACTTAAACCTCAAACACAACCTAACTCTCAAACGTAATAAAATCTTAATTCTCATCACATAGAGCTACCCCAAGAACAAGGTACAATCATCAAACACAAATGCATGCCAAAACACATTGAAACCAAGGCATAAAAAATCCTCTATGATCTAAACATACCAAAAGATAAGCACATTAAATTATAGTTCAAAGCATTCATCCTAACTTCAAAATTAAATCCACAAAGTTAGAGTTATCCTTCTCTGTTTACTGCTCCTTTCAGCAGCAATTTCCTCATTTGTGAAATACAAATGGGCTATCTAGACACATCCAAACGTCATTACAATTTACAGAGCTACTCCTCTATATGTCTAGTATATACCATATAAATTTCAGTGTCAAAGAATAAAACCATGATTTATTAAAAATCGTACAAGGCAACGTGCTCAAATCTGTCCTGATAGAAAATCATGCAAATTAGAAATTATACCATTATTTTTTTATTAATCCAAATGCAGTGAGACCACTTTCATAACAACCATATATGTCTTAGGATTCATAAAAACTATCCTAGAATCCTAATTCACATCAAATGATTTAATACATAATTTTCTTGGTGTAAACCCCAAATCTGTCACAGTGACAGCTTCAGTGCATGTTCTTACAAAATTATCAATTAAATGCAATTGATCTTCATTTCATTTGGTTATTTTTATACCAACACTATAAACATTAAAATAAGTTATAAAGCATTCAATAGACCATAAAACCATCAATCTTTCAACTTACTAAAACAGAAACACAATTTCAGCTTCCAAAATCAGATTAGAGAATAAAGAAGGAAAACAATTAAACTATCAAAATACTCTTAAATCAAATGAGGTTTTGATTACTTACCCCCAACTTTGAAGCTAAAACTTTAGTATTAGGCTCTTAATTCCTTCTTTAGAGTGAGATATATGTTGTTTTGGTGAAAGAGGAAGAAAGAGCTCTTGCCGTGTGAAAGCAAAGAAAGAAGAGAAACAAAGGAGCAAAGAAAAGGAAGAGAGAAAGAAGAAAAAGAAGCTGGATTTTCTGTTTGATGCAGGCAAGAAGATAAGTGAAGAAGACTTTGTGGGGCACGTTTAATGCAAAGGAGAAAAAGAAGACCAAGACCCACCTTTCCAATATTTTGGCATTTATACTTTTCATCCCATATTATTTTATATTTCAAGAAAGGCCCAAAGACAAAAAAAACTTTGAATATATATATATATATACACACACATATACATATCCTTATCTTTATAAAATTTCTCTCTACAACATTAAGAGCATATATGTTTTATAATATCACAATATCAAAAATTTCTGCACTTAAATTAATTAAGATGATAAAAAACATATAAACTCATAAATTTAATTATGCAATTAGGTTGGGGTGTTACAGCAAAGGTTGCTAAAAGCTAGCACCTGCCATCTCACCTGAAAAGGAAAAAAAAAAAAAAAACAAGTTCTTATGGATATCTCCAGGACAACCAATACATTAATTGGAATCTCAACTTGTTTATGTTGAAGCTTCCAATAGGGCTCACCCTCAAGTATATCCTAGGTGTATGGAGAGTTGCGAGAGAGGAAAAAAAAAACTATTATGGTCAACCCTCAAGAAATCACCCATTTAGCCTTCTTTATTGAAAATTTTAGACAAAAAGCCCACTTTTTGAAATATTTAGGGCAATAGTCCTATTTTCGAACCCAATTTTATTATCACCGAGTTCTTCTTAAAAAATACATAGAACTCGATTATAATAATATTGAGTTCTACTTTAATACAACTCCATTTAGGGCTGCTACTACACTAAATCTTTCAAAAGAGGGGCTTTTGGTTAAAATTTGGAGGAATAGGGCTAAATAGCCAAATTCCCCATCAAACCTTAGCGTTTTTTATTCATTTTGGCCATACAATTTTATGTTTAAGTACATGTTTATGTTAAAAGAAAAGTTTGATAGATTCGTTTCAGTAAACAAATACGTACTTGGAAGTTGATAGTTTCATAGTTTGTAATAGTCTAAATTCTTGAGAGTATAAGTTGAACATCATCTGTTATAATATTTGCGTCAATTTTTAAAATGATGGCCAATATCTTTTTTAATTGACTCATTTTTCTAATAAAGGGACATATTTTATCAAGCTCTTTAATAAATTTGTAGAGTATTGTGTATAAGGAAATGATGATTTGAAAATAATTTTTTTTTTTTTTTAACAAAAGAACATGTACATAAACATAAACTCTTTTCTTCAAACATACGAAAGAATTATTTTAAAAAAAATAATTAATAATAGTAGGCAGCACATAATTAGGTTAGTATGTCTGTAATATAGTAGATACTGAACTTTTCATGGCTGCTATTGCTTAAACTGCAAAATATTTTTTGTTATTTTCTCCTATTTTATTGTAAAAGCAAGTCATACTTCCATAAAGAGAACCTCCAATAAATTCCAGACAAGTATAGCAAGACATAGTTCGAAACTGAAATTCACAATTTGAGGGTGCAAAAGCTTGTATAATGTAGACAGAGTAGTGCTGCCCACTGAAGCAGCAAAAGTGAATACGAAAACAGGAACAAGTAAAACCTTAACCTAATTTGCTGACGATGAAAAAGTTAGGTACAATGCTAATAGTTTCACAGCTAGTAAAGTCACCGAAAAAAAGAATGACCTTTCTTAATGAAATTTTTTTAACCATTAACATACTCAATACGGAGCCGACGAACGCGGTTAGGTTTGAATAGATTAAGATGTAGGGAATTTTTTTGGGGCTTAGGTTTATATTGGTTCTAACTTCAACTAAATATAGGACCAGATTTGCTATTAATGACGATACTGTTCTTGTTGTCGAAGACTTTTCAATCAGAAAGGTAGTTTGGCTCTGGCCATCTTCTGGTAGGCTGTAGAATAGGTCGGTCCCTTCCCTGTGAAGGTCGTGTGTCCTCTGAAGGTAACAAGTTTACCATTAGAGAGTTCGGTGGAATTCTTTAATTCGTGGGCTTCTTGGATACTCTGGTTCGATGGAGCCCATTACAAAGTCTTGGAGAAAGCCTCTCTCTAAATGAGAGAGAAGGCTCAAACTTTACTCTGCAAAACAAACTAAGGTCATCAGAATACATAATTGCTGCTAAATTCTTAACAAGGTGAGCCTTGAATATGGATGCAGTGGCAAGAACGTTTCGTCTGCTATGGAAGTCCTCCAGTGGCTTCAAAATTAGGAATTTTGAAGATCATATTGTTCTCTTTGTTTTTAGCTCCCAGATGGATGTCACTCGTATCATCCAAAGCGAGCCTTGGTGTTTTGATAAGCACCTAGTGGTGCTGGAACAGTTAGAAGGTGATGTCTCTGCTCGGGAGCTGCATTTCAGCAGAGCTACTTTCTGGGTCCAAGTGCATGATATTCCTATCCGTTTCATGACAAGGGAAGTAACTGAGAACATTTGCGATATTATTGGCGAAGTGTGTAGTTCTATAGGTGGAATAGAGGAAGATGGTGGGAGTTTCATTCGCGTTAAGGTGTCCCTGGATATTTCCCTCCCCCTGTGTAGAGGTCGGTTAGTATCCTTCGAGAATGGACAAAATTTTTGGGTTAAGTTTAGATACGAAAGATTGCCCAATATCTGCTATTGGTGCGGTCACTTGGATCATGGCGACAAGGAGTGCAGATTATGGATTGAAAGCAAAGGTTCTCTCACCCCTGATATGAGGCAATTTGACCAGAGTCTAAGAGTTGCCCCTTTTCGACCCAGCAATAAACCGATGCTATTTGTGCCTGGGTTGTACGATGGTTTGAACCCTTTAAGGAAGAAAGCCCAGTCAGCAGGAAGGGACAGTAGTTCCGGCACGGTGGAGGTGGACTTCCTAGGTGAAACCTTATCGGACGCGGTTGGTAGCAAGGATGGGGAAATTGAAAAGGGTGACAGTGATGCTTCCCAGCCTAATCCGTAGCTATAGAGGGCTAGCAAAGAGTGTGGCGGGACTGAAAAGAAAGAAAGTAATAACTTTGTTAGGCCCCCTAGCGAAAATCTTGGGAAGTTAAGTGAGCCGCAGGGACAGGCCGAGTATGATGCCTCTTTTTCTGCAAAACTTCTGGAGATTGACAAGGAAATTGATATGTTTGATAGCATAAAAAGGGGCTCAAATCCTGCTATCATCTGCGGTGGTATTTCAAATGTGACGGGAAATGAGGAAGGAGCAGAGGAAGTACAAGAAAGCCCCAAGTACGTAGATCCTGACGAAGTTGGGGTAAAAGCTAGTGGGCCAATTACTTCTGGGCCGAGTGTCTCATCTTTAAAAGGGTTGGATGTGAGGCCCACCGAGCCAGCCAGGCAAGGCCTAATTCCGAAGCCCAGCAATCCTAGGGCCACTAATCAGGAGCAGGGAAGAAAGTGGACGAGGCTCGATAGATTAGCTCCTGTGAAAACTCCCCAGAACGTTAGTCTTTCCAAAACCCGTGAAAGACCTCCACTTGAAGACTCAGATGCTCAACCTGTGAAAAGGAGGATGGTTAGCAACAATGTTTCCTCTATCCGATCGGTACCAGCGGCGGTGGCTGTCTACCAGCCCCGCCGGTCATCATGAACTGTATCAGTTGGAACTACCGTGGGCTTGGGAACCCACGGCGAGTTCGAGAGCTTTCAAAACTGCTGAAAGAAAAGAGCCCAAATCTAGTTTTTCTAATGGAGACCAGGAAAAAGAATTCGTACTTGGAAAGATTGAGATGTAGATTGAAGTGTGATAACTTATTTATTATGCCTAGGAGAAATCAGGGGGGTGGTCTTGCTTTGCTATGGATGGATGTTTTAAATCTGCACATCCAGACCTTTTCTCCGTGGCACATAGATGCGGTGATCAACCCAGGAATCGAAGACGCCTGGCGCTTCACGGGGTTCTACGGAGTGCCTGAAGCTGCTAACCGGGAAGATTCTTGGTCTGTTCTCCGTCATCTAGCCACTCAGGTATCCTTGCCATGGGTTTACATTGGTGATTTCAACGAAATCACGAAGGTTGAGGAGAAGCTGGAAGGTGCGATTCGGTCTGAACACCTAATGCAAAACTTCAGAGATTGTCAAGATTTCTGCGGCCTTAAGGATTTGGGTTTCTCTGGGCTTCCCTTAACATGGTGCAATATGCGATTTGACGGCACTCTGGTGTGGGTTCGATTAGACAGAGCTCTGGCCTCAGCTGATTGGATTCAAAAATTCCCTTCCACCTGTCTCCACCATTTACAAGGTTTGTCCTCTGATCATAAACCTCTACGGCTGGTTTTGGATGATGTTAATACTCGATTTTATAGAGCCCAAAAACCTTTTCGGTTTGAAGCCATGTGGCTTAAAGATGTTAATTGTGAGGCGGTGGTGCACTGGGCCTGGGATATGTGTATAGAAGGGGATGCTATGGGAAAAGTGCTTAGAAAGGTTGTTGATTGTCAGACACAGTTAAAGCTTTGGGAAAAGAATTCATTTGGGAATGTTCGTATCTCCTTAGCTCGAAAACGGAAGGAACTGCTAAAGGCTGAAAGAATGTCCATGGCTGGTTTGGGTGGGCATTCTCGGATCAAGGCTCTCACTGATGAGATTCATATTCTGATGGAGAAGGAGGAATGTATGTGGCACCAACAGTTTAAAACAGATTGGTTGAAATTCGGAGATCAGAATACAAAGTATTTCCACTGTCGGGCTACTAAGAGGAATAAAAGGAACTTCATTGTTGGTCTTGAAAATGATCAGGGGCTTTGGGTGGAAGGGGAAGACCGGATTGGGAATCTGATTACTTCTTACTACGCATCCCTTTTCACTTCGGACAATCCCACTAAGCTTGCTCCGGTTCTTAATGGGGTTCAACGAAGGGTGTCTGCAGAGATGAATGTTGAGCTGCTTAAGCCTTTTGTGGAGGATGAGGTGAAACTTGCCCTGAAACAAATGGATGTGAATACTTCCCCAGGCCCGGATGGTTTATCTCCACTTTTCTTCAAGCAGTTCTGGGGTAAGATCGACAAGGATGTGCTAGAAGCAGTCTTGGGAATCCTTAATTCTGGTATTCTCCCTGCTGATCTCAACCATACTTCTATTTCCTTGATTCCTAAAATTCATAGTCCTAGGAAAGTTTTGGATTTCAGACCTATTAGTCTGTGTAATGTATTGTATAAGTTGGTAGCTAAGGTCTTGGCAAACCGTTAAAACCTCTTTTGCCACAGTTGGTGTCGGAAACTCAAAGCGCCTTCCTATCCAAGCATCTTATTACAGATAACATTCTTATTGTCCATGAGATGTTGCATTACCTAAAACAAAAGAGAACAGGGAAATTGGGGTATATGGCATTAAAGCTCGATATGCGAAAGGCTTACGATCGTGTCGAATGGGTATATTTGGAGAAGTTAATGGAAAAAATGGGGTTTAGTCCAAGGTGGATAACTCTGATTTCTGCTTGTGTCCGCTCTGTCTCTTACTCTGTTATGCTTAATGGCTAACCATATGGTCGAATTACCCCCTCTCGTGTGCTGCGCCAGGGCGACCCATTATCGCCCTATCTATTCCTACTGATAGCGGAGGGTTTAAATGCACTTTTTGAACAAGCCAAGGGGGCTGGTGATATCAGGGGCATTTCTTTATGCCCTGTGGGTCCTAAAGTCTCCCACCTCCTCTTTGTGGACTACAGCCTAGTTTTTTGTAGAGCTACGGTGTCGGAATGTGTGAAGATACAATCTCTGCTTTTCCAATACGAGTTAGCTTCAGGGCAGTCCATAAATAGGGGAAAGACCAACATTTTTTTCAGCTCAAATACTCTCCCTCGGACAAAAGAGGCGATATCTATGTTCTTGGGCATCCCTGTTACCCAACGATATGAGCATTACTTGGGTCTACCCTCTTTCGTAGGGCGTGGAAAAAAGAAATCTTTTAGTATCATTAAGGAGAGAATCTGGAAGAAATTGAAGGGTTGGAAGGAAAAGCTCCTTTCTCAAGCGGGGTGAGAGATCCTCGTGAAGGCGGTTATCCAAGCTATCCCCACCTATTCTATGTCATGTTTCAAGTTACCGAAAAGTCTTATCCATAAGATTGAGGTGCATATTAGGAAGTTTTGGTGGGGTTATCGTGGTGAGCAAAGGAAGATACATTGGGTTAGCTGGGAGAAAATGTGCTGGCCTAAGAAAGAGGGGGGTATGGGCTTCAAAGAATTAAGTAAGTTCAACGATTCTCTTCTAGCCAAGCAAATATGGCGCTTGGACAAAAATAAGGACTCTCTGTTTTACAAAGTTTTTAAGGCAAAATTTTTCCCACACTGTTCTATTATGGAATGTGAAAATTCGAACAAAGGGTCCTTCGCTTGGAAAAGCATCATCCAAGCTAAGCATGTCATTGATTTGGGAATGTGTTGGAGAGTTGGAAATGGTGAGTCCATTCAGATCCGAGGTGAGAAATGGATTCCCAAACTTTCGGGTTCAGCTGTTGTCTCCGATGTTCCTTGTTTGGATTCAAATTCAAGGGTTTGTGAGCTTATAGACCAAGAGTCTCATTCATGGAAGACTAATCTTATTGACCAATGTTTTCTCCCTTTCGAAGCCAGGGGGATAAAAGGCATCCCTTTGAGCCTGAATGACCCTCAAGAACAAAAAGTGTGGCTACCTTCCTCCAACGGTGAGTACTCTACCCGCTCTGGCTACCACCTCCTTGATCAGGCAGCGAGAAATTTGCTCCCTTGTTCTTCTGCTGCTGGTGGCAGTAGTCAGATTTGGAAGTGCATTTGGGACTTGCAAGTGCCTCATAAGGTGCGTCATATGATTTGGCGATCTGCTAATGATGCTTTCCCTTCTCTCCTCAACCTGTTACGACGCAAGGTGGTAAAATCTGCGTACTACCCTATGTGTAAGTTTGATGGGGAGGATGTGCTACATGCTCTGTGGAGCTGTAAAAGGCTGTTGGTGGTGTGGGAGGGGGATGCGGATATCATGTCTCTTACCAGGCAAAAATTTTCCTCTTTTGTTGATCTCTGGGCTGCTTTGATCTTAAAAAAGGACCAGGTGGATTTGGAGCTATTAGCAGTGATTTTTTGGTTCGTGTGGAACAGGAGAAATGTGGTTTGAATAGGGGACTTTGTTCTTGAATACCATCTGATTCGAGCTAAGGCTGTCTCTTACCTGTTAGAGTTTCAAGCCGCAAAAGCGTGTGATAATAGGGCTGTTCTTGCAGGTAGTAATCTGGTGCGGTGGAGGCCTTCAAGCCCCAATTCCTATAAAATTAACTTTGATGGTGCCGTTTTCTCTGAGATGGAAGCAGCTGGTTTAGGAGTTGTTATTCGCGACTCCTCTGGCTATGTGATTGGGTCGCTGGCTGAGCGTGTCTCCCTCCCCTCTTCAGTGGCTACGGTGGAAGCACTGGCCTGTAGAAGGGCCCTAATGTTTGCTAAGGAGTTGCGTATTTCAGAGGCTGTGGTTGAAGGGGATGCAGAGCTCATTATTAAGGCTTTGAATGGCGGGGTGGTGTGACACCCAGAGTTTGGTCATATTATCCAGGATTGCCTTGTTCTCGCTGTTGGTTTTTGCTCTTGTAAGTTTGAACATATTAGGCATGTTGGCAACTCGGTTGCCCATTTCCTAGCTAGACGGTCTAAGCTTAGCTTGGTCCCTCAAGTATTGTTTGAGTCCATACCTGAAGACTTAGTCCCCCTTGTTTATAGGGACTCTTTGTAATTTTTCTTTTCCTTTCCTTGTTGTTTGTTTTGGTCTCGTGACCTGGTTTCTCAAAAAAAAAAAAAAAAAAAGAGAAACCGAAAGCTAGATTCCTGGACCCCATGGAATGCATCCAGTAAAAAATCAGTATAGACATAAATTATATAATATATAGGGGAATATCATTAAATTTTTTTTGAGTTAGAAAGATTATAAACAAATTTATTAAAAATAGGTTAAAATACAAATCACACATTCTAAAATTGGCTTAAATTCATTTCAATCCTTTAACTTTACTTTCATTTAATTGAGTCTTCTAAGTTTTAAATTTATTCAATTTAATTCTTCCATCCAATTTTATTAAAAAAAATATCTTCTTAAAAAAAAAATTTACATGAAAAAAGTCTATAAAATTGATAAAAATAGTTTATAGATATTTTATATAAGATTTTTTGAAAAAAAAAAATATTTTATAATTAGCAAATTTCATACTTAATAGACAATTTTTTTTTTTTTTGAAAAAATTGGATAAAATGTCTAAATTGAAGGTATATAACATATTGTTAAAAATACATATTGTAATTAAAGGATTTTTTTTTTTTTTTGAGAATTAATCTTACTGAATTTAACGCCTGAGAGGCTGAGATGTGAATTGCCTCCATTGGTAAAAAACTCTTGAAGATGATAAGATGGTGGAGCTGGAGGGAAAAGATTCGCTGACACGAAGTAGATTCTTGGACCCCATGGAATGCATCCAGTAAAAAATCAGTATAGACATAAATTATATAATATATAGGGGAATATCATTAAATTTTTTTTAAGTTAAAAATATTTTAAACAAATTTATTAAAAATAGGTTAAAATACAAATCACACATTCTAGCTTTACTTTCATTCAATTCAGTTTTCTATGTTTTAAATTTATTCAATTCAATTCTTCCATCCAATTTTATTAAAAAAATTATCTTCTTAAAAAAAAAAATTTTACATGAAAAAAGTCTATAAAATTGATAAAAATAGTTTATAGATATTTTATATAAGATTTTTTGAAAAACAAAATCTTTTATAATTAGCAAAATTTCATACTTAATAGACATTTTTTTTTTTTGAAAAAATTGGATAAAATGTCTAAATTGAAGGTATATAACATATTGTTAAAAATACATATTGTAATTAAAGGATTTTTTTTTTTTTTTTGAGAATTAATCTTACTGAATTTAACGCCTGAGAGGCTGAGATGTGAATTGCCTCCATTGGTAAAAAACTCTTGAAGATGATAAGATGGTGGAGCTGGAGGGAAAAGATTCACTGACATGAAGTAGATTCTTGGACCCCATGGAATGCATCCAGTAAAAAATCAGTATAGACATAAATTATATAATATATAGGGGGATATCATTAAATTTTTTTTTTAAGTTAAAAAGATTTTAAACAAATTTATTAAAAATAGGTTAAAATACAAATCACACATTCTAGCTTTACTTTCATTCAATTCAGTTTTCTATGTTTTAAATTTATTCAATTCAATTCTTCCATCCAATTTTATTAAAAAAATTATCTTCTTAAAAAATTCTTTTTTTACATGAAAAAAATCAATAAAATTAATAAAAATATTTTATAGATTTTTTATATAAGATTAAAAAAAAAATCTTTTATAATTAGCAAATTTCATACTTAAGAGACAATTTTTTTTTTTTTGAAAAAATTGGATAAAATGTCTAAATTGAAGGTAGCATAGGAAGTTAAAAATATAATGAGTTAATACCATTTCTATGCAGAAAACTGTTAAGAGTTGTAGAATAACAGGGGCTAGAATGCTAATAACAAGCAATCTCCATCCCACCTGGATTTTTTTTTTTTTTTTTTTGAGAATTAATCTTACTGAATTTAATGCCTAAGATTAGGAATGACAATTTTTATCTGACCCGCGGATACCTGGTCTAGTCTGATAAATTATATGGTCAAGTATGGGTTTTAAAAAAAAAAAAAAAAAAAAAAAACCCAAACCAGGTCTGAGCCAGGTCTGGGTTTAATATATACCTGGCCCAAAGTCAACCTGTATACACATAATATTAAAAAAAAGTTTAAAACCCTAATAGTATAAATACTCTCTTTTCCTTTTAGATTTCATTTTCTAAAAACTAAACCTAACCCTCATCTCTCAGCCGCCCCCCCTCTCTCTCTCTTAAGCTCTCACCACCAGCCACCCTCCCTTGCCCTCAGACGCTCCCCTCACAGTCACGGCCTCACTCAGCTTCACAGCCCCGCGGCCACGTTTCGCCTCACGCTGCACGCACGGTGTCACTCCACCTTGCCACCCCTTACCTCTCTCACTCTCATTTTCTCTCAGCTGCCTCTCACCCAATCACCTCACTCTCATTCACTCACCAACTCACCCTCATCCTCACTCTCATCACTTGGTGGTTGTTGCTTTTCACAGAGAAGCATGGATCTTGTGGTGGTTGAAGTTTTTCACAGAGGAGCACAGGATTGTTAGATCAAAACATAGAATTGTTAGATCAGAGAGAGATCATATGATCAAAGGAAGGGATTGTATTTTTTGTTTATGATTTGTGTTTTATTTTTATTTTTTTTGGATGAGTGAAAAATCTGTATTAACAAAGAAGAGCCAAAAAAACAAGCTAATTTGTGTTTCTATTTATGTTTGAGTTTGTGATTTGTGTTTTTGTTTTTTATGAGTGAAGAGTCTGTATTAACAAAGAAGATAAAAAAAAACAAGCTGATTTGAGATTTGTGTTTCTGAATCTGTGGTTGTGATTTCTCATTTTTGGATGTAAAATTGATTTTTTATTTTATTTTTATGATTGGGTTGTATTTGCCACGGCTTTTGATTAGGCTTAGAAACGATTGGACGGGGCTCGTGGAGCCTGACAGGGCGAGTTTGGAGTTAAAAAAAAAAAAAATCCGTTTATTAAACGGGCTGGATTCGAATAACTGGTAAAGACCCACGGGTCGGGTTCGTTGCCATTCCTACCTGAGATGTGAATTGCCCCACTTGGTAGAAAACTCCTAAAGATGATAAGATGGTGGAGCTAGAGGGAAAAGATTCACTAACACGGAGTGGGCCGCTAAGAATGATGATGTTACAAGCTATACTAGCTAGAAGCATATACAAACTCAAATTGCCTCTTTTGCGAATAAACACATCAATGCACCAACAATTACTACGAAATTGGCAATTACAAACGAGATTTTTGGTTTAGACTTAGTCACAATATATGACACAACCCAACAATGATCCTATTAAATTTGATGTGACAGGTGATCTTATAATTTTTTCTTCATTGCTGTTACAATAATTTTTTGAATTGAACAAGTAGAATATTATCCATTTTCACTCTTCTTTCACATTTTTAAAAATGAGATACATTTGATACTTTCGTAGATATTCTTTGAAATGATCCAAATTTGCACACAATCTTCCCATTTAAGTTCAATCCAAGAACACCCTTTACAAAAGTTCACTCAATCTTTCAACTAAGTTGTGGGCATTGAGCAAAATACAAGGTAATAAGGGGGGGAGAGCAAACCAGAACTTAAATTCCTCATCAACTATCTATCATTATCAAAAAAATTTCTTGTTTGGCAAAAGTTACAGATTCTATCCATTTTCCCAACTACAATTGGTCTTTTACATCTCTGCACCAAACAGCAGACAAGCAGTGTGTACTACTACCAACAAAACTAAAGAAATCCCACGACATGAAATCAGTAAAAAGAACAGAAATTTATGTCTAATCTATCATTTTTTAACCTTCGCACCTTCTTAACCATAAGGTGAGAGCTTTGGACACCACAAGAGTAGGGAAATTGAGCCTCAGACCTTTCACTCCATCTTGAAAGAAGACTCTGATTGATTCCACACTTCAACTATCAGACTCCATAAAATTCAAAATGTTAGTCATCTTATTGTCCTTGCACTCTAGATTGGATGAAAACGTTGCCTCCAATTTATTAATATCCTCCCCCATACGGATCATCATCTCTTCAGATTGCTTGAGACTGTATTTGAATGTGGACAGCTCCACATTCATCGAATCCTGTGATTCCAGAAGAAGTGGATGACACATTATAGATTCCAAATGCAGAGCTAGCACAATGAATTGATCACAGAGTAGATCTAGAGCTTGCTCGAGGAATTTATCAAATAGGTCATCAATGGGGCTTCTTCTGTACAAGATTTTTTTTCTGATTGCATTGATCTAGTTCTGAGAGCACTATACCAGCCCACTCTCCTTTCATTGGTTCATTTTTTTCCGTTTCCTGTAAATTGATAATCTTGTTAATCACCACATCTTCAATACTAAGACCTTTGAGTGCAGATTTGAAACTTCCAATCTTTTCTGTCCATTGTTCATTCCCGAACATCATAAACACGAAATCAACTATCAAACAAGACAGCTCAATCCCAACTTCAACTGCTTGAACCTTTATCCCATTTAGAACCCCAAATTCTTTATCAGATTCGTTGCACTCTTTTATGGACTCCTTCAAACTCTTCCTCCTACTGTCTTGTTCTTTCTTGAATCCCTCTTCACAATTACGCCTCAGTATTTGCAACTTTTGTTCTGAAGCCTCACCACCTTCCTTTTTCTTGAATGTCACACCACTTCTTGCTGCAGCTATTGTTATGTGTAAATCTTGTTCCAATCTTTTAACCGATGAGTCCAACCCCATCATATCTTTAAAGGCCTTCATCACTATTGATCCAACGAACAGCCTCTTGGCCCTCATTGCTGCATCACCGCTTGTCCTGCAGGGTTGAAATCTTCATCATCTCCAAGACGAATGAATTATCACTACACGCTTCGATACATGTTGAATCTCATTCAAGGTCTCCTGGAATCTGACAACTTCTTCTTCTTGAAAGTAAGGCTTTGTTAGAGAATCAATGAACTCTTGTATATTCTTCTGCAGTGACTGTAGACACATGATCATTTCACTAGTCTGTGTATGCAATGTTTCCATGTAATGAAACAACTCATTATATCTGGAAAAATCGAGATCAATCATGACTTGATCTTGGTTAGCCATTGATATCTCTACAAAAGCTTTTTGAGAGGGAGAAAGTATTTGTTTGTTTGGGAAATAAAGGACAGAATGATCAGTGCAGAAATCTTGAGAGTTTTTGAGAGAGGGAGAGAGAGCGCCAAGACAAGGATTTTATAGGGAATGGTTGTTTCGGTTATTTCAGTTATGAGTGAAAGTGTCCTGTTAGTAATAGTAATGTATAGCGTAAAGTCACATGTGATTAATAGAACTAGTAAGTTACCCGAGGATAATATTGTAATATATGTAAGATGATTTTGAAGAATGTTGTATATGTATTATAGTATAATTATTATAGAACTTTATTGGTAATGAGTTCATCATAAAAAGTAACAATTATAAATTGCACACATATATCCATTATAATTATTCAATTGAAGTAATGAGAAAATTTTTTTGGAAGGAATATTATACAATAAAAGTTGATATAGAATGTATCTTTCTATTTCTCTTTAATTCCAAAACAAAATAAACATTTCAAACACCCACAATCAATCACATCTACATCATTTAAAAAGCCCACAAATCTACAACTTTCGACCTTAACATCAAAATCGTAATTGCTGTTGTCACTCAATATAAAATGCAAGCCCCCCTTCCTTGGTTGTAGCCAACTCATACGGGTTAGGATTAGATGAAACAACAATGCTAGAGCTAGGTAGGTGTTGTTGAAAAATTGAAGGTAAATAACATCATTTTTTGGTCTGTGTGTATTTGACATGGTATGGCTTGAAGGGCTATGGATAGGTATATATAAAGAGGGTAGAAGTGCAAGAGGTGAAAATGGTGCATGTATTAAAATGCAAAATTGTTTTGTGTATATGCGAGAGATGAAAAGTTTTGAAACATTAAACCAAATTATACCAAAAATATTTACTTTTTAATTAGAAAAGTCTTGAAACAATGAACCAAAATGAAATAAAAATTTAATATTTAATCTATTCTTATCTCTAATATGACACTTGAAAATATTTCAATTCTCTTTACATAGAATACGATACTTGGCAAAACCTCCTGCTTTCTCACATGAGATATCTACTTAGATATATGTATGTGTGTGTGTGTGTGTGTGTGTGTGTGTGTGTATTGATTGATTTAATTAGACAAAAACAAATATGTCATGAACTATTGAACCAAATGATACAAAAAATATTTATTTTTTAATTAAAAAAGTCTTGAAACAATGAACCAAAATAAAATGAAAAGTCAATATTTAATTTATTCCTATCTCTAATGTGACACTTTAGAATGTTTCAATTCACTTTGCATATAATACGCCACTTGGCAGAATCTCATGCTTTTTTACATGAAGTCTCTGCTTTTAATATATATATATATATATATATATATATATGATTAACTGTGTGCAAAATAGATATAGTGCACGTGGGTCAGTTACATATCAGATTAGAATTAAGAAATTCCTGCCCTTTTATATTTGACCTCCTAGTGTGATAACTGATAAGGCTGAATGAAGTTGAAATTGGCAACCACCTGTCTTCCTAAATTTTCACACTAACCGTGCTTCCAACCCTCCATCTACTCTTGCCTCTAATATACTTCTCCATGCATATGAGGCTCCAAAGTGAATCCTAACTTCTAACAATTCGGAAAATATCTTGATATGAGAGTTCAGTATGATACTTTGACTTTCTGATTGGGAAAAATCTATAGCGCACAATGTGATTTTGTGTTAGAATCACATTTTCTCTCCTGTGTGTGTTTATTTCTTAAAAAAAAAAAAAAAAAAAAAAAAAAAAAAAAATCATACCAATATATACAAATATAATCAATATAGAGCAGAAAAATGCGGTTAGGCTTGGATAGATTAATATGTAAGGAATCTTTTTCGGGCTTAAGTTTTGTAATGGTTTTAACTCCAATCAAATATGGGACCAGATTCACCATTAACAAGGAAACTATTCTTGTTATCGAAGATTTTTCAATCAGGCTTCGAAAGCTAGATTCATGGACCCCATTGAATGGATCTTATAAAAAAATCAGTACAAACATAAATTAAATAATATATAGGGGAATGTCATTAAATTTTTTTAAAGTTCAAAAGATCTTAAACAAATTTATTAAAAATATGCTAAAATGCAAATCGCACATTCTAAAATTGGTTAAAATTCATTTCAATCTTTTAACTTTACTTTCATTCAATTGATTCCTCTTAAGTTGTAAATTTATTCAAGTCAGTTCTTCTGTCCAATTTTATTAAAAAAATTAATCTTAAAAAAAATATTATTTTTACATTAAAAAAAAAAAGTCTATAAAATTAATAAAAATATTTTATAGATTTTTCATATAAGATTTTTTGAAAACAACTCTTTTATAATTAGCAAATTTCATACTTAAAAGACAATTTTTTTAGAACAAAATTGGATAAAATGTCTAAATTAAAGGTAGCATAAGAAGTTAAAAATCTATTGAGTTAATACCATCTTTGTGCAAAACACGGTTAAGAGTTGTAGAATAGCAGGGGTAGGATGCTATGAACAAGCAATCTCCATCCAACCTGGAAAAAAAAAAATTAAAATTAAAAATTAAAAGCAAACAAACAAACAAAAGTAGTAACATCAATGGAAAGAAAATAATGAGGATGGGAAAACAGATGTCAAAGGATTTCCATCAGGAAACAAAGGCTTCACCTCAGAATAGCAAGCATAGGCCATATCACAATGCTCTTGATTTAGACTTTGATCATGGTTAAAAGAAATGTTACAATCAAAGTGTATGTTTAAAAACATGTTTATGTTAAACCATGTTTGTTAAATTCATCAATACTAACAAATAAGTAAATGCAAATTGATATATTTATTGTTCAGTGTTACTCATTGTATGATTTAGTCCCTAGTTTTGCTTTGTTTTTTATATTATTTTTTGGTTTATTCACTGAATCAATATATATATATATATATATATATATATATAAAGTAGAGACGTCATGCAGGAGAGTTCGAGGTCCTGCCACGTGGCACTCCATAAAAATAGTTTTTCTTTGGCATCCAACTCACCTTTTTTGCACTCCTCCTAAAGCGCTTAATAAAAACTAACCGTTGGTCTTCATTATTCTTTTTTTTTTTTTTTTTTTTTTTTTTTTTTTTTTTTTTTCCTTTTCTTCTTGGCAATCATTTAAGATTTTGTCCATTTTCTACTTCTTCTTACCTTTTTGGGATTCCTTACAGGTACAATGTTACACTTGTTGCTCTTCCTAATTTGAAGAGTTTTGGTCCCTTCATTAACAGCCTAGCATTTATAGCACGTATGAGCTTCACTTTCACAAGGAAATATAGACATCTATTTCAACCCACAAGCTTTAGTTCATTTGGAACTTTTTGTGATATACCTTTTGACAAATATAAAGCATGACCATACTCTAAGAAACCATTATATTGTATTTGTTTAAATCTCCCTAAGGGGAAGATTTATTCATATAGCCATCAGTTGCCTTTTTTTTAACTGAAAAAAAAAAAAAAAGTACTTTCTCTTTCTTTTCCATAATGTTTAAGATTTTTTTTGTTCTCATTTACAATTATCGTTTTTTTTTTCTTCACTAATTTTGTGATCTTATTTTGATGCAAAAATGCAATAGAAAAATCTTAATTCCATGTGCACAAGCAATTTGATAGAAGTCATGAGTGAACTATAGGATTCCTAATACATGTGGTAGAGTCATGGTTCCTACCCTTATGTTAATGGAGCTTGAGACTGTTCTTCAAACTTAGTTACTAGCATTTTGAATTGGGAATTATAGATCATGGAATGTTTTGATTAATTATTGAACAATTGGAGAATGTGTTTTGAAAGATGAGGTGGAAGATGATTCATGGATGTCAAGTTTTATTAGTAGGCAATTAAGACTAGCACAAATGTTTGCTTCAAAGAAAGAAGAAATTAGAGGGACAAGATGAGATTTCACTTCCAACTTATCAAAATATCTAATGGAACTCTCATTGTCACGTGTCTTGCATGCATTCTATCAGCTTCTTCCTAAGGCCTTAAATATCACTTGCAGATTTTTTTCAATTGCATCCTATCACTTAACTATATATAGAATTAGAAATTTCTCATATAGTAGCTTACAACTTTATCCGCGCAGCGGGCCCTTCAACTAGTTGATGAAAAATGTGGGAATATTATGATTCCCTCATATTGAGGTAGATTTTATGTTAAATGAATAGAATTAGTGATAAATAATTGTGCCGTAGACCATTCCGGTTCAAATTGCACCCACTTTTACTACTTAAATTCATCTATGTTACAATTAGGGGAAGTAATTTAATTTAAACAAATAGAGAAAAAAAAATAGTTAATTGTATTCATTACCTTTTGTAAAAGCACATAGAAGTCCTATTGCTAATGAAATTGAAACCATGAACGACATGAGAAGGAACAAGTTCAAAGGGTGACGGTTATGGTAAAATTAGAAGAAACATGTAACTACATATCAAAAGAGACCACACAAAAAAAGTATTTATTTCAATAACATGCATGGCACCAATAACAAGTCATTATCTTGGAAAAATTAATTTAATTGGTTTAATGGTTTGCAACACCCTTAGCACACACCAAATAATAATTAAAATGTAAAAATATAAAATGGTCTTGAAATTGTTTTTGATGTTTCATATCCACAATTGCCCTCAGTATGGACCTTCATGACCGTTGCAAATCAAGTTCTTATGGAAATCTCAAAGACAACTAATACATTAATTGGAATTTCAACATGTTTATGTTGAAGCTTCTAGTAGGCTCACCCTCGGGCACACCCTACCTATATGAAGAGTTACGAGAGAAAGAAGAAAATAAACTGTTATGGTCAACCCTCGAGAAATCGACCATTTAGCCTTTTTTGTTGAAAGTTTTAGACAAAAAGCCCACTTTTTGAAATATTTAGGGCAATAGTCCTATTTTCAAACCCGATTTTATTATCATTGAATTCTTTTTAAAAACTACATAGAACTCGATTATAATAATATTGAGTTCTACTTAAATACAACTCGATTTAGGGCTACTACACTAAAGCTTTCAAAAGAGGGATTTTTCGGTTAAAATTTCGAGAAATAGGGCTAAATAGCCAACTTCCCAGTCAAACCTTAGGGTTTTTTTTTATGCATTTTGGCCATACAATTTTATGTTTAAGTACATGTTTATGTTAAAAAAAAATTTGATAAATTCATTTAGGTAAACAAATACGTGATTGGAAGTTGACACTTTCATATTTTGATGTTCCTTTTATTAGTCTAAATTCTTTAGAGTATAAGTTGAACATCATCCAATGTAATATTTGAGTCAATTTTTAAAATGGTGGCCAATGTATTTTTTAATTGACTCATTTTTTCTAATAAAGGGACATATTTTATCAAGGTCTTTAATAAATCAACCATCAAACAAGACAGTTCAATCCTAACTTCAACTGCTTGAACCTTTATCACATTTAGAACCCCAAATTCTTTATCAAATTCGTTACACTCTTTTATGCACTCCATCAAACTCTTTCTCCCAATAGTGATCCTATTAAATTTGATATGATGAGGGATTTTATAATTTTTTCTTCATTGCTGTTAGAATAATTTTTTGAATTGTACTATTAGAATAGTAACCATCTCTTATTTCAAATTTTTAACCAAAAACGTATTGTTGAGAATACATATTGTAATTAAAGGAATTCTTTTTTGAAAATTAATCTTACTAAATTTTACGCCAGAAATGCGAATTGCCCCACTTAGTAGAAAACTCCTAAAGAAGAAAAGATGGTAGAGTTGGAGCAAAACAATTTGCAGATGATGTTACAAGCTGTTTAACTTAAAACAATCTCCTCTTCTGTGAATGAACATAGAAATGCGCTGACAATCACTATAAAATTGGCAATCGCAAACGAGATTTTCAGTTTAGACTTAGTAGCACAATATATGACACAACTCAACAGTGATCTTATTAAATTTGATGTGATAAGTGATTTTATAATTTTTTCTTCATTGCTATTACAATAATTTTTTAAATTGAACTAATAGAATATTAACCATATTCTCTCTTCTTTCACATTTTAACAAACAAACATATTGTTAAAAATACATATTGTAATTAAAGGTTTTTTTTTTTTTTTTTTTTTGAGAATTAATCTTACTGAATTTAACGCCTGAGATGTGAATTGCCCCACTTGGTGGAAAACTCCAGAAGAAGCAAAGATGGCGGGGTTGGAGGGAAAAGATTCACTAACAAGGAGTAGGCCACTGAAAATGATGATATTACAAACTATACTGGCTAGAAGCTTACTCAAGCTCAAAACAATCTCCTTTTTTGTGAATGAACACATCAATGCGTAGAAAATTACTACGAAATCGGCAATCACAAACAAGATTTTCGGTTTAGAATCAGTATCACAATATATGACACAACCCAATAGCAATCCTATTAAATTTAATTTGAAAAGTGATTTTATAATTTTTTCTTCATTGCTATTACAATAATAGAATACTAACCATATACTCCCTTCTTTCACATTTTTATCAAACAAACATATTGTTAAAAATACATATTTTAAGTAAAGGATTTTTTTTTTTTTTGAGAATTAATCTTATTGAATTTAACGCCTGAGATGTGAATTGCCCCACTTGGTAGCAAACTCCTAAATAAGCTAAGATGGTGGAGCTAGAGGGAAAAGATTAGCTGACAAGGAGTGGGCGGCTAGGAATGATGATGTTACAACTTATACCGGCTAGAAGCCAACTCAAACTCAAAACAATCTCCTCTTTTACGAATGAACACATCAATGCACCAACAATTACTACGAAATTGTTAATTACAAATGAGATTTTCGGTTTAGACTTAGTAGCACAATATATGACACAACCCAACAACAATCCTATTAAATTTGATGTGTCAAGTGATTTTATAATTTTTTTTCTTCATTGTTGTTACAATAATTTTTTGAATTGAACTAATAGAATATGAACCATATTCTCTCTTCTTTCACATTTTTAACAAACAAACATATTGTTAAAAATACATATTGTAATCAAAAGAGTTTTTTTTTTTAGAATTATTCTTGTTGAGTTTAATGCTTGAGATGCGAATTGCCCCACTTGGTAGAAAACTCTTGAAGAAGCTAAGATGGTGGAGCTAGAGGGAAAAGATTAGCTGACAAGGAGTGGGCAGCTAAGAATGATGATGTTACGAGCTATATTGGGTAGAAGCCAACTCAAACTCAGAACAATCTCCTCTTTTGTGAATGAACACATCAATGCGCCAACAATTACTACGAAATCATTAATTACAAAAGAGATTTTCAGTTTACACTTAGTAGCACAATATATGACACAACCCAATAGCAATCCTATTAAATTTGATATGACAAGTGATTATATAATTTTTTCTTCATTGCTGTTAAAATAAATTTTTGAATTAAACTAATAGAATATTAACCGTATTCACTCTTCTTGCACATTTTTAACAAAAAAACATATTGTTAAATATACATATTGTAATTAAAGATTTTTTTTTTTTTTTTTTGAGAATTAATCTTACGGAATTGAATGCTTGAGATGGGAATTGCCCCACTTGGAAGAAAAGGGTTGAAGAAGCAAAGATGGTGGAGCTGGACGGAAAAGATTCGCTAACAAGGAGTGGACCGCTGAGAATGATGATGTTACAAGCTATACCAACCAGAAGCTTACTCAAACTCAAAACAATCTCCTCTTCTGCGAATGAATACATTAGTGCGTTGACAATTACTACAAAATCAACAATCACAAACGAGATTCTCGGTTCAAACTTAGTAGCACAATATATGACACAACCTAACAACGATCCTATTAAATTTGATGTGACAAGTGCCTTCATAATTTTTTCTTCATTGCTGTTAACAATAATTTTTTGAATTGAACTAATAGAATATTATCCATATTCTCTACTTCACATTTTTGAAAATGAGATAGGTTTGACACTATTGTTGATATTCTTTGAGATGACCGAAACTTGCACACAATCTTCCCATTTAAGTTCAGTACTTAAAATGAATCCAAGAACCCTTTACAAAAGTTTACTCAATCTTTCAACTAAGTTGTGGACATCGAGTAAAATACAAGGTAATAAGGGTGGGAGCGAACAAGAACTCAAATTCCTCAACAACTATCTACCATTATCAAAAAATTTCTTGTTTGGCAAAAGTTGCAGATTCTATTCATTTTCCCAACTACAATTGGTCTTTTACATCTCTGCACCAAACAACAGACAAGCAGTGTGTACTACTACCAACAAAACTAAAGAATCCCACAACATTAAATCAGTAAAAAAGAACAGAAATTTATATCTAATCTATCATTATTTAACCTTCGCACCTTCTTAACCTTTACGTGAGAGCTTTGGACACCACAAGAGCAGGAAATTGAGCCTCAAACCTTTCACTCCATCTTGAAAGAAGATTCTGATTGATTCCACACTTCAACTATCATAGATTCCACAAAATTCAAAATGTTAGTCATCTTATTGTCCTTGCACTCTAGATTGGATGAAAACATTGCCTTCAATTTATTAATATCCACCCCTATACCCATCATCATCATCTCCTCAGATTGCTTGAGACCACATTTGAATGTGGACAGCTCCACATTCATCAAGTCCTGTGATTCCGGAAGAAGTGGATGACACATAATAGATTCCAAATGCAGAGCTAGCACAATGAATTGATCAGAGTAGATCTATAGCTTGCTTGAGGAATTAATCAAATAGGTCATCAATGGGACTTCTTCTGTACAAGATTTTTTTCTGATTGCTTTGATCTAGTTCTGAGTGCTCTATACCAACCCACTTTCCTTTCATTGGTTCATCATTTGTTTTTTCCGTTTCCTGTAAATTGATAATCTTGTTAATCACCACATCTTCAATACTAAGACCTTTGAGTGCAGATTTGAAACTTCCAATCTTTTCTACCCATTGTTCTTTCCCGAACATCATAAACATGAAATCAACCATCAAACGAGACAGCTCAATCCCAACTTCAACTGGTTGAACCTTTATGCATTCAGAACCCCAAATTCTTTATCAGATTCGTTACACTCTTTTATGCACTCCATCAAACTCTTCCTCGCACTCCACCAAACTCTTCCTCCCAAAGTCTTGTTCTTTCTTGATTCCTTCTTCACAATTACGCCTCAGAATTTCCAACTTTTGTTCTGAAGCCTCACCACCTTATTTTTTCTTTTAGCCATTGAGTCCGACCCCATCATATCCTCAAAGGCCTTCATCACTATTGATCCAAAGAACAGCCTCTTGGTCCTCATCGCTGCATCAACGCTTTGTCCTGCAGGGTTGAAATCTTCCTCATCTCCAAGACGAATATCACTAACACGCTTCGATACATGTTGAATCAGACAACTTCTTCTACTTGAAAGTAAGGCTTTTTGAGAGAATCAACGAACCTCTTTCTTCAGTCTTGTATATTCTTCTGCAGTGACTGAAGACACATGATCATTTCACTAGACTGTGTATGCAATGTTTCCATGTAATGAAACAACTCATTAACTCTGGAAAAATCGAGAACAATCATGACTTGATCTTGCTTAGCCATTGATAACTCTACAAAAGCTTTTGAGAGGGAGAAAGTGTTTGTTTGTTTGGGAAACAAAGGACAGAATGATCGGTGCAGAAATCTTGAGAGTTTTTGAGAGAGAGAGAGAGAGCCAAGATAAGGATTTTATAGCGAATGGTTATTTCAGTTACTTCAGTTACGAGTGAAAGATTGCATCACCTGCGATTGATATTTTAGTGTATAGTTTTATGTATTTCAAATCAAAGACTGATCACTTCTGAAACAGAACAGCATGAGTGAAAGTGTCCTGTTAGCAACAGTACTGTGTGCAAAATAGATATAGTGCACGTGGGTCAGTTACATATCAGATTAGGAATTAAGAAATTCCTGTCCATTTATATTTGACCTCCCTCCCTGGTGTGATAAATGATAGGGCTGAATGAAGTTGAAGTTGGCAACCACCTGTCTTCCTAAATTTTCACACTAACTGCGCTTCCAATCCTCCATCTACTCTTGCCTCTAATAAACTTCTCCATGCATATGAGGCTCCAAAGTGTATCCTAATTTCTAGCAATTCAGAAAATATCTTGATAAGAGAGTTCAGTATAATACTTTTGGACTTTCTAGGTTTGGAAAAATAAAAAGAGAGTTCGGTATAGTAATGTGTGGGAACAAAGTTTCTCTTTAAATATGGGAACAAAGTTTCTCTCCAAACTAGTTTGGAGAGAAACCCTACAAACTCATCATATATTTTTATATAAAGTGTGAAGTTTGAAAATCTAACCGTTAGATTGCATGTTCTTATTACATTCTTAATGCTTATAAAATTTCAAGAAGATCAAAGATCAAATGCTATGTCATCAAATAAATGTTATAATTTCAAGTTTGTGTAATTTAAAGTTACATATAAAAAATAAGTTAATTGATCAAATAGTAAATAATATCCAATTTGAACGAAATTTGATACGTATGTTAAGACCATAAGAAACATGAAATTTAACAGTTAGATTGCTTAGAAACATCTCCTAGTTGAAAGACACAACTCATAATTTGACGCTTTTTTTTTTTCCTTTTTTCTAATTAGGACAAGGTTATAGCTTATGTACATAACATAATAAATCGATTGGGATGGGTAGGAGGAAGGTAAGGAAAATGATAGAGAAATGATACGTCTACAACATTTTCACAATATTTTTCCAACAAATCCTAAGTAGCAAGTTGTTATTGGTTGTTATTGTTGTGGCAAAAAGTAATTTTAGTGTTTGGTTCAAATTTGAACCAATAATAGTTAACCACCTGTGGTTTGTTATGAAAATATTGTAAAAATATTATGGATATAGCATCTTTCAAAATGATATGCTCATAGATGCACTCTCCGTTAGCAATTAATAAATCGTAATCTCCTTTGGCATCCTTAAATGCCCATAATTAAGACTTTCAAGTTCCAACCCCTTCCCCTGACTCCAAATGGTAATAACTAGTGTGCACACATATTATCAATCAATCAATCAATACATATCAATATATATACCAATATATATATATATATATATATATATATATATAAAAGTAGAGACCTCATGCAAAAGTGCATGAGGTTCTGCCATGTAGCGCTTTGTATGAGTACTTTTTCGTTTAGCCTTTCACCTCCCATCTTCTTCAATGATTAGTTTAAGTCATAAATGTAGAAAATTAAAAGATTTGGTTCTACTCCATTTCCCAACTTTTTGAACTCTTCCACTTCTAATTTCATTAATTTAATAAATGAAAGGCTTTTTTCATTCAATGTTAGTTTTCATGTTCTTTTATGTATTCCAGTTTCACAAAATATCAAAAGGCCAAAAGAAAAATCGGACTGGAGAGATAGAGAGACAAATAGTGAGAAATTATTGTCAAAAAGAGTATAAAATTGCCTTTGGTTTTAGGGATATATGCTCTAACACCTTAACAATACTATCAAAGCTTGATACAATGCTTTCACAACATATGGCGTTTCTAAAAGATATGTGTTTTTTTTTTTTTTTTAAGAAAGTGTTTAATCTATGTAAGTGATTAAGGTACTCAGATTTAAGTAAACTCATTAACAACACTATCAAAACTTGATACAATCTTTTCACAACATATGGGGTTTCCAAAAGGTTTGTGTTTTTTGTTTTTATTTATATTTTTTAAAAGTGTTTAATTTTTGTAAGTGATTAAGGTACTTAAATGTAAGTAAAATTAAACGTGAGATACGAAACAGTATAAGTTCATATTTCCCTGTTCAATTATTGTTTTATTTTTAATCTCTTCACATGTATATTTAGTTTTAAGAATTAGAAATTATAAACCTTAAATCTTAGATGTTTTGCCTTCAAAAGTTCACGTATTTTCTTTAAAAAAATAAATAAATACTTCTAAAAAAAAGAAAAGGAAATAGTAAAATATTTTATATTAGAAACAGTCAAATGTAAAAACTAAATATACATGTGCATGTGATTAAAAAAAAAAGGGGCATATAGTGACATTTTTTGAGTCTAATTAATTATGGTTACTAATGGATATATTGTGTTACAATTTTTTTTCATTCATTATTTTAGTGACGTATAATACATAATCAAAATTAATTTTTCAAACATTATAACACATATAAGTATTATAAAATACTAATAACGAACAAGCGCATCGTGCTAGACATCCACTAATTATATACAAAAGCAATGGCCTCATGCAGGAAAGCACAAGGTTCTGCCATGTGGCGCCTTCTTTGATAGCCAATCAGCTTTTTTTTTTTTTTTTTTTTTGGAGTTCAAGTTACACCTCATCTATTACGTATTACTCCTCATCACTCCTCTCTCTCAAGTCTCAGTTGACTAAAATAACTTTTAAACTTTCAAGAATACATTAATTGTTTAATAAAGAAAAAAGAAGAAGGAAATACGATTAATTTAGCTCTTCAATGTCTAACCCTTTCGTTTCCCGCCTCTTGCAATTATCTAAGTTATAAAGCTCTTTGTGGTGGGCCTTTTTGAGATGTTGGGCTAAGTTGCCTCTTGGTGCACTGAGGCCCAAGTATTCTGAGTAGGAGAGTCAGGATCGATCCAATTGTAACTTACCTTGGTCCGGCTTATGCACAAACTATACCTCTTTTTTATAGAAGCTATGATCACATGCCCATGGAAGGCGTAGCTGTTACAAGAGAGCTATGACAGGCAAAATGCAATAAAATAAAGAAAAAGAAATGCATTTGCTATGAGACAAAGTAAATAAAGGATCCTTTATCAAAATGAAGAACGCAACAACTAAAAACGCGTCGTAAATAGAATGGCAGAAATAAGTAGGGAAATAATGGTAATTAAATCAAAGAAGAAAAAGGTTAGTCTGCTATATTAAGTGATGTTACGGGATTAAGACCAAGGAGGGAACTACTTCCTCAATGTGAATAACCTTTTAGGAAGATCCTGCTGTAAAAATTATTCACTTTGAGGGAATAAGCCTGAATGGTTTGTACCCAAAAGAACCCCT
This sequence comes from Castanopsis chinensis, assembly GCA_032878915.1. Classification (NCBI taxonomy): domain Eukaryota; kingdom Viridiplantae; phylum Streptophyta; class Magnoliopsida; order Fagales; family Fagaceae; genus Castanopsis; species Castanopsis chinensis. The sequence goes on along the minus strand of JAVQMG010000131.1, from coordinate 4,269,118 downwards.
TATCCTCAACAAAGAGTAGGCTTTTAGAGGAAGAGAAGAAATTAGCCTACTGGTGCATACCTGCCATTCTACACTATTTTTTTTTTTTTCGATTCCCTTTTTTTTCTTCTTTCTTCCTTAGTGTTCACTCATGTGATGCTGTGGTGGTGGTGGTGCTATGATTCTCTCCTAGTGGTTGATACTGTTGCAATTATGTTTTATTCCCACTATGCACGGCAAGAGCCCTATATATACTGTCTGTCGTGACTGGTCTTTACCCTTTTGGCCTTTAACTACTTTTGTCTGGATTTGGGTGTCCTTGACCACCCACTGGTTTGTCAATTGTCTAACTACCACCACTTACTTATGCTAGCCATGCCATTACCTGTTACCAAACAAAGAAAACCGTTTTGTTTGCTTGTTCACTGTGGCATTCTTATCCTCCACGATGTGGGTATTCTCTCTTGCTATCCCTCATGGCATGCACCTAGTGGTTCCAACTCATCCTCCCTTTTTTGGGTGGTATGCTATCCCAGAAAAACATTTCCCCCAAAAAAGTTTGAGCAGGAACCTTAGAATAGACTTTTCCTTCTCCCCACCGCCAGACCATACCCTCTCTTATCTTTGACCCATGACTCACCACTCCTGCATTGGTTAGGTACAAGCTAGTGATGCATAAGCCTTGTGCGTGCTTCACGTCCATATATCTCTAAAGTTTGTTTGCTGCTCATGCGTTTGTCATGATCTAGAGATTCGTCTGTGCATTCAGCCGCTCATTCTTAACCTCTTATAGCGTGAACTGTCGTCTGATTTTCCATTCTTTATTAGCTTGCTCCTTTCAAGGGCTGGGTCTTGCTTAATTGTGGGTTTTTCCTTCTTAAGCCCATTCTTTTCTCCTTTCGTAATCTTGTTTCCATTCCTGCATACCACTCTACTATTCTTGCCGTGGTGTTATTTGACCTGTGCTCGCTAGGCCTTTTTTGCATGCTCTTCTCTCAACTGATTTCAATGACCCAGTACGATTATTGGATTTATACACATGCTACTTTGGGCTTTCTTTACCCATTACATTGCTTGTGGGCTCCTTTGGCCCATTTCTTTCTCCTTGGGCATCCTTGGCCCATTTATTTTCCTTGGGAATCCTCGGCTCATTTTCTAATTCTGCATTCTCATGGGTTTTTACTAACTCTGTTGGGCACCTTTGGCCCAATTACCTTATCCTTCATCCTTAGGGCTCATGGGCTTTCCATTAACCCTTTACTTTCTTACTTCATTACTTCGGGTTTGTTGTGACTCTTTCTTACTTTTCTACATCACATAATATCCATGGGTTTACTACGTCTTTCTCTATGCTCTTCTAGGCCCACTTGCTTTCCTCAAGGCCCATTTTTTTACTTTATGGGCTTATGATCCATTATTCCTACCATTCGGGTTTAATAGATTTTCAATCAATCCATTAACTCTTTTTTGCCCATATTGTTGGACTTCTTCTTGCTGCGGGGCTTTTCAAAATGAACATCAACACTCTTCTACATCTAACCCTTCAATTGCCCACCTCTTTCAATTATCTAAGTTATATATTGATTAGTACACTTCCTTCTAGCCATGAGTCTCCTTTTACAATCACTTCTTTTATTTTCTTTTAATGTTTCTCTTGTTTTCTTTTTTCTTCTTCTTTCTAAAATCTTTAGCTACACATTTTTTAGCAATCACATTTTTATAACTCAAATTCTTCATGTATTGTTGGACAGGTTGTGCTTGAAATGAGTAAATCCTATGGCAAAATCACGGTTTTGCATTCTAGAATCTGTAAAGTTCAAACATGGTGAGTAAGGGTTTGAATTTTATTTTTTTTTCTCCTTTTGAAATTTTATTCTAGAAAAGTGATTGTGTTCCTGGCTAAGTAAGAGGAAAAACAAATACTGTGCTTTAACTAATATAAACTAAATTAATTTTTGTTGTTGTTATCAATCTAATATTATAGTTTGCAACAAAGGGATAGGTTTTAATTGTGTTGTTATCAATTCAATAATAGAGCTTGCAATTTTGATGTGTTGGATTTTTTGTTGGAATAATTACAGACAAATAAAAAGAAGTGGTTTACGAAATTCTATGACAAGGGCAATGGCAAGGAATCCAATCGTATCCAATTGCTCTTTCTCCACACCTTTGCAAATACCACAGACATATCATCATAATTGGAATGTCCCTTTGAGGCAAATTTTATTTTCCTATTATTTTCTTTGAGATGTTATTTTTAATTTCAGTAATCAACTAGGTTAATTTTTGTTTTTTGGGGACAATAATCATCATATGCAAAGGTTAAAATCTAGAGCATCTTATCACAACTATTAGTATACGTCCTTTTCTTACTTCCCAACTTCCATTCACGTAACTAAAACTATATGGGGCTGAATAATGACTATCCTCGAATAAAATCTCATTTCAACTACTGCCACTACAAAACACGCGGGTCTATAGCCGCGTTTTTTTTAGTTGCGTTTCCAAAAACGTGGCTATAGACTATCCTATAGCCACGTTTTTAAAAAACGCGGCTATAAACTTCACCTATAGCCATGTTTTTAAGAAACGTGGTCATAGACTTAACCTATAGCTGCGTTTTTAAATGTGGCTATAGGTCCAGCCAAATATATATGTATATTTAAAGGAGGACCTATAGCCGCGTTTAAAAACGCGGCTATAGTCTAGGTCTATGGCAACGTTTCTTAAAAACGTGGCTATAGGATAGTCTATAGCTACATTTTTAAAAACGTGGCTATAGGTAAAAAAAAAAACCCGTAGTGGGTTCATGAACCCACTACGGACTTCTTTTTTATTTTTTATTTTATAAAGGAGGGCCTATAGTCGCGTTTTTTGAAAACGCGGCTATCGGTCCAGCCAAATAATATATAATTTATAAAAAGATGGCCAGTACAGCCGAATAAAAAAATTCTTTTTAAAAGGAGGGCGTATAGCTGCGTTTTTAAAAACGCGGCTATAGGTCCCCCTTTGGCTGTGTTTTTTTTAAAAAAAAAAAAAAAAACGCAGCTATATGTAACACCAAAAAAAAAAAAAAAAAAAAAAAAAAAATTGTGGGGGATCTTTCCACGTGATCCCCCCTTTCCCACTAACCTGCCCACCTACCCCCTTCATCTTTTCTTTCTTTTCTTTCTTTTATTTCTTCTTTCTTCATTCTTCACCCAAACTTCCTTCTTCTTTTTTTCTTTTTTTTTTTCCTTTTCTTTCTTCCTTCCTCTTACACTCTTCAGGTTCTCTATTTTTTCTTTGTTTCTTTCTTTCAGGTTTTTTTTTTTTTTTTTTTTTCACTCCAGCACAACTCTTTTCTTTTTTCTTTGTTTCTTTGCAGCTACTTCTTCTTCTTTTTTTCTTTCTTTCTTTTTTTTCTTCATCTCAAACCCACTGATTTGTCTATATATCTAGTTTTTTTTATTTCTTTTTTATTTTACGTTAAGGTGGTAAGAATATGTAGGAAATGCTGAAAATTTTGAATTTGTGCTATTGTGCTTATGTGTAATTGGGTTTGTGTTCTTGTATTGTTAGTATGTTGTGTTTGATTTTGAATTTTTTGGGTGTGTTTGTATTGTGAGAATGTTGTGTTTGATTTTGAATTTTTTGGATTTGTGTTTGATTTTGAATTTTTTGGGTGTTTTTGTATTGTGAGTATGTTGTGTTTAATTTGAATTTTTCTGGGTTTGTGTTTAATTTTGAATATTTTTGTTTGAATTTTGAATTTTGAATTTTTTGGGGAAAAAAAAAAACCCAGAATTTTTTTTTTGTTTAAAAAAAAAAACCCAAAATTTTTTTGTTTGAATTTTTTGGGGAAAAAAAAACCCGGAATTTGTTTTTTGTTTTTTAAAAAAAAAACCTAGAATTTTTTTTTGTTTTGAAAAAAAAAATCCAGAATTTATTTTTTTTTGTTTTTAAAAAAAAATTTAGCCGCGGTTAAATGGGTCTGTAGCCGCGGTTTACAAACCGTGGCTAGAGTATGTTCTATGGCCACGTTTTAAAAAACGTGGCCATTGGTCCTGACTATAGCCACGGCTATAGAAACGCGGCCATTGGTCTTGCCTATAGCCGCGGTTGGAAAAAACGTGGCCTCTAGACTATAGTTACACATTTTAGGCCATGGTTAAAAACGTGGCCTAAAAAAACGCGGCTATAGACCAAATCGGTCTATAGCCACGTTTTTTTGATCTATAGCCGCGTTTTCAAAACGCGGCTATAGAACTTTTTTTTGTAGTGTGCTAGGCATTAGCCACATATTGGTGCAGCCACCTATTGATGCTATAGTGCTCAAAGGCCCTATAGGGAATTTTTGGTTTCACTACATATTATTTCTAGATATCAACATAGCACAAATTTCATCTTTCGTGTGCATATTAAGTTAGTCTTATTTCTCTTTTGAATTTAACTTGCTCTTTATCAATGTTCGTTCTTTGTTGTTAATTAATGATATGCTTTTGATTCCATAAAACATTTGGATATTAATATTTTCATTCTTAATCAATTTTGAGTGTTATTTGGAAGTAGTTAAGAATCAATATAGCTGACCTCATGTTAGTTTGTGTTGCTTAATGTACTTTGCGTAAGAACGAGAATTAAAAGGTTTGAGTTTACATGTCTAGGAGATGAACTTTATACAATCTTCTATAGGAAGTGGACCATTCAAACAATGACACAATAACACATTAAAGAATGTAAATTCCGTTCATGCTTTCTAGCTATAAGACACTTTTTTTTATTTAATAATAATTTATAGTTCTAAGGCATGCAAATGCTTGTATTTGGCAATTTGCTCTGTAAATTTACAAACTTTTCTACTTATAATGAGGAATTTCATATTTGAGAGCTTTAAAGGGGCAACTGAATATAAATGTTCTTGTAATTATCTTTTAACCATTATTGTTTGTGACTTTCAAACGCGTAACAACTGTATATTGCAAATTGTCATGTTCATATTAGTTTGGGATACTTATAAAAAATAACAGAGAATGTTGCCAAATCTAAATTTGGTAGATTTGGCACTAACTACACTAAATAGAATTTTTTATTTTAAAATTGAGCTTTAATAGGATCTGATTATGGTTAGGAGCTAGGGTTTGGTTTGAATTTAGTTTTACCATTAAAACTCTGTAAATTAAACATGAATAACAATAATTGTATTAATGAACACAAGGGGTCAAATTTTTTTTTTTTACAAAATAGTTCAAAGATATTGCCTAGTTGCATGCAATGTACACACAAAAAATTGAACTCGTGACTTGAAGCCACGATTTCCACTTGAAAATTGTGACTTCAATGCATGAGTTCAATGCCCAAAAAATAAAAAATAAAAAAAAAATAAAAACCCTTGTCTGACTCCAAAACCCTAACATGGCAAGGGTATACTAGACACTGCAAGGATTTTCCAAATAATGTACGTCATATCAATTCAAAAATTTCAGAGAGTACTGGTAATCATACTGCTTATCAGGATAAGTTGTAAAAAATAAACAGTTTTTTTTCCCGTACAAATGAAGCTCAATTAAACTTTCAACCCAACTACTTAAAGTTGGCTGTATCAAACCATAAATTCTCTTACACCAGTTTAAAGCCTTGTTGAGATTCATATTCATAAGATCGTAAGCTGTTCATAATCAATTCAATTAGTAAGTAGCGTTAAGGTAATCCAATGATTGAACTAAACCGGACATGAACCCCAGAACAAGCAGTCTTCATGGTCCACATTACACTATTAACATTCATAGCAGGCGACTGATGAAGTAGATCTTTTTATAATGAGTGGTTAGAACATTGAATTTTGAGACAAGGTATTCCGAGTTACCACAAATGCAAGCCTATGCCCCCAAAACTCTACCGGCCACCACATGTTGTCACCTCATGCATAAGGTTCTGAAACACCAAGTAATCTTCTTTTGGCAATTATTTATTGAAGACAGCTGCCATCATTAATTTCAAAGTGCCAGCCCCCCAAATGCTCTCCTCATTATTTATAGTTAGTTTCACACTTGTAAATTAGCCCATGCAGCTTGAGAGTCTACTTTTGGCAATCATTTATACTCCTCTCAGTGTTTTGCAGCTTCTCCACATAAGTACTTTAAGTCTTTAACCAGCACTAAGACTGTCATTTCCTCTGTAAAATCTATGAAAAATTAACTTTGGCCAATAGGGCATGTAATCAAAACATTAAGTAACTGCATAACCACATCATTTTTACAGCCATTCTTTGTAAATAACCACTCTGTCGTTGCAGGCAAGCTATGTGAATTATAAACACCCTGTCCTGCATAAAGAAAAATATGGCAGAACATACATGGAGGTACAAATTAGATAGCTTAATTCACATTGGAACACAGATTTTTACCATGTTATTCACAACAGAGTTCACAGTTTCCTATTAATAATACACTGGTGATCACCTGCCATGGGCTATCTAACAGGAGCATTACATGACAATTAGAAATTGTTTGAATCAATAGCTAACTTCAACTCAAAATGAATAACACAAGCCACATGAACATCATATTGTTCCATCACTTTTTAAGATGGCCATCAGTGTAGAGATGCACCATCATGGGGAAATGGATTAAATAACCCAATATTTTTCACATAAAAGAAACAATAAACCATTGAATCCATGTCTTGCATCATTTTATACTAGAAATTCTGTTTTCCATCTTTTGTATCGTAGGAAATTGGATAAGAAATTCCTGAATCATGATTTATGATTAATTTTGATAAGGTTATGATTACAATTAATAAGAGAGCTTCTCAATATTTTTCTACAAAGCCTACACACTACAACAAAATGTATTTTTAGTGACGAAAATTAGTGAGGAAATATTTTTCGTCGCTAAAAATACAGCTTTAGTGACGAAATATGCATTTCATCACTAATAATGAAAAAAATTATAACATTTAGTGACGAAAAATAAATTTCGTCACTATTGTGATCTGAAAAATAGGCGCCAGTGGAGGGAAACTTTGGCGCGAGTATAATTAATCTATAGTGACGAAATATTTCGTCACTAAAAATTGAAATTTTTAGTGATGAAATATTTCGTCACTGTAGGTATTGTTGTGGATAGTATTAGTGACGAAACAATTTTCGTCACTATAAGGAATAATTAGTGACGAAAAATATTCGTCACTAAAAATAATAAGAATTTTACACTTATTATTTTTAGTGACGAAATCACAATTCGTCACTAAAAACATGCTTTAGCGACGAAATATAAATTTCGTCCCTAAAAACGTTAACAAAGCTGAATTCTTTAGTAACGAAATTGACATTCGTCACTAAATACTTAAAAAAACCTGATGCCTTTACCTTAGAAACAGCCTATTCTTTCTTTTATTTCAGCCTATTCTTTCCTTTATCAACAAATACACAGCACACCAAATACACAGCACACCAAATACACCGAACCCAGCTCACCGTCGCCGAGCTCACCGTCGCCGAACCAGCTCACCGTCGCCCAACCTCCCTCACCAAAACCGTCGCCAAACCTCCCTCACCAAAACCCGTCGCCAAACCCAGCTCGTCGTCGCCAAATCCGTCGCCAAACCCCTCACCAAACCCGTCCCCAAACCGTCGCCAAACCGATCTGAGCCAGAAACTGTAGCAAATCGTTGCCGATCTCCCTCACCACCTGCAAACCATCGCCAAACCCTCTCCAAACCCGTCGCCAAACTGATCTGAGCTGCAAATCATCGCCGATCTCCCTCATTGTCTGCAAATCGTTGCCGATCTCTCTCTCCTCCCCTTCGCGACGCTTCGCCTCCCCCTTCGCGCCGGCGACGCTTCGCCTCCCCTGTACGTTTCTCTTTTTGTTTTTTGTTTTTTTTACCTCTGTTAAGTAACGCTGGAAGATGATTTTTTTTTCTTTTTTATGTCTTTTATAAAAATAGCAAGTTGCGGCGGCACCTATAAAAATAGAAAATTTGATGGAATATTGTGTGATTTTGAATTTAGGCAGTGATCTGTTGCTTTATTTGTGCACTGTTTGGCTCCTGGGAAATTGTTGGAAGGGTTTTGTGAAGTTTACAGAGAACTGTATTGTTTATTTGATTGATTTAGTTTTTGGTGTTGAACAACATTATAATCTGAGCTTTTAGATCTAAAAGGGGATGATTTGGGGTATTTTGGCATTGCATATATAAATTTGTGAATAGGGGGTTTTTGATTGTATTGTTGTTCTAGTAATTTTCTTTTACATAAAGTTGGATAGTAAATGATGGATATTGTGGTTGGTTAATTCTGAATTGTAAACAAATGGAATGGTGTTGAAACAAACCCTTGCTCAAAGTGTTAGGATTGTTTAAAGTGATTAATCTCTTTTCGTTTTGCGTAGTTTATTATGCAGCGGCGGCACCTTTTGACCCCAAAAATTTATTATGCAGTCCCTTTGTGTAGTTTATTTACCATATTGACTGCAATGAGATGGTGGTTCTAGAAGAAATGTTAGATTTTCTAACATCTAGTTTGATGAACAATTCTGCCCATATAGGATTGTAATTTTAGTATATACCAAAAAAGAAAGGTGTTTCTTTAGATGTAAAGTTTCTGATTCTTTTGTATAATAAAAAATTACTGTTTTTTTTTCTCTTAATTCTGAGTACTACATTATCAGGTTGGCTTTATTATTAGTTTAGTGGAAGGGCCTTGGATAGTGTGGAGGAATTTAGATACTTTGCATGAATTTTATTTTATTTTTTCCTTTTTTATTTTCATTGCTTATGTTTGATGATTACTCTTTTTTTTAGAAAAATATATACTGTTTAGTGCTTCTTTGTCAATACTTAGTACCAGGGCCTCTGTCAAATGACTTCCTTAAGAGTATTTTTCATTAGTTTGAATTGCTCTTTTTTTTTTCCGATAATTTGTCCCACCTATGATTATTGTATCAGAAACTAAATTATAAGTTGTAAATGGTTCATGGGGTTTTGGTTCATGATTTGTGGCGATTGTTCAATTTCCAAGCAGATTCTCATTTCACTAGCCGTAGATTGGCTGATGGATCATGTATTGCATCTTCAAAAGGTCATGCATAGAATTTCTACACTCATACCTCCTCTTTAACTAAAGGTAGTTTGCCCAAAAGTTCCATGCTTCTCTTGACATATTGAATATTTCAATTCAAAATGTGCCAATGGTCTTTGAACCAAATGGCATCTCTTTATTGTATTTGCCTATATATTCACTAGCTTCTTATCTTTCTTTAATTTCTATTTTTTAAGTGATCAGTTATTTAAGTATGTAGTTTTTTTTTTTTTTTCTTTTTTATGTAGGCTAAAGCCAACTAAAAGTTATCTTTCTTTTATCTCCAGCTCTCTTTCTCTTTTGTGGCTGAAGAAATTGTGAGGAACAAGGTGAAGAACACAAGTTAACTTTGGATTTTTTCTGAAAGTTGTAAACTTAGCTTGAGCAAAGTAAGTAAATTCTAGTTAAAATCTTATTTCTTGTGGTGGGTTGTTGTGTTGGAGCAAGCGGGTGGCTTGCATGATGTTGGAGCAATTGGGTTGCGAGGGTTTGCACATAAAGATATTAGTATTGTATTGTTTGAGTTGGGCAACTTCTTTCAAGACTTATGTTCAAGGACCCTAAAGCAGAGTGAATTGGAGAAACTAGAAGAACGTATAGTTCTTATACTATGCAAGCTTGAGAGGTTCTTTCCTCCAGCATTCTTTGATGTTATGGTCCACCTTGCTGTTCACTTGCCTCGAGAAGCAATTTTAGGAGGCCCGGTACAATATCGGTGGATGTACCCAATTGAAAGGTAATTAGACCCTTTAATGCATCCATCAATTGTATCTTTTCCATGTGGTATAAAATCACATGATGTGCAAATTTTTTCCTCGTAGGTACCTTGGAAAATTGAAAAGATACGTTTCGAATCGAGCTCGACCAAAAGGTTCGATTGTAGAGGCTTACATTCTCAAAGAATGTATTAACAACTGGTCTTTGTATATTGATGGGATCGAAACTGTGCATAATCGAAGAGAAAGAAATGAAGATTTTGGTGAATCTAGTGAAGGATTGATAGTTTTTTCACAAATTGCCCGACCTACTGGTGGTAGGCGGAATGATGGCAACTTGTCTCGTGCATTGCTTAATACTGCTCATTGGTACTTATTGTAAAATAGTCCTGATCTAGAGCCTTATTTAAAGTATGTGATTTCATATGCATATATTGTTTGATCAAGTTTTGAATATTATCTGCAATGCTTAGCTAAAAATAATCCACCTTATTTTTAACAGTGAACACAAAAGCACATTGCATAATCATACTGGAGAAGCCATAACTCAAATTCAACGACAAGAGTTTCCTAAGTGGTTCAGAGAACGTGTAAGATATTTGAAATTTAATCACACACTAACAAAAATTAAACATTTAAATAGTTTCGTCATTACTTATTACTAATTAATATCACTTGTTGTATGTCATTATAGATGAATAGATTGAAAGTTAACGAGTCACCAGAAGCTACTAAAGAGTTATGGTCATTAGCAAATGGTCCTAAGCCGCATGTGAAGGAGTACATAATTTGTATGGTCAATGGTATAAAGTTTCATACTAGGGACCTAGACAATCGACGTGTAACCCAAAACAGTGGTGTATGTACCGAAGGGGACCATGAGGGAGAAATGCACAACTTTTATGGTCATGTGTGCAAAATTTGGGAATTGGAGTATGTGTTTCGCTATAAAGTTTTTTTGTTCCAGTGTGAATGGTACAATACTGGTACCAATGGTCGAAGGAGAACGATAAGAACCGATGCACACTGCACAAGTATTGATGTTACAAGTCGGTGGTATGAAAATGACCCTTTTATACTTCCTAGTCAAGCGAGACAAGTTTTTTACCTTCAAGATACCAAATTGGGTGAACCTTGGAAAATTGTGCAATCCATCCAACATAGGGGAGTGTTTGATGTCCCGGAAGTTGGGGGTGGAGAATCCAATGATAACACAGAAGATAGTGACGCATTCCAACAAGAAGCGATTGTTGATGTTGTCTCTATCAATGTTGAGGACAATATTATTGACTATTGTATGGGTGATGTTGAAACTGAGGTTGTTCTTGAAGGAGGAACTTCAAGAGATGCTAATCAAAATGAAGAGCATGACATACCTGATGTTAGTCTTGATGTGGATTATGATATGTAATAATTATCTTAAAGTTTTATACTTGTCTAAGTAGCAATTATTTTGTACTTATCTTGAACTTGGTATAGATATTGATGTGGTTATTTGTTGTGTTGAGCTAGTAGTAATTGTGTTCAAATTTTGCACTTGTGAATTGCTTGATATGGATAATTGTGTAGACTATGATATGTAAAGTTAGTAATAATTGTTATTAAGATGTTTTGTACTTATCTTGAACTTGATATGGATATTGATGTGGTCATTTGTTGTGTTGAGTTAGTAGTAATTGTATTCAAATTTTGCACATGTGAATTGTTTGACATGGATAATGGTGTAGACTTTGATGTTAAGTTAGTAGCAATTGTACTTATCTTTCATGTCAGTACATAGTTTCAAAAAATGCCCAAAAAGGCCAAATACACGCTTAACATACCAAGGTATGAGATGGCAAGATTGGATAAAATGAGGCAAAATCAAGAGAGAATTGATGCTTTGGGATTGAAGCACATCTCAACTTCTTTAAAGGATACTGCTCAGTCCAATTGTGCAAAAGGGAAAAGAAGTAGAGCTAGTGTTGTGGTAAATGATGATTATGTACCACCTATTGGTGACGATGACAATGATAATGAGTCATCTAATTCTGTAATCCATAAGGTACAATAGATGTTCCATAGGGTACAATAGATGATAATAATTTTATTGTTCCATTACTTGTAATGACTTTGTTGTTCCATTATATGTATGTTTGTTAGTTACAGATGGGACCAGGACGACTTACACGCTCGCTACGTGAGGAATCTATTCCAGTGGTTCAATCTACGGAAACACATCCTGAAACAAATCCTCTCATCCAAAGTTCTTCTAGTGCGGAAGCGCAGACTACTGGCGCATTAACTAGCACGACTGGTAATTACATAGATAATGTTTAATTAGGATCTGCTAGCAGAAATACCTGTGGGTAATTTAGCTATAATATACATGGGATGTATAATATCTTAACGTTAATAATGTTTAATTAGGATCTGCTAGCAGAATTACCCGTGAAACAACACGTGGTATAGCAGTACAGGCACTTGTTGAAAAAAGTGGTAAGCTGCCAGTACGTATAGCTGTAGAATACGATGCTCCTGTTGGGAAGAATGCGTGCAAGCTTGTTAATCAAATTGGCTTACAAGTGCGAAGTAATTTATCTAGTTACAACGTGAAAAATTAGAAAAATGTTGATATTGCTACTAGAGATGTGGTGCTTCAAAATATCGCGGTAAATTTATATTGATAACGTCTAATTCGTCTTTGTTATCACTAAGCATATTAAATTCACATAATAATATTTTTTATAATACATATATACTGCATTTTACAGGATCAGTTTGAGCTACAAGGGGATTCTAACTTGGTAACGAAAACATTAAATACAAAATATGGAAGATTATTGAGTTCCAGCTCTCACAAGTTGCATCAAGCTTATAAAAAGCTCGTACAATCTCATGGTGCTGACTATGCAAGAAGCCACCCGCCAAAGAATGCCAAACTTGAGCTGTGGACTAAACTCATTGATGGGAGATGGACCAATGAGGATTGGCTGGTAGATTATTTATGCATATATTATTATTATCCAATGTTTACTATATTATGTTGTAAACTGATTAGAATAATACTTAGATGAAGTAAATGTATACTGTTTTATTCATAATCTAACAAATATCTTGAATGTTGTTTATTAGAAAAAATCAAGAAAGAACTCTGAAAATAGGAATAAAACTTCAGGCAAACACAGATGTGGGACAAAGGCACTTGCTGTTAGGGTAGATGAGGAGGTGCGTGTTTTTTCATTATTCTTAAACTTTAGTATATTGTATGTTGTAATTAATTAAATATATCTAACACTTAAATGTTAATTAATCAAACAAATAATAATGATGGTCAAGTTCCTGAATTGGCAAAAATCTTCAAAGATGTTCACTTCAATCCAAATACAAATATGTGGATACACCATGAGGATGAAGCGACATATGTATGTGTATCATTTCATCCCTATCATTTCATTCCTATCATGTTTGTAAACCTATAACATATATATTATTAATGTTGTGATTGCTTGTTTCTTTCTCTTTTTCAAATGATAAGAAAATATTCTCAAAGGGCAAGAGGATCATTGTCAAGATCCTAATGCAATTCCTCTTACACAAGAGGAGATCTCAAACTTGGTTTTTAAGAAGAAGTCCGGTATTGTAAAAGGACTTGGTATGAGATCTTCCTCTTCTCTAGTAACCACGGCCTCATCTAATTCCTCGGTGGAGTATATTCAACGGTTAGAAAATGAGATCATTGAGCTTAAAGAGGCAAGAGCTAGGGACCAAGAGGATGAGCTAGGGACCAAGAGGAGCGAGCTAAGCAAGAAGAGGGTCCAAAAGAATATTCTTAACTTTTTAAGGAGGAATGGTTATGATGACGCTCTTACCTATGGGGGTTGTTCAACCTCAAGTTAAAACATTTTTTGGTTAGTATTTTCTTTTAGCAATTGACCCACATTACATGGTGTGACTACTCTTAATGCATTGTTAGAAATGTTTCTTATAACATAATTAATATTTTTACTTTACGATTTTAATGTAGTATTGTTTTTATATTTGTGCAGATTTCTTATTAATGGATTTTAGAAGATTTACTTTTGGCATAACTTGAAGACATATGAGGATTTTAGAAGATTTACTTTATATATGTTGCAAACAATTATTGTATGGAAGAAGTTTGAATTAGATACTTGTTTTATTTTTTACTTGTGGAATGTATGGATTTTTTTTATAAATGTGTTGTTGAAATAAATGTATTATTCAAAAGTGAGGTTTTAGTAATGTAATAACATGTTACAGGTTACAGGTTAATATCAAAGCCATGAAAAAAATAAAAACAGAAAATAAGTTTTAGTGACGAATTTTTTCGTCACAAATATAGTAATAAAAAATTGTTTTAGTGACAAAATATTTCGTCACCAAATTTAGCAAAATTTTGTAAGAAATAGTTTTAGTGACGAAAATATTCGTCGCTATATATGCCTGAATTTTCTTAAATATAGTTTTAATGACGAATTTTTTCGTCACTATATGTACCTGAAAATACTTTTAGTGACAAAATTATTCGTCACTAAATATAATTTAATAAACTAAAGTGTTTTTAGTGACGAAATATTTTCGTCACTGAAAGGTGTTTTTGGTGAGGAAAACATTTAGTGACGAAACGTTTTCGTCTCTAAAAGTTTTTTTTTTTTTAAAAATCAAATCGGACTTTTAGTGACAAAATTTTTCGTCACCAGGACTTTTAGTGACGGGGTTTCAGTGACGAAATGAGTTTCATCACTAAAAGTCCGATTTCGTCACTAAAGGTTCTTAGTGACGAAAAACTGGACTTCTAGTGACGAATTTTTTCGTCACTGAAAATACATTTTGTTGTAGTGACATACAAGAAATTCACTGACAATAACAATGTTCTTTAAATATCTTCATATATTTTGAAATGCAGAGTAGAACACTTGTAGGAGATCCCTGGTCAGCTATTGTGGTGCCTTTCTGATTCTTTCATCAAGAAATTCCAGGCCAGCAAAGCTGCCTCATCAGCAGGCTCTACCTGAAGGGTCAAATTGTTTTTGGTAAAGAAAATAGAAGAAAAAGAAACAGAATGTAGTAATTGTTTAGGCTGTAAACTTCCACAACAACTACAAGATAATGACACTAATATTAAAGCTGTAAGCATGTATATCATATAGATTTTACCTTTTGTTTGTGAAAACTTATCGGGATAGGTATAGAAAGATCTTAGCCCCAACATTATTGATAGGGATTAGGAGTGTCAACAAAAAAAAAAATGGTAGCTTATACTGTTTTACAGCTCTTAAAAAACATTCTAATGCATTCTCATAGGGAAAACAAAAGCATGTTGACTCATTAAAGATATCCATCACGTGTACCATGCATGTACCACATTCTCACAGAAGAACGCACTGCAACACTTACAAAAAAAGATCAAAGAATCACAAGCACCCTCTGCAGAAAGGGTGGCCACCTTTGTGTCTTTCACAAGTCCACGAAGAGAGCAAGTGAGCTCTAAAGAGAAACTCAACGGAGCCTTAATGAGGGCTTATAAGCAAGGATTTTTCTCTTATATTGAGGAAGAGATGGTTTCAGATGAAGAAATGTAATGAGCACCTAACTGATCAAATGGAAGGGAAAAAAATCCTAAGCTTGGGAGGCATAAACTCAACATACGCGATTCATCTAGAGATCATCCTGGTATTTGATAAATGGATTGTCCATTATTGTTCTTCTGTTACTGTGGTCTGTGGAGATCAACGTGGGATATAGCAATGTGGGATGAAACTTAGCGTTTGGTGTTGCTGCAAGCTGCAACGTAGTTCGATTTGAAAGCAAATCAAACTTGTTCGTACCTATGCAAATGGCCATCGATTATTTAGATCTAAAACCTTAAAAAAAAAAAAAAAAAAAAAAAAAAAAAAAAAAAAAACTCATAATTTACAAAGCTCGACTGTCTTCACCTTTGTTCTCATCGCCATGACAGCACAATAATTTACAAATGTTTACACATCAACCTTTGCTCTCCACATTTAGCCAGTTTTTCTCTCTATTAAGGTTTTCGTAGATATGTATAAATATCTTTCTACAAAGCCTACATACAAGAGATTCACTGACAATAATAATATTCTTTGAATATATCTTCTTATACTTTGTAATGCAGACTAGAACCCTAGTTGGCGATTTCTGGTCAGCTATTGTGGTGCCTTTCTGATTCTTTCAACAAGAAATTCCAGGCCAACAAAACTGCCCCAACAGAAGGCTCTAGCTGAAGGTTGAAATTGTTTTTGGTAAACAAAATAGAAGAAAAAGAAACGGCATGTAGTAATTGTATAGGCTGTAAACTTCCACAATGACCACAAGATAATGACACTAATATTAAAGCTGTAAGCAGATATAGTGTATAGTTTTTACCTTCTCGTTTGTGAAAAGACTAATCCAGATAGGTTGGTTCTGTCTTGACTGTTTTTATCTTCTTCTTTTTTCGTCCTTAATATACTTCTTGTATACTGAGATTTATCAATAAGTACTAACAAAAATAAAATAAAAACTAAACCAGATTGGTGAAGAAAGGTTTAAGCCCCAACTTTATTGATGAGGATTTGGAGTCTCCGAAAAAAAAATTGTAGCCTATACTGTTCTACAGCTCTTAAAAAAACATTCTAATGCATTCTCACAGGGAGAAGAAAATCGTCTTGGCTCATTATAGAATTCCATCACATATGTACCATGCAATTACTACTCTCTCTCTCTCTCTCTCTCTCTCTCTCTCTCTCTCTCTCTCTCTCTCTCTCTCTCTCTCTCTCTCTCTCTCTCTCTCTCTCTCTCTCTCTCTCTCACATACAAGGCAGATCATGGCGACTCTGAACTTGTTAGTTAGGAGATTATGAGGATGAGGCAACGGATGTCAAAGGATTTCCATAAGGCAAAAATGGCTTCACATTAGAACAGCAAGCATAGGCCCTGTAACAAAAGTACTGATCTCAAACTTTGATCTCGGAATAAATTTTAAAAATATGTTTAAAATAAACTTTTATGTTTAAAGACATGTTTATGTTTAAAGACATGTTTATGTTAAACAATGTTTAATAAATTCATTAATATTAACAAATAATTAAATGAAAATTAATATTTTTATACTTTGTTACATATGATTAGTCTTTTAGTTTCGCTTTGTTTTTTTATTTTATTTTTGGGTTTATTCTCCAAATTGATGAAAAATGTAGAAATTTTATGTTTAGCCCAATTATCAAAACAAATGGAATCAAGTAATAATTGATTGTGTCGCGAACCATTTAATTGAGTCCAATACATTAATTGGAATTTCAACTTTTTTATGTTGAAGCTTCCAATAGGGCTCACCCTCAGGCATACCCTAGATGCATGGAGAGTTGTGAAAAAAAAAAAAAAAAAAAAAAAAAAAAAAAAAAAAAAAAAAAAAAAACCTATTATGGTCAACCCTCAGGAAATTAACCATTTAGCCTTCTTTATTGAAAATTTTAGACAAAAAGCCCACTTTTTGAAATATTTAGGGCAATAGTCCTTATCTGCATGTCTCTCTAGCCTTATTAGCTCATTTCTCTTGCACCTTCCTTCAAGCACCAATAGCGAAGAGAAACCTGATTTTGAAGAAATTATGAAAACTATTTTTCTGAATGTTCAGGGTTGTCCTATTAGTCCGTCCATTACTACTAGAATTGGGCGAAAGAGAGCAATGAATTTGGTTGATGTTTTGTTTTGTGTTTCTCTCGTTGGTGTTTCCCTAACTACAAAGAGCATGGGAATGGAATTCTGAATTTTGCGATGGGAATGTCGGGGACCGCCACTCCACTTTAAGTATCGGAGGGGACGCCTAGAAGATATGCATTCATGTGCATGTTTATCGTCTTGATGTGAAAAAACATTCTAATGCATTCTCACAGGGAGAAGAAATTGTGTTGGCTCATTAGAGAATTCCATCACATATGTACCATGCAACTACTAGTCTCTCTCTCTCTCTCTCTCTCATACATGGTAGATCATGGTGACTCTGAACTTGCTAGTAAGGACATTATGAGGATAAGGCAACGGATGTTAGAGGATTTCCATAAGGCAAAAATGGCTTCACATTAGGACAACAAGCGTAGGCCCTGTCACAATGCTTCTGATTTCAAACTTAAATCTTGGAATAAATTTAAAAAATATGTTTAAAATAAACGTTTATGTTTAAAGACATGTTTATGTTAAAAAATGTTTAATAAATTCATTATTATTAACAAATAATTAAATGAAAATTAATATTTTTATAGTTTGATGTTACACATGATTAGTCTTTTAGTTTTGCTTTGTTTTTTGTTTTATTTTTGGGTTTATTCTCCAAATTGATGCAAAATGTAGAAATTTTATGTTTAACCCAATTATCAAAACAAAGGGAATCAAGTGATAATTGATTGTGTCGCAAACCATGTAATTGAGTCCAATTTAATTTATTCTAAAAGAATAATTTTCCATCTCCCACCTAATTGGTAAGTAAGTGCACTCAATTAAAAACACAATTGATAAGTAACTTTACTTTCATTCAATTGAGTCCTCTAAGTTTTAAATTTATTTAGTTCAATTCTTCTGTCCAATTTTATTAAAAATTAATCTTAAAAAAATATTATTTTTACATGAAAAAAGTCTATAAAATTAATAAAAATATTTTATAGATTTTCTATATAAGATTTTTTTTTTGGAAAAGAATCTTTTATAATTAGCAAATTTCATACTTAAAATAATTATTTAAAAAAAATTTGGATAAAATGTCTAAATTGAAGGTAGCATAGGAAGTTAAAAATCTATTGAGTTAATACCATCTTTTTGTAGAACATGGTTAAAAGTCGTAATTGCTAAAAACTAGCAGCCACCATCCCACCTAAAAAAAAAAAAACACAAGTTCTTATGGAAATCTCCAAGACAACCAATACATTAATTGGAATTTCAACTTGTTTATGTTGAAGCTTCCAATAGGGCTCACCCTTGGGTATACCCTAGATGCATGGAGAGTTACGAGAGAAAAAAAAAATTATTATGGTCAACACTTAGGAAATCAACCATTTAGCCTTCTTTATTGAAAAATTAATTTTAAAAAAATATTTTTTTTACATGAAAAAAAGTCTATAAAATTAATAATAATATTTATAGATTTTCTATATAAGATTTTTTTAAAAAAATAATTTTTTATAATTAGCAAATTTCATTCTAAAAAGAATTTTTTAAAAAATGGATAAAATGCCTAAATTGAAGGTAGCATAGGAAGTTAAAAATCTATTAAGTTAATACCATATTTGTCACGTCCCTATCAGTTAAAAAAAAAAAAAAAAAAAAAAAAAAAAAAAAAAGCAAGGCTTTAAAGCTCCCACGTGCACCCCCCCCCTCCCCCACCTAACCCCACTACCCAAAATTCTCCACCTTTCATTTTTTTCACTCATCTCCTCTCTTTGACCGGCTCACCTCTCCAACTTTTCCTTCTTTTCTTTTTTTTTTCATTTTGGTAACACTTTCCCTTCACTTCCTCAACTCACCGCCAGCCTCCACTCCAAAACACACCATTTCACCATCATTTTTCTAGCAAGATCACCGGAAAAATACTTAGGAACCCCTAAGCATCTTCATCATTTTATTTGAGGTAAAAATTTCTAATCTTTTTGGTAGGTTTCACACTTTTATTTGAGGTTATTTTTATCTAAACTTGAATAATTATACCCATGTGATTTATGAGCATTAGAAGTGATATTTACGTGTTTTTATGTATGGGTTTTGTGTTGGTAGGATTATTTGATGAGTGGGTATATATTTTGTGCCAAAAATAGCTACTTAAGGTTTATGTATGGTGGAAAAATTTAGGGGTTTTAAGTTATAATGTGTGATGGTTGGTAAAATTAAATTTTCCATTGCCATTGGGTTTATTTGGAGTTAGTTGAAGTTCTAAATTTCTTGTCTTGGAGGATATTGTGATTTTTTCTTTCATGGGTCTCTTGATGATGTAGTATGAATTTATGGAAGTTAGTTATAATTTTGGAGATGATGGTAAATGAGTAAATCAATTTGTTGAGAAACTTTGGAAGTGGAATATGTTAAAATTGATGAAGTGAAATACTAGGCTTGTCAAATTAAGTGTTTATTTGGCAATTTCTAAATTGTGGCTAGATACAATTTCAAGTTCTATGCTTATTGTGATAGGTTTACTTGATATTGTTTAAGTTCTAGCAAATCTCCTTGGAGCTTGGAGAATTAGGATTTTGCGGTTGCGAGGTAAGTAGCTTTTTAATGGGATTTTTGGAAAATAATTACATTGCATAAATGTTGTTTTTGGGTTAGACACATTTTTGGAAACTACCTATGGAAACTATATTTTCCTAAAAGCTGTTGTGTCGTAACCTTAATATATATATGATTATATATATGAAAATGCATTATATTTGGTATTGCATTTGGGGTGCATGAATTGTTGACATGGAAAATATGAGCATATTTTATTTAATATTTGATAAGGACATTATGAATTCTATGGTTTATTAAAAAATCTAAAGATGCTTATCTTGTCTTGTTATTGGGAAATTGATATAAATCTTTTTGACAAGAATGAAATTGAAAACCTTATAAACTTTGTAGAAGTTAGATTATTTAAGGTTTTTCTGAAACTACCTAGATATGAACTATGTGTTTCAAAGTAATGTAACCTGTGAGCTTATGTGGTTTTAACACCATGCCATGTGTGATTTCTCGGTGATCACTCGATTTGGTTTTCGTAGTCTTTGTGACACGGAATCAAATCCAGGTCAGTGTCTTTTCACTTTGGATGACGCGTTCTTCCCTGCTGCCCATGGGAGGAAGAGGTTCCTTGATTGTGTGTGGGTGAGGCTGCTGTCCATGGGGCCAAGAGGCCATATGCAAGAGAGAGCCTTTTTGTCGCGCTTTCTCTGCTGCCCATGGGGGGAGAGAAAAACCTTGAGGGTATGGGTGAGGCTGCTGTCCATGGGGCTAAGAGTCTGCATACCAAAGAGGACAATATCATGCCAGTTGTGAATGAATGGATCCTCTAACCGGTCTATGTGATAGTGTAGTATATTTGTGATAATTTATCTTTTGTTAGATATTATGGTTTTGGAAATTTTATTGTTGATGCTCACAGATTATAATATATAGTTTCAAGGTAGTTACTTAGAGAAATGGTGTATTTCATTATCTAATCATTCTTGTCATATTACTATTATAGAAGATGAAACTTGCATTTTCCCCACCCCCATTAATTATGCTACTTACTGGGCTTTGTCTCATCGCATTATTTTTATAAACTTTTCAGAGTAGGCAACACCTTTTTGAGACAGCTTTTTGGTAGCTTATAGTAGTTAGACTAACTACTGTTGGAGGCTGAACTTTTGTAATGGAGTTACTAGATGATGTACGTCTTAGTTTAGGCTTGACTCATTCTTTTGTATATTGTGGTGGTTATGACTGTATTTCCACTAATGGGACAAGTTGTTGATATTTAATAATTTATTCAGACCTTTATTCTTTTGTGGCCAATGGTTCTTGTATTTAATACTTAGAGCTCTGACTTGCTTTAAGAATATATTCAATGGAATTATTATGATAATTCTTGATGTTGATACTTGATAGGATTTATGTAGATTGATTTGTCAAAAAGCAAAATTTTACAAGTACTTGAGGCGTATTTCTCACGCTTTGGAGGGGTTTGGGGCGTGACAATATTTGTGTAGATAACAGTTAAAAGTTGTAAAAGAGAACGGGGTACATTGCTAAAAATTAGCAACTGCCATCCCACCTGGAAGAAAAAAAAAAAAAAAAAAGTTTTTATGGAAATCTCCGGGACAACTAATACATTAATTTGAATTTCACCTTGCTTATGTTGAAGCTTACAATAGGGCTCACCTTCAGGTATACCCTAGATGTATGGAGAGTTGCGAGAGAAAGAAAAAGAAAAAAGAAACCATTATGGTCAACCCTCGAGAAATCGACCATTTAGCCTTCTTTATTGAAAATTTTAGACAAAAAGCCCACTTTTGGAAATATTTAGGGCTATAGTCCTATTTTCAAACCCGATTTTATTGTCATTGAGTTCTTTTTAAAAAGTACATAAAACTCGATTATAATAATATTGAGTTCTACTTAAATACAACTCGATTTAGGTCTACTACCCTAAATCTTTCACAAGAGGGGCTTTTTGGTTAAAATTTCGAGGAAGAGGGCTAAATAGCCGAATTCCCCATCAAACCTTAGGGTGTTTTTATGCATTTTGGCTATACAATTTTATGTTTAAGTACATGTTTATGTTAAAAGAAAAGTTTGATAAATTCATTTAGGTAAACAAATACGTAATTGGAAGTTGATAGTTTCATAGTTTGTAATAGTCTAAATTCTTGAGAGTATAAGTTGAACGTCATCTGTGATAACATTTGCGTCAATTTTTAAAATGATGGCCACTATATTTTTTAATTGACTCATTTTTTCTAATTAAGGGACATATTTTATCAAGGCCTTTAATAAATTTGTAGAGTATTGTGTATAAAGAAATGATGATTTGAATATATATATATATATATATATATTTACAAAAGAACATGTACATAAACTATTTTCTTCAAACATATGAAAGAAATATTTTAAAAAAATAATTAATAATAGCAGGCAGCACATAATTAGGTTAGTAAATTTGTAATATATATAGCAGATATTCAAATGTGATTAGGGAAATGCCCCTCACTTATCCATTGGCAAGTTGACCGTAATACTGAACTTTTCATGGCTTCTATTGCTTAAACTGCTAAATACTTTTTGTTATTTTCTACCATTTTATTGTAAAAGCAAGTTATACTTCCATAAAGAGAACCTCCAATAAATTCCAGACAAGTATAGCAAGACACAGTTCGAAACTGAAATTCACAATTTGAGGGTGTAAAAGCTTGTAGAACGTAGACAGTAGTAGTGCTGCCCACTGAAGCAGCAAAAGTGAATACGAAAACAAGAACAGGTAAAACCTTAACCCAATTTGCTGACGATGAAAAAGTTAGGTACAATGCTAATAGTTTCACAGCTAGTAAAGTCACCGAAAAAAGAATGACCTTTTTTAATGAAATTTTTTTAACCATACTCAATACAGAGCCGACGAATGCGGTTAGGTTTGAATAGATTAAGATGTAGGGAATTTATTTTGGGCTTAGGCTTATAATGGTTTTAAATTCAACCAAATATAGGACCAGATTCACTATTAATGATGATACTATTCTTGTTGTCGAAGACTTTTCAATCAGAAACCGAAAGCTAGATTCCTAGACCCCACGGAATGCATCCTGTAAAAAATCAGTATTGGCATAAATTATATAATATATAGGGGAATATCATTAAATTTTTTTTAAGTTAGAAAGATTTTAAACAAATTTATTAAAAATAGGTTAAAATACAAATCACGCATTCTAAAATTGGCTGAAATTCATTTCAATCCACTAAGTTTACTTTCATTCAATTGAGTCTTCTAAGTTTTAAATTTATTCAATTTGATTCTTTTGTCCAATTTTATTAAAAAATTATCTTCTGAAAAAAAATTTACATGAAAAAAATCTATAAAATTGATAAAAATATTTTATAGATTTTTTATATAAGATTTTTTGGAAAAAAAAAATCTTTTATAATTAGCAAATTTCATACTTAAGAGACTTTTTTTTTTTTTTGAAAAAATTGGATAAAATGTCTAAATTGAAGGTATATAACATATTGTTAAAAATACATATTGTAATTAAAGAATTTTTTTTTTGGAGAATTAATCTTACTGAATTTAACGCCTGAGATGTGAATTGCCTCACATGGTAGAAAACTCCTAAAGATGCTAAGATGGTGGAGCTGGAGGGAAAAGATTCATTGACACGAAGTGGACCGCTGAGAATGATGATGTTACAAGCTATACTAGCTAAAAGCATATTCAAACTCAAAACATTTGCCTCTTCTACGAATGAACACATCAATGCACCAACAATTACTATGAAATTGGCAATTACAAACAAGATTTTTGGTTTAGATTTAGTCACAATATATGATGCAATCCAACAGTGATCCTATTAAATTTGATGTGACAAGTGATTTTATAATTTTTTCTTCATTGTTGTCACAATAATTTTTTGAATTGAAGTAGTAGAATATTAACCATTTTCTCTCTTCTTTCACATTTTTAAAAATGAGATACGTTTGACACTTTTGTAGATATTCTTTGAAATGACCCAAATTTGTACACAATCTTCCCATTTAAGTTCATTCCAAGAACCCTTAACAAAAGTTCACTCAATCTTTCAACTAAGTTGTGGACATTGAGCAAAATACAAGGTAATAAGGGAGGGAGCAAACCAGAACTCAAATTCCTCATCAACTATCTACCATTATCAAAAAAATTTATTGTTAGGAAAAAGTTATAGATTCTAACCATTTTCCTAGCTACGTTTGGAGGAATTCTCCCTAAGCCTCATAGGGCGATTTCTCACATCGAAGCAAATCAATTTACGAGCTGCAAAAAAACTTGCTACAGAATATGTGGAAGCTGGGTGACGATATGAAGATAATTGAAGTGAAAGAAGGGCTTTTACAGTTCAAATTCTCAATGGAAAGCCAACTGCTATGGGTTTGGGACAACAGACCTTGGTGTTTTGACAACCACCTCCTGGCTTTGCGAAGATGGGAAAAAGGGATGTCTATCAAGTCTGTAACGTTCTTGAAACAACCATTTTGGATTCAAGTGTAGGGTCTGCCGTTCGATCTCATTAATGAAAAGGCTGGAAGTGACATTGGTAGAAGTATAGGTGAGTTGGTGGAAGTCGACTGCAAAGCCTTCAGCTTGGACCAATCCAAGTTCTTGCGATTACGAGTGGAGGTCCCACTCGATAAGCCACTCCGGTAAGGAGGTCCAGTGATTAGCCTAGAAGGAGTGACGTCGCGAGTGGCATTCATATGAAAGGTTGGTGGGATGGTGCTTCCACTGTGGTCGGATAGGCCATGGCCAAAAGGAGTGCCCGTCACTGGTGAGCGCCAAAGATGGCAACCAACCCTGCGGAGAATGGCTTAAGGCAGGGATAAGTAGGACTGAGCAAGGACCCGACCCACCTGAAAACCCGACCCGACCCGACCCGACCCGACAGGCTTTGGGCGGGTTTGAAAAAATTCGGATCGGGTTTCGGGCCTTATTTTCGGGTTATTTTCGGGTTCGGGTCGGTGTCGGGTCGGAGTCGGGTCATATATATTCCTCACTTCTGAACCCGATTTTTTTTTTGTTTGAAAAAAACCCTACTCTCCGGCTCCCTCAGCTCTCCGCCTCCCTCAGCTACTCTCCCAAGTTCCAAGTCTCAATCTTTAGTACCACAGCTACATCAGTCAACTGACTCAACTCTTTGTTGTTCTATCTCTACGACTCTACGTGTGTAAGTCCTTTTTGTTTCTTCCTCTCCATCACAGTCAACTCTTTCACATTCATTTGTTTGATTTTTCTTGTTAATGGGTTTGTGGGTTTGTTTAGTTTAATGGGTATTTTTTGCTTATTGTGGGTTTGATGATTCTTACAGGACCTTTATCTTCAACTCACTCTTCTAACTCTGTTTTCCACCTTCGAGTTGCGTACCAGGTCAGCATTTTATATATATATATATATATATATATATATATAAAATGATTGTTGTATAAATGAATAGAAAGTGAAGTTGTAGTTTTGTTTAAGCTCGAGTTAGTGAATTTTAAGTAATTACGATTGGTTTGGTGAATTGAATGGTTTTTTTTTTTAATTTAATTTGTTTATGTTTTTTTGGAGTACTAGTAGCTGGGATTACTGCATTTGTGCTTTTATTAATTTACATAATTGTGAAAATTTTTAACTGAAAAAGTAACTGTAATGTACATTTTTTTTTAATGCAATTAAGCTTGGAGTTAATTTTATCCATCTTTGAAAATAGTAGGAGTGGGAACAAGAATGAATTTTGAGTTTGATTATAGGCAGAAGACTCGTTTGCGAAATCTCGTATTTATTCGATTGAAACAAATGGAACGTTGATGAAACATAACTAATTATAAAGGCACCCTAAAGTCCTCCCGGAGTTTTCATTTCCAAAGCCACAAATTTTAAATTATGTCAAGATAATATTATATGTAGGTTGAAGTTATTTGCTCTAGGTGCCTTTGTTATTTTTAGTCCAAGTGAGAAATAAAGATCTTAAAATCTTTGTTGGTCATGATTTTTTATTTTATTTTTTTGCTTGATTGCAGATGTGCCCACTGCGTCTGAAACAAAGTTGAATTTCCTTAGCACATACAAGCGACCAATTCCGACTGTGTACAACACTGTGCTGCAGGAGCTGATTGTCCAGCAACATTTGATGAGGTACAAGAGAACTTACCGTTATGACCCTGTGTTTGCTCTTGGTTTTGTTACCGTGTTTGATCAACTCATGGAAGGATACCCTAGTGATGGATGTGTGTCGATCATAATTGTTGTAGCATTAATATGATTAATCCAAAGTCCTTCTGCATAGTTGTAGTATTGTCTTAAGAGCAAGGGTTAACCCTTTTCAATAAATGAATACGTTGTGGTTTTAATGATTAGGGATTGATTAAAAATGGAATCAGAGTTTAGAGAATAATATTTACTCAAATTAAGGAGATTTCAATGGTTTTGTAATGGAGGTAGTGCATTATGTCATATCTCTATGTTTTTCTTTTGGAGCATTATGTCATATCTCTATGTTTTTCTTTTGTGAATGCATTGTTTTAATGATTGATTTGTTTTGTGTAGTGCTAGGTCATGGATTCAATGGAGCCTACACAACCTGATGTTGCCACTGCAAGACCAACTATGAGACCTCCTCGTCCACCGCAGGTGATATCTTCTTCTAATCGTAATAAGAGAAAATCACCATCAACGGTTTGGGACCACTTTGAGAAGTTTGTAGATGAGGAAGGTAGACCTAAGGCTAGATGTATATATTGTAGCAAGGAGTACATGGCTGATAGCAAAATTTATGGCACATCTAATTTAAAAAACCATACACCCAATTGTCCTGAATATCTTTTTAATGAATTGCATGATGGACAAGATCCATTGTCCAAGAATGTAGAGGAGGGAAATCTAGTGCCTAGGACTTTTACAAATGTTGTGGGTAGAAAAGTTCTTGCTGAGATGATCATATTGGATGAGCTTCCATTTAGGTTTGTAGAGAATCAAGGATTCAGAAGGTTTTGTAATGTCTTCCAACCTAATTTTAATATCCCATCTCGCTTCACAGTAGCTAAAGATGTGAGTCGGATTTATTTTGAAGAGAAGGATAAGTTGAGAAATGCCTTGAGAGGCCGTAGGCTTTGTCTTACCACTGACACATGGACTTCAATACAAAATTTTAATTACATGTGTCTTACTTGTCATTTTATAGATGATGATTGGAAGCTACATAAAAGAATTTTGAATTTTTGTATTGTTGATAACCATAAGGGGAAAACCATTGGTAAAATGGTTGAATCTTGTTTAGAAGAGTGGAATATTGAGGGGATTTTCACCTTGACGGTGGATAATGCTTCCTCAAATGACGTAGCCATTAGTTACTTGAAACAAGCTACTAATATGTGGAAAGGTACTGTTTTGGGGAATGAATTTGTTCATGTGAGGTGTTGTGCTCACATCCTGAATCTTATTGTGACCGATGGCTTAAAACATCATAATAAGTCCATTGATAGGGTGCGTCATGCAGTTAGATATGTGAAAGCTTCTCCAAATAGGTTACAAACCTTCAAGAGGTGTGTGGAGAAAGTGAAAATAGAGTCAAAGGCTATTCTATGTTTGGATGTGGCCACTAGATGGAACTCCACCTATAAAATGTTGGAAAATGCTGAAAAGTTTGAACATGCATTCAACCGGATGGAGTATGAAGATCTTGATTATATTCTACACTTTCGGGATGGGGACTATGATAGGAGACCTCCAAATGAGGATGATTGGGAGACTTGTAGAAAATTTGTTAAGTTTTTGAAACTTTTTTATAATGCCACAAAGAGGTTTTCGGATTCCTTATATGTGACATCAAATGCTTTTTTTGATGAGATATATATGATTAAAAGAAAGATAGATCACTTTTCTAGGAGTGAGGACCATTTTTTGTACTCAATGGCAAACACAATGAAAGAGAAGTTTGACAAGTATTGGGGGAGTGGGGAGGATTCATCAAAGAAGGGAAATGTGCTTTTGTATGTTGCTGTGATGCTTGATCCTCGAAAGAAGTTGGATTATTTGAATTATTGCTTATCAAATTTGTATGGGGAGAATGTTGCTAAGGATATCATTGACCTTGTGAAAGGTGTATTGGAACGTTTGTATGAGCATTATAATTCAACTCATTCATCATATGTGTCTGTACAAAGTGCGAGTGAGATATCAAGGATGGAAGGTGTTGATGTTGATGATGATGATGATGATGATGATCCAGATAGATTTATTGCCTCTCAATACAAGGCTTTTAGGCAAGGAAAACAATCTGTTAAGTGTGTAGATGAGGTTGCAAAATACTTGATGGAGAATAGTGAAGGGGAAAATGACAAAACCTTTAATATACTGGCTTGGTGGAAGTATAATACTAATAAGTATAGTATACTGTCTCGACTGGCACGAGATGTGTTGGCTGTACCTGATTGATTTATGTGGCTGGTCTGATTAAAGCAATTGGCTAGGCCAATTTATTATAGATGATATATACATATATATGCGTTGCTTCTGTTTCTTAGAGCCAACCTTCTGTGGGTTTTGTTTGTATTTCTATTTTTATCTTTATTTGATGTTTCATCATTTTATCACATTCTTATAGGATTTTTATGAACTTAATGGTATATTTCTCTGATAAAGTTACTAACATACGGGAGCAGATTTTATGTGTGCAGGGATCGTCAGATGGGCCAGAACAGTATGTTCTTTATAATCTTTGGAAGTATTTTATTATTATGTTATATTTTTTGTACTGCTTGGTTGAGCTTTTACTCTGAAAGTTTTTCTCTCCTTCTCCAGATATGTTGCAATCATGAATTCAATATTCTCAGCACAGCGTTCAATGGTATGCAGTTTAAGCTTTTAACATGTCTCAATTTCCCTTCAATTCCAATGAAGGTTGAGAATGCTTCTAGGAATTCTAGTTTGATATCTTGTATATCTTGTATTCTAGAGCCATATATACGTGTTGCCATCTCACAAATACAAACCAGTGTCATGATTACAAACTTGGCTTGCTAGAAAAAATAGTAAAACAGCTATCACTTAATGACTTAATGACTTCAGGTTTTAATTTGGAAATTCTCTATGAAGTGATAATACTTTAATTTTTCTTTTTTGAATTTAATTATTCAAGTTAACGGAGGGAAAGTTAATGTTATAAATCAGCATGTAAATTACTTTTCTGAGGAAGATGACTGTAAGTTGATGTGATTTTTCCATCTTCAATGGTTGGCATTTTATTTCTCTCCTGTTGCTTAAAATCTCTGTGATGTATTAAGACTCGCTTGTCATGAATTAGGTAGTAGTTTTGTGCATTACAAATTAGATGTGCGTGTATGTGTGAAGAAAAGATTGTTTACTTTTATTGTTCATCCATTTTGTGTATTCTTTCATATGACACATTGAAAACTTGCTCTCTAACAAGTTACATGAATAATCATTTATCAGGATATTCTTCTATGGGGGGGTGGAAATTGTATTCAAAGTCATGCACTTGTAAATCAAGAAGACTTGCCGCATCCTGACACAAATCTTTTGGCTCTTACCAATGAACACATAGCAAGAGCTCAAATACGCGAATACTCATTTGTTTCCTCTGAAGGACTTCATTCATCTTAGCTATTTTAATATGTTTAATGAATTTTGCATTTTCATTACAAAGATTTAAATCTTGAAACTCTCACCTGTTAGTTTTTGTGACCTTATGGATACATGTCTCTTTGGGACATGGGAATTTTGATTCACATTACTGTTAGTAGATGTAAGTACAGCTTTGCTTTTATTTTTGTGAGTTCTGTGATTGTTGTAGCCTGCATTACTCTTGTTTGACTGATTGGTTAGCTTCTATTCTTTGTTTGACTGATTGGTTAATGGATGGAAGTTGTGAGAATTTAAAAAACACAGGTTGTTTTCTGAAAAAATAAAAAACAATGAGCCCATTTAAGAATGGGCTGCTACCTTTTAATTTGCCCCATCCATGTTCAAAAACAGTCCAGACTAATTTTCTTGTAGGAGAGTGGCAGAGAATGGTTTCAATTGCCATCTTTGATCTTCATTGATGTACAACCTTAACTTATGAATCAAGTATGTTAATTCTTGAAATTAAGTAGAAGATATAGTGGGGATATATTATCTTTCTTCCATACTGTATTACTTGTCCAGCTTTCCTTTTGTTCAGGTCTGAAAGAAGATGTGTACTTACTAAATTGAGTGTATACAATAATACTTCTTTACAAATTACCCTTAAAAAAAGAGTTAAGGATCATTTTTTTTTTGGTGTAAGAGAAAGCAATTTATGCTGTTTGCTTTAAAAGCTGGGTCTGAGAAGATGGACAACTAAAATGAGACAATGAAAGTAGCTAAACATGTATTACAATTCTTGAATGATATGTTTGTGTGTGATCTCTGTTTTTTTTTAAGCTTCTTGTGAGTTCAAATGTTCCTTGATTGGTGTTGAAAAGTAAAAACAATGGTTAAAATCAAGTTTTTGGCCGTTTTAAAGATAGCAAAACCTGAATTCAAAGAGTCTTCTACTTCTCTACCTGCAGATTTCAATAAATCTTCCTGTTTGAGCCACATCTTTTGGCCTGTGCCTCTTCCTTTTAAGAATGGGAAATTTGTTTGGCCCCCATTTTAGCATCATTGAAAGATTCTTTATCAAATATCTCCCAGATCAGATTTTTAATGCATTTTATCTATGCTATGCACAAAGCAATTCATATATTCATCTAAAAATCTTATATTTCCTTGTCCTTTCTAGAAGTAGAACTAGAAGCTTCAACAATGCAATCCCTCATTCCCTTGGTCAATTGAAACCTCTTGCTTCAACAACTTTCTTGGCATTCAATGAGCCCAAGAGGCTTTTAAGCTTAAAAATATTATTGGAGAAGTAGTTCTTGTTCAGCATCACATTCCTTGTTTTACTAATAAATTTTCACATTAAAAAAAAAAAAAAAAAAAAAAAAAAAAAACCCAACCCGAGACCCGACCCGAGACCTGAAAAACCGACCCAATTGTAGACCCGATTTTTCGGGTCGGGTCAGGTTTCATGTAAAGAAAACCAATTTCTATCGGGTCAGGTTTCGGGTCACTGCAAACCCGACCCGACCCGACCCAATATCACTCCTAGGGATAAGGGGGGAGATCGGTGGAAGCTAAAGGGGCTCAGAACCATCCAAACCGAAGCCATCAAACTCCACGAGCCAAACCACGAAACACCACTATTCCTTTGCTGCCTGAAAATGAGAAACCAATGGAAACCAATATCGACATGCTAATAGAACCCGAAACCAATATTTCACCGAAAACCAATGAAGTAAATGCCAACCCAGTTTCTTCACAACCTCAGTCACGACATTCAATGCCCCAATCACGTCCCATTAACACCATGCACGTTTCCACCACGTCACCACAGCTGGCCACAAGTAATGCATCAGTTACAATCCCACCGAAATCAAATTCCATCAATACCCAATCACATCCCATGAACTTCATGCACATATCCACCACGTCACCACAACTGGCCACTACTAATGCATCAGTTACAATCCCAGCAACATCAAATTCCATCAATACCCATAATGCCACATTAACACAGCCACAGCTAGATAGCCAAAACCTTCCAAGATCGGTCCAACCAGCTTTAATCCACACATTTAACACCACCGAGAATCAAGCCAACAATTTATTTCCTGTCCCAATTAATTACAGCGCAAAACAAAATGCTACTCAAACCCTAGCCACACCAACCCCTTGTGACCCACTTAAAGAACCAATAAGAAAACACATGAGGAAAAAACCCACATGATCCCCAGCCAAAACACAACCCGAGCCCTCACAAACCAGTCTTCTGAAAGTAGGCACAAAGAGACAGAATGATAACAATAACAATGGGAAGGATGATGCAAAGCGGTTCAAGGTTGAGGAAAGGAAACCACAAACAGGATTATCAATGGTAGAGGTTGATGTTCAGCCTCACCGATCACAATGATCGTCCTAAGCTAGAATTGTCGAGGGCTTAGAAACCACTGTGCAGTCAAAGCCCTCTCCGAACTGGTGAGGAAAAAAGCTCCCACAATTTTGTTCCTCATGGAAACAAAATTGACCAATAGAGATGAAGCCAATAAAGACGGAACTGGGATTTTATGGTTTGCTAGCTATGTCATGCAACGACCATGGGGGTGGATTGGCACTACTTTGGAAGGAGGATGTGATTGTGGACACACAAACATACTCACCAAACCACATTGATGTGAATGTCCATACACAGACTTCACCTACTTGGAGATTAATAGGATTATATGGCCATTTGGTGGAGTAACGCGAAACTGAAACATGGAGACTCGTGAGACACCTACATGCCCGAGCATCTCTACCTTGGGTATGCTTAGGTGATTTCAATGAACTGTTGGCCTCTGATGAAAAAAATTGAGGCAATAGGAGACCAATGGCTCCAATGATTGAGTTTCGAAACACTCTCCTCCATTGTGGGTTAGTTGATATGAGATTAAGTGGATACCGTTTTACATGGAGGAATGGTCGGCCAGGGGCAGCCTTTGTTGAAGAAAGATTAGATAGGGTAGTGGCAACAACAGATTGGTGTGAGATCTTCCCGGCCTAGAGCAAAAGTGAGTCACCTTTCCATATCCTATTCTAATTTTGATCCTATTATGTTGGACATGACACCACCTACTCAACCTCGGAGACAATGACTCAAAATCCAGTGGTTTGAAGAGAAATGGGATTGTGAAAGGATAATCCAAGAGTCATGGAACTAGATACAACCTCATGGTAGCCCTATTTTTTGTCTTTTTGATAAAATAAAAAAAATGTAGAATGGGCCTCATAGCTTGGTGCCATGTTTCATTTGGAAATACTAGAAATCTCCTTGAAGCAAAACAAGGAAAGCTTACCAGACTAATGGAGGAAGGATATGGGCATAATGTGGAGAGGATACATGGTGTGAAGAAGGAGATAAATGAGCTCTTGCACCATAAGGAGGTATTTTGGAGACAAAGGTAGAGATCCATATAGCTACCGGTAGGGGATAAAAATACAAAATTCTTCCACCAAAGGGCGAGTCAACGAAGAAGGAAGAACAACATTGTGGGGTTGTATGATAAGGAAGGAGAGCGGCACACTGATGAGGATAAAATTGTCAGCATAGCAGAAGAGTTCTACAAACAGCTATTCACATTGTCCACCTCACTAGATATGGAGGTTGTAACTGATTCTATGAATCGGGTGGTGATAGAGGGTATGTCACACTCATTAACTCACCCCTATACGGAGGAAGAGGTGAAAACTGCCCTTTTCCAAATGCACCCATTGAAATCACTGGGACCTAATGGTATGTTGCCTTTCTTTTTTCAAAAATTCTGGCATATTATTAGACATGATGTAACTACTTCTGTATTATATGTGTTACACTCAAGAGGATACCTTAGAAAAATGAATTACACACATATTGTTCTTATCCCAAAAAAAAAAGATCCAGAATATATCACAAACTTCCGACAAATTAGTTTGGGAAATGTTGTATCACGAATTATATCTAAGGTTCTTGCCAACCGGATGAAGCTCATATTACCCAATATTATTTTTGACTCACAAAGTGCTTTTATACCTGATAGAAGTATAACTGATGGTACTACAGTGGCTTTTGAAATGATCCATCTTATGAGAAACAGGAGAAAGGGAAAAAAGGGCCACATGGCTGTGCAACTTGACATCAACAAAGCATATGATAGGGTGAAGTGGGAGTTCCTCCAAAGAATAATGCTAAAAATTGGCCTACTAGAGCAATGGGTCAACCTAGCCATGGAAACTGTGCACAACGCATCCTATTCAACTCTAATCAATGGAGAAGCTAGAGGTTTCATCACACCATCCCCTTGAATCAAGCAAGGGGACCCTTTGTCTCCATACCTATTCCTACTATGTGTCGAGGGTCTCTCCTCTCATCCGTAGAGCCATGGAAAACCAGCTTCTGAAAGGAGTGTTGTTGTGTAATGGTGGGGTCAAGCTATCACAAATACTATTTGCGAATAATAGCTTACTATTTTGTGAGGCAATAACTGCTGAATGTCGAAAACTACTTGATATCTTGGAGTCATATGAGAGAGCATCGGGTCAAGCCATCAACAACAACAACAACAACAAAAAAAAAAAAAAAAAAAAAAAAAAACACCCTCCTTTTCAGCCCAAACACAAGACCACAAGTGAAGTTAGAAATCCAAAACATGCTAGGAGCACAAATCATGACCAATTGTGAGAGGTACCTCAGATTACCAATGGTGGGAGGCAAATCCAAGGTGGGCTATATGGAACACATGAAACAGGTACATCTTTGCCAAAAAACAAACCCACCCCAGCAACTTTCTTAGAGGGGCAATGACACTGCTACAAGACTGCCAAAGGCTCTGTCAATGAATACATTATGTACACTAGTGGTAGTAGTTATTTTGTTTGTATGCATAGCTTCGTTAGGTTGCCAAAAGTTTTCTTACATGCATACTCATGCCTAGCCAATTTTTGAACTCCTGTATTACATTGGCCTAGTGTTACTTGTATTATATTACTTGATCCAATAAAAATTTTATCTTTGCTGTCAAAAAAAAAAAAAAACTATCATAGACTCCACAAAATTCAAAATGTTAGTCATCTTATCGTCCTTGCACTCTAGATAGGATGAACACATTGCCTCGAATTTATTAATATCCTCCCCTATACAGATCAGCATCTCTTCAGATTGCTTGAGACCACATTTGAATGTG
This sequence comes from Castanopsis chinensis, assembly GCA_032878915.1. Taxonomy (NCBI): domain Eukaryota; kingdom Viridiplantae; phylum Streptophyta; class Magnoliopsida; order Fagales; family Fagaceae; genus Castanopsis; species Castanopsis chinensis. The sequence continues at coordinate 4,234,351 of JAVQMG010000131.1, read as the reverse complement.
GACAGCTCCACATTCATCGAGTCCTGTGATTCTGGAAGAAATGGATGACACATAATAGATTTCAAATCCAGAGCTAGCACAATGAATTGATCACAAAGTAGATCTAGAGCTTGCTCGAGGAATTTATAAAATAGGTCATCAATAGGGCTTCTTCTGTCCAAGATTTTTTTTTCTGATTGCTTTGATCTAGTTTTGAGAGCTTTATACCAGCCCACTCTCCTTTCATTGGTTCATCATTTTTTTCCATTTCCTGTAAATTGATAATCTTGTTAATCACAACATCTTCAATACTAAGACCTTTGGGTGTAGATTTGAAACTTCCAATCTTTCCTGTCCATTATTCGTTCCCGGACATCATAAACAAGAAATCAACCATCAAACTAGACAGGTCAATCCCAACTTCAACTGCTTGAACCTTTGTCGCATTCAAAACCCCAAATTCTTAATCAGTTTCGTTACACTCTTTTATGGACTTCATCAAAATCTTCCTTCCACCGTCTTGTTCTTTATCTAATCCTCTTCACAATTACGCCTCAGTATTTGCAACTTTTGTTCCACCACCTTTTTTCTCGAATGTCACTCCACTTCTTGCTGCAGTTATTGTTCTGTGTAAATCTTGTTCTAATCTTTTAGTCGTTGAGTCCGATCCCATTATATCCTCAAAGGCCTTCATCACTATTGATCCAAAGAATAGCCTGTTGGAAAAATAGCATGCAGTGAATAAGAAATTGATATTTCTATGGTCACTTGAAGATACTATTAAAAGTGGTAAAAACCCTGAGTCCCACCTAGAAAAGGAAATAGATAATATATGAGTTTATATGCTCCTGAGTTGGAAATTGGGTTGGGCTTTTGGCATATGTGGACTGGGCCTACTTGTCCAAATAACAATATTTTGTTATTTTAATTATTGAGTCAGTTAGTCTGTGCACAGCAATTATTACTGAAACAGAGTACCTGTTCTATTTCAGTAACCCATAATTTTACATAGTCCCTCATTCATAAAAAACTACTCTTAGAAAAAACTCTCTAATGAGAATATTTTTTTGTGCATTCATTCTATGTCAAAGAGAGAGAAAGAGACATTGAGTAGTCTGCAGAGCACAACCTTGTGTGCTTCGTTTTTGTGTTGTAGATCATTTTATCCTAGGAGGCAGACGTTCGTGAGTCTCAAAGCACCACAATGATTGTGTGAGAGGTAAAATCTGCTTTGAGGAGATTATGTTAAATGGAAGACTTGATCTGAATTGTTCATTCTTCACGCATTTGGTCTGTGAATTATTAATTAATTGCATATTTCTCTTTATATATATATTCAATATTTGTTTGTTACTGTTGCCTTGTACATCTATTTATGTTATTGGTTTTTGTTAGATATGTGTATTGTTCCTTTTGCTTTATCACAAATAAATTGTTGATCTATACCCAACACAGCCTCTTGGCCCTCATTGCTGCATCACCGCTTTGTCTTGTAGGGTTGAAATCTTCGTCATCTCTAAGACGAATATCACCAACACGCTTCGATACATGTTGAATCTCATTCAAGGTCTCCTTGAATCTGACAACTTCTTCTACTTGAAAGTAAGGCTTTGTTAGAGAATCAATGAACTTCTTTCTTGTGTCTTGTATATTCTTCTGTAGTGACTAAAGACACATGATCATTTCACTAGTCTGTGTATGCAATGTTTCCATTTAATGAAACAACTCATTAACTCTGGAAAATAGAGATCAATCATGACTTGATCTTGCTTAGCCATTGATATCTCTACAAAGCTTTTGAGAGGGAGAAAGTGTTTGTTTGTTTGGGAAATAAAGGACAAAATGATCAGTGCAGAAATCTTGAGAGTTTTTGAGAGAGAGAAAGAGAGAGAGCCAAGATAAGGATTTTATAGGGAATGGTTGCTTCAGTTATTTCAGTTATGAGTGAAAGTGCCCTGTTAGTAATAGTACTGTATAGCGTAAAGTCACATGTGATTAATAGAATTAAGTGCGAGATAGATATAGTGCACGTGGATCAGTTACATATCAAATTAGGAATTAAGAAATTCCTGTCCATTTATTTTTTACCTCCCTGGTGTGATAACTGATAAGGCTGAATGAAGTTGAAGTTGGCAACCACCTGTCTTCCTAAATTTTCACACTAACTGCGCTTCCAATGCTCCATCTACTCTTTGCCTTTAATATACTTCTCCATGCATATGAGGCTCCAAAGTGAATCCTAATTTCTAACAATTCGAAAAATATCTCGATACGAGAGTTCAGTATAATACTTTTAGGCTTTCTAGATTGGGAAAAATCTGTAGCGCACAATGTGATTTTCTGTTAGAATCACATTTTCTCTCCTATGTGTGTTTATTTCTTAAAAAAAATAAAAAAATAAAAAATCATACCCATGTATACACATATACTCAATACAGAGCCCACAAATGCGGTTAGGTTTGAATAGATTAATATGTAAGGAATCTTTTTCGGGCTTAGGTTTATAATGGTTTTAACTCCAACCAAATACAGGACCAGATTCACTATTAACGACAATACTATTCTTGTTATCGAAGATTTTTCAATCAAAATTCGAAAGCTAGATTCATGGACCCCATGGAATGCATCCTACAAAAAATCAGTACAAACATAAATTAAATAATATATAGGCTAAAATGCAAATTGCACATTCTAAAATTGGATGAAATTCATTTCAATCCTTTAATTTTACTTTCATTCAATTGAGTCCTCTTAAGTTGTAAATTTATTCAACTCAATTCTTCTGTCCAATTTTATTAAAAAAAAAAAATTAATCTTAAAAAATATTATTTTTACATTAAAAAAAAAAGTCTATAAAATTAATAAAAATATTTTATAGAATTTTCATATAAGATTTTTTGAAAAAAAAAAATCTTTTATAATTAGCAAATTTCATACTTAAAAGACAATTTGTTTAAAACAAAATTGGATATAATGTCTAAATTGAAGGTAGCGTAAGAAGTTAAAAATCTATTGAGTTAATACCATCTTTGTGCAAAACACAGTTAAGAGTTGCAGTAATAATAGGGGTAGGATGCTATGAACAACCAATCATCATCCCACCTGAAAAGAAAAAAAAAAAAAAAAAAAAAAAAAAAAACCAGAAAACCAAAACAAAACAAACAAACAAAAGTAGTAACATCAATGGAAAGAAAATAATGAGGATGGGAAGACAGATGTCAAAGGATTTCCATTAGGAAACAAAGGCTTCACCTCAGAATAGCAGGCATAGGCCATATCACAATGCTCTTGATTTAGACTTTGATCATGGTTAAAATTATGTTTACAATCAAAGTGTTTGTTTAAAAACATGTTTATGCTAGACCATGTTTGTTAAATTCATCAATACTAACAAATAAATAAATGCAAATTGATATTTTTATTGTTTAGTGTTACTCATGATATGATTTAGTCTTTTAGTTTTGCTTTGTTTTTTATATTATTTTTTGGTTTATTCACCAAATCTATATATATATATATATATATATATATATATTTATATTTATATATATAAAGTTGAGACCTCATGCGGGAGAGTATGAGGTCTTGCCATGTGGCACTCTATAAAAATAGTTTTTCATTGACATGCAACTCACCTTTTTTGCACTCCTCCTGAAGCACTAAATAAAAACTAATCATTGGTCTTCATTCTTCCCTTCTTTTTTTTTTTTTTTTTCTTCTTTTTTTTTTTTTTTTTTTTTTTCCCTTTTTCTCTTCTTCTTGGCAATCATTTAAGGTTTTTTCCATTATCTACTTCTTCTTACCTTTTTGGGATCCCTTATAGGTACAATGTTACCCCTGTTGCTCTTCCTAATTTGAAGAGTTTTGGCCCCTTCATTAACAGCCTACCATTTATAGCACATATGAGTTTCACTTTCACAAGGAAATATAGACATCTATTTCAACCCACAAGCTTTAGTTCATTTGGAACTTTTTGTGATATGCCTTTTGACAAATATAAAGCATGACCATACTATGAGAAACCATTTTATTGTATTTGTTTAAATCACTCTAAGAGGAAGGTTTATTGATATAGCCATCAGTTGCCTTTCTTTTAACTGGAAAAAAAAAAAAAGTACTTTCTCTTTCTTTTCCATAATGTTTAAGATTATTTTTGTTCTCATTTACAATTAGCTTCTTTTTTTTTTTTTTTTTTTTTTTCTTTTTTTTTTTTTTGCTTCACTAATTTTGCGATCTTATTTTGATGCAAAAATGCAATAGAAAAATCTTAATTCCATGTGCACAAGCAATTTGATAGAAGTCATGAGTGAACTATAGGATTCCTAATACATGTGGTAGAGTCATGGTTCCTACTCTTATGCTAATAGAGCTTGAGACTGTTCTTCAAACTTAGTTAGTAGCATTTTTCTTGAATTGGGAATTATAGATCATGGAATGTTTTGATTAATTATTGAACAATTGGAGAATGTGTTTTGAAAGATGAGGTGGTAGATGATTCATGGATGTCAAGTTTTATTAGTAGGCAATTAAGACTAGCACAAATGTTTACTTCAAAGAAAGAAGAAATTAGAGGGACATGATGAGATTTCACTTCCAAATTATCAAAATATCTAATGGAACTCTCATTGTCCCCGTGTCTTGCATGCATTCTATCAGTTTCATCCTAAGGCCTTAAATATCACTTGCAGATTTTTTTCAATTGCATCCTATCATTTAACTATATATAGAATTAGAAATTTCTTATATAGCAGCTTACAACATTATTCGCACAGCGGGCCCTTCAACTAGTTGATAAAAAATGCGGGGATATTATGATTCCCTCAAATTGAGGTAGATTTTATGTTAAATGAATGGAATCAGTAATAAATAATTGTGCCATAGACCATTCAGGTTCAAATTGCACCTACTTTTACTACTTGGATTCATCTATATTACAGTTAGGGGAAGTAATTTAATTTATACAAATAGAGAAAAAAAAAACAGTTAATTGTATTCATTACCTTTTGTAAAGGCACATAGAAGTCCTATTGCAAATGAAATTGAAACCGTGAACAACATGAGAAGGAACAAGTTCAAAGGGTGACAGTTATGGTAAAATTAGAAGAAACTTGTAACTACATATCATAAAAGACCCCACAAAAAAAAAAGTATTTATTTCCATAACATGCATGGCACCAAAAACGAAAACCACTAAGATTTTTTGGAAAACAAGACAAAAAATGGTTTAGAACAATTAATATGATAATATTTTTATCATATTAATTGAGAGGGAATATGCAAAACTCCAAACGTCACACATCCGTCGCCTACCTACCGTTTAGGTGGCACCAGCGAGATAAAAATAGCAAAACCAGCTTTAGTTTGGGTGATATAGTTCATTATGGAGGCGTACGAGGATGACTCAACCACCGGCGTGGCTTTGATGACAGTAACCTTAAATCTACCATGTGAAGAAATTTCTGGCAAAGTTCATGATATAGAAGCGTTGTGGGGTAGACTTGGTTGTTGCCAGACTCTACATCACTTTTGATATTGTTTCAAGTCATTAGCTTGGAAAAATTAACTTAATTGGTTTAATGGTTTGCAACACCCTTAGCACACACCAAATAATAATTAAAATGTAAAAATATAAAATGGTCTTCAAATTTTTTTTGATGTTTCATATCCACAATTGCTCTAAGTATGGACCTTCATGACCATTGCAAATCAAGTTCCTATGGAAATCTCCAAGACAACTAATACATTAATTGGAATTTCAACATGTTTATGTTGAAGCTTCCAGTGGGGCTCACCCTCGGGCACACCCTAGATGTATAAAGAGCTACGAGAGAAAGAAGATAAGAAACTGTTGTGATCAACCCTCGGGAAATCGACCATTTAGCTTTTTTTGGTGAAAGTTTTAGACAAAAAGCTCACTTTTTGAAATATTTAAGGCAATAGTCCTATTTTCAAACCCGATTTTATTATCACTGAATTCTTTTTAAAAACTACATAGAACTCGATCATAATAATATTGAGTTCTACTTAAATACAACTCAATTTTGGGCTACTACACTAAAGCTTTCAAAAGAGGGCTTTTTCGGTTAAAATTTCGAGAAATAAGGCTAAATAGCCAACTTCCCAATCAAACCTTAGGGTTTTTTTTATGCATTTTGGCCATACAATTTTATGTTTAAGTACATGTTTATGTTAAAAAAAAAGTTTGATAAATTCATTTAGGTAAACAAATACGTGATTGGAAGTTGACACTTTCATATTTTTATGTTCCTTTTATTAGTCTAACTTCTTTAGAGTATAAGTTGAACATCATCCACTGTAATATTTGCGTCAATTTTTAAAATGATGGCCAATATATTTTTTAATTGACTCATTTTTTCTAATAAATGGACATATTTTATCAAGGTCTTTAATAAATCAACCATCAAATAAATGGACTCATTTTTTCGTTACACTCTTTTATGCACTCCATCAAACTCTTCCTCCCAATAGTGATCCTATTAAATTTGATATGACAAGGGATTTTATAATTTTTTCTTCATTGCTGTTAGAATAATTTTTTGAATTGAACTATTAGAATATTAACCATCTCTTCTTTCAAATTTTTAACCAAAAAACATATTGTTAAGAATACATATTGTAATTAAAGGAATTCTTTTTTAAGAATTAATCTTGCTGAATTTAACGCCAGAGATGCGAATTGCCCCACTTGGTAGAAAACTCCTAAAGCAGCAAAGATGGTGGAGCTAGAGAAAAACAATTTGCGGCCATGGAGTAGTCCGTTGAGAAAGAAGATGTTACAATCTATATAGGCTAGAAGTCACTCAAACTTAAAACAATCTCCTCTTCTACAAATAAACATAAAAATGTGTCGACAATCACTGCGAAATCGGAAATCGCAAAGGAGATTTTTGGTTTAGACTTAGTATCACAATATATGACACAACTCAACAACGATCTTATTAAATTTGGTGTGACAAGTGATTTTATAATTTTTTCTTCATTACTGTTACAATAATTTTTTGAATTGAACTAATAGAATATTAACCATATTCTCTCTTCTTTCACATTTTTAACAAACAAACAAATTGTTAAATTACATATTGTAATTAAAGGAATTTTTTTTTTTTTTTTTTTGAGAATTAATCTTACTGAATTTAACGCTTGAGATGCGATTTGCCCCACTTGGTAAAAACTCCTAAAGAAGCAAAGATGGTGGAGTTGGAGGGAAAAGATTCACTAACAAAGAGGTGGCCACTGAAAATGATGATGTTACAAGCTATACTGGCTAGAAGCTTACTCAAGCTCAAAACAATCTCCTCTTCTATGAATGAACACATCAATGCGTAGAAAATTACTACAAAATCAGTAATCACAAACGAGATTTTCGGTTTAGACTCAGTAGCACAATATATGACACAACCCAACAGCAATCCTATTAAATTTAATTTGAAAAGTGATTTTATAATTTTTTTTTTCTTCATTGCTATTACAATAATAGAATATTAACCATATACTTTCTTCTTTCACATTTTTAACAAAGAAACATATTGTTAAAAATACATATTGTAAGTAAAGGAATTTTTTTTTTTTTTTTTTTTTTTTTGAGAATTAATCGTACTGAATTTAACTCCTGAGATGTGAATTACCCCACTTGGTAGAAAACTCCTGAATAAGCTAAGATGGTGGAGCTGGAGGGAAAAGATTAGCTGACAAGGAGTGGGTCACTAAGAATGACGATGTTACAAGCTATACCGGCTAGAAGCCAACTTAAACTTTGAACAATCTCCTCTTCTGCAAATGAACACATCAATGCGTCAACAATTACTACGAAATCATTAATTACAAATGAGATTTTCAGTTTAGACTTAGTAGCACAATATATGACACAACCCAACAACAATCCTATTAAATTTGATGTGACAAGTGATTTTATATTTTTTTCTTCATTGTTGTTACAATAATTTTTTGAATTGAACTAATAGAATATTAACCATACTCTCTCTTCTTTCATATTTTTGACAAACAAACATATTGTTAAAAATACATATTGTAATTAAAAGAGTTTTTTTTTAGAATTATTCTTGCGAAAGTTAACGCCTGAGATGTGAATTGCCCACACTTGGTAGAAAACTCCTGAAGAAGCTAAGATGGTGGAGCTGGAGGTAAAAGATTAGCTGACAAGGAGTGGGCCGCTGAGAATGATGATGTTACAAGCTATACTAACTAGAAGCCAACTCAAACTCAGAACAATCTCCTCTTCTGCGAATGAGCACATCAATGCGCCAACAATTACTACGAAATCGTAAATTACAAACGAGATTTTCAGCTTAGACTTAGTAGCACAATATATGACACAACCCAATAGCAATCCTATTAAATTTGATGTGACAAGTGATTTTATAATTTTTTCTTCATTGCTGTTACAATAATTCTTTGAATTGAACTAATAGAATATTAACCATATTCACTCCTTTCACATTTTTAACAAACAAACATGTTGTTATATATACATATTGTAATTAAAGAAATTTATTTTTTTGAGAATTAATCTTACTGAATTTAATGCCTGAGATGGGAATTGCCCCACTTGGTAGAAAACTGTTGAAGAAGCAAAGATGGTGGAGCTCGATGGAAAAAATTCGCTAACAAGGAGTGGGCCGTTGAGAATGATGATGTTACAAGCTATACCAGCTAGAAGCTTACTCAAACTGAAAAAAAAATCTCCTCTTCTGCGAATGAACACATCAGTGCGTTGACAATTACTACGAAATCGGCAATCACAAATGAGATTCTCAGTTCAAACTTAGTAGCACAATATATGACACAACCTAACAACAATCCTATTAAATTTGATGTGACAAGTGATTTCATAATTTTTTCTTCATTGCTGTTAACAATAATTGTTTGAATTGAACTAATAGAATATTATCCATATTCTCTCCTCTTTCACATTTTTGAAAATGAGATAGGTTTGACACTTTTGTTGATATTCTTTGAAATGACCCAAATTTGCACACAAGCTTCCCATTTAAGTTCAGTACTTAAAATGAATCAAAGAACCCTTTACAAAAGGTTACTCAATCTTTCAACTAAGTTGTGGACATTGAGCAAAATACAAGGTAATAAAGGTGGGAGCGAACAAGAACTCAAATTCCTCATCAACTATCTACCATTATCAAAAAATTTCTTGTTTGGCAAAAGTTAAAGATTCCGTCCATTTTCCCAACTACAATTGGTCTTTTACATCTCTGCACCAAACAACAGACAAGCAGTATGTACTACTACCAACAAAACTAAAGAATCCCACAACATTAAATCAGTAAAAAAGAACAGAAATTTATATCTAATCTATCATTATTTAACCTTCGCACCTTCTTAACCTTTACTTGAGAGCTTTGGACACCACAAGAGCAGGAAAATTGAGCCTCAAACCTTTCACTCCATCTTGAAAGAAGATTCTAATTGATTCCACACTTCAACTATCATAGATTCCACAAAATTCAAAATGTTAGTCATCTTATTGTCCTTGCACTCTAGATTGGATGAAAACATTGCCTTCAATTTATTAATATCCACCCCTATACCCATCATCATCTCCTCAGATTGCTTGAGACCACATTTGAATGTGGACAGCTCCACATTCATCAAGTCCTGTGATTCCGGAAGAAGTGGATGACACATAATAGATTCCAAATGCAGAGCTAGCACAATGAATTGATCAGAGTAGATCTAGAGCTTGATCGAGGAATTTATCAAATAGGTCATCAATGGGGCTTCTTCTGTACAAAGATTTTTTTCTGATTGCTTTGATCTAGTTCTGAGTGCTCTATACCGGCCCACTTTGCTTTCATTGGTTCATCATTTTTTTTCATTTCCTGTAAATTGATAATCTTGTTAATCACCACATCTTCAATACTAAGACCTTTGAGTGCAGATTTGAAACTTCCAATCTTTTCTGCCCATTGTTCTTTCCCAGACATCATAAACATGAAGTCAACCATCAAACGAGACAGCTCAATCCCAACTTCAACTGATTGAACCTTTATGCATTCAGAACCCCAAATTCTTTATCAGATTCGTTATACTCTTTCATGCACTCCATCAAACTCTTCCTCCCACCGTCTTGTTCTTTCTTGAATCCTTCTCCAAAATTACGCCTCAGTATTTGCAACTTTTGTTCTGAAGCCTCACCACCTTCCTTTTTCTTGAATGTCACACCACTTCTTGCTGCAGCTATTGTTATGTGTAAATCTTGTTCCAATCTTTTAGCCATTGAGTCTGAACCCATCATATCCTTAAAGGCCTTCATCACTATTGATCCAAAGAACAGCCTCTTGGCCCTCATCGCTGCATCACCGCTTTGTCCTGCAGGGTTGAAATCTTCATCATCTCCAAGACGAATATCACTAACACGCTTCGATACATGTTGAATCTCACTCGAAGTCTCCTTGAATCTGACAACTTCTTCTACTTGAAAGTAAGGCTTTGTTAGAGAATCAATGAACCTCTTTCTCGAGTCTTGTATATTCTTTGCAGTGACTGAAGACACATGATCATTTCACAAGTCTGTGTATGCAATGTTTCCATGTAATGAAACAACTCATTAACTCTGGAAAAATCGAGATCAATCATGACTTGATCTTGGTTAGCCATTGATATCTCTACAAAAGCTTTTGAGAGGGCGAAAGTGTTTGTTTGTTTGGGAAACAAATGACAGAATGATCAGTGCAGAAATCTTGAGAGTTTTTGAGAGAAAGAGAGCCAAGATAAGGATTCTATAGGGAATGGTTATTTCAGTTATTTCAGTTACGAGTGAAAGATTGCATCACCTGCGATTGATATTTTATTTGGCGCACTTTGGTTTTGCTGAGATAAGAGCCTAATGAGTGGAGAGTCTTGTATAGTTGTATGTATTTCAAATCAGAGGCTGGTCACTTCTGAAACAGAACAGCATGAGTGAAAGTGTCTTGTTAGTAACAGTACTGTATAGAGTAAAGTCACATGTGATTAATAGAATTAACCGTGTGCAAAATAGATATAGTGCACGTGGGTCAGTTACATATCAAATTAGGAATTAAGAAATTCCTGTCCATTTATATTTGACCTCCCTGGTGTGATAACTGATAAGGCTGAATGAAGTTGAAGTTGGCAACCACCTGTCTTCCTAAATTTTCACCCTAATTGCGCTTCCAATCCTCCATCTACTCTTGCCTCTAATATACTTCTCCATGCATATGAGGCTCCATATTGTATCCTAATTTCTAGCAATTCAGAAAATATCTTGATAAGAGAGTTCAGTATAATACAATTAGTTTTGGACTTTCTAGATTGGGAAAAATAAAAAGAGGGTTCGGTATAGTAGTGTGGGTTTGTATGGGAGCCGCCAACATTGCTTAGAAACATCTCCTAGTTGAAAGACAAAACTCATAATTTGACGCTTTTTTTTTTTTTTTCCTTTTTTCTGATTGGGACAAGGTTATATCTTATGTAAATAACATAATAAATCGATTGGGAATCTGGGATGGATAGGAGGAAGGTAAGGAAAATGATATGCTCATGGATGCGGTCAATAATAAATCGTAATCTCCTTTGGCATCCTTAAATGCCTATAATTAAGACTTTATGATTCCTCCGGAGCCCCTTTTTCCTAAATCGGGAATATTATTGTGTATTCCCGGAGTACCATAAATGCGTACTCCCTTCTCCAAATGTTAATAATTGGTGTGCACACATGTGAGAGGAGGGAGTGCGCATTTATAGTATGGATTAATCTTTGGCATCAATTATAATTAAGACTTAATATAAATATTGGTGTGCACACATATATAATTATATATATATATATATATATATATATAAAAACAAAAACCTGATGTGGGAAAGCACAAGGTTTTGCTGTGTGGCGTCTTCTTTGATAGCCATCTAGTTTTTTTTTTTTTTTTGGGTTTAAGTTATACCTCATCTATTACTTATTACTCCTCATCACTCCTCTCTCTCAAGTCTCAATTGACTAAAATAACTTTTAAACTTTCAAGTATACCATTAATTATTTAATAAAGAAAAAAATACCATTAATTCTACTCTTTTACGTCTAACCCTTCGATTGCCCGCCTCTTGCAATTATCTAAGTTATATAGCTCTTCTACATCTAATCCTTCAGTTGCCCACCTCTTTCAATAATCTAAGTTATATATTAGTTAGTACACTTCCTTCTAGCCATGAGTCTCCTTTTACAATCACTTCTCTTATTTTCTTTTAATGATTCTCTTTTTTTCTTCTTTCTAAAATCTTTAGCTACACGTTTGTTAGCAATCACATTTTTATAACTCAAATTCTTCATGTATCATTGGACAAGTTGTGCTTGAAATGAGTAAATCCTATGGCAAAATCACAGTTTTGCATTCTAGAATCTGTAAAGTTCAAACATGGTGAGTAAGGGTTTGAAATTTTATTCTTTTTCTTCTTTTGAAATTTTATTCTAGAAAAAGTGATTGCGCTCTTGGCTAAGAGGAAACATAAATACTATGCTTTAACTAATATAAACTAAATTAATTTTTGGTGTTGTTATCAATCTAATATTAGAGTTTGCAACCAAGGGTTAGGTTTTAATTGTGTTGTTGTCAATTCAATATTAGAGTTTGCAATTTTGATGTGTTAGGTGTTTTGTTGGAATTATTACAGAAATAAAAATAAGTGGTTTATAAAATCCTATAACAAGGGCAATGGCAAGGAATCCAATCATATCCAATTGCTCTTTCTCCACAACTTTGCAAATACCACAAACATATCATCATAATTGGAATGTCCCTTTGAGGCCAATTTTATTTTCCCATTATTTTCTTTAAGATGATATTTTTAATTTCAGTAATCAAGTGGGTTAATTTTTATTTTTTGGTTACAATAATCATCGTATACAAAGGTTAAAATCTAGAGCATCTTATCACAACTATTAGTATAAGTCCATTTCTTACTTTCCAACTTCCATTCATGTAACTGAAACTATATGGGGCTGAATAATGACCATCCTCAATTAAAATCTCATTTCAACTACTGCTAGGCATTAGCCACCTATTGGTGCTACAGTGCTCAAAGGCCATATAGGGAATTTTTGGTTTAAATACATATTATTTCTAGATATCAACACAGCACAAATTTCATCTTTCGTGTGCATATTAATTTAGTCTTCTTTCTCTTTTGAATTTGAATTGCTCTTTATCAATGTTCATTCTTTGTTATTAATTAATGATATGCTTTTGATTCCATAAAACATTTGGATATTAATATTTTCATTCTTAATCAATTTTGAGTGTTATTTGGATGTAGTTAAGCATCAATGTAGTAGACCTCATGTTAGTTTATGTGTTGCTTAATGTACTCTGCATAAGAAGGTGAATTAAAAGGTTTGAGTTTACATGTGCAAGAGATGAACTTTATACAATCTTCTATAGGAAGTGAACCATTCAAACAATGACACAATAACACATTAAAGAATGTAAATTTCGTTCATGCTTTCCAGCTATAAGAAACTTTTTTTTTATTTAATAATAATTTATAGTTCTAAGGCATGCAAATGCTTATATTTGGCAATTTTCTTTGTAAATTTACAAATTTTTATACTTATGATGAGGAATTTCATATTTGAGAGCTTTAAAGGGCCAATTGAATAAAAATGTTCTTGTAATTACTTTTTAACCATTGTTGTTTGTGACTTTCAAACACGTAACGACTACATATTGCAAATTTTCATATTCATATTAGTTTGGGATACTTATAAAGAATAACAGAGAATGTTGCCAAATCTAAATTTGGCAGATTTGGCACTAACTACACTCAATAGAATTTTTAACTTTAATATTGAGCTTTAATAGGATTTGATTATGGTTAGGAACTAGGATTTGGTTTGAATTTAGTCTTACCATTAAAACTCTGTAAATTAGACATGACTAACAATAATTGCATTAATGAACACAAGGGGTCAATAGATTTTTTTTTTTTTTAACAAAATAGTTCAAAATGCAATGCGCATTGCACAGGATATCGGCTAGTTGCATACAATGTACACACAAGAAATTGAACTCGTGACTTGAAGTTACGATTTCTGCTTGAAAATTGTAACTTTGACTCATGAGTTCAATGCCCAAAAAAAAAAAAAAACAAAAACAAAAACACAAAAAAAAAAAAAAAAAAAAAAAAAAAAAAAAACTTGTCTGAGTCCAAAACCCTAACATGGCAAGGGTACACTAGACACTGACAAGGATTTTCCAAATAATGTACATCATATCAATTCAAAAATTTCAGAGACTACTAATAATCATATTGCTTATCAGGATAAGTTGTAAAGTAAAGAGTTTTTTTTCGCCCGAGAAATGCTAGGGACACACACTTTTGCACAATTTTGGTCACAACTCGTCACATAGCAAGTTGTGATTGGTTAGAATATGTCCCCACATGACCCACTAATATACACTCTAATCAATCATAACTCGCCATGTGGCGAGTTGTGGCACAAAGTTATGCAAAAATGTGTATCCCTAGCATTTCTCTTTTTTTCTCCTGTACAAATGAAGCTCAATTAAACTTTCAACCCAACCACTTGAAGTTGGCTGTATAGAACCAAAAATCCTCTTACACCAGTTTAAGGCCTTGTTGAGATTCATATTCATAAGATCGTAAACTGTTCATAATCAATTCAATTAGTAAGTAGCATTAAGGTAATCCAATGATTGAACTAAACCGGACATGAACCCCAGAACAAGCAGTCTTCATGGTCCATATTACACTATTAACATTCATAGCAGGAAACTGATTAAGTAGATCTTTTTATAATGCATGGTTAGAACATTGAATTTTAAGACAAGGTATTCCGAGTTACCACAAATGCAAGCCTATGCCCCAAAATCTCTACTAGTACGCATACCGATATCAAAACGCCAACGTTTCATACCGATTTAAATACCGGTCAATTTACCGGTCATGCCGGTCGGACAATACCCGGTATACCAGTTATACAGGAAAAAAAAAAAAAAGCCTTTTTTTTTTTTTTTTTAGTTTTGTAATTTTTAAATTTTTATAAAAGCAAAATGGTAACTTATTTGTATTAACTTATTAGTATTATTTTTTTTTTAATATGCAATGAATAATTAAGCTTCCTATTTTTTATTGTGTTTTTTTATTTTTCTTCTTTTAATTGATACTAAAGTCTAAAACCATAAATAATTTGTTCTGAACTGAGGTAATGTTTTATGGTAAACTTTTATATATATTATAATATATACACACACATACATACATACATACATATACATATACACACACACACACACACATATATATATATATATATATATAATAACGGTAAACTTGAAACGGTACACTGGTATTGACCGATACCGAAAAATATCATTTCATTGGTCAAACTGGTACAACTTCCAGTACAAAATTGACTCCCTTGCTACATATTGTCACCTCATGCATAAGGTTCTAAAACACCCAGTAATCTTCATTTGGCAATCATTTATTGAAGATAGCTGCCATCATTAATTTCAAAGTGCCAGCCCCCCAAATGCTCTCCTCATTATTTATAGTTAGTTTCACATCTTGTAAATTAGCCCATGCAGCTTGAGAGTCTACTTTTGGCAATCATTTATACTCCTCTCAGTGTTTTGTGGCTTCTCCACGTAAGTACTCCAAGTCTTTAACCAGCACTAAGACCATCATTTCCTCTGTAAAATCTTTTAAAAAATTAACTTTGGCCAATAGGGCGTGTAATCAAGACCATTAAGTAACTGCATAACCACATCATTTTTACACCCATTCTTTGTAAATAACCACTCTGTCGTTGCAGGCAAGCTATGTGAATTATAAACTCCCTGTCCTGCACAAAGAAAAATATGGCAGAACATACATGGAGGTACAAATTGGATAGCTTAATTCACATTGGAACACAGATTTTTACCATGTTAATCACAACAGAGTTCATAGTATCCTATTAATAATACACTGGTGATCACCTGCCATGGGCTATCTAACATGAACATTACATGACAATTAGAAATTGTTTGAATCAACAGCTAACTTCAGCTCAAAATGAATAACACAAGCCACATGAACATCATATTGCTCCATCACTTTTGAAGATGGTCATCGGTGTAGAGATGCACCATCCCGGAAATGGATTAAGCAACCCAAAATTTTTCACATAATAGAAACAATAAACCATTGAATCCGTGTCTTGCATTATTTTATACTAGAAATTCTGTTTTTCATCTTTTCTATCATAGGAAATTGGATAAGAAATTCCTGAATCATGATTTATGATTAATTTTGATAAGTTAATGATTACAATTAATAAGAGAGCTTCTCAATATTTTTCTACAAAGCCTACATACAAGAAATTCACTGACAATAACAATGTTCTTTAAATATCTTCTAATATTTTGAAATGCAGAGTAGAACACCTGTAGGAGATCCCTGGTCAGCTATTGTGGTGCCTTTCTGATTCTTTCATCAAGAAATTCCAGGCTAGCAAAGCTGCCCCAACAGCAGGCTCTACCTGAAGGGTCAAATTGTTTTTGGTAAAGAAAATAGAAGAAAAAGAAACAGTATGTAGTGATTGTTTAGGCTGTAAACCTCCAACAACTACAAGATAATGACACTAATATCAAAGCTGTAAGCATGTACATCACATAGATTTTACCTTTTGTTTGTGAAAACTTATCCAAATAGGTATAGAAAGATCTTAGCCCCAACCTTATTGATAGGGATTTGGAATGTCAACAAAAAATGAAAATGGTAGCTTATACTGTTTTACAGCTCTTAAAAAAATATTCTAATGCATTCTCACAGGGAGAACAAAAGCATGTTGACTCATTAAAGATATCCATCACGTGTACCATGCATGTACCACATCCTCACAGAAGAACGCACTGCAACACTTACAGAAAAAGATCAAAGAATCACAAGCACCCTCTGCAGAAAGGGTGGCAACCTTTGTGCCTTTCACAAGTCCACGAAGAGAGCAAGTGAGCTCTCAAGAGAAACTCAACGGAGCCTTAATGAGGGCTTATAAGAAAGGATTTTTCTCTTATATTGAGGAAGAGGTGGTTTCACATGAAGAAATGTAATGAGCACCTAACTGATCAAATGGAAGGGAAAAAAATCCTAAGCTTGGGAGGCATAAACTCAACATACACGATTCATCTAGAGATCATCCTGGGGTTCCCATGAGCCAGGGAGGGAGGGGGGAGGGGGTGTGGGGGGAGGGAGCAAGAGAGAAGGGAAGTGGGGAGCCTGATTAGAGATGTGTTTGACCAATGGTTCTGTGGGTCTTTTAGGAAATTGGAGTTACTACGGTTATTGTAGTCGAGCCTTGGGCTTCAAGATATGGCCTCCAGCTAGCCACTTCTAAGGGTATTCAGCAACTGGAGGTAAAGCTTAGTGCACAAGTGGTAATCAAATGCATATCTGACAAACTTTGACAAACAATTTGGGTCCCATAATCAATGACTGCGGGTCCTTACTAAAGAAGATGAGGCAAACCACCCTTGCATACATATTTCACGAAGGAAATTCCTTTGCTGATGCCTTGGCCAACATCAGCACCTCTCAAGAACATGCTTTTACGTTGTACAGCTTCCCCCTTAAACTGCTCTGCCGTTTCTGTTACTGTTTCTGACTCTTTTTGTAATTCTGTAATTTCCTAGTCTTAATGTACTCCCCTTTTTACCAAAAAAAAGGGGTTTTGGGGGGGGGGGGGGGGGTGTGTTGAAGTGTTGAGAAACCTGGACAAATGTTTTCCAATTTGTTATTGAGCAATAATTTCATAAAAGTGGAGAGAAGGAATCCTAACCTCTGGTCTAATTGGATAAGCCCCAGGGTAGTGTTTATGGATGCAATTAATAACTTCTTTTCCTATATCCCAACTCTTATTAGCTTCAAGGACACCACCAACCATCACAACAGGAAAAGAATCATTTCCCTCTGCAATCAAATTTAGCAAAATTATACATATAGGTATCATTAGATACATAACAGATCACTACTTATTTATAATGCAAATATAGCTCTTTTGGGCCCTTTTGTGTCCTTGGATGTTTGTATATAAATACAGAGTTTCATAGGTATATAGGAATCTGTATATGAATGTCAAAAATAAGAACATGTCATTTTATTTGGAGGTATAAAAATCCATAAACTGAACATATGTAATTGTATATCACATTATCACAATGATTAAAAGGGTCGGAAAAAGCTGATACTATTTCAAGCATTCTGTGTTCATTAAATGCAAGCTTCATTTCTAAAATTCAAACTGCCAAATGCCAAGAACGAATGTAGAAACATTTTAATAGAAAATATAAAAGATTGTTTATTTACTTAAAATAATTTTCACTAATTTTCTAAAACAAATCATAGTTGAACAAGTTCAGCACCTGCACCACACAAGGAAAGTCTTTGAACAACAGCTTTCACACTTAGAGCCAATTCCTGGACTGCATCAACAAGTATTTTATGTGCAATTTGATCACCAGATTCTGCACAAGACACCACATCTGGAACAAGTGCTGCAATGCGAGCCCAAGATGGATCCGCATAAGTCCACCTACGTTCGATTAGAAAATAAAAATCAATTTAAAACATAATATCCTAATTGATCTCAACATGCGATATTCAATGAGCTAAAAAGGGACAAGTTACTTCAAATAACCATTGTTTCCCAAAGACAAAGCTAAACTCAACATGACAGATTTTTCCATCCCAGGGCAACATTACTGTTCTTAGAAAAAGAAGATACTTTCACTCTATAATCCCATTCAATTACCAAAAACCACCTTTACCAGTTCAGCTACCAAAAAAAAATCCAGATTCCAAGAATTCAACGGTAAGAAGGATAATGCTTTTGAAATTTAGTTAACACACCCTGTCTATGCCTTTTCTATGATTTCCCTTTCCAAACACATCATGATCGTATCAGCCAACAGTACATAGTCTCCATAGTACTTCCCAACAGTTCTGTGGAGGTCACTGTATCAGACACTTATTACCCATACTCGTGGAGTAGTACACTAAGGATGATTATACATAATTATTTTGAGCATAATTAACAGGTCAAGCACAAGAAAATTGGTCCAGACAGGTAGACCTGACTGATGGATTCGGCCTCAGGTCATTCCGGTTGAAAAGAGAGAAAAGCAACTTAGAACCACCAAGGTTTTGAATTCACATGCAAACCTGTCTAAATAAGAGACTTCATTCAAAGAACCATCTCTCTCTCTCTCTCTCTCTCTCTGTAACATCAGTTCGCCCTTCCTAAACATGTGATGACACAGTAACCAAGGCAACCAACACCCATAGTGAAATTCATATTGGAGGTCTCACTCTCCATTCATTTCAGGATTGCCTGATTGCTTTAAAAAACTATTACAATTTCACTTAGGATATGTTTGGATAAAATTATTTTAATTGGTTTATTTTGTTTGAAAAAATAAGTGGTGTAAAAAATAAAATTGTACCTAGAAAAAATTTAGAATTTAAATATTGCACCTATACAAATAAACAAAATAAGCTAAAACAGACAGACCCTTATTTTACTTTGACACATACATGATCCACAATTATGGTTGGCTGCATTTTGAAGATTTCATAAAAATTTTATAAGTCAGCAAACAATGTGTTACCACCAACACCTTCAATCCAAGAACACCAACTTAAAGCTGGATCAACTTAGTTCTATATTGCATTCCACCACATTTTAGACAAAAAATTTGGCCAAGGTATTGTATTACCATATTGGATTGAGTGAACCCAAAACCCAGACCTAGAGCAGATTGCTAGATCTCAGAAATTTAACTAGCAATCGTGAGTGCATATGACAACCATCATGACAAGTTTCAAGAGAGATACCCTATCAGTTCATCCGGAGAAGAAAGGCTGAGAGTTTTCAAAATACGATCTGTAAGTGCTGTCTGTGGACCACGACCATCATGGGCCCTCACTACTGCTGTTAATGCCTGTGCAGCAATCCCATAGCCACTACAAGTTATCACATATCATCATTCATCAAATTCATAAAAAATAATTCATAAGTATACCAAAATGCATTCCATCAATTACAAGAACATCATATATATACATATATATATATATATATATGTGTGTGTGTGCACGTGCCCGCATGGGCGTGGGCGTTAGTCTTTCCCTTCAGTGGAATACAATTCACAAACATAATCAACGGGAAATCTAAAACTTTTTTCCACGTGATTAAATAAGAACAGGATGATATTTCAAACTGTTTGCAAACATGTATACTTAAGTAATATGCTGACTCTTTAGATCAAATTAAACTAAAATATCAGAAATATCTGATAGAGAACCACATAACACCTTCTTTTTTTTATAGGTAAGAAAAATTTTGTTGAGAAAAGACTACTTCATTAAAAGGTGAAGTAGCCAAAAAAATATGTACAAACAACAAAGGAAAAAGAAATTACGTACGAGCAGAAAGAGAATATCAAAATACCTTATACTAAAATATAAAAGCTAGGACCTTATTTCAATGATGTTCAACATAATTGCAGCTCTCCGTCGACAAGTAGAAAGAAATTTTCCCAAATCCGATTTTATTTTCACTTTGCATTGCAAAACCAATATACCTTTGTGTATGAGAAGCAAAATAAGAAGAAAAGTTTTGTTTTTAAAAGAATTGAATTCCAAAGTTACACATTTGCATTTTCCAGCGTTTTTGACATTCCAGTGCACATTAGGCATGAGATTTAGGGCTGTAAACGATCCAAGTTGGCAAGTATTAAAATTTTAGGATTGTTCATTAATTTTATTTCACACAAGTCAAGCTTGAACTCATCACCAAACTAGATTGCATATTTAAGATGGGTTCATTTTCTTGTCAACAACTTAAGTCTGAACACGAGCTACTCGATTAACATATTCTTTTCCCATATATAATAAAAATAAGACTACAGTTTTTTATTCCTTCACTCTTCTCATCTATGCTAATAAATAGTAACTAAATTGTAGTTGAAAGTATCTTATTTGAGTTATTTTTTAATATAAATATATTATTTGAGTTAATTAGATAGAATGGTTGTCATTTATGAATTTTTTTTTTTTTTTTTTTGGTAAGTAACTTATAAAAAAAATGTTCATAAATGACAGCAAAAAAAAATTTCATACATGACAACCATTCTATCCAATTAACTCAAATAAGATACTTTCAACTACAATTTAGATAATATGAACTTATAAATATTAGATTCACTAACCTTGTATTATAAAATATTTTATATAATTTATACTACGAAATGGACTATTTGTATTATCAATAAATTACATATAATAATTCGATATCTTATGAACTTATTTTACAAACTCACCCTATCAAATTTCATGTCTATATAAGTATATTTTTATACTTGTATACATATAAACATAAAATACTATGGCAAATACTTGTTGCACAAACACTGCCTAATATTATATATACTAAAATGGTTCATATTCACAAGCTTGTTTGCGAACACCTTATTATGTTTGATCTCAGCATCTTTAATAGGCAAGCCAAAACTTAGATTTAAGCTTGGCTCATTTTTAAAATATAATAAGATATACACAAGCTTTTTCTCAAGTGCAATCCAAGCTGTATTTACAGCCTCAATGATATGAAATTTTTTTCCCGTGGAATGACAATGAAAACACTAATTCAGAACGTACCTTCTTAATTTTTCAAATAAAACCTCCACAAGAGAATTGAAAATCATGGAAAATTCAAGGTTTATGCTTTTATACATTAAATTAACAGACAGCGTCCATTTTTTCTTCTAACATTCTATCAAAAAATGACCGATAGATCTTATTTATAAAGGTGAAAACCTTCCTGCCAAAATAAAGACAAATTAGTTTATCCCTTTCAAGTTCAGGTTCATTTCAAATCAATAAAAAATTCTCATAATAAACTTTCTATCAACTAAATAAAACTAAGAAGTTGACAAAAGTAGTAGTGAATATAACAATTTATTCGTTACTTAAAACATAAATAAATTAAAAGCATCACATCCTCATCATGTAGAATAAGAAGCACACCAAGAATTTTGCACATACCTCCCCCAGTCACCTAAAACAGGTCCTGCACCTGCAGCACGAGCTTCTCTACCATCTTTAGAAAAACCATATGAAATGGATCCTGTACCAGCAATTAAAACGCATCCATGAAGCTTTCCCATGGTCCCACTTGCCAGAGCTGCTAGTGCATCATTGTGGACATATAGCTTAACATGGGTAGGGAATATGTCCCTGAACAAATCAGTTTAGAAAATATTCAAAACCAGTTGCCAAGTTATCAGGTACCAATATAAGTAAGGATAAAAAAATTTACAGATTTATCGATAAAATTGAACTAATATACATTATGGAACTAAAATTTTTGTGCATTGAACGGTGCAGACAAGAATGCATCAGAGTCTAAAAGCAACAAGATAGTAAAAACCAGGAGAGGGGGGGGGGGGGGGGGGGGGGAGTATGGAATGTTAAGCATTAAAGAATTGCTATATCTGGTACCTCCCTGGAAGCTATTACTTTTGCCATCAAGCATCAATCTAACCTAAATAAAAAATTATCTTTGTTTTTTTTTTTTTGATAGATAAAATTATCTTTGTTATCTGTTTTGGAAAAAATGTCCTTTCTTATCCTAGACCAATGCTCAATATGTCCAGTTTCAAAGAAAGGGGAGAAAAACAAAAGGCAAATAGCTATTTAACATTTTCACCATCAAAATAAAGCTCTACATGTTTATCTCATCAAACATTCAAGTACAGGAATCAGTCTCTCCAAATTTGGGGTTAAAGCTATCTACCAACCACGTGTCCTAGAGTCTACAAAAGAGGGAGCTTTGTGCATTGGATATGACCTTTTTTGTATTTATCCCTTTTGCAAGAAATATAAATATCTAATGATTAAACTTTATAAACTTCCAAAAATTAGTCAAACTTTCCTAGAAAAATTTTGAGTCCTTCTTCATTTATGATATCTCTCATTGTTCGCTGCGCTGGTATTTGTGTTTGTGACCCAACTTTTCATGGTTCCCTAACCCCTTTCCCCCTTTCTCAGATTAAAATGCTCTAGAATGGCCCTCCACCTACCCCTTCACTCTCTTTTCTCTCAAAAGAAGATGGAAATGAAGGTGAAAGGGAAAGGGAAAATATAATCCATGTAAAAACCTAAGTAGTGAAGGCTTTGTCAAAACGAGTTTAAGAGGAGGTGTGATTACAAAGGAAAATAATTTCTAAGAACCCAAGATAAGTAACACTTGCACAACCTTAAGAGGAAGGTCTGGACGCATCTACAAAAAACAAGTTGAGTTGACTGACAATTCAATTAATATTTGAGATTTTCCTGTGAAAGATAATGGTGCTCCACCTTTCAAAATGTCACAACATCTCAAGGAAACCATATGAAAGCAACAAAGGAATGCCAAAGCTGTATTCCCCCACTTTGCGATAGATTTTTTTTTTTTTTTGCCACATACCAAGGCCAAATCAACCTTTTAACTTCAAATTTATACTCCCCCCCTTCCCCTTCATCCAGTTTATCATCTATGTAAAAGGGATTTCTTGTTTTCAGTTTAGTATGGACAAAAAAGGAATGAAGAAGCTGAGGAAGTAGAAGGCTGAAAAGCATAGGGCATTATACTATTAAAGCATTTGCCTGCCCACTCTGCACATACAGTGGATTGTACTATTATAACACATTGGCTCAAGCACAATTTCCTGTCTATCTTAGCATAAGCGGTTAAGAACCTACTCTCTTTTTTCTATTTTACATATTCAATTTTCAAAACACCCAACATTAAATTATCTATCTTACACTACATTACATTATATCATTTTTTTCATTATTTTTTTAATTTTTTCTCTTTTTTCACACATAATAATCATCATCCACTCTCTTCTTTCATCCTCAGGATACAAAAAAATAAATAAATAAATAAATAAAAGACCAAACCCAAAATGAATAGTGTCATTACACATTTATTGCGTATTTTTACACAACTTTGCATGACTGATATAGGTAAATTTTGGGCTTAGTTGGCTAAAATGCGATACTTTTTTCTATTTGCTCTAATCCTAGGAACCTAGACTTTGCAACAAGAAAGCAAATACAAGCAAAAAATTCAAAAAATTTGCAACAATAAATAAATAATAGTATAGTATAGTATAGTAAGTCTGAAATTGACTAAAAAATTGTGAACAGGACAACTTCATACCTTAACCAATGTAGTATCCTCTCCTGATCCGTTGGATGGTTAACGCCAGAAACACCTAAACAAACAGCACGAACAGCCGACCAATTCGAACCCGATTTCGAAAGGGTTTCAGACATAACCTTTTCCAATGTATCCTTAGAAGCACTCTCTGTTGCAATCACAATCACAATCACAATCACAATCACAATCAGATAATATAAAAATATAAGAAGAAAAAAAAAAACAATGTTAATTTCGACAACCTCCGACACTGTTGTGGTTGGAAGAACCGGCGACGGCACGTGCGAGAATCGGGAGAGGGTTTGGGAGGTTTTGGTTAGAAATTAAGGGAAGCAATGGCACGCAGACGCAAACGGTGGAGGTGGTTCCGCCATCGACACCCAAAACGACGTCGTCGTCGTCGCAGCCACCATTTTCATGTACTTCCTCTCCGTCTAGGTGGCTATTCTTCATGGGATTCGAATCTAACAAACAAATCGTTATCCTTAATTACAGAGAGAGAGAGAGAGAGAGAGAGAGAGAGAGAGAAATGCTGTTGACTGACTCGTTGTCTCGTTGGTCGGTAACTCAGCAACGATCGAGAAATGAGAATCGATGTTTTTTGGTTTGTTCAGTCAGACTGGATTCTTATTTTTGGTAGTTATTTTATCATCTATGATCATTTGTGTTTTTCTTTTTTCTTTTTTCCTAACCCAATTTTGACCGGCATCTCGGCAGAGTTGACACAATCGGTTTTTATTCCATTCAATCTTTGAGAAAGTTTTAATAAGAAATTGAAAAAACTGTAAAAATAGTATTTCATTTTTTTTTTTAAATTTTTAAAATGAATTATTAATATATATCTTAAAGCATATTAGTAAATCTCTTCATTAAAAATAAAAATTTCATAAAAATTTAAAAAGAAAAACTTTTATTCTCATTTTTATTAAGTCTGGTAACTGATGCCTAAAAAGAATAAAACACACATGATAATTATTAATTTACTTACATATATAAATTTATTGAGGTTTTGTGTGCCATTTCTGGATTATATTAGTATAATTTGACTAAAAATTAATAAAAGCATTATTTACTAAAGCATTAAATAGATCTTAATCATTGTCCGTAAATTATTCGATAACATAACCTTTTTTTTCTTAAATCTCACCTCATTTAATTGGAATCGAGTTTGGAATCAAACCGCTACTCAAAATCTGATGGATTATAGGAATAAACTCTTCCACTTGTTGCCGAACAAAAAAAAGGGATGGAATCATACCACATTTTTAGGTGAATGGTTAAACCTCATTCTGGTTATAGATTGATCAGCATAATAATTTAAACTTGAGGGCAAATTAACCAAAATTTTTATTTTAAAAATCTGTAATTTTTGTTCATTTTATCATAGTGTTCTGCTTCATGCATACAATGAGGCTAATTGATCAACGGACCTATGAATAAATGTGAAAAGGAATCAATCATCATGCGTACTAGATTATTGGCAACACCAACCTTTTACAATATATATATATATATATATATATATATATATATATATGCGTGTGTGTGTGTGTGTGTGTGTGTAAATGATAGAAGGGGACATGGTATTATAGTACTAGAATGTGCTCCTCAAATAAAACTATTAGTGGGTTTTAATTACTAAATAAATTGCCATTTTATCTTTCTATTAAAAAAAAAAAGAAATACAACTCATGAAGAATGCGGAGAACAACAAACATAAAAAAATTCACAAAATGTCCCTCACAACATCACCTTCTACATCTACATAAGAAATTACACATAAAACTATCAGTGGATTTTAATTACTAAATAAATTTTCATTTAATCCTTCTTTAAAGAAATACCATTCAACGAAGAATGTAGAAAACAACAAACATAAAATATTCACAAAATGACCCCCACATAACCTCGCCAACTGCGGCCTATTTTGGCATTTAGCATTATTTTTTTAAACATTTTAATTAGTTTTCAAGTTTAAAAATTTATTTAGCAAATTAGCATCTCGAAGTTTTGAAACTTGGGTTTAATGTGAAACTCAAGTCTCTAACACTCAAGTGACAATTATTCATACTTAGCCATTTTCAACGATTCCTTGCTGGCTAAACAAGCTTGGAGACTTCTTAAAAATCCCGATTCATTATTTTACAAAGTATTCAAGGCACGTTTCTTTCCAACGTGTACAATTATGGAGGCCAAACACACATGTGGTGGTTCACATGCTTGGAATAGTATTTTACATGGAAGAGATGTTCTACTCAGAGGCTGCCGTTGGAGGATTGGGAATGGCATGGCAGTAAACATTTGGAACCACCATTGGTTGCCAAGGAAGAGCCCACCACAAGTTCTCTCACCTATGGTTGAGACATTGGCAGATGCAAAGGTGGCAATCTTGATTGAGGAAAATACTAGACAGTGGAACCATGAGATGATTGATGGCATATTCATCCCTGTGGAAGCAGACTTGATCAAAGCTATCCCTCTCTCACGGTGTGAGGCTGATGACAGTTTGTTTTGGCCATTCACAAGCACTGACGTGTACTCCTCTAAGTCTGGATACAGGTTCTTAAAAGATGAAAATCAAGCTGTGATAGATGAAGAGCAGAGGATGCATGAGAAACATTTATGGAGGACACTCTGGTCTGTCAAAGTTCCGAACAAAATTAAAAATTTGATGTGGAGGGCATGCCGAAACTCATTGCCAACCAAAACCAATCTGGTGCGACGAACAATCCTCGACAATCCGACCTGTGATCATTGCCAGCAAGTTCCAGAATCAGCTCTCCACGCTTTATGGTCATGCCGAGAATTGGATGAGGTTTGGGAGGATGACACGCATTGGCAATGCCGAAGAAACCATACCTTTGTGGACTTCAAGGAACTGCTGTCATGGCTCATCACAAACCAGCACGATCTGGAGCTTTTTTCCATGTCGGTTTGGCTAATCTAGACTCAAATGAATCAGGTACGCTTGAACAAACCCAGCATCAGTTCTCATCAAATTGCTGCAATGGCAAAGGAGCGTGTTGCTGAAGTCCTCCAACAGAAGAAATGGTGAAAATTAATTGTGATGGTGCAACATTCAAAGAACAAAAAAAATCCGGCATTGGTGTGGTGATCCGAGATGACAAAGGCATGGTCTTGGCATCAATGGCTAAACAACTACCACAGCTATACACAGCCTTGAAGATTGAGGCTATTGCAGCTTCAACAGCATTGGCTTTTGCAGCACAGGTGGGTTTTCACAGCGCCATATTGGAGTCAGACTCACTTGTGTTGACTGCGGCATTAATCAACAACAGCACCTACCTTTCCTCGGAGGGCTTGTTATTGGAGGATATTAGATTTGATGCTAGTTTTTTTAATCAATTACTTTACTCTCATGTTAAGAGAGAGGGTAATAAAGTTGCACATAAGTTAGCAAGACATGCTCTTTGTATTTCAGATTTTTCGGTATGGATGGAGGATGTTCCACCGCCCTTACTTTCTGTTGTCCTTGATGACATTGCTGGTTTTTCTTAATAAAGCTTGATATGTTCCTTCTCAAAAAAAAAAAAAAAAAAAAAAGAAAGTTACAATTATTCATGCGTTCTTCAGATTTTCTAACTTTTTCTTCAGATCTTTTTCAAGTCTTTGTTCCAAATCTTCTTCTTCTTCTTCAGTTTTCTTCTCCTTCAGATCTACTTCTTCTCCTTTAGATCTACTCGAGTCTCAAAAGCTTGATTTTGTCATCAAACTCGAGTCTCACAAACTCAAAATGTTAGTTTACAAAATAGTTTCAAAAACATGCTAACTAACAAAAATGATTCAAAAATCATCTTAAATGCCAAATTTCCTCCCAAGAATTTACACAAAATGTCCCTTATGAAATTTCTCTTCGTTTGTTTCGATGGAAAATATTGTGTAAAAATAGTTTTCTGTATTTTCCAGTGTTTGGTAACATTAGAAAAATTGATTTGAAGGAAAACTATATTAGGTTAACAAAAAGAGTATGACTTATTTTTAAGGACTATTTTCCACTACTCTCTGTTTGTTTCAACGATGATATTTTCTAGAAAATTCTAAAAAACATTTTTTATAAAACTATCTCATTTTCCTATGTTTGGTAGCAAGCTTAAATGAGTTTAAAAAAAAAATTATAACTTCCCTTATTTAGCTTGCTGTGAGATAGAGTTGTTTTTCAAAAATATTTAGCGGAAAACAATCTTTAAAAATAAGCCATACTTTCTACTTTGATCAAAGATAATTTTCCTTTAACTCATTTTTTTATGCTATTAAATATTAAAAAATACGAAAAATTGTCTTTACACAAGGTTTACCAAAAATACCTTTTATTGTTTTTTTTTTTTCTTGCAAAATAACTCTATCTCATAACAAACTAAATAAAGAAAGTTAGAAATTTTTTTTTCATCTTATTTAAGGTTGCTGCCAAACATTAAAAAATGAGATAATTTTTAGAAAATATTTTTAAAAAAAATAACTCATTTTCTAAAAAAAAAAAAAAAAGCATTATTGCTTAAACAAATAACTGTGCTCCTCAAATAGAACTATTTGTGGGTTTTAATTACTAAATAAATTTCCATTTTATCTTTCTATAAAAAAGAAAATACAACTCAGGAAGAATGCAGAGAACAACCAACATAAAAGGTTCACAAAATGTCTCCCATAACCTCACCAACTACATCTACATAAGAAATTACACCAAATTTAAATGTCCTTTACGAAGTTTCTCTTAATTTACTAAAATGTGCTCCTTAAATAGAACTATTAGTGGGTTTTAATTATTAAATAAATTGTCATTTTATCTATCTTTAAGAAAATAAATACAACTCAATGAAAAATGCAGAGAACAACAAACATAAAAAATAAAAATAAAAATAAAAAATCACAAAATATCCCTCACATCCTCACCAACTACATCCTACATAATAAATTACACAAAATATCCCTCACAAAATTTCTCTTAAATTCTACAAAATATTTTGGAACGTGGCTCCTCAATCTCACGTGAAATTCCACAAAATACGTCACATTTTGACTCATGAAAACAAAATCATGTTAGGTTTCGGGATCAAATGTTGAAGAGTCCACAAAATATTTTTATTCAACCATTTGAAAGATTGCATAAGATATGCTCAAGTACGCGAGGCATGTTAGAAACATGGATGTTGTGGTCTTTGAAATTCTTTTGAGCAGAAGTATTAAAAACATGAATAGTTGGATAGGGACAGCATCTGAAATTTTTTAGGGCACGTGTTTTGTGAATGTATTATCATAGACTTATAATAATGATCTTCCCGTCTTTTCACACGTGTCATCCAACTATTGGATTCTAGGTTTGGAATAGATAGTTTCTCCCTCACACCATGACAAGAAATCATATGAAATTGAATCACCATCCCCATTTTGTACCCGGAATCCAAGCCTCCTCAATTTAAATTATGTTTTCGTTAAATTTCTAATTTTCAAGAAATATTTTATACATTTTGTGTACTATAACTCTCTAAGCATTCGCATCAATTCATGTAAAAAATTCTATTTATTTTAGCATAAAAACTTACTTTTTCTATTTTATATACTCACTTTTCAAAATACCTCACATCAGATTATCCATTTTACAATATATTTCATTAAAATATCAACTTTTTTTTATTATTATTTCTCTTTCTTCATACACAGCAATCATAATTTACTCTCTTCTTTCATTCTCGAGATGCATACAGAAAGAATAAACAACTAAATACAAAACGAATAGTGTCAGTGTAAATTTACATAATTATTGTAGCAAACTTGTAAATTTACACAATTAGACACGAGCTGATGTAGATCATTTTTAAGCAAAATTATGTAAATTCTACACATTTTTCTATTATACATAGACTGATGTGAATCTCATGTGTATTACTGATATATAAGACATGCTTTTATGTGAGAAATTACATAGTATATTGAGTGTATATGAATAATTTTGCGAATTATTTCACTTTATCTGTTTCTATCATTCGTTGTGAATGTCAAAGTACTAGTTTCTAGACTTTTAGTTGGAAATAATTGAGGATTTGATTAAACAAATACAAAGGAGAAAGCGTGTATGGCTGGATCACGAGTCAGGAACTCATATTAGATCGTTCTAACCAACTTTGTTCTTTTAGGTACAAAATGGAAGGCTAAGTAATAATCAATAGCTAGATAAGATGTTAAAGAATTTTTTATGAGCAATGTTAGAGAGGTATAAAATTTTATCTTTTCATTTTACATAATTTGTTGATGCAATAAATTATGATTGATCTAACATCAATTTTCCATAGGCTCATCATTAACATAATTTTTATTATGTACTAATCAAATCATGAAAATTCAATAATCTAATCTAATCTCATCCTTGTAATGATTCTTTCATTAATGTAACAAAACCTTTTGGGATATGATTACGTTAATATATTACTTTAAATTTATAAGGAGAATTAGGGTTCATATCCCTTCCAAACGTGAAGCGAACAGGCATGCTTATAGGCTAGCTCATTTCGATATATTTGTAGATGATAAAATAGTGTGGTTAGAGCACTAACATCAGGTATGCCAACTGCCAAATGCCAAATATTTGGCACTTGGCACATCAAATACCAAAAAACCTCACACATTAAATGTTCTAAATGCTAAAAAGTTTGGCATGAGTGAACTGTACTGTTCCAAATTTGGAACGGTATGGACACAAATGCTATAAAAAAAAAAAAAAAATTCTCTTTCCTCTCACACACTTGTAATCTCAAATTTGTCTCACGCGTCCCTCTCACTCAACCTCTCATTCTCTTCCTCTCTCACTCAGACTCTCAAATCTGTCCTGTGTGCCACGCCTCCACCCATCACGCCGGCAATCTCACAAGGTTGGCCACCTTGTTGCACCTCCACCTCGCCCTGATGCCCATCTACCAAGCCTCCATCTTGCCAAGCAACACCCATGCCGCTAGATCTCTCTCTGTCTTCGAGAGCTGAAGGTAGTCATCTCTGTCTCTTTAGTGTTCAAGTTAAGCAATAAACAATTTAAATAGGATATTACAATTAATGGTGGTGCTATTTGTAGATGGTAGTCATCTTTGGTAACTTCTCAGGGAACTAGAATTTTCCTATACAAGCATAGGTTGTTGAATTGTCCATGTTGGGTTGTTGGGCATGGTTTTGAAACTTGGACTGTTCATCGAACCGTTAAAGGAAGAGGTTAAAGGTTTTTAAGGTCGGACCGAGATTCAACCATGATGATATCATAATTAATTTAATAATTATTTAAAATATAAAAATATATTAAATTAGTATAAATGAAAAATTAACTAAAATAAACCAAATAAATATAAAGACCATCTTTCAAATGTATTTTTCATTTCACAACTTTCATTATATTGTTTCAAAAATTAATGCTATATTGTCAATTGTTAAACAAAATAATAATAATAATAATAATAATAATAATAATAATAATAATAATAATAATAATAATAATAATAATAATAATAATAATTGTAAGGACATAAGTAGCACTAGACCCTAGTAGCACCAAAGGAATCAGCCCAAAGGGCCCAAAACAATGAATTCATAGAGAGAGAGTTTCGAATCTAGGTCTATAAACGTTGAGTAATATGAACCTCAAGTCAGATCACAAGACACATGCACAATGCATTTATGTAGTTGAAAGCCCTTTCAATATAAGTGTCGAGGACGTTAACAAGGTATTTCTTACAATCCTCTGTTGTGTGTGTCTCCCCCTCTCTTTCTTTATCATTTGCCTTTTATACTACCCTCCTCCTTCTCCTCTTTCTTCCATGTGTGGATTACATGCTCCATTTAGATACTATTCTCATCACCCTTTTTCCCAAAGTCCTTGGCGGCAGTTGTAAGACTGAATTTTAACGCCCAGACGTCACTTCTTCATTAATGCAGCCAAAGAAGTAGTTGCAGAGCCTTCAATGCGGTGGCAGCAACTTTACCCCAGATATTTCATATCCCCTCTCCTTATCTTTTGCCTCCTCTTCCTTTGCCTTTTCACTTAAGATCTTCAGTAATGATGTCTTTGAGCTGCCAAATCACCTTACTCCTCTTCGGCCACTGGTAGCAGAGGACATTACCATCCTCAGACGTCATGTTTCATAATGTCTTAGCCAGACATGACCTCTTCCTATGTCCTCGGATCAACTACACTGTTGGGTTTGAGTTTTCAACCTTACATGCATTCTTGGGCTAGCCCAACATATATCCTGGGCCCATTGGCCCTACAATAGCCCCTCGAGATCCTCATTTCTGCTTCCCTGGGAGGAATGAGGATTTCGACACACATTATGAATAACCTACAATTACTAGGCATTATCATGACAAGAATGACGTCTCCTGAATTTCCACTTACATGCTTCTGGCGTTTCGGTGTGCAGATCACACTCTAATTAAATGTTGACAGCTTCCTGTTCCCCACGCCCAATCAAGCAATATCCATCCAACGGCTGAGTGTTGCGTAGGGACATAGGCAGGAAATTTCCCGCTCTACAACTTCCGTTGGTATAAATATTACCAATTTAAAACTCTCTACTTACTCCAAAGTTTGTACAACGAATCTACCAATCTTTGCACTCTACGCGCGTCTTTACACCTACCAAGATCTAAGCCGAGGCGACTCTATCATTCTAAAGGAAGTTTTACCAGCCTTCCATCTTCATTACCGTTATTATTTCTTTCTTGCTATTCTGTGTTTCTTTATCCTCGGTCATCTATACTCCTTAATCTTTTCACCATATCCACCATCTACTCTTAGAAAATGGGTAGGTTTGCTTCTCTAGTGGATAGAGCTGAGAAAATAGAGCAATTTAAAGTTAAGTACGGAATCCCACCAAACATGTCTGTCCAATACTATGAGAAAGGAGAGTGGCACTCAAAGAGGGAAACCGGTGAGGTAGTTATCCCCATGATAGCTTTCATAGAGGGAGGGATGAAAATCCCAATGAGGCCGGTGACTAGAGACTATTTGAAAGCGGTCAGACTATCCCCTACACAGTGCGCCCCAAATATGTTCAGAATTTTAGGTTCTATAGATGCCCTAAACGAAAAAATGGGATTAGGACTTACCCACCATGACGTAAATTGGGTTTACAATCTCCACCATTTAACAGGGCAAGGATATTATTTAAAGTCTAGGTATACGGAGGTTAGACTAATCTAGTGCCTCCCTTACTCCAACAAAGGTTTAAATAAAGATTTCTTAATAATATCGGGGGATTGGCATGACGGTCTCTCCTGTTCGACGAGGGAGGGGGAACCAAGTGAATCTCGGTAAAAACTTATCTAGAATGATATCATGCCATATTAGACTCTTCTTTTTATTTATATTATCATTTTCTCATTTCTCTTGTTTTACCTTTTTCCTCTCTCCCATGAATTTACAAACCCTCGCGCAATTGTTCGTCACGCTCATCTTGTCGACTTCGCACGCTTAGACAGAATTTTGAAAGCCGAGATGTTTGTTCATTCAGACAATCAACTCCGGGCAACACACCTAATCCTCGGATACGATCCAATCTCAAAAGCTTTTTCAGGCGCTGAAGTGTGTAATCAAGGTAAAAGACCCTTGGCTACCCCGAATTAGCGTTGCAGTTGACAGTTTTCTTCTTCCCGCGGGTGCTCCCATTCCACAAGGCACTTTCATTACCGAACCAATTTTTCCTCATACCAGAAGGTGTTCCCCTCGTTGCTTCTTCGATGCAACCCACATTGGGAGAAGGATCTTCTTCTCAGCCAATTATAAAAGAAGAAGAAGAGATTATTGAAGTCTCAGACTCTGAAGGCGAGTTTGAAGTTTTTGATGAACTTCCTTCACCTGAAGATCAAGCCGCTTTCCTCGGCCCATCTCCATTAGCCTCATAGGATACCATTCAACAACTTGAAACTATGGGTATCCAACGCGAACCAAGACAAAGCCTTAAGGATGTACTGGAGGCCCAAGTAGGGGTCCAGGAGCCTCCTAAAGTGTCTCAATCAAAAGCCAAAGATAAAGGCGCCAAGAAAGTCCTTCCGCTCAAACTTCCTCTCCCTCCACTAACCTAATCCCAACGCGTTGATCTCGCCGACCACAAAAGAAAAAGGGACCACCAAAAGGGGAAGGACGTAGCTGAAGGAGGAAGAGATCCCCCTGTCAAGGATATAGAGCTTGAAAAGGGAGGAAAACATGCTCGCCTTGTACAAACAAGGTCGGATAGATGGACCGAGCCTCATGCAGCCGTGCATGCACCTATTTGGGCCCCCCAAATGACTGTAGACGACCAATCAGTCACTGCTGATGCATCCATCAGGAACTTTGATGAGGGTACAGCTGTGTGCATAGCAGATGCACTAGAACAAGCAATACTACTGCCCGAGGATATGGGTGAGCTTAGGAGGATGAGAGATCAGAATGTCTTCATGACACTGAAGAGAGAACTTGCTATGGTAAGGATATCCATTCTTCTCTCTTTTAACCAAAATTTGGATTTTGTATCATTATTTTGTCGTACTTGCAGGCCTTTCAATCTGCTCACCGGGCAGAGGAAATCGCTGCCAACTTTTACAAGTCTCTTAAGGCTGGAGAAATAAGGCTCGATAATGCCCAGAGAATCCTTGAGATAAAGGA
Source organism: Castanopsis chinensis (assembly GCA_032878915.1). NCBI lineage: Eukaryota > Viridiplantae > Streptophyta > Magnoliopsida > Fagales > Fagaceae > Castanopsis > Castanopsis chinensis. Next base: position 4,199,459 of record JAVQMG010000131.1, on the reverse strand, counting down.
GGAGAAACTGCAAGAGGTCTCTATTAACTTAAGCAAAGCAGAAAGTGAAAAGTCTGGCTTGGAGGCCCAATTGAAGACCACTGAAAGACAAGTTGAGGACCAAAGACTGCAACTTAGGCACGCAGACGAGAATTTTGCTGTAGCCAAAAAGCTGATCAAAGGCCTTAAGCAGGATTTGAAAAAATCTGAGAAGGCTATGCAGGAAGCCATCAAGGCCAAGGAAGAGGCTATTACCAAAGTGCAAGAGGCTAAGGAGGCGGTTAACCGGGCTGAACAAAGTGGTTATGAGATGGGGGTGGCAGAAACCATTGAAATTTTTAAAGCTCAAGTGCTAGAGGTATGTAGGGACTACTGCCTCCAAATGTGGAAGGAAGCATTATCCCAAGCTAGGATTGACGCTTCCTCCCCTCTCTAGAAGGTAGAAAATGCCTATATACCCCCGGCCATCCGAGTTTCCACTTCCGTTCATGCCAAAGATGATGCTGGTTCCTCCGAAACAAGGGTACAACCAGGTGAAGCTGCCGTAGACCCTGCCTCTCTTGAGCATCCACCCTCAACACAAGCCAGGTCAACTAAAGGAAAAGCGCATAAGGACATACAACTTCCTGACGAACCCCGGGAGTTACCTCAAGACCAACAGGCTAGTGGCACTCTAGGGATTGTCTTGGCAACCTTGCCCATAGTGCCCAAGGAAGGTCCCAAAGGCAAGGAGATAGCTGAGGGGTCCTCGGCTCCAATTGTAGCTCTTGCTGATCCCAAAGACCAACCAAAGACAAAGCACTAATCAGCCCCCTTTTTTTATTTTAGTTTTCTTTTCATTTTAGTTTCCTTTCCCTTTCCTTTTGATGTAATCCAACAATTTAGTTGTGGATGTACTTGCAAAGATTTTTAATTTATGAAAAGAACCAGTTACTTGCATCACAGTTTTGAGTTATACTTGCTATTAGCATGTCATTCTACTTATTATTTGTGCACCATGATAAAACAAAAACTTATATCTCTTATATTCATTGATAATTTCAACTAGATAAACAAGCAAGGACAGCAGACTTTATAAGGCATTTATACTTGCAAATGCTTTAAGTGATACTCATGAATTTCCATTTAGTTCTTACAATGAATAATCCCATTAGGTTGTGAGATAAACAGCATAGAAACTAGCTTGGCCAAGACGCATTCATAAGTAAGCAACATACTAATGCACGAAAGATATCAGGATAAGAAATATTTAATTCTCAGAAATGAATTATATGCGAATCAAGAGTAATTTGGATTTTATACCCAATAACCAGTAAAAAATGAAGTTATATAAAGCATACAGTCTGAGGAATATTTTAAAGCCATGTGTCAGCCTGGTGTTAGGTAAAATGTCAATCTCCACAAAGTATATGGTCCAAGGGACCCCCATAACCAAGTTTCTGTTTGATACTTAGTAGAAACAAATCAAGATGTTAATTTCCTCAAAGTAGATGATCCAAAAACCAGACATAACAGTGGTTCTGTTTAACATTTAATAAAAATATTAATTTCCACAAGGTATATGGTCCGAGGAGCCAATATAACCAAGTTTCTGTTTGATACTTAGTAGAAACAAATTGAGATGTTAATTTCCCTAAAGTAGATGATCTGAGGACCAGACATAACAATGGTTTTGTTTAACATTTAATAAAGATATCAATTTTCACAAGGCATATGGTTCGAGGAGCCAACATAACCAAGTTTCTGTTTGATACTTAGTAGAAACAAATCAAGATGTTAATTTTCCCAAAATAGATGATCTGAGGACCAAACATAACACTGGTTCTGTTTAAGATTTAATAAAGATATTAATTTTCACAAGGCATATGGTCCGAGGAGCCAACATAACTAAGTTTCTGTTTGATACTTTCAAATTTGAGTATATCATTCTGTGTATAGTAATGACAATGGAACAAAAGTGGCAGAACAGCCTTTCATTAATAATAGTATCTTTGCAAGTTACATACATTCCAAGGATGTTTTACAACTTTTTCGTCTAGATCTACAAGATAGTAAGCCCCTATACCAGCTATTGAAGTAATGCGATAAGGTCATTCCAAGTTAGGTCCCAACTTTCCCCATGCTGGATTCTTGGCAGTACCCAGGACCTTCCTTAATACCAAATCTCCGGGAGCAAGTGGCCTTGACTTCACATGAGAATCGTATCCCTGTTTCAGTTTTTGCTGATAACAAGCCAACTGGATCATAGCATTCTCCTTACGTTCTTCGACCAGATCTAGGCTCCTTTCCAGTAATCTGTCATTATTGCCGGGAGTGAAAGAACTTGTTATCATCGTCAGGAATCCAGTTTCCAAAGGGATCACGACCTCAGCGCCATAAGTCATTGAGAAGGGTGTCTCCCTTTGGATCTTCATGGCGTGGTTCGATACGTCCACAAAATATGAGGCAATTCCTCCACCCATTTGCCTTTGGCATCATCCAGTTTCTTGAGTCCACTAACGATAACTTTGTTGACTGCCTCGACCTACCCGTTTCCTTAAGGATAAGCTGGAATAGAATACCTATTAGTTATACCGAGGTCACAGTAATATCGTCTGAAAGCTTTACTATCAAATTGCAAACCGTCGTCTGAGATAAGAGTATGAGGGACTCCAAACCGAGTGACAATATTCTTCCAAACGAACTTCTTCGCATCAACATCTCTGACATTGGATAGGGGTTCAGCTTCCACCCACTTGGTGAAATAGTTTATGCCCACAATCAACCACCTCCTATTCCCCGATGTCTTTGAGAAGGGTCCCATGATGTCTAAACCCCATTATACAAAAGGCCAAGGACTTGTTAAAGGATTAAGCACACCTTTAGGCTGATGTATGTTGGGTGCAAACCTTTGACATTGGTCACACTTCTTCGCATAGTCCTGAGCTTCCAGTTGCATATTAGGCCACCAATATCCTTGCGTAAGAGCTCTGTGAGCTAAAGATCTCCCTCTTGTATGACTTCTGTAAATTCCCTCATTTAGTTCTTCCAAAAGTAACTTCGTCGCGTCAGGATGTATACACAGCAAGTACGGCCTTGAAAAAGAACATTTGTACAGTTTCTGGTCCTCGGATAACCAAAATCAAGTTGCCTTCTTACGCACCTTATCTGCCTCGGCTTTTTCCCTTTATAAGACATCGTCTTTAAGAAAAGACACTATAGGGTCCATCCAACTGGGTCCTACCCTGATTTGGTGAACTCGAATGGTATTTCCATTGACTCTAGTATGCTTATACAAGTCTTTAACAAGGATTACCCGAGGCAAACCCTATGCCGAGGATGTGGCGAGAGTGGCCAAAGAATCAGCATGTGTATTGCTACTCCTAGGAACGTACAACAGAGTAAAAGATTCAAATTTGGATTGTAAATACCTGACTTGAGTTAGGTATTTTTGCATTCTCGGATCTCTAGCTTCCACCTTTTCTTCTACTTGGCCTACGATTAATTGCGAGTCTGAGAATATTTGCACCATCTTTCCACCCATTTTTTGAACCATATCCATTCCTTTTACCAGGGCCTCATACTCGGCTTCATTGTTGGTAGCCGAAAATCCTAATCTCAGGGACTTTTCCAACGTAAGCCCCTCTGGTGTTATCATTACTAACCCCACACCAAATCCCCTTTGATTTGTGGCCCTATCAACATAAACTTTCCATACTGAAGGCTCCTCACACGTGATCACGCCAACTAATTTTTCATCAATTGTCCATGCTCTTAACATTATCTTCTATTGAGGGCTCAGCGAACTCTGCGACTAAATCAGCTAACACTTGGCCTTTCACCGAGATGCGAGGCATATATTTGATGTCAAAAGCCCCTAAAATGGTACCCCATTTAGCAACCCTACTTGTGTAATCAACGCTCCGAAGTACAGCTTTGAGAGGAAGTTGAGTCAAGAATACCACCGTATGAGATTGAAAGTAATGGGGGAGCTTCCGTGTAGCGTGCATCACGGCTAGGATTGCCTTTTCTAATGGCGAATAACGCACCTCGGCCTCATGTAAGGACTTACTCACATAATAGACTGGTTTTTCTACGCTTCCATCAACTTGTATCAGCACCAAACTAATAGCATGGTTAGCCACTGCAATATACACAAATAGGACTTCATCAACTTTGGGCAGAGACATAATAGGTGGGCGTGAAAGATATTCCTTAAGTTGCTGAAAAGCGGTGGCACACTCCTCAGTCCATTCAAAGCCCTTCCATTTATTCAACAACTGGAAAAAAGGTCTACACTGATCCGCATACTGGGAGATAAATCTGTTAAGGGCCGCAGTCATTCCAGTCAACTCTTGCACTTCCTTTGGATTCCGAGGTAGCTATAAGCTATTAATTGTCTTGATTTGAGCGGGATTGACTTCAATTCTCCTATACGTTACCATATAGCCCAAAAACTTGTCAGACCCTACTCCACATGAACACTTGGAAGCGTTAAGACGTAACTTGTGTTTTCTCAATATTTGAAAAGTATCATCCAAGTCTGATATATGCGTAGAAACCATTTTGCTCTTAACCACCATGTCGTCCACATACACTTCAATTGTTTTTCCTAATTGGGACTCAAACATTCTCGTCATTATTCTTTGATAGGTAGTCCCTGCATTCTTTTAGACCGAAAGGCATCACTTTGTAATGATAATTCTCTATAGGCGTGACAAAGGCCGTTTTCTCCTGATCATCCAAAGCCAAAGGGTATTTGGTGATAACCTTAAAAAGCATCTAGGAAACTCATCTGAGGGTGCCCAACAGTAGCATCCACCAGCTAATCTATGTAAGGCATCGGGAATGAATCTTTAGGACAAGCCTTGTTCAAATCTGTGAAGTCCATGCATATTCTCCATTTCCCGTTCTTCTTTTTCACTACCACTGTATGCGCCAACCATTCTGGATAAAACACCTTTTTGACAACACCCGCCTTCTTGAGCTTTAATACCTCTTCTTTAACAGCATCAGCATGCTCCTTAGACGAGCGCCGAGATGGTTGCCTTCTCAGCACTGCTGTTGGATTAACATTCAACTGATGGCATATGAAATTTGGGTCAACCTTTGGGGCTTCGTAAGCATACCACACGAATACCTCTATATTCTGTTTCAAAAACTTGACCAACCCGTCCTTCTCTTGGAGCAACAGCTGACTTCCCACCTGAAAGAACTTTTCCACATCATCACCAATAAGTATCTTCTCTAACTCCTCACACACAGGTTCCCCGACCTCGGCCACCTTTAGCGTGGCTAATGATGTTGATTGCTACAAACCTTCCCCAGCCGAGGCTGGTAACTCCTGCCCAGCCTGATGCATAATTGCTGTCGTTATACACTGTCTTGCCATAGACTGGCTTCCAACAATTTCTTCAATCATTTCCCCGAATGGGAACTTCACTTTAACATGCAGAGTTGAGGAGACGGCACTTAGTGCATGCAACTAAGGCCTTGCCACTATAGCCATGTAAGGAGAATAGACATCTATTACAATAAAATCTACATCTACAACTACTGGACCTGACTACACAGGTAGCCAAATTTGCCCCTTTCGGAATGACAGCTTTTCCCTCAAAACTTATCAATGGCGAATCGTAAGCTGTAAGATCCTCAAGCTTTAAGTTGAGCCCCTTTGAATAGATCCGGGTACATAATGTCAACCTCACTCCCTTGATCAACCATTACTCTTTTCACATCATAGCCCCTTATCCTCAGCGTAATAACCAACGCGTCATCATGTGGCTGGATGGTTCCAACTTTGTCGTTCTCAAAAAAACCTAGAATGGGTGGAGGGTTCCCTTTGATTCTCTTCGGCTCGGAGCTAAAGTCCTCGGCAGGAAGTCGCAATACTGACATAATCCTAGTAGGGCAAAAACCAGTCCCACCAAGAGTAACGAAAATAACGTTTATTGTGCCTAGAGGGGTCCTTAAAGTATTGCTACCCTGATTCACCGACCCAGCTTAACTGCCTTGCCCATTAGGCTTATTCATAAACTGTCTTAATTTTCCTTCTTTAACCAATTGATCCAAATAAATCCATAGGGTTCTACAATTTTCTGTGGTGTGACCCTTCTCCTGATGATAATTACAATGGAGATTCTGATTACGTTTTATAGGGTCCTCTGCCATCTTATTAGGCCACCTAAAGTATGGCTCATGACGAATCTTCTCCAACAACTGTTGCATAGGTTCGCAAAACACAGCATTCACTATTTGGGGAGGAGCCGAATCAGATTGTCCGGCAAAATCCCTTCGAAACCATTTGTTATTGTACCTTTCCGACCTGAAATCCCTCTTCTCCTGAGGGATAACCTTCATCTTCCCTTTACTTTGATGCTGGTCTTCTTCAACCCATTTATATTCATCAATACGATCCATGAGCCGACGTACACTCTTTACTGGCTTCTTGGTCAGAGATTTCCTCAAGTCGTGCTCGGTTGGAAGGCTGACCTTGAAAGTGTTAATTGTCACCTCATCAAAATCACAGTCAATCTCATTAAACATCTCCTAGTATCTATCTGAATATGTTTTCAGAGTTTCTCTCTCTCTCATGACCATAGACAATAATAAATCTAGGGACCAAGGTACCCTGCTACAGGTAACAAAACGAGATCCAAACGCCATAGTGAGCTCCATGTAGGAATCAATAGAATTTGCCTTCAAGCCATTAAACCACCTCATTGCGACAGGTTCCAAACTATAGGGGAAAACCATGCACATTAGAGTTTCATTCTTTGAATAGACCGCCATTCGCTGATTAAAATGGCTCACATGCTCCACGGGGTCTGTTCGGCCATTGTAAATGGTGAAGTTTGGTTGGGTGAAACGACGAGGAAGCTTGCCTTTCTCAATCTTCCGCGTGAAAGGTGATTTAGAAAGTTGGTACAACGCCTTTCCCATGGCATCGCTACCCAAGCCCCTGGACGAAGACTTCTTACTCATCCTATCATAAAGACTCTCTGTCGTATCCGAGAAAGATTCACTAGGAGGGGTCCTTGACCTGGGTCTATAACCGCTACTTTGGGAGTCATCAGAGGAATGATTAGAAACAAAAGGTGTTTGTTTCTGTTTCGCATGACAAAACTTCCTCTTCAAATGGTCAATTTTCCTCTGCATGGCCTTAGCATCATCTTCGCAGAGGATTCTACTTCCACCCCGTAAATGATTCCTAGCTGTGCGCCCTGTATGCACGCTTCCCCCTCTATCTCCTATCTGCTCTAAATGTTTAAAATGATCTTCATGTTGGGAACCCAAAGATTCTGCATGGTGTGGACCTAAACTCTCCATCACATTACCTATCTTAAAACACAAGATTCTCACTGACGGCGCCAATTGTAAGGACACAAGTAATGATGCCTTTGAGCTGCCAGATCACCTTACTCTTCCTCGGCCACTGGTAGCCGAGGACATTACCATCCTCGGACGTGATGTTTCATAATGTCTTAGCCAGACATGACCTCTTCCTATGTCCTAAGATCAATTATATTGTTGGGTTTGAGTTTTCAACCTTACATGTATTCTTAGACTGGCCCAACATATATTTTAGGCTCATTGGCCCTACAATAATAATAATAATAATATTTATTTATAATATACTATCAAAGCAGGATTTACATTATAAATTAAATAAACACTTACAACATTGTACACTTTCATGTAAATACGTGTAATATTGTACACTTTTTATAAATATATACAATGTGTTTTGTGCATTTTTTTAATCTACAATCAGGGACGAAGCTATTGTTGGGCATGGGGTAGTAACACCCCCCCCCCCCCCCCCCAACCAATTTAAAAAAAAAAAATATATATATATATATATATATAAATTTTAGCACTTTAGTTCACTAAAATTACACTAATAAAATTATAGCCCCCCCCTTAATAATATTATTGACACTCTAGAAGGCCATAAAAAAAATTTATGGATTTCATTTAGAAGAAAATTTAGCACAACAACAAAAATCACAAATAACAAAGCTAAAAAAAATTTAACCCAATCAACTAAGTTTTACCCAAAAAAATAGTCCGGCCTTTCAAAAATATAAAACAAAACTAATCTGTCATTACATCAAAGACAAAGACCAAACAAAAAAAACCCACAAACAAAGAAACAAAACCCTAAGCCTAGCCTAGAGACATAGAGGCTGAATGGTTGAACTAAAGCAGTGAAGGGAGAGGTAGTAGCAGCAGCACGACAGCAGAAGAGCTGTAAAACTCACCCCCAGCCCCGACTCACCAGATCTGGTATTTCTCTCTCTCTCATATGAGCAAGAGCAACGAGTAAAAAAAAGGTCTCTTTGTTACTGTCTGAAACAGGAAACAGAGAGCGAGCTATTTCACTTTTTAAGAAACTTAAATAATGACTTTAAAATAATAGTAGAAGTGACTAGTAATAAATTGATCATTGATATCCACCCACGTGTTGTGTATTATGAGTTGAATTTTGTCTTTTTGTGCTTATATAAATTTAAATTTTTTTAATATTTAATAGTTATGCTTTTCTATTAGTATCTGTGTCTTCTTTAAAAGTAAAAGTTAGTTTGTTTGAAACTTTGAAATTAACTGGTACTTGAGATATAATAAAGTCAATGAATTGTAATTTTGTGTTGTGTACATAGGGTGACAACTTTTTTTATTTTTCCTGTTTGTGCCTTTATTTCTTTGTACACTTGTTTATTTTGTTTGTCTATTTGTGATTTTGATTTGTCCTTTTTTATGTATATGTGTATGTGTGTATATATATATATATATATATACACACACATTGAATGAAAAACTTATTTAAAGTTTCATAATGAACTTTTTTTTTTATACCTTGCCCCCCCTAATACCAAATTCTGGCTCCGTCCCTTTTTACAATTACATTTACATTGATAATATAAAGGTAATAAGAGCATTCACAGCAGTGGAGCTAAAAATTTAGCTTTTTAGTTTCACAAAAAGTTACTTTATTTATTTTACCTACTCACTTTACAAAATATGCTGCAACAGTGGATTTATTTATTGTAAAAATATTATGAAAATATTATGATAGCATTTTTAAATTTCTTATTCTTTACCTTTTTTTTCATCCATACGTTTCATCCATATGTTTCCCCTTTAATTTATTTTTTTTTTCTCTTGCATTTTGCCCACAACACACGTATACCCGTAGATTCCATCCTCTCTTTTTTTTTTTTTTTTCTTTACTTTCCCCTTTCTTTAGAATCTGCCTCACTCTTTCTTTCTCCAGCTCTCATTTTCTACTTTTTTTTTTTTTCTTTTTCTACTTGATTCCATAAATTCGGCGGTGATTGAGCATGGTGGGTCCGTAGAGGTGCTGTGGTTTGGGTCTAGGTCCGTGTAGATCGGTGGTGGTGGTGGGTTTGCTCATCGGTGGGTTTTTTTTTTTTTTTTTTTTTTTTTTTGGAGATGGGTTTGGTGATTGGTGGTAGTGGGTTGATGATGTTGGCTTTGGTTTTGGTTGTGTTGATGGTGGTGTGGGTTTAATGGGTTTTGGAGTTGCTTTGGTTGTTGTTGGTGGTGGGTCGGTGATGGTGGGTCGGTGATGGTGGGTCTCAGCTGGAGGGTCTCGACGGCGGTGAGCTTGAGAGAGTTGAGAGCTTCGGATGGGGTGGGTCTGAGGCTGAGAAGGTTGATCGGCGGTAGGTCTCAGCTGGTGGGTTGGCGACGAGCCGACGGTTGTGAGCTTGAGAGAGTTGAGAGCTTCAGTAGAGAAGAGATTAGAGTGACTGAGAGAGAGATAAAAAAAAATTAATCAGCCTATATTATTTTAATCGGGAGTTAGAATAAAAAATTAAATTTTTTTTTAAGCTTTGAGCTACAGTGCTTATGCATAGATACATGAGCACTGTAGCAATTAAGCTAAAATTTTTAGCTATATTTCCATTGCTGCAAGTGGATTTTTTGTCTTTTGATGGAGTTAAAATAACTATATAACTATTTAGCTCCACTGCTATAAGTGTTCTAAGTAAATTCGTAAAAGTTAGTAGAATTTTACGATTAGTATGCTATATAAGAAAGGACTGAATCACATGTAAATAAATGATGCAATCAAATCAAATAAGTTTAGCCTTCTTAAAAAAAAATAAAAAAAGTTTAAAAAAAATTACCAACCAAATGAAAGGTGAAGAGGTAGCCACTTGTCCAACTCTTCACATGGGGAAAGGGTAGTGCCTGTCAGCCAATGCCATAGAGATAGACAACTCATTGAAGAAGAAAAAAAAAAAACTTGGCTTTTGGTTTTGGGTACTAGTGGGTAGTGACTGGTATCTGGTGATAGAAGAAGAACGAAGGGGCAAAACGGAAAAGATGTAGAAGAAGGAAAATGCAGATGAGGAAGAAGAAAAAAAAAGGTTTGTGCTTTTCATTTCATTTTATGTGGATCTATTAGCGTGTTTTGGGATTGCAATTTCAAATTTGGGGTTGAGAATGAGAGATAAAAAGATAGAAAATGGTACAAAGCGGCAAAACAACTCAGTTTCACTGGAGATGAATTTATGAACTCGTTTTTTTTTTTTGGGTGTCTTTTTGAAGCTTTGGTCTGAACCATGAGACCTAGTCACGGTTGGGCGGTTCAATCTCGATTCGCACTGTTCACTGAATTTTTGTGTAGAGTGGGTTTTAAGAGTAAAAGAACCGTTTTAGTGGACGGTTCTTAGTTAATCGGGTCGAACCATTCAGTCCAGTCCAGGTTTCAAAAACATGCTGCTGGGGTGCTTGGAATTGGAGCTAAAAATCTGTTTGATGATAGTTCTTTGAAGGGGAATGAAAATGTGTGGTGGTTGTGGCAAAGGTTGTTGTTTGGTGGTTGCTAGTTGTGGCAGTAGGTGATGATCATTGCTTGCGTTTGGTATTATATATGTAGTATATATTATTTTAATGTGTAGTATATTATTTTAATGTATTGAATTGAAGAATTGAACATGTGATGTAAGGTGTACTGTAAAATTGTGTATTAAATTAATAAAATATACTTTTTGATGTGTTAAAATGGTAAAATTTTGCAATAGCTAATGTTGATGCTCTTAGAGGAAGCTTAGGACAAAAACCATAACAACGTCCACAATCTTGAATCCTCCAAAACCCCAACTCCCAAAACACCTTATGTTACTAGGTGGTTGAGCCAACAAGATTCAAACTTTGTAACTATATAGATACACTAGCTCATTACAATGAAAATCTTGAAGATGGACACTTTCAAGAAAAAGTTTTTAGGTGGATAGTGTTTGATTCATTTTATGTTATGTTTTTGAATTAAATATATATATATATATATATATAATTAGGGGTGTTCGCGGTGCGGTGCAGTGCGGTTTTGGGCCATTTTTAACACCGCACTTTGCAGTGCGGTTTAGCTAAAACTATAACTGCACCGCACCTTATTTTTGCGGTTACATGTGCGGTGCGGTTTAAAGTTTAGCCAAAACCATGACCACACCGCACTTCATTTTTGCGGTCACATATGCGATGCGGTGTATAAGATGCGGTTTGAATGATTTGAAATTGGTATATTTTTCAAAATTTGAGCTTTTTCTACTTAGCCCAAAACTAATTTTTTCCTTTGTTTTAGTCCAAATTTTAAACTATTAAGCTAGTTTTTCTTTATTTTGGGTTGGCTTTTCTAATCAACACTTACTAGGATTATCAAACTTTTTTTTAACTAGGGTTATTAAACTATTAATAATATATTTAATATTAAAAATAATTAAAAAATATTAATATATAGAGACGGTGCGGTGCGGTGCGGTTTGTGCGGTTTTCTTATTATAAAACCGCAACCCGCACCGCACCATGCGGTGTGGTGCGGTGCGGTGTAAAATTACTTGCGATGCGGTGCGGTTATGTCATTTTGCGGGCGGTTTTGGTGCGGTTTTTGCGGTTTGTGCGGTTTATGAGGTTTGGTGAACACCCCTATATATAATGGTAAAGCTAGAGCCGAGTTTTAGCTGTTTAAGAGCATTCACATTAAACATGTCAAAAAATATAGCATTTAGCATCTTAGAACACTATTTTATCAATTTTGACACTCCACTTTATAATACATCCAGCATCAAAGATTTTATTTTTTTACGACTTCATTAAAATATTATTTATTTATTATGATTCATTTTTATTCTCCATGCAACATATCTTTCTCTCTCTTTCTCTGTGTGTGTCTCTTTTCTCCAAGCAAAAACAACCAACCCACCCCTTATGGCCACCACTAGACACCACCCACTCAACGTCACCACCCTCACCACCCAAGCCACCACCCATAACAAACCCACAACCAACCACCGAATCAATCAACCCACACCCACCAAAGAAAGATTTAACTAGAGAGAGATCAAGAAGCGGAGGTGAGTGCAAAAGCAATCCATGGCCTCAACACCCAATAACCCATAGCCTCAACGACACAACCCACGGCCTCAGCCCATAACATAACTCATAACAAACCACTACAACCAACCATCGAATCAATCAACCCACACACATGACCCAAAGCCACCCTAATCAACTCACACCCAGACCTAGCAAAACCATCCAAGGCTACCAAAACCCACCCACAACCCAGACCTGATTCTATGACCTAGACCCAATCAAGTGGTAAAATGCCAACTTTTGAACCTCGGGTAGGCAACTTAATATTGAGCCTAACCATAGGTGGGTAATCTATAATTAACCCAAATTCAAAAGTGCATGTGTTCGTGCGTATTCAAAGTAGATCTTGGTTTTGTTTTCCACTGCCACTACAAAGTATTGGTTCTACAACAGTGTTTTTTTCCTAGCGGTATAGGAGACCTAAAATAAGGCTTTTAGAAACTGCCATAATAAATTGACCTATTATGATAGTTTAAGGCTGGTGCTTTTTAAACTACTACTTTAGAGACTCTATTGCGGCATTTTAAGAAACTGTCATAATAGGTAGTGCTATTATCTATGTTTTAAAACCGCCACTACAACATAAAAAGTCTCATTTTTTTCATTTATTTGAAACATATTACAACAAAAAATGACATATGGGATGAAATAAAAAAATATGTTTAAAATACAAGTTTATGTTAAAAGTTGTTTGTTAAATTACTCTTATAAATACGTGGCCTTACACACTTGTATTTTAATCATATTTTTTAACATGATCTAATGCTACACATTTGGTTAATCACCAACAAAGGTAGTGATGTGTAGCATTAGATCATGTTTATCATTGTGTAATTCACTAAAAAATTATGAACTCAACCCCAAAAAGAAGAGTAATTAGAAAGTTGTTAGTATCAGTCATTAAGGTAAACATTACAAAGGGCTTTTTGTTGAAAAAAGAAAAAAGTTTTACAATTCTTGAAATTTATTGAATGTTAACATGTATAGTGTTGTGAGCTTTAGGCCCAACTAGTTGACTTGTATAGCACACATTCTTGTACTACACTCTTACTTGTACTGCACTCATATGCCTCCTATATAATGACACTCATGTATATTTTTTTAGTGAGAAATACAATACAGTTATTCAATATTTTTAACATGGTATCAGAGCCACCTTCCTATGGCCATGGTTTTCTGTCTTTATAGTATATTAAGAGCAATATTTGTCTTTCTCAGTGTTTATTCGCTGCGTTTATCTTCTTTGGCTTCCTACCGCTACCGTCAAAACTCTCCGGTATAGTCATGCCACCGTTAGAAGTCGCATCAACATTGCAAGACCATTGCCTTCCTCAAACCATCGTCACAGAGCCAAACTTCATTCAAGGGATCTTCTCAACCTTATCAAATCTCAAGATTTCATCAAGCTTCCACCTTGAATTTGAGAGGGGGTGTTAGAGATATATTAGCCCATTAGTATAAGCCCAAGCCTAATTCTACTTTGTGTGCAAGCCAAGTCTCTTACTTGTACTAGAAGTCTATTAGTCTAGGGTTTAGTCTACTATATATACACATGTTATAGTTCATTGTAATACAAGATTTGTACTACACTCTAATATATTATTGATGTAGGCCTTTAGGGTTTCCTCTGTGGATGTAGGCCATTAGGCTAAACCACGTAACCCTTATGTGTTTTTGTGTTTTACACTTTATGCTTTCGCTTTCGCATTCATAATAGCATATTCAACATGGTGTATCAATGCTAATATTTAACATAGTATCAAAGCCACTGTTCTGACCTTTTCTTAGCAGCTTTGTCCTTATTGGCGTAACTCTATTCCCAATATCGCTTTTGCCGTCACAGCAACTGCCACAGTCTTCGTCGTTGAACCTCCGATGTCTCTAGACATCGTCATTAGGTTTCGGACCTGTAGTAGCCGTTGTTGAGGAGTTCTGCCACCATGACTTTTGCTCCAATCAACTTTCTGTAGGTACCACTAAGATCGACTTGCACTGATTTACACGTCCAAGGAAACCGCGAAGCCATCGAAGACCGCATGTGCCACCCAAAGAATCGGTGCTGTAACCTACGCACCCCATGCGCCGTCAACTCTTCCAGGCTAATGTCATTTGTGACGTCAGCAGTGCCATATCAGCATCTAGTCACTTACTGACGTCAGCGCCATGTCATCATCTCTGACCGTTGACTGTTGACCATGCGTGGACTTTTTCAAAGTTGACTGTTTTAGTCTAGGTACTCCTTACCCAATTTTTCGTGTAGATTTCATTTTTGCAGTCTATTTTTGCATATTTTGCTTCTATATGAAGAATAAAGACATGTCTTCTTCCTTTTGCAACAATCGTCCCCGACAATCCAGCAAACGCTTTTGTAATTTTTGCAAATGTTTTGGCCATAATATTGAGACTTGCTATTAGCGCAATAACTCAGCTGTTTTAACTTCTACTGCCGCTATTACTAAAACTGAGACTGTCCAACCAATGGCTTCCATCTCTGCACAATCTAAATCTTCAGGTAGACTTTCACCATGTCCACAGATGACCTTAAAAACATCATTGCCAATGTCATTCGTATGGTTGGTAATGCATCTTATTCCTCTTCTCTCTCAGCTTTATCTGGTATGTCTCCTTCCTCTTGGCTTACGGATTTTGCTTGTTGCAATCACATGACACCTCACTCGTCCTTATTTTCTAACCTTAAACCTGCACCACATCATCTTAATATTCGCACAGCAAATGGTTCCACAATGTTTGGTCATAATATGGGTTTCGTTTTGACCTCCAACCTTTCTGTTTCTGGGGTCTTTAATGTTCCTAGCCTTTCTTATAATTTGTTTTTTGTGGGACAATTAGCTGAGTTGGGTTCATTGAGTGCTACAAAGCTTGACTTGTTGCAAAAGGTTTTACACAGGAGTATGGGATTGATTATAAAGAAACTTTTGCTCTGGTTGCTCGTATCTCATCTGTTCGTGCCTTCTTAGCTATTGCTGCTGCCAGTAAATGAGACCTTTTTCAGATGGATGTCAAAAATGCATTCCTTAATGGGGATTTAGGTGAAGAAGTTTATATGCAACCTCCTCCTGGTCTCTCTGTTGAATCAAAAAAAGTTTGTCACCTTCGACGTTACTTTATGGCCTTAAACAAGCTCCACAAGCTTGGTTTGCCAAATTCAGTTCTACCATCTCTCGCTTGGGTTACATGGCCAGTCATTATGATTCTGCCTTATTTCTTCGTTGCACTAACAAAGACACTATTTTACTTCTCCCATATGTGGATGATATGATCATAACTAGTGATGACCTAGTGGCATTCAAGAACTCAAGGATTTTCTCAGTCAACAGTTTGATATGAAAGATCTTGGACATCTCAGCTACTTCTCGGGTCTTGAAATCACTCATTCTACAGATGGACTTTACATTACTCAAGCTAAGTATGCCTCTGACCTTTTGTCTCGAGCTAGACTTACTGATAGCAAGACTATTGACACTTCAGTTGAGCTTAATGCATATCTGACTTCTTCAGGGGGGGAAACTATTGTCTAATCCCTCTCTTTACAGACGCTTAGTTGGTAACCTAGTTTATCTCACTGTTACTCGTCTAAACATTTCCTATGCTGTTCACCAGGTGAGCCAGTATTTGTCTGCTCCACGATCGACTCACTGTGTTGCTGTTTTGCACATTCTTTAGTACCTAAAGGGCACTCTTTTCCGTGGTCTTTTCTACTCTGCTCAATCTCCTCTTGTTCTCGGTGCATTTTCTGATGCTGATTGGGCAGGAGATCCTACTGATCGTAGGTCCACCACTGGTTATTGCTTTCTTCTTGGTTCTTCTTTGATTTCTTGGCGAAGCAAGAAACAAACTCATGTGGCCCGTTCCAGTACTGAAGCAGAATATCGTGCCCTCGCTGATACCATATCTGAGCTTCTTTAGTTACAATGGCTTCTTAAATACTTAGGTGTGTCTACATCCTCTGCTACTACTCTTTATTGTGACAACAAGAATGCCATTCATATTACTCACAATGATGTCTTCCATGAACGGACTAAACACATTGAGATCAATTGTCATTTTATCCGTTATCATCTTGTCCATGGTGCTCTCAAGCTAATCTCAGTCTCCTCTACAGATCTACTTGCAGATATCTTTACCAAGTCACATCCAAAGGGATGCCTTCATACTTTGGTTGACAACCTCAAGTTGGTCTCACATCCACCTTGAGTTTGAGGGGGGCTGTTAACATGTATAGTGTTGTGGGCTTTAGGCTCAACTAGTTTACTTGTATAGCACACATTCTTATACTACACTCTTACTTGTACTGCACTCATATGCCTCCTATATAAAGGCACTCATGTATATTCTTTCAGTGAGAAATACAATACAGTTATTCAGTATTTCTAACACTGAAATTGATTAAAGATGATCCAAAAAATTAACAAAATGAGAAAATTTAAATAAATTATTATGTGCAATTTGTTTATATCAGGTGAGAACTTGATTAATGTTAAAGATGATTGAATTTCTTCTTCTTCTTCTTTTCAATTGAACATATCTATTATTAGTAGTATTTATTATTTTATTTTAAAGGTTGTCTTTAATTGCTAGGTTGGTTCCACTAATACAATTTAGGTAATTAAGTGTCTTAAAAACTTAGGTTGACCACACACCAAACACTTATTAGAAGAGTCATTCTTATATCAAACTCGAGGCTAATAGACAATATTTAGACTCACTTCTACCTTACACTTTTGTCTTACTCTTAACCCCTTTGTTTTCCTTTATATTTCTTTGAACTTGTTTCTTTGCGAGTTGGACTTTTAAAAAAAAAAAAAAAATTATACTTATATCAGCTTTAATTATGTTTTCCTCTTATTATAACCTTGTTCTTTACATGTTAGATTTATTTTTTTAAAAAATGTTGCTAAAATTATGTTTATAACCTAAAAGGTCTCAATTATCTCTTTTATATGTATATAATACTACAAAAAAAAATGCACACATGAGATGAATTTAAAAAATATGTTTACAATAAATGTGTATGTTTAAAAATATATTTATGTTAAAAAATTTTGACAAATAATTGAATGCAAATTGATATTTTTATAGTTTGATGTTACTCATGATATTATTTAGTCTTTTTGTTTTGCTTTTATTTTCTTTTTCTTTTTTTTTTTCTTTTTTTTTTTTGGTGTATTCTCCAAATCGATGAGAAATGTGGAAGAGACTAAAGACAGATGATTGCAAATTAAGAAGAAAGAGATAATGAACTTCAAGTCTAAGAGAGACAATCACAAATACAAATGAAGCAATCTTCAAAGGGCAAGCCTGTCTTACCTTTAAAT
The DNA here is from genome assembly GCA_032878915.1 of Castanopsis chinensis. Classification (NCBI taxonomy): domain Eukaryota; kingdom Viridiplantae; phylum Streptophyta; class Magnoliopsida; order Fagales; family Fagaceae; genus Castanopsis; species Castanopsis chinensis. Next base: position 4,181,757 of record JAVQMG010000131.1, on the reverse strand, counting down.
GAAGGTCAATGATTTTTCTTCTTTTTGATTCTAACATAGTGTCTATATATATATGCATTATGTTAATCCATCTGTCTGTTTTTTTTATTTGGAAGATCGACTTTATGAATAGAAAAAGTTGTTGCATGTACCGTGTTTAGTAAAATTTCTCTTAAAAAGGTAATTTGTAATCCTTAGATTCAATTTATTAGAGTGCTACAATCTTCTCTATATGTGGTAATTTGTAAACTTTTTTATATAACCAAAATTGAGGTAAATTTCTTGTATAGGTTTTTAGTTTTGCTATAAGGCTCAACTTTGTTGAGATCTTTATCAGAAGTGTGGTTTGTGAGTTTCTTATTCATTTCTTAACTATGGCATATTGATGAAAAGAACCAGATTTACATTCTAGACTGAGTGGTGAAGACCCTTTCCGCATTTAATGTTACAAAAGATTGTGTCTTAATTTATTGAAAGCCATAGCGTTTTTGTTTATGTTTACAAATACTGAAGTTATATTCTCAAATCAATCTGAGTGTCAGCTTTTTGGCTTAATATGTTTCTATATATGATCACAAATAACTTTGCTTATTTCAACATGTCGCCCACTTACGTCATACAAATTGTGACAATTGGCTTCACTTACCAAGCTCGGCAAGTGGTATCAACCATTACAAGTTCAGTGATACTGCCTATATACTCTCTTACTCTCTCCCCTCTCTTTATTTATTTATTTTTATTTTTTTTCATTTTTTCTTTTTAATGTAACTTAGTAAAAAAGAATTTAATCCCATGAATAGTTTCTTTAGACCAACTGGAGGAAGATAATGCTTAGCATTATATGGTTAATACCACGTATGATGTTGCTCTTGTTCAGCTTCACACGAGAGGTTAGATATGAGCTTTCTTTTTAATTAAATGGTTTATAATGTATAGTTTTTGTTCTAAGTGGTAATAATAAAATTATAAAAGTATATTAGATTATAAAATGTGTTTATATTGTACCTTTGTATATTAAAATTTTAAACTTGTACATAAACATAAACTTATTTCATCAAGCATACCAAGGAATTAAATAATTCTTCACATTTATCCCATCTATGTGTATTTTTGGAATTATGAAAGTTGCCACTTATAGTTATATAGTTATACGTTGAAAAACATTTATAATATATGTGTCAATTTTTTTAAAAGGTAGCCAATTATTTCTCTCTTTTTTGAGACATTTTTGCTAATAAAGGGATGTATTATGAATTGAGGTATATTTGATGTGATTAGGGATAGTGTATAAATTCTTAGCCTGGTAAGTTTTTCCCTTTTTAAATTTAACATTATATTTTAATGTTTTTTCTTTCTTGCGTTTATTTTCCTTTTATCCCCCTTTTTTTATTTTTAAATTAGGATTACTTTTTATTGAAGTCATAGTGAAGTATGTGTAAAGAAAAAAGTCACAGTGAATTAAAAATTGGGTTTTTGCCTCAGGGTACAATCGCATCTTAAAGCAATGCTTATTACTTCCTTAAAAAAAAGAAAAAAGAAGAAGCAATGCTTACTCTGCTCTAATCTGTACTTAAACAGCTACCTCCCCAAAAACAATAACTCTGATTTATACTTACTTTCTTTCAACAAATATGCTCATATGTGGTGTGGATCTATGGCATGTTTTCCACTTTCTTCTAATTTGTCATGACTTATGCTGTGTTTCCTATAATTAGGTAATCCCCTCTCTCGAATGATTGACATCATCTGAATTTATTTGTCTTATTCAAATGTTGCATGCTTAAGAAGGAAGCAAGTCTTGCCGGGAGACTCCGTGTTAGAAAATGGCTAGGTAGCACAAGTGGAGGCTAATCAATTAGATTATGAGGATTTTGCCGCTGAACACTTCCATAAGCTCATACCCTAACTCCAAACCTAAAGTATGATTAAATTGGATATTTGCATATGGTCAAAAAAGTAATTATTGGACCTAGCCCAAATGAAAAATCTCATCTCCACTCTGACCAAAAATTAGCGGTTTCTTTTTTTATTAGATCATGGCATTGAATTTTTTCATTTTTGAAGCAGTCTGTGTGTGTTGCTTTCATGAAGCTTTTTATCATGGTCTTGGTGGCAACAAATCTATTTATATAATTCTAAAAGCTGAAGAATCTACAATTAATTCTGCTTTTCTCTCAAGATGCCACATCAGATCCACACATTTCTTTTTTTTATCCCTTCCTTTTGCAATCAATGTTTTACTCTTCTTAATTTCAACTTGCCATTTCCTATCACCTTCCCTTAACAACAACAACAACCAAAAAAAAAATCCCCATACACTTCAAACTTTTCCAATTCAATCTCTTCTCCCTCACTTCCTCAAAAAAAAAATCTCTTCTCCCTCAATTAATTTTTCCCATTTACTCCACCAAACCGTACTCTCATTTATTTTCCTTACAATTAAAACTAATTGAGCATTAATTAAGCTCTTCCTCAAATATGAGCCTCTTGATTAGTGGAGATTCTTCCTATTCCTGATCAAGAGGTTTTCAAAATGTTTAATTGTTTTCTATTGGAAATAAAACACCCATTGATTCATTTATATATATATATATATATCTGCAATTCCTCCCCCTTCCTAGATAAAGAGCCTAATTGCCTAACCTATGCCAATGCAAAGTCCAATCCTGGGTTCTCAACAACCCAACGGACCCCAAAAAAAAAAAAAAAACCTGAAAGACCAAAAGTTTTTAGAATCAAAGGATTCAACCTCCAAAGCCTTGTCATTGTCAAAGAAACGCTTGAACAATCTATAAATGAAGAGACCATAAACAATCTCTACCCACTTTGTGTCACAGATCCTATTTGGTCCCCCAAGACATTGTCTTTGCTTGGATATATGCAATTGGTATAGCATATCAAAGAGCAAAATATGGAGAGAGATCACATTTTTTTTCCTAATAAAAAAAGTATATGGGAAAATGGTTTTTCCCCCCAAATTTGGGAAAATATGGGATTTGTATTTGTGACCCAACTTTTCATAGTTCCCTAACCCCTTTCCCTCTTTCTCAGATAACAATGCTCTAGAATGGTCCTCCCCCTACCCCTTAACTCTCTTTTCTCTCAAAAGAAGATAGAAATGAAGGTGAAAGGGAAAATATAATCCATGTAAAAACCGAAGTAGTGAGGCTTTCTCAGAATGAGTTTAAGAGGAGGTGTGATTACAAAGGAAAATAATTTCTAAGAACCCAAGAGAAGTAACACTTGCACAACCTTAGGGTCAAGTCAAAATAATAAACATTAGCATAACTATAAATTTTTATTTCTGAAGTTTGAACCCTATAAGAGGAAGGTCTGGACGCATCCACAGAAAACAAGTTGAGTTGACTGACAATTCAATTAATATTTGAGATTTTCTGTGAAAGATAATAGTGCTCCACCTTTCAAAATGTCACAACATCTCAAGGAAACCATATGAAAGCAACAAAGGAATGCCAAAGCTGTATTCCCCAACTCTGCAATACAATTTTTTTCGCCACATACCAAGGACAAAACAACCTTTTTACTTCAAATTTATACTCCCCCTCTCCTCCTCTTCCCCCTCAGCCAGTTTATCATCTATGTAAAAGGGGTTTCTTGTTACTACGGACAAAAAAGGAATGAAGAAGCTGAGGAAGTAGAAGGCTGAAAAGCATAGGGCATTTGCCTACTCTCTATATACAGTGGATTGTACTATTATAACACATCAGCTCATGCAAAATTTCCTGTCTTGTCTATTTTAGCATAAGCAGTTAACACATCAGCTATTCTTCATGGGATTTGAATCTAGCAAACAAATCGTTATCCTTAATAACAAAGAGAGACGAGAGAGAAATGTTGTTGACTGACTCGTTGTCTCGTTGGTCGGTAACTCAACAACGATCGAGAAATGAGAATCGATGTTTTTTGGTTTGTCTCAGTAGTCCTTTTTTTTTTAAGCCAATTTTGACCGGCATCACGGCATGTCAGCAGAGTTGACACAATCGGTTTTTATTCTATTCATTAAAAATAAAAAATAAAATTTTGATAAAAAATAATAAATTAAAACAACATTTATTCTCATTTTTATTAAGCCTGGTCACTAATGCCTAAAAAATATAAAATGCACGTTAATTCTCAAACCGCCATTCCAATTGGATTGCTTCTGGGAATAAACTCTTCCACTTGTCGCCGAACAAAAAATGGGATGGAACCATCCATACACCACATTTTTGGGTGATTGGTTAAATCTCATTCTGATCATAGATTGATTCAGCATAATAATTTAAACTTGAGGAAAAATTAACCAAAATTTTTATTCTAAAAAATCTGTAATTTTTGTTCATTTATCATTGTGTTCTGCTTCATGCCCACAAAGGGGCTAATTGATGAACAGACTTATGAATAAATGTGAAAAGGAATCAATCATCATGCGTACTAGAATATTGGCAACACCAACCTTTTACAATAAATATATATATATATATATATATTTATATGTAAATGATAAAAGGGGACATGGTGTTATAGTACAAGAGTGTGCTCCTCAAATAGAGCTATAAGAGCATTCTTAACAAAGGTTGTAAATGCTATAAATGCTATTTTTTAGCATCTAAACCCATAAAATGTGCTCCATCAAACATGATGTATTGTAAAAATTTTGCAATCTTGCTATAGTGCGCTCTAATTTTTTAGAGCGCACTATAGCTCAAATCTTATAAAAAAAATAATTTTTTGTTACTTCTCTCATCTCTCGCTCATTGTACTCTTCTTTCTTTTTATCTACCGGTGTCATTCTTCTCTCATTTCTTCTTTCCTTTTCTCTCATAGGTCTCACTTTTTTTCTCTATTCTTCTTTTTTTCTCTTTTCTTCATTCACCGACATCCACAACTGAAAACCACGGCATCCACAATTGATCCGATTTGTGTTTTTTTTTTTCCCTCCAGTGGTGTGGCCAGTTGCAAGAGTTGGTGGCAATAGATGTGGGTTCTGATTGGAGTTATGGCAATAATGCAGTGGTGGTTGAGTGAGTTATGTAGCTAGTTGGGTTGTGATGGGTGGTGGGTGGTGGATGGTGGGTTTTTTTTTTTTTTTTTTTTTTTTTTTCCAGTTGTGGCTGGTGGTTGAGGATGTGGGTTTGGGTGGTGATGGCTGGCAGTGGCACCGTGGGTCTTGGGTTTGATGGGTTTTGTTCGCCGCTCTATCCTCTGCCTTCCTCTCACGGTGAGGCTTTTCTCTCTCAAGTTTAGTTTAGTTTTTGTTGTTGCTACTGTTTTTTTTTTTTTTTTTTTTTTTTTTTTTGGTTATGGGATTGATTTTTGGATGGATGCTGATTGTGGTGGTAGTGGGTTGGCCATGGGTCTGGGTTTGTTGTTGATGGTTTATGGTGGTGGTGGCTAACAGTAGATAGCCGTTGAGAAGAAAGTGGTGGAAAGAGAGAGAAAGTGGTAAAATAAAAATAATATTATTTAAATGAAGTTGTAAAAAAAATAGAATGTTTGAAATTTGGTGGATTGTAAAATGTAATGTTAAAATTGATATAGTAAGTTTTTGAAGGGGTAAATGCTAAAATATTTAGCATTCATTCTTGACAAGAATGCTCTTAGTGGGTTTAAACTACTAAATAAATTCTCATTTAATCTTTCTTTAAAGAAATACCTTTCAATGAAGAATGTAGAAAACAACAAACATACAAAATTCACAAAATGCCCCCACACAACCTCGCCAACTACGGCCTATTTTGGCATTTAGCATTTTTTTTTTTAATTTTAGTTAGTTGTAAAGTTTAAAAATCTATTTAGCAAACTAGCATCTCAAGGTTTCGAAACTTGAGTTCAACATGGAACTCTAGTCTCTAACACTCAAGTTGCAATTGTTCCTGCATTCTTCAGATTTTTAACTTCTTCTTCAGATCTTCTTCAAGTCATTGTTCCATATCTTCTTCTCCTTAAAATCTACTTCTTCTCCTTTAGATCTACTCAAGTCTCAAAGGTTCAATTTTGTCACCGAATTTGAGTCTCACAAACTCGAGATGCTAATTTGCAAAATAGTTTCAAAAACATGCTTACTAACGAAAATGATTCAAAAATCGTGTTAAATGCCAAATTTTTTCTCACGAAATTACACGAAATGTCCCTTATGAAATTTCTCTCCATTCTTTTCGATGGAAAACATTGTGTAAAAATAGTTTTCTGTATATTTCCAGTTTTGATAACATTAGAAAAAAATAAGTTAAAAGAAAGCTATCTTTAGTCAACAAAAAGAATATGACTTATTTTTAGTGGTTATTTTCCACTATGCTCTATTTGTTTCAATGATGATATTTTCCAGAAAATTAGTCATTTTTCAAAAAGCATTTTCTATAAAACTATCTCATTTTCCTATATTTCGTAGCAATTGTAAATGAGTTAAAAAAAAAAATCCTTCTAACTTCCCTTATTTACTTTGCTGTGGGATAGAGTTGTTTTCCAAAAACAATTTAGTGGAAAACAATTTCTAAAAATAAGTCATATTTTCTACGTTGACTAAAAATAGTTTTCCTTTAATTTATTTTTTTTATGCTACTAAATATTGAAAATACAGAAAACTATCTTTACACAAGGTTTACCAAAAAGATACTTTTTATTGCCTTTAAAAAAAAAAAAAAAAAAATCTATCTCATAACAAGCTAAATAGGGAAAGTTAGAAAATTGCTTTTCAACTCATTTATGGTTCGTTTAGATTGAGGGGGAGTAGAGTATGGTTTGTTTGAGATCTATTTATTTTACTGAAAATGAAAACTTTTTGCTGAAAGTATTGTAGATAAAGGTAAAAGTTAGCTAAAATAGTACAGTGAGACCCATAAATAATACTAAAAAGTGTAGTGAGATTCATGAATAGTAGCAAAAATAAATTGAATAGTAGCAAAAATAAATTGAATAGTAAAATAAGTTGGCAAAAATAATCTTTGCCAAATGAACACTAGATTTGACAAAAAATTAGCTTATTTTCAACCAATTCTACTTTACTCCACTTCACTCCCCCTCTTTCCCCCCTTCCATCCAAACGGGTCATTAAGGTTAAGGTTGTTACTAAACATAGAGAAATGAAATAATTTTATAGAAAATAATTTTTGAAAAATAACTAATTTTCTAAAAAAAATACATTATTGTCAAAACAAAGATATGCTCCTCAAATAGAACTATTAATGGGTTTTAATTACTAAATAAAATCCATTTTATCTTTCTATGAAAAAGAAAATACAACTTAGGAAGAGTGCAGAGATCACAACAAACATAAAAAGTTCACAAAATGTTTCCTATAACCTCAACAACTACATCTACATAGGAAATTACACCAAATGTCCTCTACGAAGTTTCTCTTAATTTACTAGAATGTGCTCCTTAAATCGAACTATTAGTGGGTTTTAATTATTAAATAAATTGTCATTTTATCTATCTTTAAAAAAATAAATAGAACTCAATGAGAAATGCAGAGAACAACAAACATAAAATTACAAAATTAAAAAATTTTCACAAAATGTCCCTCACATCCTCAGCAACTACTTCCTACATAATAAATTACACAAAATTTCCCTCACAAAATTTATTATAAATTCAACAAAATTTTTGGAACGTGGCTCTTCAATCCCACAAAATACTTTACATTTTGACTCATGAAAATGAAATCATGTTAGGTTTCTTGATCAAATGTTGAAGAGTCCACAAAATATTTTTATTCCACCATTTGAAAGATTGATGAAGATATGCTCAAGAACGTGAGGCATGTTAGAAAAATGGATGTTGTGGTATTTGAAATTTTTTGAGCAAAAGTAATAGAAAGATAAGTGGATAGGGACAGCATTTGAAATTTTTTAGGGCAAGAGTGTTTTTGAATGTATTGTCATGGATTTTTTTTTTTTTTTTAATACAAGACAGAAATTCTACTCTAACATAATCTAAGTGTATATGTGTGTAAAGCTCTCTCCTATAAATTTGAACCCTAACTCTTGCCCCCAACACTCTAAGTATCGCACCAATAGTGTGCGGTGGTTATTTTCTTGGACTTATAGTTATGATCTTCCAATCTTTTCACATGTGTCATCCAACTATTGGATTCTAAGTTTGGTATAGATACTTTCTCCCTCACACCATGACAAGAAATCATATGAAATTGAATCACCAACCCCATTTTGTACCCGGAATCCAAACATCCTCAATTTAAATTATGTTTTCACTAAATTTCTAATTTTCAAGGAATTATTTCATATATTTTGTGTACTATAATTCTCTAAGCATTCGCATCAATTTATGTAAAAATTTATATCTATTTTAGCATAAACAATTTCACACATTTTGTGTACTATAACTCTTTAAGCATTCATATCAATTTATGTAAAAATTTATATCTATTTTAGCATAAAAACCTACTTTTTATTATTTAATATACTCACTTTTCAAAACGCCACACTTTTTTATTTTACAATACATTTCATTAAATATCAATTTTTTTTTTTAATTATTTCTGCTTCTTCACACACAACAACCAAAATCCACTCTCTTCTTTCATTCTCAAGATACGTAAAGAAAGAATAAAAAACTAAACACAAAATGAATAGTGTCAGTGTAAATTTACATGGTTACTATAGCAAATTTTTGAATTTACACAATTATACATTGACTGATGTGGATCATTTTTAATAAAAATTGTATAAATTCAACACATTTTTCTATTATACATAGACTAATGTGTAATGTAAGAAACTACATTATATATTGAGTGTATATGAATAACTTTGCGAATTATTTCACTTAAAGCATCTCCAGCAGATTCATCAAATTTTTATACTGTTTGGAGAATGAACAGTGACTTTTACCTTTTAGCTACCCACTTTTTTAAATACACTTTTCAACAGATTCTCTATCCCATTCTCTATCTCATTTAAATATTATTTTTTTATTTATTCTTTATTCTTTTTTTTTTTATCATTATTTATTCTTCCTATATTCATTCCCAACAATTATATTTTTCAATGAAGAGTGTTATGTTCACAATATTTTTCGCAATACTTTCACAAGAATCATATCAAAATCTTTTGTGAAAAGTTGTTACTAGTTCTAATTTGAACCCACTGCTGAAATTATTCTTTTAGTCACCGATATTAACTAATAACAATCCATTACTTAAAATTCATTGTGAAAATATTGTGGTAGCATTTCTTAATTAAAATTTTTTTTATATTACTTTTCCTTTCATTCAATTCATTCTCATCCACCACGTTTTCATTTCTTTTTTCCTTTTTCTTTTTTCTTGTTTTTCTCCTCCACACACGTGTCCACCTATCTCTACTCACCCCACCCCTTCTTCTTATTTCTTTTTCTCCCTCACATTCAAGATCATTCCAGATCCAACAGCTCATTCTCCCTTTTTTTTCTAGCTCTCTCTCTCTCTCTCTCTTTGAGAAGCAATAGAGAGAATGAGAGAAAAAAAGAAAAAGAAAAATCTAGAGGAGAGAGAAAGCTTGTATAATTTTTTAATCAAAAAAAATTCAATTGCTAATGTATAGCAGCCCATCTGATTTGATAAACTATTGTTCATGAGGCAAAAAAATTTCAAGGTTTAGAGAATTCATTGGAGACCATTTTTTGGGTCTCATTCTCTATTTTACCTATTATTTTGCTTTTAGCTACACCATTGGAAATACTCTTAGATTGTTTCTATCGTTTGTTGTGAATGCCAAACTACTAGTTTCTAGACTTTTAGAAATAATTGAGGTTTTAGATTAATCAAATACAAAAGGGGAAAGCGTGTGGCTGGATCATGAGTCAGGAACTCGGATTAGATTGGTCTAACCAACCATGTTATTTTAGCTACAAAATGGAGGGCTAAGTAATAATCAATAGCTAGATATGATGTTAAAGAATTTTTTATGAGCAATGTTAGATAGGTATAAAATTTTATTTTTTCCTTTTACATAATTTGTTGATGCAATAAATTATGATTAATCTAACATCAATTTTCCATAAACTCATAATTGACACAATTTTTATTATACACTAATCAAACTCGTGGTAATTTGTGGGTTTTAGTTAACTCAACTGATAAAGTCGCTGATGGTTGAATAAAAGATCTAGGGTTCTGATGATGCCTAAGATCGCTAGTAAGCTACATAGTCCTCACATGCCCAAAACAACACCTGCACAACACCAAGAAAGAAGACCTTAAGAGAGTATTGGTGTGGTACCGGCCAAAAACCCTCCAAAAGTTAAGTCAGAAAATTGTCATAATTCTAGAGTGCTAGAGCTGGGAGAAATTATGTATATCTTGTTTTCCAAAGGTTTTGGCCTTTTTATAGTAGTGCAGAACCGACCTTAGTGCCTTGGTGAAGGGGAATATTTCCTTGTTGAGAAGATTCTCATAAATATGTGTAATTTAAGGGACCCTTTCCATATAAGGGTTCTACTGACTAGGGTCAATCATGGAGCATAAGTGATTGCCGTTTTAAGTTTCTTAGGGGCCAAATAAGCTATGTCATTACCACGTGGCTTTTTGCCACCATCAACCTCAATATCCGTCCAAACCATTATCCGTTCACAAGAGGTGATTCGTTCTCCCCATATCATCCGTCCACCTTCGATGTGTCGCTGCCACTCCATCTTTTTGTCTGCTAATCTAGTGAAGCTAACCAAGGTAGGTCTTTGTAAATTCGGGCCGTCTACCTTAATTTCACCCTCTTCAGTTGCCCCCTCACTCCATGGACTCGTCGCCTCTGTTTGTATGGATCCATGGAGTGACGGTCTGACCCTATTATTGAGAAGCGTGTAGTGATTGATAGGCTAGCCTAGGGTCATTAATGCGATGGGGACACGTGGCAGGCTTCTAGTGGTCGATTGCCTGGATCGAAGCGTCACTTCATCTTTCGCGCCATTCCCTCTATATATATGTTGCTCATCCCTTTCATTTTTAAATTTCGAAAAAAAAAAAAAATCGCTGACCAAAGCGCTACCATCCACTCTTTTTAGGCCTTCGCTCCATTAACTTGGTGCCACCATTCTCTACATTCTTCTCGTCGCTTTTCTTATGCCGTCAACTTGTAAGTATCCTTCCTATTATCCCAATTTTTTCTCTTTTTATCATTCTATTCACCTGCCCGTCATTTGTGTAGACCTAGAGTCTTAGGGTTTTCACCCATCACATGTAAGTGTCAGATGTCTAATGAGGCGTCAAGTGGTCAGTCGTGTGTCCATGATGGAGTGGGCTACGATGAGGTGTTTTCGTCAAGTCAGGTAGACCACAGCACCTCCAGTGAGGAAAGGGTTTCGTCAGCTAACTCACCTTCCATAATGGAGGATGAGGTACAGGATGAGGACGGGTCAAAGTATGACTTAAATGATGTTCTAGACGGTGTTAACCCTCCTATTCAATTAGTCATAGGTCCAGATGGACTTAGGGAATTTATCTTACTCCCTTTTATGGACGGTTGACGATTTTGTCTCTTCCATCAAACAAAATCACTTCAATACACTTAGGGAGAAATATCAGATACTCGTCCACATACCCATCTATCTACCGTCCAAGTCGAAAAAAATGCTACTATAGGGGTCTTGAAAACGTCAGAGTGTACAAGCAGATGCTAAAAGCAGGCCTTCATTTTTCCTTAAGCGCCCTCCACCGTCGTCTTCTCCAATACTTAGGACTGGCCATCACCCAAATTTCCCCGAACCCCTAGAGGGTCTTCCTGGGTGTAAAAGTTTTATATGGACTTATGTTTGATGGGGCGCACCGATTGACAATGAAGGAGTTCTTCCATTGCTACCGTCCATTGCTACCGCCCAATCCAAGGGTATGTACAGTTTCCTGCCGAGAATTCCGTTGCTTAGGTTAGTATGCAAGACCCCGGACTCCAACAAGAAGGGTCGATATTTCTTCCTCCAAGGGGACGATTGGATGTGTCACCTTAATGACCAAGAATACATGCTTGTGGACAACACCTGGGGCATAATGCCCTCGTCTGATATGTGTCCGTCTTTCTTAGGTTCATTTATTCAATTTTTTTAGTCATTCTAACCATCTCTTTTTGCAGCTTGGGACCGTCTGCAAGCTACCACCGAGCAATTTTGGTTTCTTGGAAAAAATCTTCAGGACCACCAAGCTGTCGGAGAGAACGTGGGTCAAGTTAGTAACTTTGGATACTCTACACTAGTATTGCGACGACCCTGAACCCACTACTGCTACTCGTCAATATAACGCTCGAATCCGTCAGCGTAAGTTCATTTGCCTAATATATATATTTCTATGTCTGAAGCTCACTTGATTCTTACCTGTCCACTTTTATGTAGAAATGGAAGATAGCAGGAGAAGAGCTTATATCAAGAAGTAGGTTGCTACTAAGAAAAAGTAGGAAGGGGGCCTTCCTCCTAAGACTGGCTTGACTCACCCATCCACCAAAAGGCAACCGTCCAAAAAGTTAGACCATCATGTAAAGAAGCAAAAGGTGGTGACGGGACTAGCTACTGGGCAAGCTTCCGACATGTTCAAGTTGCCCCCCAAGCTTGACCTAGGGAAGGGTAAGGGCTTAATGGTTAACTCGGACCTTGTCAAGGAGAAACCTCCTGTCCTTCTTTGCCTATTCTTAGTATGCTCTTAAGCAAATCACTTCCATTATCAAGGACGAGGACTACAAAGACCTGGGCAACCACACTACTGAAGCTATGGGGGAGACGGGTCTGTTCAATCTTACACAGGTTTGTATTTGTCCCAATATGTTTCCATCGTATTTGTCTATCATTTTCCTTACTCTTTTTGTGGTTGGTGCAGGGGGTCCTGATGATGAAGGGGTCGATGGAGTTATGCCTTTCTCATGAAAAGACATTGGAATGTGTCCGTGTGAAGGCAAACGTGACAGAGGAAGAGTTGATAGAGCTAAAAGCCTAAAGGGTCCGTCAGGAAGAGAAGCTCAAGGTGTTGGAGCAACTTCGCGGTGAGTTGGAAGAACAAGTGGAGTTGCTGGGAAAAACCCTTGAGGACAAAGATGATATCCTCCGTCAGGCGAAGATTGACGCTATACGAGAGTATCGAGACCCCTCCTAAGTGATTTAGGCACATCTTTTGCTAACTATTTTGATGATTGCCACCATCAAGTCAAGGATTCCTTCCCAAACTTGAACTTTTTGTACATTGCCATAGACCCTGAGGGCCAGACTCTTGCTCACCCTGTTGACTCTGAAGGGACGGACGGGCTCTTTGGTGACGACCCTAATGACGGCGATGCTAAAAAAGCCAATACAAAAAAGACCGTCAAGGATCGCACCCATCAACCTGAAGTCTAGGCCCTCGATGAAAAGGAGGACGAAACCCCTGCTACCTTAGGGTAGTTTTTATTATTTTTATTTTAGTTTAGACTTGAAAATGTATGGGAGAACAGAGCCCTTGTTGATTTGAATCGTTGCCTATCGTAGGCTTTTATGTAGACATTCGTTTATGTTATTTTGATTATGATTCATACTATCCATCCGTTTGTTCTTGCGAATGAATTTGTCCTTTCATTTTGTGAATGAATTGTTCTAGGATGATCAGTCCAGTTTGCGGACTCGACAAATAAGTTTCATCCTTCTTATAATGTTTCGTTTAGTTTATGGACTTGCTAAGATAGTTTCATCCTTATTAGGATGATTCATCCAGTTTATGAACTCGTTAAGATAGTTTCATCCTGATTAGGATTGTCTGTCTAGTTTATGGACTCGCTAAATAAGTTTCATTCTTCTTGGGATGATCCGTCCGGTTTATGGATTTGTTAAGGGAGTTTCATTCTCATTAGGATGATCCGTCCGGTTTATGGACTTGTTAAGAGAATTTCATTTTCCTTAGGATGATTCGTCCGGTTTATGGACTTGTTAAGAGAGTTTCGTCCTCCTTAAGATGATCCGTCCAGTTTATGGACTCGTTGAGATAGTTTCATCCTTATTAGGATGATCCGTCCAATTTATGGACTCGTTAAATAAGTATAATCTTTCTCGGGATGATCGGGTTTATGGACTTCATAAGAGAGTTTCATGCTTATTAGGATGATCTGTCCAGTGTATGGACTTGTTAAATAAGTTTTTGGAAAAACATTCAACATGTTCTAAATAAAACTCCTCTTATTATGATAGATATGCAAGTAGAATTTGTTCATAAAAAATAAGAAAATTTCCCTTTGGGCCCTAAAAGTACTGTAGATAATAATAAAAACTAAAGTTATAAATTGGAAAAATAAACTGGAAATGAGAAGTGTCGTCGCTTGCACCCTTGTCTACTGGTAGTATTTCTTGAGGTGTTCCACGTTCCAGGGATGTTGCAACCTTTTTCTGTCCAATGTCTCAAGGTAGTAGGTGCCCTTCCTATGCCATGACATGATTTTGTACGATCCCTCCCAATTGGGTCCTAACTTCCCATGAGAGGAGTCTTTCGTGGCACCCGTTATTTTCCTCAGGACGAGGTCTCCTTTCTAGAAGTCCATATGTTTCATCCGGGAGTTATAGTGCCTGGCCATGAGGTTCTGGTATCGTGTTAACCTTTATTCAGCAGTCGCTTTGACGTCATCTAACATGTTGAGCTATAGTCGCATCGCCTCGTCATCGTCCGCGACTCGGTAGCTTATGAGACCTACTTGAGTTGGGATGAACACCTCACTGCCATACGCAAGTCGAAATGGTGTCTCTCCGATAGGAGTCATTGTCATTGTCTTGTATGCCCATAGTACGCTTGGCAATTCTTCCAACCATATACCCTTTGCCCCCTCTTGCCGAGTCTTGGTGATTTTCAGTAAGGATCGGTTCGTGACTTCAACCTATCCGTTGGCCTAAGGGTGTGCAGGCAATGAATAGTGGTTCTTAATCCCAAGCTACAAGCAAAAGTCTCTGAATGCGTCGTTATTAAATTATTTCCCGTTGTCCGAGACTAGGAGTTTAGGTAAGCCGTACCTGCAAATGATGTTCCTCCATACAAAACTGTGTACATTCTTTTCTATGATGGTAGCAAGGGCTTCGGCCTGGTTGCTTTATGAAGTTGCCAAACCTCTGACATTTGTCACATTTTCTGATGTACACTTATGCATTCTTCTACATAGTAGGCCAATAGTATCCGACCCTAATCAGCTTATGAACTAAGGATCGCGATTCTGAGTGGTTCTTGTAAACTCCTTCATGGACTTCTCTCATGACATAGTCTGCTTCTTTGGGTACAAGGCACCTTAGATATGGGCAGGAGAAACCTCTTTTGTATAAGGTACCTCTGATCAGTTTGAATTTTGAAGCTTAGACCCTCAACTTCCTTGCAATTTCTTTATTGTCAAACAACACACCGTTCTTCAAGTAAGAGGCAATCATTGTCGTCCAGTTATTCTCGGTACCTATCTCCTGCATGCTGACCGTGTTTATCATAGGTGAGTCTTGAACAAAGAAGAGTACTTGACTTAGAGAAGACATTTGCTCTGCTGACATTGCTTTGGCAAGATGGTGGCTCACTCGTTCTCTTCCAATGGGATTTGAACGAACTTGGAGTTGAGGGTGCATGTCCAATCCTTCACTTGTTCGAGGTACTCCTTCACCCGTTCTCCTCTGCATTCGTATCTGCCATATCCTAACTGGTGACCACTTGTGAGTCGCAATACATAATCACATCCGTGGCTCCTACTGCCTATGCGAGATCTAGTCCTGTGATTAGAGCTTCGTACTCTGCATCATTGTTTGTTATATGGAAGTCAAGTCAGATCATGGACTCAACTTCGTCTCCTTCTAGGCTGCTGAGTACTATACCAGCTCTTGCACGTTTGTTTGACGACCTATCCATGTAGATCATCCACTAGGGAGCCTTTCCTACCCCTTCCTTGTCCGTATGGGTGAACTCTGCAATCAAATCGGCAAGAACCTACCCTTTTATGGCCGAGAGCGGGCGAAACTGTATGTCAAACTTGCTCAACTCAGTTTCCCATAGCCATTCGTCTAACTGCCTCTAGACTGCTCATTGCTTTCCGTAGTGGTTTATCGGTCAAAACAACGATAGTGTAAGCTTGGAAGTATGATTTTAGCTTTCGTGCTGTAGTTACTAACGCAAAAACGAGCTACTCCATAGGAGGGTACCTTTCTTTTGTGTCTCAGAGCGCTTGGCTCATGAAATATACAGGCTTCTGAACTCCGTCTTGCTCCCTTACTACGGTTGTGCTGATAGTGACCGAAGAAACGGCTAAGTAGAGAAACAATTCTTCTTCGAGCTTAGATGGACTACGCAAAGGTGGGGAAGAAAGGTAAACCTTCAGGTCCTCGAATGCACGCTGACACTTGGTCGTCCATTCAAAGGCCTTTTTTAAAGTGCGGAAGAAGGGTAGGTACTTATCCGTGGCTCTCAAAAAGAACCTGTTTAATGCAGCGACTTTTCCGTTCAAACTTTGTCGTTCCTTGACAGTCTTCGTCGGAGCTAGCTCCATAATGGCACGTATCTTGTCTGAGTTAACCTCAATACCCCTTTGGGACACCATGAATCACAGTAACTTTCCTGCCGTCACCCCGAATGTACACTTGTTCAGATTTAACTTCATGTTATAGAGCTGAAGGGTTTCAAAAGTCTACTCGAGGTCATCCAAGTGCCCATCCTCCCACATGCCTTTAATCAGAATGTCGTCCACGTATACTTAGACATTCCTTCCAATCTGGTGCGTAAATATCTTGTCCATCAACCTCTGGTATGTGGCACCTGGATTCTTAAGTCCGAATGACATGACTTGATAATAGAAGAGACCCTAGATGGTGACAAAAGAGGTCTTCTCCTAGTCAGCTTCGTTTAACTTGATTTGGTTGTAACCCAAAAACGCATCTATGAAACTTAGCAACTGATGTCTTGCCGTTGAGTCCACCAGGATATCTATGCGGGGGAGCGGGTAGCTGTCTTTGGAGCACGCCCTGTTTAGGTCTGTAAAATCTACGCACATCCTCCATTTTCTTTTGGCCTTTTCAACATCACTACGTTGGCCAACCAATCAGGTTAATATACTTTTCGTATAGAGTTTACTTCCTTCAACTTGCAAACCTCTTCAATTATGGCCTTGTCTTGTTTAGGAGCAAATACCCGCTTCTTCTGCCAAATGGGGGAGAAGGTAGGCGATATGTTCAGTTTGTGGACCATGACCGAAAGGCTGATTCTGAGCATGTATTCGTGGCTTCAGGTGAAGACGTCCTAGTTATCCCTTAGAAATGATATCAATGCCTGACGGATGGGTAGGCTTGTAAGAGTGCCTATCCTTGTTGTTCGGTAGGGCATAGAATCATTGAGGAGTACCTCTTGCAACCGTTCAATTGGCTCTACTTTTGTTTGATGTTCTTCAATGCACATCGTTGGCAAATGGTTGTCCATCTCTAGCATGGTGATATAGCATTCGCTTGTGCTACTTGGTTTCCACTTACCTCTCCTACAACGTATTCGATGGGGAACTTGACCATCAGGTGGTAGGTAGAGGTTACAATCTTCCACGAATTAAGTGTTGGGCGTCCCAAGATGGCGTTGTAGGCAGATGAGCAGTCTACTACCAAGAACGTGATATTCCTAATGATCTGCTAAGGGTAATCGCCGACGGTATCGAGCAAGGTGACTGCACCGATAGGGTACACTCTTGTTCCTCCAAACCCAACAAGTGGTGCTTCTGTCGATGTCAAACATTCTTTCTCAATCCTCATCTATTAGAAGGCTGGGTAGTAGAGTATATCAGCAAAGCTGCCATTGTCTACAAGGATCCTTTAGGTATTGTAGTCACCAATCCGTATACTTACAACCAGCGCATCATCATGTGGATGATGTAGACGTCTAGTGTCTTCCTCCGAGAACCCGATTACAAGGTTATCAATGCGCGCCATCTTCGGGACCAATCCTGTCAGCTGAACATTTTGAACCATATGAAGGTAGATCTTGCGCTCCTTCTTAGTTGAACAGGAAGTTGTTGTGCCCCCTATAATCATCCTTATGTCCCTGATAGGTGGTATGGGGCGCTTATTTTCCCTACAGGGACCCTGCTCTTGCGACTGGTCCATCTTCTCTTTGCTTACGAACCTCTGCAATTTCCCCTACCTGATTAGGGCTTCTATCTGCTACTTCAAACCGTAAAATTCGGAAGTATCATGTCCATGGTCTTGATGGAAGCAGTAGTACTTGTCTCTAGACCTCTTATTGGGGTCACCTTTCAACTTGCCAAGAAACGTTAATGATCCTTCGTCCTTTATCTGCATAAATACTTGATTGATCGGAACATTCAGTGGAGTGAAATTTGCAAACCTCGCAACGGGGGTCTTGGAGCGTCTATCCTCTTGTCTGTCTCCTATCCTCATGGCCTTCCATCCTCTCTCTTGTCTTTCTTCTTCCTGTCTTTCTCTCTTTCTAGGCTTTTCTTCTCGCGCAAGTAATGCGTCTTCCACGTTCATGTATTTGGTAGCCTTGTAAAGCACATCCGACATAGTCTTTGGATCATTCTTGTATAGGGTAAACAAAAACTTACGCTTTCGTAGTCCATTGGTGAACGCTTCTATAAGTATCTTGTCGTTAGCTTCATCAATCGAGAGGGCCTCTTTGTTGAAACGGGTGATGTAAGACCTTAGCGCCTCGTCCTTTCGTTGCTTCATGTTTATCAGGCATGTGGTTAACTTCTCGTTACTTCATGTTCACCGGGCGATATCCGTGGCCGTTGGCCTACTTATGACATTGCTGCCTTTTGGCCCTTCTCGATTCTGTCTATTGTCATTGAGCTAAAGGCTGTTGCCCTCCTGCTCCCGCTCTTGGTCTCGAGGCTCGGCGTCCCTTTGGTGCATCTACTCTTCCAAATCATGGTTTTGCTTGATAAGGCATTCAACTGCCACAGTGAGTGTCTGAATCTGTCTCTCAAGGGCTGCGGTACGTGGTTCGTCTCCTTGGTTATTGATGTTGGTTGCCATCGAGCGAGTAAGCACTATGCAACCTTTTGTCTAAGAAATAGCAGCACTGCTTACCTACACTTTTCCCACAAACGATGCTAACTGATGATACCTAAGATTGCCAGTAAGCTACACGGTCCTCACGTGCCTGAAACAACACCTGCATAACACCAAGAAAGAAGACCTTAAGAGAGTATCGATGTGATATTGGCCAAGAACCCTCCGAAGGTTAAGTCAGAAAATTGTCACAACTCTAGAGTGCCAGAGCTGCGGGAAATTATGTGTACCTCGTTTTCCAAAGGACTTGGCCTTTTTATAGTAGTGCAAAACCGACCTTGGTGCTTTAGTGAAGGGGAATATTTCCTTGTAGAGAAGATTCTCATAAATGTACGAAATTTAAGGGACCCTTTCCATATAAAGGTTCTACTAACTAGGGTTAATTGTGGGGCATAAGTTATTATTGTTTTAAGTTTCTTAGGGGCCAAATAAGCCATCTCATTGCCACGTGGTTTTTTTCCACCGTCAAAATCAGTATCAGTCTAGACCATTATCCGTCCACAAGAGGTGATCCATTCTCCCCAAATCATCCATCCACCTTGTGTCGTTGCCACCCCATCTTTTTGTTCGTCAACCTAGTGAAGCTACCAAGGGTAGGTCTTCGTAAATTCTAGTCGTTTACTTTAATTTCACCCTCTTCAGGTTCAATCTCCGCCTACACCAAAAATCGATTGATGTCATGGTCTGATAATAAAAGAGTTATCATCAAGAGCGGATGTCATAAGCTGATATTCTAAATATATATATATATATATATATATATATATATATATATATATATATATATATATTATGGCAATTCAATAATCTAATCTAATATCTTCCTTTGTAATAATTCTTTCAATAATATAACAAAACCTTTTGGGATATGATTACATTAATATCCGGGGTGGAGTTAGGAATTTTTGTTTGAGGGGGCCAAGTTGCAACACTAATATATTGATCAAGACAACCCTCCCCCCCCCACACACACACACACACACATATATACACACGCACGCTTCTTAATTATGTATACACACTTTTTTTATTTTATAAGTTATATATATACACACACCCAACAAAAAAAAAAAGAAACTTAGTATTTTCAATCAAAATTATGTTTGATGGTAACCTTTCATAAAATAAAATTCATTTTTACCATTTTCATAGTGAAATTCTTTAAAAAAATCATTTTCAATAAAAATTATCAAATTAAAAAAAATATTTCAATTGAACTAAAGAAATTTTCAAAAACATAAATGATCCAAAACTTAGAGGAATAAGTTAAGCTCCGAACATATTTGAAGTTATCTTGCTCTAACCCATTATGTGGCAACTAAAGAGACATTTCATGTGTAGTTTAATTGACAAGATTTTTTTAAATGAATCAATAACTTGTTAATCGTCACACAACGAGTTGAAAAAAATATATTCAAGCATGTTTGGTGCCAAACTTTATCAAATATTTAACAAATATAAAAACACATTTTATAATAAAAAATTGAATTGCATAAAATATAGTTATATCTCTATATCTTTTAGACCAATTTTTTTAAGGGCATCATTGGACTAATTCAAATATTTGAAAGGGCCAACTCTAATTTTTATATACTAAATTTTGAAAAAATTAAAATAATTATTATATATATTAAAAAAATTCAAAATTTTGGGGGGCCATGGCCCCCCCACCCTATTACATAGCTCCACCCTTGATTAATATATTACTTTAACTTTATAATAAGAACTAGTCGCTAACTCGTACGATGCACGAAAAAGTTATTTATATAACAAAATCTAAGAAATTTAGAAATAGAAAATTGGGTCAATAATATGCATATTATAAACAGTTTGCTGGGTAGCATTTAAAAAAAAAAAAAAAACATAACTATCATAATTAAATAAAATACAATGGGAAGAAATATTTAACTTCTATGCTTTTTTATAGTTTAGAAGTGTTGTCTAACATAGAATGTTATTGGGTTATAAGAGAGATTTTTATAAAATGTTAATACCATATATATATATGTGTGTGTGTGTGTGTGTGCGCGCGCGCGCGCGTGCTTATGTTGTCAACATCTCACTGCAGGTGCATATTTATTGAAGCCTACAAATTAATTTACAATTCTTAAATTAATAAAGCAAAATTCCCAAAAGTTATGTATATACACACACTCAAAACTAATATAAACTACAAAGATATAAACAAAGATCATGTTATGAGGAAGACACACTAAGCTTCAAATTTGAGCAGCAATATGACTTTCTCAATCTTACTTAGTTGTAGTAATAACAATATAAAAAATTCAAAATATAGAACAATATCAAACAAATAATTAATCAACCAAAAGTCATAGCTTTAATTAAAAAAACAAAAAATCACATGAACCCAAATAAAAATTCTCAATAAAGCAAAAACATATAAGGTAAAGAATTAAGGTCAACCTACTGAGACGTAAATACCAAAAATCCCAAGGCTTAAAGCTTCCAAATTTTATAGAATCCCCAAATTCTACTTTAAAACCAAACAAAACCCTTCAAACTCAAAAAATTCATATATAATTTACCAAATAAAAATTTACCATTCCCTGGGCTGGAAGACATAGGTTACAGTTTTGATTTTTCTTTAAAAAATAGAGATGCTTTGTCTGCCATATACAATATAAAATTATTAATAGAAATTTCAACTCAAAAACCAAAGCCAAAAAAACACTGTCAAAATATGGAGATTAATCCAAATACTTAAAAGAAAATCAATTCTAAACATAACCAACGAATAAGATAGAAAGAAAATCTCAAGCACATACAAAACCAAATAAAAAAGAAAGAACTTACGTTTTTTTTTTTACATGAGTCCCCCCTTTTTTTTTTTTTGATAGGCCACAAATGTTTTGACCCCTTGTGATGAATTAAATTGATTAATTAGCCAAGTTTTTAATTAATCAAGTTAACATGCAAATTTATGTGACAACACAAACAAATCACCAATAAACTAAAGTATGCAGCGGAAAATAAATAACACGATAATTTGTTTACGAATGGGGAAAATCTAACGGCAAAAACCCTATCGGGTGATTTAAGGTCACCACTCCCGAAACTTTACTATTATCACAACAAGCGGTTACAAGTAAAGGAATCCCAGTATCTTACCAACCTACAGTTGAACCCTTACCCCAATACCCAATTGGACTTGTTCTGTAGTGACAGTTTCTCCTTTTGATGCACGGCTCCCAATACGTGACTAACCAATTATGCGGATCCCAATACGCGACTTCAGTTCACCAACTAGAGAGAGAGTTGTTGGCTGCAAAGTTCTTCAATTCACCCACACGATGAAGATTAAGAAGATGCTTGGTTACAAAACCCTACGGTGCACATTACACAGCAAGTTCTTCACAAGAAAGATGAACTAGGGCATGAACTCTGTCTTGGATCACAAATAGCTTGAACAAATAATTCTCAATACTTGTGCAACTTGTGCTCCTTTGACGGCCCTTAAAATAATCCTTTTATATGTCTAGGGTTAGGAGAAAAAAAGTCCCAAAGACACATTCACGGATTGGAATAAAAACAGAACTTAGAATCTGTTTTCCTTAAATCTCGATAGATAGAGGTGTCGAGGATCAGTCGAGAAGCTGTCGAGCCTCGGGGCTAAAACAGCTTCTTAAAACTCGATAGATGCATGTGTCGAGACTAGGTGTCGAGCTTTAGTAACTTGCACTTTCCAGTTTGTTTCTTAGACAGACTTGATAACTTCAACACTTGATCTTGAAATACAGTTTCTTGAAGCGTTAAACACATCCTAAATCTACCCAATTATAAGTAAAGTGCGTTTTGTCAAAAAATAAACCAATTACATAAAATAATGTCATATGTTCAAAACAAGATGAACCACATATGTCCTAACATTATCCTAAAGTGAAGTTAAGTTTAGGATTTTGAGGTGGTTATTGCTAGGGTTTTAAGGAGAGAAGAGAGAGTCCTCATAGGACTCTCTCTCTCTCTCTCTCTCTCTCTCTCTCTCTCTCTCTTAATCCTAAAGTTTTTATTTTATTTTATTTTAATGTGAGTCTTTTTTTTTCTTTTCTTTTTTGAAACCTAAAGTGAGTCATTTTTTTTAATTCTAACGTGAGGTATCTTAAAAATTAATAATTAATTTTAATCTTTGATTTTGTATTATATATAGATAATAATAATGATGTGGAAAGCTCTGGAAAGGTCAATAAAATATATCTAATAGAGTTTTACTTAAATTAAACTATTGTAACACTGATAAGAAAATTACAAGTTGAAGAAAAATAATAAATATATAAGATATAAAACCTAGAATAAAAAGAATCTAAAATAAAAAAGAAAAAGAAAATAATGGTGATGTGGAAAATTGTAAGAGTTTCAGAGGTTTCAGTTATATATATATATATATATATATATATATATATATATATTAGGGTTTACCCCCCTCCCAAATGTGAAGCAAATAGGCATGCTCATAGGCTAGCTCATTTCACCATGTTTATAGATGATGAAATAGTGTGGTTACAGGTTGATAAGGGTAATTTTGAGAAATGTGTTAGACTCGTTCACAGAAGATAAAATCGTCGGTCTCAATGAACCTGTCAGCCATACTATGCATTCAAAGAGAAAACGACGACTCCACCTCCAAGCCGACGGCTTTTGGTGGGACGATCAGATTGCCCAGACGCGGTAGGAAACTGATGAAAGGAAGCTGACAGGGATAAAGAAGCTCTAGACGGATCTAGCGTGGCTTTTGCTTAGGCTCCACAAATGATTATATAAGAAAACATCGTGTGCTCCACGGTTAACTCTAATCAAAAGGGTTCTTATAAGGAAAGGATCCCGCAAGATACGCATATTGATGAGGATCTTCCCTATAAGGAAAGACCCTCTCCGCCAAAAAAACGGATGTCAACTTTACACTACTATAAAAACCCCAAGGGCTTCACAAACCAAGGTACACATAATTCTCTCCAGCTCTAGCACTCTAGAGTTATGAAAGTTCCCTGACTTAACTTTTAGAAGGTATTTGGCCGGTACCATATCGGTACTCTCTTGAGTTCTTCTTTTTTTGTGTTGTGTAGGTGTTTTCTTGAACATGTGAGGACCATATGACTTACTGACAATTTTTGACATCATCACAGGTTTATAGCACTAGCTTTAGGTATGTCAAATTCCAAAGTGGTATTTGGCACACTAAATACCAAAAATCCTCTGACATTAGATGTTCTGAATCTAAAAAATTTGACATGAGTAAACAATCCCATTCCAAATTTGGAACATTATGGACACAAATGCTAAAAAAAAAAAAAAATTGTTTTCCTTTTTTCCTTCCTCTCAGACACTTTTCATCTCAAATTTGTCTAGTGTGTGTCCCTCACTTAAACCTTTCATTCTCTTCCTCTGTCGCTCACTCTCTCAGATCTGTCCTGAGTTCCACGCCTCCACCCATCACGCCGGCAATCTTGCCAAATCGGCCACCTGCCAAGCGTCTATCTCGCCAACCGACACCCACGCTACTATATCTCTCGCTATCTTTGCCAGCTCAAGATAAATCCTCTGTGTCTCTTTTGTGTTCAAGTTAAATAATAAGTAATTTAAATAGGATATTACAATTAGTGGTGGTGCTGTTTGTAGTTGGTACCCATCTTTGGTGGCTTCTTAGAGAATTGGAATTTGCCTATACAAGCACAAGTTGTTGAATCGTACCTGTTGGGCTGTTGGGGAGCTTGGAATTGGAGCTAAAATTCTGCTTGATGATAGTTCTTTGAAGGGGAGTGAAAATGTGTGATCGTTGTGGCGGTGGCCACTAGTTGTGGTTGTGGTTGGTGACCACTGGTTGTGGTTGTGATTGATGACCACTGGGTTTTTAGTTAAATATTATTTTAATGTGTAGTATATATTATTTTAATATATTAAAATGAATAATAGAACATAACGTAGGGTGTATTGTAAAATAGTGTGTTAAATAATAAAGTAAGTTTTTTTAATGTTTTAAAAGCATAGTTTGGAAAATAATTGATGATGATGCTCTCAGAGGGAGCTCTGAACAAAAATCATAACAACGTCCACAATCCCAAAGCCCCAACTCCCAAAAACTCTCAAAACACCTTATGCCACTAAGTGGTTGAGCCAACAAGATTCAACTTTGTAACTATATAAAAGCTCACACAATGAAGATCTTGAAGGAGGAGATTATCCACCAAAAAAAAAGAAAAAAAAGAAAAAGATCTTGAAGGAGGAAACTTCCCTAGAAATTTTTTTGAGGTGGATGGTGTTTGATTCAATTTATGTTATTTTTTTGAATTAAAAGGCGTTTTTTTAATGCTAAAGCTAGAGGTGGGTTATAGTTGTTAAATAGAGCTTACCTCAAGTGGTAAAATGTCAACCTTAGTCAACATTTGAACCTCATGTAGACAAGTTAAGATTGGGCCTAACCACAAGCTGATAATCTATAATTAACCCAAATTCAAAAGTGCATGTGTTCGTGCAAACTAGAAGTAGATCTTGGCTTTGTTTTCCACTGCATATGATGTATATGAGATGTACATGTTTTCCAACATTTAGTTCCTAGACCTTAATCAAATGGCTACTCCCAACCCTTCACATCTGATCCATTAAGTTTAGGCATACCCCCCAAGCAACATTCTCGTGCCCACGTTAGGCATTGAATCCAGTAAATTTTAAGGGTTTAGAGTTATGCATTGGCAATATATGCCTTTCTTGTACTCTTATCCACTTCATTTTCCATTGCAATTCTGTGAATTTGTTTATTTACAAGTTGGATTTAAAAATAAAAATTCATTTATACTTTTATCACCTTTTTATTATGTTTTCCTCTTCTTATAGCCTTTTGTTTACATGTTAAATTTAAAAAAAAAAAAAAAAAAGAGATATTTTGTTTCTGCAAGCATAAAAAGTCTCATTTTTATACAATTTTATGTTAAAATTAAAGTTGTTTGTTAAATCACTCTTATGAATATATGTCATCGCACACTTGTATTTTAATCAATGTTGTAAAACCCGGACCGGACCGAACGGTCCGACCCGATTAACCGTGAACCCCTTTTCTTTGCGGTTAATTTAGCCTGAAGAACCTCCCTATGCAAGAAAAGCATGGACCCGTGTGAACCGCGGTTGAACCGCACGGTTCTTAAAACCGTGAACGGTTCTCGCGATTCTCACGGTTCCTTTTTTTTTTCAGCAAATACCGGCTAAAGTTAAAGATTTGGCCGGCATGCACTTTGGAATTTTTTCAAATCTGGAACCAAAAGAATTGTGAGGGAAAAAAAACAAACTGAGAAGAAGAAGATGACAAAGTAGTTGTGCAAAGTTGAAGCAGCAAGGTAGCAACCCAGCACAGATCGCCAGTCACAGCCTTCATCTTCGTCTTCTGCTTCTTTCTTCTTTTTCTCTTCCTCTTTTCTTCTTTCCGTCTCCGCTACTGTGGTTTCTGAGTTTCTCAACTTCTCTCTGTTTGTGCTTGTTTTGACTTTTCAATTCTTTTTTATGTTACCAAAGAACATTCACGTGACTTGCATTGGAAAAGAGAAAACTTTTGATTTTTGAATTAAAGGGCAAAATTTTTCAGCCGTTTGATCTTTGAGCCATGATGTGCCACTAGCCACTTTTTGCATTTTTCTCAGTAATGGTACAATAAACACTGTTCATTGAATAGAGAGAGCATGCTTTATTTATTTATTTTTTTAATGCTGCAGGTTTGGTACACTCTGGGCATTACCGCACAGTGGACAAGATGGCCAATGACTTGTTAAGTTTTGATCGTTCAAACTTTTTTACGTGATAATGATAAAAAAGCTGTGAAATATTTTATATCCATTAGATTTTTTTTAAAAAAATTGTAAATATTAATTAAAAGTACTTATAATATTTTATTAGTTACACTTTTTGTGTGTATTTTAATAAGTATTATTATTTATTTAAAAAAAATTTGAATAGTAGAGAAAAAATAGTGAGTCAACAAATACAATTAAGTATATAATAATTATTAAATAATTATTTTAATTTAAAATTACTAAGTGCCCCTCTAATTCCTATATTATTACAATATTATTAGGACGAGTTTAACTAATCAACATATAAATAAATAAAAAATATTATATCTATGTATGCTTAGAATATGATATTTCTTATTTGTTCTGTGAAAGTTATTATATGAAAAAATATATTTGAAAGATAGAATTTTTATATTTAATTGGGTCATTTAATTTAATTTTTCTATTTATACTAATTTAATATATTTATTTATATTTAAATAATTATTAAATTGATTATGACGTCATCACTGTTCGACCTCGATTCGACCTTAAAAACCTTAAACCTCTCCCTTTTACGGTTCAATAAACGGTCCGGGTCTGAAAACCTTGATTTTAATCATATTTTTTAACATGATCTAATGCTACACATGTTTATGCCATAAGAGTAGAATCAGTATTGGTTAATCACCGACAAAGGTAGTGATGTGTAGCATTAGACTATGTTTATTATTGTGTAATTCACTAAGAAATTATGAACTCAATCCCAAAAAGAAGAGTAATGAGGAAGCTGTTCGTATCAGTTATTAAGGTAAGCATTACAAATGGCTTTTTGTTGGAAAAAAAAAAAAATAGTTTTACCAATCTTGAAATTTACTGAAATTGATATAAGATGACCCCAAAAAATTGACAAGATGAGAAAATATAAATAGATTGTTATGTGCAATTTTTTTATACCAGGTGAGAACTTGAATCGATTAATGTTAAGGATGATAGAATTTCTTTTAGAAAAAAAAATTGAATATATCTATTATTAGTAGTATTTTTTATTTTATTTTAAAGGTTGTCTTTAATTATCAGGTTGGCTCAACTAATACAATTTAGGTAATTAAAAGTGTCTTAAAGACTTACGTTGACCACGCTCCAAACACCACTATTAGAAGAGTCATTCTTATATCAAACTCAAGGCTAATTGACTATGTTTAGACTCACTCCTACCTGACACTTTTGTATGGGCCACAACTCACTAGGTGTTATGTTTTCCTCTTATTATAACCTAGTTCTTTACATGTTAGATTTCTTTTTTCTTTTTTTAATTTTCTAAAATTATGTTTATAACAAAAAAGGTCTCAATTATCTCTTTTATATGTATAGAATAGTAAAAAAAATACACACATGGGATGAATTTCAAAAATATGTTTAAAATAAAAGTTTATGTTTACAAATATATTTATGTTAAAAATATTTTACAAACTATTACGGACAAATAATTGAATGCAAATTGATATTTTTATAGTTTGATGTTGCTCATGATATGATTTAGTCTTTCAATTTTGCTTCCTTTTTTTGTTGGTTTATTCTCCAAATCAATGAGAAATTTTGTTAATCATATTCATTACCTTTTATGAAAGCAAAAGAAAGCCTTACAATAATTGAAATTGAAATCGTGAACAACATGAGAGGGAATAAGTTCAATGCGTAACGCTTGTGGTAAAAATTCAATTGCCATATAACTACATATCATAAAACAAACTAAAAACAAAAAGGTATCAATTCAAGAGCATGCATGTCACACACACAAAAAAATAAAAATAAAATAAAATAAAATAGCTCCACAAATATTTTGCAGCCATTGAGTTCTTAAAACAAACAAAAAAAAAGGAAAATATTAGCTTTATTGAAAAAACAATAGTGCTTGTAATTTTTAATATTTTTGAAATTGTCTTGGGAAGAAGGATAGTGGGAATTGGACTTCTATTTGAGAGTAATTTGTTTAGCTCTACTTTAATAATATTATGTAGGCCTACCAAGATGGACAAATTATTCTAGCTATAAGAGTTGCTTACACCCTTAGAACATGCCCAAAGATAGTTAAAATGGAAAAAAAAAAAAAAATGAAATGGTCTTCAAATGGTTTCTATATTTCATATCCAATACCGTTTTAATTAAGTATGACCCCCATGACCATTGTAGATCAAATACTTATGAGATTTTTGGACAATTAACACCTTAATTAAAATTTTAGCTTGTTTATGCTGGAGTCTTCCAATAGGACTCATCTGAAAGAAAAACATTTGCATTTGGAGACACAGGAAGGAGAGAAACAATAAAGATTCCATTTTAACTCCATCAATGAACTAGGAACGATATACTTTGAAATCATAACTATTAAATCTTTATGGGGTGTTTATGCATTTTGGCCATACAATTTTATGTTTTAGTATAAGTTTATGTTTTACAAAAAGTTGGTTAAATTCATGTAGGTTAACAAATACTTATCTACAAGTTGATACTTTCATAGTTAGATGTTACCAGTAATAGAATAAATTCTTGCGAATATAAGTGGATCATCATCTGATGTAATATCTACGTCAATTTTTAAAACGGCAGCCAATACATTTTTTAATTGAGTCATTTTTCTACTAAATAGATATATTTTATAAAGGTGTTTAATAAATTTGTAGAACATTGTGTATAAAGAAATGATGATTTGAAAATAAACATAAATCTAAACTTGTTCAAATTAGCTTAACATTCAATTACTTGTTTTCCTTTGCATTTTTTTGAATTGTTTGTTTAGGAGTTGGATTTTAAAAAAAAATTATTAATACTTGTATCACCTTTTATTATGCTACTCTCTTCTTGTAACCTTATTCTTTACATGTTAGATTTCAAAAAAAAAAAAAAAAAAAAAAAGTGTTGCTAAAATTTGGGCTAAAGGTCTCAATTGTCTCTTTTATATGTATAGTATAGTAAAAAAAAATGCACACACGGGAAGAATTTTAAAAATATATTTAAAATAAATGTTTATGTTTAACAACATATTTATACTAAAACAGTGGTTGTTTAAATTCCTTAAAATTGATTAAAACAATTCTCATTCTTGGCTTTTATTCTTCGTTTGTCTTTTTTCCATGGATGTTAGAAACCGCATTATACTTGACTTTCACTCTCCATTTGTCTCTGTTGGCATGAGTGTTACAGACCACATCATTCTTGACCCTCACTTTTCTTTTCCCTTTATTCTTATGGATGTTGTAAACCTTGTTGTCCTTGTCACAAACAGGGTCAGTGATACTACAATAGAACCCAAGTTGAAGCAAGTAGTCACTAAGGCGATCAAACCAAACTCAAGGAGCTTGTTTGAGACAATAGAGGGCATGACTTAGTTGACACACATAGTTAGGCTGTTCTTGATCAGTATAGCCTAGAAGTTGTTGCACGTAAACTGACGTAGATAAAGAGCCATGCAGGAATGCATTTTTAACATCCAGTTGACGAATTTTCCAGCCTTTAACAACAGCAAGAGTAAGAACAAGCCGGATGCTAGCAAGCTTAATAACAGGAGAGAATTTTTTTGAGAAATCTATACCATCATCTTGGTTGAACCCTTTTGCTACTAATTGAGATTTAAGACATTCAAGGGAGCCATCAGCTTTCAACTTTGCTTTATAAATCCACTTACAACCCACCACATTCATATCAGGTCTAAAGGGAACAAGAGTCCATATTTTATTTGCTGCAAGGGTAGCTAATTCCTCATCCATGGTTGCTAACCAACCAAGGTTTCGTATAGCATCAGTGATGGAGCGTGGTTCAATTGGGATTGCATGAGAGTGGTGTGCTACATGGAGATTAAGGTACGTAGGATTGGGCTTGCAAACCCTAGCCTTGGACCAAGTGAGCACTAGATGATCAGGTAAGCTTGATGGAGTAGAGAGGGCATTGATCTCAGTGGAAGCTTCTGCCATATGAATCACTTTAGAGGTAACATGAAGAGATGGCTCCAAAGGACTTGGGCTAGGAGGAAGCATGGGCCCAGATGAAGGTGCAGTATCAAAATATAAAGCATGATGAGCAAAACAGAGGACAAAGACCTGACAGATTCAAGGAAGACTTTATAGAATCAAGGGAAGACTGTAGAACTGAAGAAACAAAGGAGAAGCAATTGATAAACGACAAGTAGCTTAAGGCGTCTAAACTGTGTGTAGTTTAGTATATATATTTATTAGTTGTAAATATTAGTTGAACACGTGAGAGAGTTTGTTAATTCACACGTGTATAGTTGGTTGATCAGTTAGCTCTTGACAGTTGTTCAATCCCTTAGATTTCAGTAGTATATAAACCTTGTAAAGTTTTCATCAATTAATTAATACAATTGAGAGAGAGAAAGTTTCTTTTCTTCCCTGTTTTCTGATATGGTATCAGAGCAATTTTCCAAATTTTTCTAGGGTTTTGCATTTTCTCATCATAGGGCTTGCGTTTCCTCTTTCAATTTTTCTCGAGAAATTTTTTTTTAAGAATTCTCTTCTTTCAATCATAATAATGGCTTCCGCTGCTGCTACAAATGGTTCCACATCAGAGAGTGCACCTACTTCTTCTTCGCAAGAATCACCAATGGATGATCCTCTGTTTTTGCATCACGCAGAGAATCCAAGCACAATTCTTGTCACACAACCATTGACTGGAGGAGAAAACTACTCCGCATGGGCTCAAGCTGTGAGGAAAGCTTTGCTTACCAAAAACAAATTAGGTTTCATCGATGGTACTCTTACTTTCTCTTCACCATTAGTGTCTTCTTCATCAAATGTACAAGCGTGGATTAGATGTGACAACATGGTTGGTACTTGGCTCACCAATTCAATTTCACCCAAGCTTCAATCCAGCATTATCTATGAAGACACGGCTCTGGAAATTTGGAATGACCTGAGGAATAGATTTGTTCAAACAAATGGTCCAAGGGTCTTTAATCTTCAAAAGGAGATTTCTGAGCTTCATCAAGGTGAGGTGACTATAACAGATTTCTTTACTCAGTTAAAGTCACTTTGGGATCAATTACAAAATCTTAGTCCTTTTCCCTCTTGCACTTGTGGAAAATGTGTATGTAATATCAACAAACGACTTAATGATGTGCAAGCAAGAGAATCAATAATGAAATTTTTAATGGGAGTAAATGAAACCTTTTCCCAAGTCAGGACTCAAGTCTTGTTAATGGATCCAATTCCCTCACTTAGTAAGGTTTACCTCTATTGATTCAAGAAGAAACACAAAAAGCAGTCACAAATCCATCCCATGTTAAAGTTGATTCTACTGCTCTAGTTGCCAAAGTTCCCAATCTTGGTCACAATCTTGTTGGAATTAGTGCTGGTACTAGAGGTAAAGAAAAACCTATTTGCACTCATTGTGGGAAGACCGGTCACACAGCATATAAATGCTATAGATTACATGGCTTCCCCCCTGGTTTCAAGTTCAAGAACAAGACTGCATTGGCTCATCAAGTTTCACTCCCTTCCACACAAGACTTGGTCTCCAACACAAGCACTGGCAACATCATCTTCACCCCTAAGCAATATCACCAACTTCTAGCTTTGATTGCTCCTTCTCCTCCACTCGTTTCTGCAGTGCAAGGGAGAGAATTACCTCAGTCAAATGTTGCTCCTTTGGTGTCTTCCAATACTATGACAGGTATCAATTTATCTCATTCTGTTTTCTCAGCTAAGGTAGTGAATAGAAGGGCCTTTAATTCAGACACTTAGGTCATAGATACTGGGGCTACTGACCATATTGTGTATTTAGTGAGTGCATTATCTTCTAGTACTACTGTTACTAATGCTATTGTTGAACTGCCTAATGGGGAAACTGCCTTGGTCACACACATTGGCACTATTGTTTTATCCTCTACTCTCACACTTTATAATGTCTTGTGTGTACCCTCTTTTACTTTTAATCTTTTATCTGTCAGTACTATCACTAAGACCCAACCATGCTGCCTTGTTTTCCTTTCTACTCTATGTTTTGTTCAGGACCTTGCCTCTTGGAAAACGATTGGAGTGGGTCAACAAGTTGATGGATTATACTTGTTACATTCTGGTAATCTTCAGCAGACATCTCCAAATGCTCTAGCTGGATTTCTTGCCAATCACAACCTTACCTCTGTTTTTACTTCTGTTTCAACTTGCTACTGCTTCTCATTGTAATCTTTCTTCTCTTTGGCATTTTAGATTGGGTCACCCCTCAGATTCTAGGTTACATACTTTGTCAAATGTTTTCCCTTTCTTGAAATATTCTTGTAATGCTACTTGTGACATTTGTCCTTTGGCTAAACAAAAACGTTTGCCATTTCCTTTCAATAATCACATTAGTTCTTCAGCTTTTGATCTCTTACATATGGATGTTTGGGGGCCCCTACTCTACACTTACCTTGGATGTTTGTAAATATTTTTTAACTATTGTTGATGATGCCACTAGAGCAACTTGGGTTTATTTGATGAAAACCAAGTCTGATGTTCAGTCTCTTATTACTTCCTTTCATGCCATGATCATTACTCAATTCAATATCAAAATCAAATAGATCAAGACTGACAATGCCTTAGAATTCAATATGCCTACCTTTTTTAGCTCTAATGGTATTATGCATCAAAAGTCATGTGTGTATACCCCACAACAGAATTCTGTTGTGGAGAGAAAACATCAACACCTCCTATCCATTGCTAGGGCCTTACGATTTCAATCCAATGTTCCTCTTTCCTTTTGGGGAGAGTGTGTCCTAGCTGCTGCCTACTTAATCAACAGGTTACCTTCTCCCTTATTAAACAATAAGACTCCTTTTGAGCTCTTATTTCATAAGCCTCCTTCCTATGATCATTTAAGAGTTTTTGGCTGTGAATGCTTTGCCTCTACCATTGCAGCAACTAGAACTAAATTTGATCCTAGGTCTAGGAGGTGTATCTTTCTTGGTTACTCCTTCAATGTCAAAGGGTACAAAGTTTTTGATTTAGCCTCTCATTCTGTCTTCATTTCAAGAGATGTTACCTTTCATGAGTCCATTTTTCCTTACAAATCTAACATTTCTGCATCTCTTCCATCTACTGCATCTACACCTGCACATGATGTTCCTTTACCATGTACTTCATCTCTTCCATTTGATGAAGTTCTTCTTTCCTCTCATTCTATCAATCCCACTCCTGCACCTGCTGTTTCTTCTACTCCAGATGACACCATTCTCCAACATCATCATGAAATTAATGATGAATTTCTTCTTGATGTTCCTGCTGAACCTCTTGAGCCTCTTGCTGACCCCATTTCCCTTAGACAATCCTCTAGAGCCCATAAGAAGCCTTCTTACCTTCAAGATTATCATTGTAACTTGATTACTTCATCTCCCACTGCCAATGTTCTCCAATTAGGTACTGCTCACCCTTCATCTTCTTTTGTTTCTTATCAATCCTTATCTTCTTCCTATAAAACCTTTTATTGTTCCATCTCATCTATTGTTGAACCTACTCACTATTACCAAGCAGTAACTGACCCCATGTGGTAGGAGGCAATGGCTGCTGAAATTGCAGCTCTAGAAGCTAATAACACATGGACCTTGACTGCCTTACCTGTTGGCAAGAAGCCTATAGGATGTAAGTGGGTTTATAGGGTCAAATACAGATCTGATGGTTCTATAGAGAGGTATAAAGCACACCTTGTTGCTAAGGGATTTACTCAGAAAGAATGTGTTGATTACACTGAAACCTTTTCCCTAGTGGCCAAAATGGTTTCAGTTAAGTGTTTATTGGTTGTGGCTGCTGTTAAAGGCTGGTTTCTTGCCCAACTTGATGTCAACAATGCTTTCCTACATGGGGATTTATCAGAGGAGGTTTATATGGCTATTCCACCAGGGTTTCATAGCCAGGAGGAGCAGGTTTGTAGGTTGAATAAGTCCCTTTATGGACTTAAGCAAGCCTTTAGGCAATGGTTTGCTAAGTTCTCTACTACCTTGACTCAAGAGTTGGGTTTTACTCAATCTAAGGCTGATTACTCACTATCCACTAGGAAAACAGATCGGGCTTTCTTAATCCTATTAGTTTGTGTAGATGATGTGTTAGTAGCTAGTGATAACAAAGATGAAATTGCAAGATTCAAGCTGCTACTAGATCAGAAGTTTAAACTGAAGGATTTAGGAGACTTGAAATATTTCCTTGGCCTTGAAGTTGCTAAATCAGACCAAGGAATATCATTATGTCAAAGGAAGTATGTACTTGAACTTCTAAGTGATGCAAGATATCTAGGCTGCAAGCCATCAAAAACACCAATGGAGCAACACCTCAAGTTGAGCAAGTATGAGGGAATAGAACTTAAGGATCCTAGTCTATACAGAAGGATGATTAGTAAACTATTATATCTGACAATCACCAGGCCAGATATCACCTATGCAGTCCATAGGTTAAGTCAATACATGGCTAAGCCTAGAAAGCCCCACTTAGAAGCTGTATACAAAATATTGCAATACTTGAAAGGTGAACCAGGGAAAGGCATTTTATTCTCTTCAAAATCAGAATTGCATGTGAAGGGATTTGCAGATTCTGACTGGGCTGCATGTCCGGATACAAGAAGATCAGTAACTGGTTATAGTGTTTTCATTGGTGACTCATTGGTTTCATGGAAATCAAAGAAACAATGCACTGTTTCAAGGTCTTCAGCAGAGGCAGAATATCGGGGTATGGCAGTAGCTACATGTGAGATAGTTTGGATGTTATATTTCCTAAGGGATATTGGAGTTCAACACAACAGAGAGGCTTTGTTATTCTGTGACAGTCAAGTTGCCTTGCACATTGGATCAAATCCAGTGTTTCATGAGCGTACTAAGCATATAGAGATTGATTGCCATGTGGTGAGGGACAAGGTACTTGAGAGAGTCATCAAATTAATTCATGTTAGGACACATTGTCAACTGGCTGATCTGCTGACCAAGGCACTCAATTTCAACCAATTTTCAAACCTGATTTGCAAAATGGGGATGATTAATATTCATTCTGCAGTTTCCCTTGAGGGGGAGTATCAAAATATAAAGCATGATGAGCAAAACAGAGGACAAAGACCTGACAGATTTAAGGGAGACTTGACAGAATCAAGGGAAGACTGCAGAACTGAAGAAACAAAGGAGAAGCAATTGATAAACAACGAGAAGCAATTGATAAACGACAATTGAACACGTTAGTAGCTTAAGGCGTCTAAACTGTGTGTAGTTTAGTATATATATTTATCAGTTGTAAATGTTAGTTGAACACGTGAGAGAGTTTGTTAGTTTGTTAATTCACACGTGTACAGTTGGTTGATCAGTTAGCTCTTGACAGCTGTTCAATCCCTTAGATTTCAGTAGTATATAAACCTTGTAAAGTTTTCATCAATTAATTAATACAATTGAGAGAGAGAAAGTTTCTTTTCTTCCCTGTTTTCTGATATGTAGTGGCAGGTGAGACTTGTAATGGATCGATAGTAGGCCTTGATGTAGAAGTGGAGCCAGTGAAGAAAGGCTGTCAATTTGTTGGTGGTGCAAAGCCTAAGAGCGATGTAGAATGGAGAGAAGACGAAGCCACAGGAACAGTAGGTGGAGTAGTCTCCTAATTTGAAAATGTACAAAGCTCCCCCTCAAGAGAATCACTTCCATACAAGTTGGTAGGTGTTGAATAAGGGAGAACAGATTCATAAAAAACGACATGGCGTGAGATATAAACTCTACCAGAAGGTGGATATAGGCACTTGTACCCTTTATGTTGTGTGTTGTAGCCAACGAAGGCACAAGGGAGTGATTTTGGGTCAAGTTTGTTGGACCAATACTCTCCAAGATATGGAAGGCACTTTGAACCCAATACACATAAAGTAGAGTAGAGTAGTCTGGATGTCTACCATAAAGGCGAAAAAATGGAGACTCCATGTTCAGATGGTGAGACGGTAGACGGCTGATCAAGAAAATAGTCGTGGAGAAGCAGTCTACCCAAAATGGTGATGGCAAATGGGCATGAAACATCATAGTGAGTCCTAATTCAGTGATGTTACGATGTTTTCTCTCTGCCATGTCATTTTGTTCTGGTGTTTTTGGACAGTTGACTGATGATGTATGCTTTTATTGGCCAAAAATTGTATGAACTTATGATTTTCAAACTCACCACCTTCATTGCTTTGAAACACATAAATTTCTGCATTAAATTGACATTCCGCATATTTGCAAAATAGATCAAAGCAACTAAACAAATCAAACTTCTTTTTCATTGGAAAGAACCAGGTAAAATTAGTAAAATCATCAATAAATATAGCATAAAAACGAATATTCTCTCTTGAAAGAGTTGGAGCAGGTCCCGAATAAATATAGCATAATAATGAATATTCTCTCTTGAAATGGATATTTATTTCATTCTCACTAGGCAAAAATGGTAGCCTACATGATTTTCCCATTTGAAAACTTGTGCACACCAAAGAAAATTTAGATCTAGAGTCGAAAGAGATGAGTTGTCTAGAATTCAAGTGATCAACAATCCTCTGGTGTGGGTGACCAAGTCGATAGTGCCAACAGTTTTCATCAACACGCAGAAATCGATGAGAAAGCAGAGTTGTTGGTACTCTATCAAGAGCATGAAGTACACCTCTTTTACTTCCTTTCGCTATTTTTTGTTTGGTTGTCCTGTCCTTTATCACAAAACTAGGCCCATCAAATTCAAAAATAAGAGGATAATCAGTAGTAAGTTTACAACAGAGAGCAAATCTTTCTTAATATCAGGAACCAAAAGCACATCTTTCAAATGAATAGAAGATGAACCAGTACCAATAGTTGTCTGAACAATATGTGTGATAGGTAAAGTGTGACCTTTGCCAACCATAACACCATTGGTACAATAGCATAGTCTAAATTCTTGATGTTTCTTGTAATATAGTCTAAATTCCTGATGTTTCTTGTAATATAGTCTAAATTCTTGAGAGTATAAGTTGAACATCATCTATTGTAATATTTGCATCAATTTTTAAAATGGTGGCCAATATATCTTTTAGTTGAGTCATTTTCCCTAATAAAGAGACATATTGTATAATGGAATTTAATAAATTTGTAGAGTATTGTGTAAAAAGAAAAGATGATTTGAAAAATAAAATTTTAAACTTGTACAT
The DNA here is from genome assembly GCA_032878915.1 of Castanopsis chinensis. Taxonomy (NCBI): domain Eukaryota; kingdom Viridiplantae; phylum Streptophyta; class Magnoliopsida; order Fagales; family Fagaceae; genus Castanopsis; species Castanopsis chinensis. The sequence continues at coordinate 4,143,901 of JAVQMG010000131.1, read as the reverse complement.
AAACATAAACGTATATCTTCAAACATATGAAGGGATTAAATAATTCTTTACATTTATCCCATCTATGTATATTTCTTGTATTATGAAAGTTGCTTCTTAAAGTTATATAGTATAAGTTGAAAAACATTTTATAATATTTGTGTCAATTTTTTTAAAAGGTAGCCAATTATTTTTCTTTTTGTTGAGACATTTTTTCTAATAAAGGGATGAATTATAAATTGAGGCATGTTTGATGTGATTAGGGATAGTGTATAAATTCTTAACCTGGTAAATTTTTCCCTTTTTAAGGTTCACATTCTATTTTAGTGTTTTTTCTTTCTTATATTTATTTTCCTTTTATCCCCCTTTTTTATTTTCAAATTTGGATTACTTTTTATTTAAGTTATAGTGAAGTATGTGTAAAGAAAAAAAGTTACAGTGAATTAAAAATTGGGTTTTTGGCTAGGGTACAATTGCATCTTAAAGCAATGCTTGCTACTTTCTTTAAAAAAAATGTTTACGCTACTTTAATCTATACTTAAATGGTTACCTCTCCAAAAAAAAAAAAAAAACTCTCGTTTATCCTTACTTTCTTTCAATAAGTATGCTCATATGTGGTGTGGATCTATGATATATTTTCCTCTTTCTTCTAATTTGCCATGATCTATGCTATGTTTCCTACAATTAGGTAATACACTCTCTCGATCGGATGATTGACTTCATCTAAATTTATTTGTCTTAATCAAATGTTGCATACGTAAGAAGGAAGCAAATCTTACCGGAAGACTCCTTGTTGGAAAATGGCTAGGTAGTACAAGTGGAGGCTAATCAATTAGATTATGTGGATTTTGCTGCTGAAAACTTTCATAAGCCCATACCCTAACTCCAAACCTAAAGTATGATTGTATTGGACATTTACATACGGATCAAAAGGGCAATTCTTGGACCTAGACCAAATGAAAAATCTCAACTCCATTCTAACCAAAAGTTAGCTGCATACTCCCAAATTTGTGTCTAGAACAGATTTACAACAACATCAAGGATTTACATCTTTCTTTCTTTCCCTTTTTCTTAGGTTATGGCATTGAATTTTTCATTTCTCTACCAACAGAAGGAACTCGTAATTTCTGAAGGAGTCTGTGTGTATTGCTTTCATGAAGCTTATTATCATGGTCTTCGTGGCAACAAATCTATATATATATATATAAAAGCTGAAGCATCTACAATTAATTTTGCTCTTCTCTCGAGATGCCACATTAGATCTACACATTTTTTTTTCCTCCCTTCCTTTTGTAATCAATGTTTTACTCTTCTTTCAACTTCCCATTTCCTATCACCTTCCATTAACAAAAAAAAAAAAAAAAAAAATCCTCATTCACTTCAAACTTTTCCAATTCAATCTCTTGAATGACTGGCTTCATCTGAATTTATTGTCTTATTCAAATGTCGCAATCTTAAGAAGGAAGCAACTTAGTGGGAGGCTCTTTGTTAGAAAATAACTAGGTACTACAAGTGGAGGCTAATCCACTAGATTTTATGGCTTTGTTGCCTAACACATTCATAAATCCATACCCTAACTCCAAACCTAAAGTACAATTGAATTGGACCTTTGCATATGGGTCAAAAAAGCAATTCTTGGACCTAAACGAAATGGCAACTCCCATCTCCGTTCCAACCAAAAGTTAGCTATATACTCCCAAATCTGTGTCTAGTACAAATTTGCACCAGCACCAAGAATTGACATTTCTCCTCTTTTTTTTAGATCATGGCATCAAAATTTCAATTTCTGTACTAGCAAAAGGAACTCGTAACTTCTGAAGCAATTTGTGTGTGTTGCTTTCAAGAAGCTTATTATCATGGTCTTAGTGGCAACTAATAAATATAAAATACGGTATACTATAAAACCATTTAGCTAAAAAGAATAACACAAATGGGAATGCTTTTAAATGTGGGTTCAAGTTAGTTCAACTGGCAAAGTCTCTAATTGTTGAATAAGAGATTTAGGGTCCAATCCCCGCCTACACCAAAAACTTATTGGTATCTTGGTTTGATGATAAAAAGCTATCATTAGGAGCGGACGCCATAGGTTGAAACTCTCTAAAAACAAGTAATTTAAATATTCCCTTTCTTAAAAAAAAAAAAAAAATTGATTGCATGATGGTAAGATTATTGTTGACCATGGTTTACAGTGTTCCCAAAGGACCCCCATAAGTAGGGGTGTGCGCGGGTCAAATTGGGTAGGTAAAAATCAATATTTTTATCCAATTTGCCACTAGTGGGTTGGGAAAATTCCAATTTGCCACCCACCGAAGTCTAAATCCGGTAGATTGGTTACAAATTTTCTCGATTTCAACTTAATGAGTTAGGCGAGATGGGCAGGATGACATTATTCTTTTGGTAAACTACCGAGTATATATACTTACATACAAGGATAACCAACATTGGTGCCTAAACTAACCGTATCACAAACTATAAGAAGTTAAGAACCACTAAGAGTATTACACGTGCACAACAGTAAATCTAACACTATTATTGGAAACTAAATGACCTTTAACGTTTCAATCTAAATTTACATGTCATTTTGTATTTGTTTGCATTTTTAATGGATTGATTTGAGTTTCTAGGTATTGCTGGCTTTACATATAATACCATAACATTTTTTAAAATATATAAAATGGATCCAAAGACAAAAAATTTTGTTGATTTACAAGAATATATGGATCCCAAATCAAAGGACAAACAACGTACTCAATAAAAATATAGACACAAACATTAAACAATACAAGATAAATAAATAAATAAATAAATAAATATATATATATATATATATATATATAACAATTACCTTTGTGGTTGTATAAGATAGTATGCAATTGATGGAAGGTGAGGAATTGAAGGGATAAAAAAAAAAGAAAAAGAATAAAGAGGCTTCAATGTTGGTTGAATGTAAAGGCTAAATAAAGAGTGTATGTAGTATACGACTGAAGTAAGTTTAGGGCTTCAATATTAACTTTTTTATATTTTGTTTAAGGAATTGTTATTTATTAGTTATAAAAATTGATTAGGTGAATTGATTAACTTTAAATAATGCTAAAAAATTTTGAACTAATATATATTCTTCTATTTATTTATAATTAAGCGGGCAGGTCAAGTTGTAACGGATTGGCAATGTTTCAATCCATCACCCAACCCAATTCGCTATTTTGGAGGGTCTAACCCACCCAACTCAAACCACTTAACTTGATAACCCACATGAGGTGACTAGGTCGATTGTGAGTCGGGCGGCTTAGCAGGTCAAACGGATATTCTGCTTACCCCTACCCATAGGGGTGCGCTTGGTACGGAAAGAAGAAGAAACAAAGGACAGCTTTTATAATTGGAAAACAAGGGGTAGCTATGGAATGCTGCAAGAATAGTAGAATTATTGCACTGTTGATCATCTTCAAGACATGAGCATGTGACCCACATCACAAATTATGGAAAACCATATTTGGCACTCATGCATATATACGATAAAATAAATAAATAAATAAATGAATAAAAATCCAAAGTTATGTATAGACAACGAAGTAATAATAATGCATATAAAAGAATACCAACTGTTACAGCAGTTTCATAAAAATTATAATAAAACTACTCTATCCTCGAACCAGCCCCCTTGGATGTATGTCTTTCTCTTTGCCATTTGGAACATTTGGCTTAGAAGGAACTTGGTGGTGTTTAAGAACTACTCTAACCACAACAACTTGGCTACCCAAATTTTGATCAAATCCTTGGAGTATGTCCATTGTGCCCTTGCTCCAAAGCCTCCGGCTAGAATTACTCAGAAGCTTATCACCAATATGGATCCACTTCAGAAACCTCGGGCCTTGCTGGCGGTGGAGGATTAGTGAGGGATGACAGGGGAACTGCGTGATCGGGTTTGCTAGAAACATTGGGAGAGCCTCAAGTTTTATTGCCAAGCTTTGGGCCCTACGGGATGGGCTTACTATTTGTCTTGCAAGAAACTTCGTGGAAGTTGCAATTGATGCTAAAGCTATAGTAGATATGTTTACTAATACCAGCAATGCCAACTTAGCTAACTCCTCTCTTGTGGATGATTGCAAGCACCTACCATCCCAATTCCTCCTGATTCGTATTAAGCACTGTTTCCGTGAAATTAATAAATGTGCCGACAACCTGCTAGGATGGGAATTCAGCAAGGTTTAGTTTTCCTTTTATTTGATAGTCTGCATGTGGTCTGCGTATCTTTGCAGGCGTTGCCCTGATGACATTGGCTCTGTTTAGTTTTTAATTTTACTTTCTACCAAAAATTAATAATAATAATAATAATAATAATAATAATAATAATAATACAAATACAAATACAAATACAAATTTTCTTCCATCAAATTTGTTAGCTGACAAAAGCAGAAATGACTTATTTCTAAAGATTGTTTTCACTAAAAAAATTTTAAAAAGTAACTTTATCTCATAGCAAACTAAATAAAGAAAGTTAAGATAATATTTTTAAGTTCATTTAAAGTTATTACTAAATATAAAAAAAATGATATAATTTTATGAAAAATACTTTATAAAAAAGGATTCATTTTCTAGAAAAAAGTATAGTATCGCCGAAACAAACAGATGTAATCCTCAAATAGAACTATTAGTGGGTTTTAATTACTAAATAAATTTCCATTTTATCTTTCTTTAAAAATAGAAAATATTACAACTCAGGAAGAATGCAGAGAACAACAAACATAAAAAGTTTCACAAACGTCTCCCGCAACCTCACCAACTACATCTACATAAGAAATTACACCAAATGTCATTTACGAAGTTTCTTTTAATTTACTAAAAGTGCTCCTTAAATAGAACTATTAGCGGGTTTTAATTATTAAATAAATTGTCATTTTATCTATCTTTATGAAAATAAATACAACTCAATGAAAAATGCAGAGAACAACAAAAAGAAATAAATAAATTCACAAAATGTCCCTCATGACATCCTCACCAACTATATCCTACATAATAAATTACACAAAATATCCCTCACAAAATTTCTCTTAAATTCAACAAAATTTTTCGGAACGTGGCTCTTTAATCTCACATGAAATTCCACAAAATACGGCAAATTTTGACTCATGAAAATGAAATCATGTTAGGTTTCCTGATCAAATGTTGAAGAGTCCACAAAATATTTCTATTCAACCCTTTGAAAGATTGCATAAGATATGCTCAAGTACGTGAGGCATGTAAGAAAAATGGATGTGGTGGTCTTTCAAATTTTTTTGAGCAAAAGTATTGAAAACATGAATAGTTGGATAGGGCCGGGGCAGCATTTGAAATTTTCTGGGACAAAATTGTGTTTTGAATGTATTGTCATAGACTTATAGTAATGATCTTCCGGTCTTTTCACACGTGTCATCTAACTATTGGATTCTAAGTTTGGGATAGAAACTTCCTCCCTCACACCAAGAGGTCCATGACAAGAAATCATATGAAATTGAATCACCATTCCCATGCCATTTTGTACTTGGAATCAAGGAAGTCAATACCGTACCGGAGGCTGTACCGGTTTGGCCAGCGGTATGATATATTTCGGATACCGGTCAATACCGGCGTACCGTTTCGGGTTTATCGCTATTTTATTTTTATATATATATATATATATAAACAACAAAAATTCATATAATTTATTAAAAAGTTTAAATTTATAAATCTTTATCTTATTTAATATATTAATCTCTAGTTAAAATTTCAAATAGGTTAATTAATAAAAATAGGGAATTGATGTTCTTACTTCTTTAACAATAATAATAATATCACTTACACAAAAACTTTTTTCACCTAAAATGCTGTTTGAAACTTCTTTGCATTAGATAGAAAAAAAAAAAAAAAAAAAATCTAACAATTCAGGTATTGTGTCGGAGGGCACTAGGGGTGTGCAGAAAACCCACCGACCCGCCAAACTCGACCCAACCCGACCCGACCCGCCGGGTTGGGTCGGTTTTTAGGGTTTGGTGGGTTGGGTTGGGTTACAAAAATTTTTTTTTTAGTGGGTCGGGTTGGGTTTGGGTCATAAAATTACAAACCCGCCAAACCCGACCCAACCCACCCATATTTTAATATATATTTAAAATATATTATATATTTAATATATGTTTTTTAAAAGTTAAAACAGCTGTAAAGCAATGCATTGGTTCTTACAAATATATATATATATATATATATATAATATAAAATTCTATTAATTCCTTTAATATATATTTAAATATATTATATAATTAATAAATAAAAATTAAAAACAAGTTGTCCAAGTGTCCAGCACTTGGTTTCCTTCTTTAACCTATCATATATAAAGCCCTATTAGAATACAATCACTCATTCACACAAACCTGCCGCCTCCCTCTTCAGTTCCCCTCATTTTCTCACATTTCATAATTTCACTCCCTTTTAAACTCTAAGTCCCTAACACTTTCTGCCTCTGCCGAGCAACCACCGTCCATCAGGTAAAGTTTCTAAATGTTTTTTTCTCTCTCAGTCTATCTATTTAACTCTCTTGCTATGATTGATCAATGTTTAGCCTTTACTTTGTTGATTTCTTAGTTTTCTTTTGACTGATTTTTAAATGTTTTTGCTTTATCTCAACCTACAGGTGTATTTCTTACTCCATAATATTTTTTCTTGCAGACTTGTTGTGTCCCTTTCTCTCTATCCTGCTCTCTAACATTCTCTGCCTCTGCCGAGCAACTACCGTCCATCAGGTAAAGTTTCTAAATTTTTTTTTCTCAGTCTATCTATTTATCTCTCTTGCTGTGGTTGATTAATGTTTAGCCTTTACTTTGTTGATTTCTTAGTTTTCTTTTGGCTGATTTTTAAATGTTTTTGCTTTATCTCAACCTACAGGTGTATTTCTTACTCCACAATATTTTTTCTTGCAGACTTGTTGTGTCCCTTTCTCTCTATCCTGCTCTCTAACACTCTCTGCCTCTGCCGAGCAACTACCGTCCATCGGGTAAAGTTTCTAAATTTTTTTTTTCTCAGTCTATCTATTTATCTCTCTTGCTGTGGTTGATCAATGTTTAGCCTTTACTTTGTTGATTTCTTAGTTTTCTTTTGGCTGATTTTTAAATGTTTTTGCTTTATCTCAACCTACGGGTGTATTTCTTACTCCCCAATATTTTTTTTGCAGACTTGTTGTGATTTTTAAATGATCAATGTTTAGCCTTTACTATTGTTGTTTAATCATTACTCATTAGTGTTGAGTTACATTATACTAATCTTTGGGTTATTATTATTATTATTATTATTTATATTTGTAGATGGCATCTGCATCTGAAACTCAATGTAGCACAAATGAAGTTCCTGTGGCACCCACTCCTACAAATGAGGCTCCTCATACGGCAGCAACAGATGCTAATGTTGCTATCTCAAATCTCCCTCTCATGGAAGGTATTAAAAAACCTAACCAAACATCATATGTATGGGATCACTTCATCTTATTAAAAGGTGAGAGAGCTGAATGTAAGTATTGTGGCAAAACTTATGCTGCTGGGTCAAAAACTTATGGTACTTCTAACTTAAGAACTCATTTGGAATCTAGGTGTGAAAAATATCCTTATGGTAAGAAAAACAAGCAGGATAAGACTCAAATGACTTTAGCCTTTAGATCTAAAAAGAGTGATGATGCAGATGGTGCTAATAATAATAGTCTTATTGCTGTAAGCTACAATGAGAGCAGGTGTAGGGAAGCACTCACTAGGATGATTATTGTGGATGAATTGCCATTTAAATTTGTTGAGCATGAAGGGTTTAGGAACTATAGTAATGTGTTGCAGCCTAGGTTCACTGTCCCAACTCGCACTACTGTTGCGAGAGATTGCATAAGACTTTATTCAATAGAGAGGGATAGGTTGAAAATATTTTTGGAAAAATCTACTCAAAGGATTTCCCTCACCACTGACACTTGGACTTCAATCCAAAATATTAATTACATGTGCCTCACTGCTCATTTCATTGATGATGATTGGCAATATCACAAAAGGATTTTAAATTTTCGTCAAGTCCCTAATCATAAAGGTGAAACCATTGGAAAGGTGGTGGAGTCATTATTACTTAGTTGGGGCATTGATAAAATTTTCACCCTCACAGTTGACAATGCAGCCTCTAACAGTGGGACCGTAACCTACTTGAATAGGATAACTAAAGAGTGGGGTGCTTCTATCTTGGGTGGTGAGTTTATGCACATGAGATGTTGTGCACACATTGTGAACCTTATTGTGATGGAAGGTTTAAAAAGCCTTCATGAGTCAATTGTCAAAGTCCGTAATGAGGTAAGATATGTGAGGTCCTCTCCGTCTAGGTATGATAAGTTTAAAGCATGTGTAGAAAAAGTAAAAATTGCTAGCAAGGGTTATGTATGTCTTGATGTTCCAACTAGATGGAACTCGACCTACATGATGCTAGAGAATGCAGAAAAATTTCAAAGGGCATTTGAAAGATTACGTGTTAATGATGCACAATATATTTGTTACTTCTTGGATGATGGAAATGGGAAAAAAATATTAGGACCACCTGATTTTGAGGATTGGGATAATGTGAAGGTGTTTATGAAATTTTTGAAGTTGTTTTATGAAGTTACGTTACGATTTTCTAGTTCTCTATATGTCACATCTAATATATTTTTTCATGAATTTTGTGTGATGAAAACTGAACTGACAAACTTGTGTGAAAGTGAAGATCCTCTTTTGAGTATGATGGCCAAGGATATGCATGAGAAATTTGATAAGTATTGGGGGGACATTAAGAAGATTAATTTGATGATGTTTGTTGCTATTGTACTAGACCCAAGGTATAAGTTAAGGTTTGTAAATTTTTGGTTTAGCAAATGGAATCCAGGAGCAGTGGCAGATGACATGATAAAAAATGTAAAAAGGGCTCTTGTTCGTATGTATGAGCACTATTGTGATTGTGATGGGTATTCAAATGGGCAAGGTCAAGATGGCTCTTCTTCAAACAATGTTGAGACTAATCCTGTGCAAGATCCCCATGCATTTGTGAAATCTATTTATAAGATGCATTTGGCAGCAGATAGTTTGGAAAGCAAATCAGAGGTGGAAAGATATTTGGCTGATTGTGTGGAAGAAGATTCTCCAAGTTTTTGTATTTTGAATTGGTGGAAGGTGAATTCCTCCAAATATCGGCTTCTCTCAAAAGTAGCTCGTGATGTGTTAGCCATTCCTCTCTCTACAGTTGCCTCTGAGTCCGCATTTAGTACTGGAGGTCGTGTGTTGGATCCATTTCGAAGCTCTTTGCTGCCTAACACAGTTGAAATGCTTATTTGTGCTCAGAATTGGTTAAGAGCTACTGATGTAATTGATCTTCAAGAATCAATGGAAGAAGTTGAATCCTATGAGGGTCTTGAGTTAGGTAATTTTCCAACCAAGTAATTTTTTTATGATTGTAATTTTTTAATTGTTATATAAGTCTTTTGGGTTTTGAAATTCCACTGTATACTTGATTGTCTTTTTTCTTTTTGATTTGTCTCAGAATTTGCATCTCAAAGCACCATAACAGTGGAAGAGGAAGATTAGCTGGAAATTGGAATGTTGGACAGCTTGGACTTTTTGGTTTCTAATGGGACTAGTACAAACCATTTTTGAAATCCACTCATAGAACTAGTTCTGTATATTTTGTTTATAAACTCAGTTTGATATATTTTGTTTATAGCTGAGTTAGGAACTTAGGATACTAGTTCTGTATATTTTGTTTACCGACTTAGTTACATATTTTTTGTTTATAACTGAGTCAAGAACTTAGGACACTAGTTCAATAGTTCATATATATTTTGTCTATTAACTCAGTTAGATATATTTTGTTTATAACTGAGTTAGATATATTTTGTTTATAACTGAGTTAGGAACTCATGTATATTTTGTTTATAAGTGAATTAGGATACTAGTTCATTTATATTTTGTATATCAACTCAATTGGATACTTAGACATATTTTGTTTACAATTGCGTTGGAATATTAGTTTATATATTAATGTATATTTTGTTTATTAACTCAGGTCTGATATATTTTTTTTTGGCTCAATTTAATTAAAAAAAAAAAAGTTCAACCCGACCCAACCCGACCCATGTGGGTCGGGTTGGGTCGGGTTGAACCCATGGGATGGGTTGGGTTGGGTTGAATTTTTTTTGACCCACCGTGGTGGGTTGGGTCAAAAAATCCCCTCAACCCGACCCAACCCGACCCATGCACACCCCTAGAGGGCACACTACACAAGTTTATTAAAATGCTATTAAAATGCTATTTGAAACTTCTTTCAGCTCTTTGCACCCACAAAAAAAAAAAAAAAAAGTCTTCACGTGAGTGTGTCAGAGGGCACACTGCCACAGGTTACAACTAAAAGCATACCACTCTTTTACCTTTCTTTTACTCTTAAAAGTCACAACAGAGGAACAAGCTTCAGAAATAAAAACACAAAACTGCAAACTGAGAGAAGTAGACGAACGGAGGGATGCGCGTGAAGAAGAAGAAGAAGCCTTTCGAAACAGTGCTGACGATGGTGGTTTTATGGGTTACATGGTATTTTTTTTTTTACTGTTAATCACAAAATTTCCATTTTTTTTGTTTTTCTTTTACCGTCCGGTATTCTTTTTCCGGCCGGTATCCCATTTTTTTCCCGGTTTTTCCGGTACAACCCGGTAAGCTCCGGTACAAAAAGCGGTACGAAATAGCTATGTTTCTGTACCGGCCAAGTTGCCGGTACGAAAAATTCCGGCGGTACCGGCCGGAACGGTACGGTATTGTCTCCACTGCTTGGAATCCAAACCTCCTCAATTTAAATTATGTTTTCACCAAATTTTAAATTTTCAAGAAATTATTTCATACATTTTGTGTTTTATAACTCTCTTAGCATTTGCATAAATTTATGTAAATTTTTATATTTATTTTAATATAAAAACCTACTTTTTTTATTTTATATACTCACTTTTTAAAACACCGCACATCAATTTATATATTTTACACTACCTTTCATTAAAATATCAATTATTTTAAATTATTTCTCTTTCTTCACACACAACAATCACTACAATCCACTCTCTTCTTTCATCTTTGAGATATGTAAAGAAAGATTAAACAACTAAATACAAAATAAATAGTGTTAAAGTAAATTTACTCGGATTAGATTGTTCTAACCAACTTTGTTCTTTTAGCTACAAAATGGAAGCCTAAGAAATAATCAATAGCTAGATATGATGTTAAAGAATTTTTGATGAGCAGTGTTAGATAGGTATAAAATTTTATTTTTTCTTTTTACATAATTTGTTGATGCAATAAATTATGGTTGAACTAACATCAATTTTTCATAGACTCATCATTGACACAATTTTTATTATACACTAATCAAAATCACGATAATTTGTGGGTTCTAGTTAGCTCAACTAATAAAATCCCTAATGGTTGAATAAGCGATCTAGGGTTCAATCCCCACCTACACTAAAAACCGATTAGTGTCTTAGTCTGATGATAAAAGAGTTATCATCAAAAGCGAACATCATAAGTTAAAACTCTCCACACACACACAAAAAAAAAAAAAAATCATGGTAATTCAATAATCTAATCTAATATCATCATCTATAATGATTCTTTCAGTAATGTAACAAAACCTTTTGGGATATGATTACATTAATATGTTACTTTAACTTTATAATGAGAATTAGGGTTTATCCCCCTCCCAATCGTGAATCAAATAGGTATGCTCATAGGCTAGCTCATTTCGCTATGTTTGTAGATGATGAAATAGTCTGGTTAGAGCACTAGCATCAGGTATGTCAAATGCCAAATATTTGGCATCTGGCACACCAAACACGAAAAATCCTCTCTAACATTAGATGTTCTAAATGCTAAAGAATTTGACATGAGTGAACAATCCTATTCCAAATTTGGAACGGTATGAACACAGATGTTAAAAAATAAAAAACAAATTTTATTCCTTTTCTCTTTCCTTTCACACACTTTTCATCTCAAATTTGTCTCATGCGTCTCTCTCACTCAACCTCTCATTCTCTTCCTCTCTCGCTCACACTCTCATATATGTCTCAGGCGCCACGCCTCCACCTATCACGCTAGCAATCTCGCCAGGTCGGCCACCTCGCCCTGCCAACCACTTGCCAAGCTTCCATCTCGCCAAGCGACACCCAAGCCACTAGATCTCTCTCTATCTTCGCCAACTCAAGATAAGTCCTCTCTGTCTCTTTTGTGTTCAAGTTAAATAATAAACTATTTAAATAGGATATTACAATTAATGGTGGTGTTGTTTGTAGCTGGTACCCATCTTTGGTGGCTTCTTAGAGAACTGGAATTTGCCTATACAAGCACAGGTTGTTGAATCGTCCCTGTTGGGCTTTTGGGGAGCTTGGAATTGGAGCTAAAAATCTGCTTGATGATAGTTCTTTGAAGGAGAGTGAAAATGTTCAGTGGTTGTGGCGGTGGCCACTAGTTATGGTTGGTGACCATTGCTTATGTTTTGTATTAGACTAGGTTTTTAGTTAAATATTATTTTAATGTGTAGTATATATTATTTTGATGTATTGAAATGAATAATAGAACATGTGATGCAGGGTGTATTCTAAAATAGTGTGCTAAATAATAAAGTAAAATTTTTGATGTGTTAAAATGGCATAGTTTTGCAATAACTGATGTTAATGCTCTTAAAGGAAGCTCCGAACAAAAAATCATAACAACGTCCACAATCCTGATTCTCGAATCCTCCAAAACCCCAACTCTCCAAAACTCCAAGAACACCTTAAGTTACTAAGTGGTTGAGCCAACAAGATTCAAACTTTGTAACTATATAGATTCACCAGCTCACACAATGTTCTTTCCCCACCCCCCCCCCCCCCCCCTCCCCCCTCCCAAAAAAAAAAAAAAAAAACTCACACAATGAAGATCTTGAAGGAGGAGATTATAAAATAAATAAATAAAAAATAAATAAACAAAGATCTTAATGGAGGAAGCTTCCCAAGAAAAGGTTTTGAGGTGAATGGCGTTTATTCAATTTATGTTATGTTTTCGAATTAAAAGGTGCTTTTTCTAATGTTAAAGCTAAAGGTGTGTTATATATAGTTGTTTAATAGAGCTAACCTCAAGTAGTAAAATGTCAACATTTGAACATCAGGTAGACAACTTAAGATTGGGCTTAGCCACAAGTTGATAATCTATAATTAACCCAAATTCAAAAGTGCATGTGTTCGTGCATATTAGAAGTAGATCTTGGTTTTGTTTTCCACTGCATATGATGTATACGAGATGTACATGTTTTTCCAACATCTAGTTCCTATACCTGTATCAAATGGCTACTCCCAACCCTTCACATCTGATTCATTAAGCTTAGGCATACCCCACAAGCAACATTCTCGTGTCTCGGATGATGAGCACACGTTAGGCATTGAATCCAATAAATTTTAAGGATTTAGAGTTTTGATATTGGCAATATATGCCTTTCTTGTACTCTTATAACCTTTTTTTTACATGTCAAAATTTCAAAAAATATTTTGTTGCTGAAATTTTGGTTATAGCATAAAAAGTCTCATTTTAATACAAGTTTATGTTAAAAGTTGTTTGTTAAATCACTCTTATGAATATATGGCTGTGGGCGACTAAATTTCTCGGTTCGAAATAAATCAAACAAGTAAAATAGTTCCGCAAATACGAATTTGTATTGATGAATGTGTGGTATAATTCTCTGTAATTACAAAAAGTGATCCTCTGATTCGATCTCCTTAAAAGATTTGTGATGTGATTTTGATTTGAACATAAAATATCCTTCAATTTGGCTGAAGAATGGATCGAAGATTGTTGAAACGGAATTATAATGAATCTCTGGCTATGAGCTTGTTAGAAATTCTTTGTTCTTCACATTCTTCGTGTTCTTCATGTGTTCTTCGTGCGTTCTTCTTTGCTGAGGTTTGTGGTGGAAGTTCTTCGTGGCTTTAGAGGCTTGAATCCGTAGAGTTTTACAGATTTGTGGTTTATGAGGTTTCTGGATGGTTTTGAGCTTGATTCCAGTGAGTTTTGAGATCTAGAAATATGATTTGGATAATTTAGCTTCGAATGTTCTTCGTATTCGAAGGTTTGTGGTGGAAGTTCTTCGGGGTTTTAGAGGCTTGAATCCGTAGAGCTTCGCTGATTTGTAGTTTATGCGGTTTCTGGAGGCTTTTAAGCTTGATTCCAGTGATCTTTGAGATTTAGGAGGGTGATTTAGGTTCGAATGTTCTTTGTGTTCGAAGGTTTATGGTGGAAGTTCTTCGGGGCTTTGGAGGCTTGAATCTGTAGAGTTTCGTTGATTTGTGGTTTTTGAGGTTTCTGGAGGCTTTTAAGCTTGATTCCAGTGAGCTTCAAGATCTAGAAGGATGATTTGGATGATTTGGATGATTTGGCTTCGAATGTTCTTCGTATTCTAAGGTTGAAGTTCTTGAAGTTTTTGGAGGTTTCAGGGCTTGATTCCAGCAGAGTTTCAATACTTCTTTGTTATTGTTTGTACTCTAGATGGCTTAGTGTCCTCCTTTAGATGTCTTCAGATCTCTTCGTCCCTCCAAATGCCTTAGGAAGGCTTCTATTTATAGGAGTTTGATGGTAGGTGAGCGACACATGGCGAAATTTGATTGGTGACACATGTCACAGCTTGATTGGTCTGCTTGTGTCATCGCTTACATAGCCGGATTGTTTGGGTCATCGCTTACACAGCCGGATTCGCTTGCATCATCGCTTACATGTGCCTCCATGTGATTAGCATTTTGCATGCTTTTCATGTTTTTACCTTAATAGAATTTGGCAAATTTCCAATAGCAGTATATGGCGCTTTGTAATTAGCCATACTTTGTAGACTTAGTGGCATGACGTGGCAGCTTGTGATAGGCCGGGAATTTTCCCTCTCTACAATGGCATCGTACACTTGTATGTTAATTATATTTTTTAACATGATCTAATGCTACACATGATTATGCCATAAGAGTAAAATCACTATTGGTTAATCACCGACAAAGGTAGTGTTGTGTAGCATTAGATCATGTTTATCATTGTGTAATTCACTAAGAAATTATGAACTCAATCCCAAAAAGAAGAGTAATGAGAAAGTTGTTCATATCAATCATTAAGGTAAGCATTACAAAGGGCTTATTGTTGAAAAAAAGAAAAAGAAAAGAGGTTTTTTGAAATTTAGGCTGTGTTTGGCAACTTGTAAATTATTTTCTGAATGTAAAATATTTTCAAGTAAAAATATTTTTAGGAAAAGAAAATATTTTCAAGTGTTTGGTTGCATCCTAAAAATCGTATTGGAAATTTTTTTCAAGTGTTTGGTAACATTCTGAAAATGCTATTTTTCTACATTTTTCTTACATTTTCTCAGTCATTTTCTCAACTTTCAAACAAATTTTATAATAGAAAATTTCAATACATAAACTTAAAGAAACAAAAATCAAAATAAAACCAATTGTTAAACTCTCAAACTTGGTGAAATTGAGAGAGGGAGGAAGAAAGAGTGAGAGACTGAGGGAAAGAGAGGTAGATCAAGAAAGAAATAAAGATCCAATCATTGGGGATCGATCTAGAGGCGGCGAGGATGAGATCGAGAGGTGAAGGAGACAAGCTATTGGGTGGTAGCGACAATGAGCTTTGATCTAGAGCTTCAAGCAACGACAATCTAGAGCTTTGAATGAAGACAAGCTTTAGGCGACAGCGACGACGAGCTTCAAGCACGATGGCAGGGCTATGGGTTGGGGGCTAGTTCTAGGCTTCTCCGGTGGTACCATCTCCTTCCTTCTCAAAATGGGCTTGGCATGAGTAGCTCTCTCTCTCTTAGCTTGTGTGAGTCTGGAAATTGTTTGAAGGTAAAATAGATGTGTAATCTATTTTACAGGTCAAGGGGCATATTTTACGGTCAAACTTTTTTATTTTCAGTTTGAGTTTATTTTACATGTGCACCCAAACACTTTCAAGGGTTTAAAATATTTTTCCAAATCCATTTACACCTGAAACAAATGCAGCCTTACTGAAATTGATTAAAGATGATCCCAAAAAATTAACAAGATGAGAAAATATAAATAAATTACTATGTGCAATTTGTTTATACCAGGTGAGAACTTGATTAATGTTAAGGATGATAGAATTTCTTTAGGAAAAAAAAAAATTTGAATAGATCTATTATTAGTTGTATTTTTTATTTTATTTTAAAGGTTGTCTTTAATTGCCAGGTTGGCTCAACTAATACAATTTAGGTAATTAAGTGTCTTAAAGATTTAGGTTAACCACACACCAAACACCATTATTAGAAGAGTCATTCTTATATCAAACTCAAGGCTAATAGACAATATTTAGACTCACTCCTACCTTACACTTTTGTATGGGCCACAACTCAGTAGAGTGAAGATCTTGAAGGAGGAATACGTCTTTCTCTTATCCCCTTTGTTTTCCTTTAAATTTCTTTGAATTTATTTATTTATGAGTTGGACTTAAAAATATATATATATTTATACTCGTATCACCTTTTATTATGTTTTGCTCTTATTATAGCCTTGTTCTTTACATGTTAGATTTCCTTTTTAAAAAATTTTGCTAAAATTATGTTTATAACATATAAGTTCTCAATTATCTCTTTTACATGTATAGAATAGCAAAAAAAATGCACACATGGTATGAATTAAAAAAATAGGTTTAAAACAAAAGTTTATGTTTACAAATATATTTATGCTAAAAAAAGTTTGACAAATAATTGAATGCAAATTGATATTTTTATAGTTTGATGTTACTCATGATATGATTTAGTCTTTCAGTTTTGCTTCTGTTTTTTGTTGGCTTATTCTCCAAATCAATAAGAAATTTTGCTAATCATATTCATTACCTTTTGTGAAAGCAGAAGAAAACCTTACAATAATTGAAATTGAAATTATGAACAACGTGAGAGGGAATAAGTTCAAAGGGTGATGCTTGTGGTAAAAATTCAATTGCCATATAACTACATATCATAAAACAAACTAAAATAAAAAAAGGTATCAATTTCAAGAATATGCATGGCACCAAAAAAAAATACACCCACAAATATTTTACAGCCATTGAGTTCTTAAAAAAAAAAAAAAAAGGAAAATATTCGCTTTATTGAAAAAACAATTGAGCTTGTAATTTTTAATATTTTTGGAATTGTCTTGGGAAGAGTGATAGAGTGGATGGCACATCTCTTTGAGCACGTTGTACTCATTTCTATTTGATAAACAAAATTTGACTTTCCAGCTTGAACAAATTGTACTAACTGTAATGGCTTGCTTACACCCTTAGCACATGCCCAAAAATAGTTAAAGTCGAAAAAGATGAAATGGTCATCAAATGGTTTATATATTTCATATCCAATATTGTTCTAAGTATGACCCCCATGACCATTGCAGATCAAATACTTATGGGATTTCAGACAACTAACACCTTAATTAAAATTTTAGCTTGTTTATGTTGGAGTCTTCCAACAGGACTCATCTTAAAGCAAAACATTTGCATTTGGAGACATGGTAAGGAGAGAAACAATAAAGATGCCATTTTAACTCCATCAATGAACTAATAAAGATAGTCTTTGAAAAAATTACTATCAAATCTTATGGGGTGTTTATGCAATGTGGCCATACAATTTTATGTTTTAGTATATGTTTATGTTTACAAAAAGTTAGTTAAATTCATGTAGGTTAACAAATACTTATCTACAAGTTGATACTTTCTTGGTTAGAAGTTACTAGTAATAGAATAAATTCTTGAGAATATAAGTGGATCATCATCTGATGTAATATCTACGTCAATTTTAAAAAGGCAGCCAATATATTTTTTAATTGAGTCATTTTTCTACTAAATAGATATATTTTATAAAGGTGTTTAATAAATTTGTAGAGTATTGTGTATAAAGAAATGATGATTTGAAAATAAACATATAAATAAACATAAATCTAAACTTGCTCGAATATTAGCTTAGCATTTAATTACTTGTTGTCCTTTGCATTTTTTTGAATTGTTTGCTTATGAGTTGGATTTTTTTTAAAAAGTTATTAATACTTGTATCACCTTTTATTATGCTACTCTCTTCTTGTAACCTTATTCTTTACCTGTTAGATTTCAAAAAAAAATTGTTGCTAAAATTTTGGTTGAAGGTCTCAATTGTCTCTTTTATATATAAAGTATAGTAAAAAAAATGCACGCATGGAAATAATTTTAAAAATATATATTTAAAATAAAATTTTATGTTTAACAACATATTTATGCTAAAACAATTGTTGTTTAAATTCATTAAAACAATTCTCATTCTTGGCTTTTATTCTTGGTTTGTCTTTTTTCCATGGATGTTAGAAACCGCATTATCCTTGCCTTTCACTCTCCATTTGTCTTTTTTGGCATGAGTGTTATAGATCACATCGTTCTTGACCCTCATTTATTCTAATGAATTTTGTAAACCTGATTGTCCTTGACATTGGTTTGTTGTTTGACTTTGTTCTTGGAACTTGAAAATGAAGAAAAGGAATTTGTTTGTACAGTAAGCAAATGCTTACTCTACTTTAATCTATTCTTAAATGGTTACCTCTCCAAAAACAATGCTTACTCTACTTTGATCTATACTTAAATGGTTACCTCTCCAAAAACAAAACTCTGGTTTATCCTTACTTTCTTTCAAGAAATATGTTCATATGTGGTGTGGATCTATGGTATATTTTCCTCTTTCTAATTTGCCATGATCTATGCTATGTTTCCTACAATTAGATAATCCACTCTCTCGGATTATTGACTTCATCTGAATTTATTTGTCTTATTCAATGTTGCATACTTAAGAAGGAAGCAAATCTTGTTGGGAGACTCCTTGTTAGAAGAGGCTAATCAATTAGATTATGTGGACTTTGCCGCTGAAACTTTCATAAGCCCATACCCTAACCCCGAACCTAAAGTATGATTGTATTGGACATTTGCATACGGATCAAAAGAGCAATTCTTGGACCTAGACCAAATGAAAAATCTCATCTCCATTCTAACCAAAAGTTAGTTGCATACTCCCAAATTCGTGTCTAGAATAGATTTACAACAGCATCAAGGATTTAGATCTTTCTTTCTTTCTTTTTTTCTTAGGTCATGGCATTGAATTTTTCATTTGTCTACCAACATAAGGAACTCGTAATTTTTGAAGCAATCTGTGTGTATTGCTTTCATGAAGCTTATTATCATGGTCTTCGTGGCAACAAATCTCTCTCTCTCTCTCTCTCTCTCTCTCCATATATATATATATATATCTAAAAGCTAAAACACCTACAATTAATTTTGCTCTTCTCTCGAGATGCCACGTTAGATCTACACTCTTTTTTTCCTTTCTTTTTTTTTTTTCTCCCTTCCTTTCGCAATCAATTTTTTACTCTTCTTTCAACTTCCCATTTCCTATCACCTTCTGTTAACCAAAAAAATCCTCATTCACATAAACTTTTCCAATTCAATCTCTTGAATGATTGGCTTCATCTGAATTTATTGTCTTATTCAAATGTTGCATACTTAAGATGGAAGCAACTTAGTGGGAGGCTTTTTGTTAGAAAATGACTAGGTAGTACAAGTGGAGGCTACTAATCCATTAGATTTTATAGCTTTGTTGCATAATACATTCATAAATCCATACCCTAACTCCGAATCTAAAGTACAATTGAATTGGACCTTTGTGTACGGGTCAAAAAAGCAATTCTTGGACCTAAACGAAGCGGCAACTCCCATCTCCATTCCAACCAAAACTTAGCTACATACTCCCAAATCCATGTCTAGGACAAATTTACACCAGCACCAAGAATTGACATCTCTCTTCTCTCTCTTTTTTTTAGATCTTGGCATCAAAATTTTAATTTCTCTGCGAGCATAAGGAACTCGTAACTTCTGAAACAGTCTACGTGTGCTACTTTCATAAAGCTTATTATCATGGTCTTGGTGACAACTAATATATATAAAATAAAGTATAGTGTAAAACAATTTAACTAACTAAAAAGAATAATAAAAATGAGAATGTTTTTAAATGTGGATTACAGTTAGCTCAACTAGTAAAGTCTCTTATTGTTGAAGAAGAGATTTAGGGTTCAATCCTTGTCTACACTAAAAACTGATTGGTATTTTTGTTTATTGATAAAAAGTTATTATCAGGAGCGGATGCTATAGTTTGAAATTCTCTATAAAAAAACAGTAATTTAAATATTCCCTTTCTTAAAAAAATAAAAATAAAAAAAAAATAAAAAATTCCATGATGGTAAGATCATTGTTGACCATGGTTTACGGTGTTCCCGAAGGGCCCCGTTAGGGTGCGCTTGGTACGGAAAGAAGAAGAGACAAAGGACAGCTTTTATAATTGGAAAACAAGGGGTAGTTTTGGAATGCTGCAAGAATAATTGCACTGTTGATCATCTTCAAGACATGAGCGTGCGATCCACGTGACAAATTATGGAAACCCATATTTGGCACTCAAACATATATACGATAATAATAATATATATAAAAGAACACCAACTTTTACAGCAGTTTCATAAAAATTATAATAAAAACTACTCTATCCTCGAACCAGCCCCCTTGGGTGTATGTCTTTCTCTTTGCCATTTGCAACATTTGGCTTAGAAGGAACTTGGTGGTGTTTAATATCTACTCTAACCACAACAACTTGGCTACCCAAAATTTGATCATGCCCTCGCTCCGAAGCCTCCGGCTAGAATTACTCGCTAAGAAGCTGATTACCGATGGGTCTGCTTCAGAAACCTCGGGCCTTGCTGGCGGTGGAGGATTAGTGAGGGATGATAGGGGAACTGCGTGATCGGGTTTGCTAGAAACATTCGGAGAGCCTCAAGTTTTATTGCCGAGCTTTGGGCCCTACGGGATGGGCTTACTATTTGCCTTGCAAGAAACTTCCTTGTGGTGGAAGTTGAAATTGATGCTAAAGCTATAGTAGACATGTTTACTAATACCAGCAATGCCAACTTAGCTAACTCCTTTCTTGTGGATGATTGCAAGCACCTACCATCAGGGGGGGGGGGGAATTTGCAAGCTAGCTAATGACAAACAAAGAATATAATAAGTTAACGTAGAGAAAGTAGAATTGGGGAAACTGACATCTCGAGTTTTAGAAACTCGAGATTCATATTAAAACTCGAGTCCCCAAGACTCGCTTTGCACTGATGACTTGGACAGAAATGGCAAGTAATGCCACATAGATCTCGAGTCTCTTAGACTCGAGTTCCACCAAAACCCAGATCTTAGAACGAAGAGGACGATCCAGAACGAAAACCCAGAACGAAGAAGACGATCCAGAACGAAGAAGACGATCGACGATCCAGAACGAAGAAGACGATCGACGATCCAGAACGAAAACCCAGAACGAAGAAGACGATCGACGATCCAGAACGAAGAAGACGATCCAGAACGAAAACCCAGAACGAAGAAGACGATCGACGATCCAGAATGAAAACCCAGAACGAAGAAGACGATCGACGATCCAGAACGAAGAAGACGATCCAGAACGAAGATGCAGAAAAGAGAAATCCAGAAACTCAGAGAAGAGAGAAACCCAAGCCCGAACCCAGGAAGAACCCAAGACCATACCTTTCGAGTTCGACATCGTTCAAGAACAGAGAACACGAAGAAGAGAGAAACCCAAGCCCGAACCCAGGAAGAACGAAATGAAGAAGAAACCCAGAACGAAGATCAGGAAGAAGATGAAGCCCAGAACGAAGAACAAAAGCAGAAACCAAGAACGATGATGATGAAGAAAAGAAGAAGAAGCCCAGGAATGGAAGATGACGAAGAAGAAGAACGAAGGATGAGGGCAAAACGGTAGAACTGGAGTTTTATCGTAGAAATCGAGTATCTAAAACTCGAGTTCTACGTGAAATGGTGAAAATGTGGAACTCGAGTTTCTAAAACTCGAGTTCCACGTGGAACTTTCTCCACATCAGCTTCCGTCCCGCTTGAGTCTCGAGTTTTTAAAACTCGAATTTGGCATTGATCTCGAGTTTTAAAAACTCGAGATGCTAGTTTCCCACTTTCTTTTGCGACTGGACAATTAACAATATTCTTATAAAATTAACGTTAAATGAAAAAAAAAATTCCCATCAGGGGCGTGGCTATGTGTAAAGGGGCCAATTTTGAAATTTTTTAAATATAAATAATTTTTTTAATATTTTTAAAATTTAGTTTACAAAAATAAGAGTTAGCCCCCCAAATATTTGATTTAGTCCAATGATGCTCTTAAAAAAAAAATTGTCTAATAATTATAGAGACATAACATTATTCTTCACAATTCTATTTTTTATTGTAAAATATGTTTTTATATCTGTTAAATATTTGATAAAGTTTAGCACCAAATATATTTGAATCTATATCTTTTTCAACTAGTTATGTGACAATTAACAAATCATTAACTCAATAAAAAAAATGTCACTAAAACTACACATGAAATATCCCTTTAGTTACTATATAATGGATTAGATCAAGATAAATTCAAATATGTTTGAAGCCTAACTTATTCCTCCAAGTTTTAGATCATTCATGTTTTTGAAAATTTCATTAATTTAATTGAAAGTTTTTTTACTTTCTTTAGTATAAAATTTGATAATGTGTATCGAAAATGAATTTTTTAAAGAATTTTACTATAAAAATAGTAGAAATGAATTTTATTTTATAAAAGATCGCCATCCAACATAATTTTGATTGAAATTACTAAGTTCTTTTAGTTGTTGTTTGATGTGTGTATGTATATAACTAATTAAATAAAAAAGTGTGTATATAATAAAAAAGTGTGTATGTGTATGTGGAGTTGTCTTGATAAGTATATTAAAGTTGCAGCTTAGCCCCCCAACTAAAATTCCTGGCTCCGCCCCTGCCTACCATCCCAATTCCTCCTAATTTGTATTAAGCACTGCTTCCGCGAAACTAATAAATATGCCTACAACTTTGCTAGGATGGGAATTCAGCAAGGTTTTGAATTCCTTTTATTTGATAGTCTGCATATGGTCTGCGTATCTTTGCAGGCGTTGCCCTGATGACATTGGCTCTGTTTAGTTTATAATTTTACTTTCTACCAAATAATAATAATAATAATAATAATACAAATTTTCTTACGTCAAATTTGTTGGCTGACAAAAGCAAAAATGACTTATTTCTAAAGATTATTTCACTAAAAAATTTTTGGAAAATAACTTTTTTTCATAGCAAACTAAATAAAGAAAGTCAAAATAATATTTTTCAGTTTATTTAAAGTTGTTACCAAATATAGAAAAATAATATAATTTTATGAAAAATACTTTATGAAAAAGGATTCATTTTCTAAAAAACAGTATAGAAACAAACAGATGTACTCCTAAAATAGAACTATTAGTGGGTTTTAATTACTAAATAAATTTCCATTTTATCTTTCTTTAAAAAAAAGAAAATATTACCACTCAGGAAGAATGCAGAGAACTGCAAACATAAAAAGTTCACAAACGTCTCCCACAACCTCACCAACTACATCTACATAAGAAATTACACCAAATGTCATTTACGAAGTTTCTTTTAATTTACTAAAAGTGCTCCTTAAATAGAACTATTCGTGGGTTTTAATTATTAAATAAATTGTCATTTTATCTATCTTTAAAAAAATAAATACAACTCAATGAAAAATGCCGAGAACAACAAAAAGAAATAAATAAATTCACAAAATGTCCCTCATGACATCCTCACCAACTACATCCTACATAATAAATTACACAAAATATCCCTCACAAAATTTCTCTTAAATTCAACAAAAATTTTTGGAGCGTGGCTCTTTAATCTCACATGAAATTCCACAAAATACGTCAAATTTTGACTCATGAAAATGAAATCATGTTAGGTTTCCTGATCAAATGTTGAAGAGTCCACAAAATATTTTTATTCAACCCTTTGAAAGATTGCATAAGATATGCTCAAGTACGTGAGGCATGTAAGAAAAATGGATGTGGTGGGGTCTTTCAAATTTTTTTGAGCAAAAGTACTGAAAACATGAATAGTTGGATAGGGGCAGCATTTGAAATTTTCTGGGACAAAATTGTTTTTTGAATGTATTGTCATAGACATATAGTAATGATCTTCTGGTCTTTTCACACGTGTCATCTAACTATTGGATTCTAAGTTTGGAATAGAAACTTCCTTCCTCACACCATGAGGTCCATGACAAGAAATCATATGAAATTGAATCACCATTCCCATTTTGTACTTGGAATCCAAACCTCCTCAATTTAAATTATGTTTTCACCAAATTTTTAATTTTCAAGAAATTATTTCATACATTTTGTGTTTTATAACTCTCTTAGCATTTGCATAAATTTATGTAAATTTTTTTATCTATTTTAGTATAAGAACCTACTTTTTCTATTTTATATACTCACTTTTTAAAACGCCTCACATTAAATTATATATTTTACACTACTTCTCATTAAAATATCAATTATTTTAAATTATTTCTCTTTCTTCACACACAACGATCACAATTCACTATCTTCTTTCATTCTTGAGATACGTAAAGAAAGATTGAACAACTAAATACAAAATAAATAGTGTCAATGTAAATTTACACAGTTACTATAGCAAACTTGAAAATTTACACAATTATACATAAACTAATGTAGATTATTTTCAAGTAAAATTATATAAAGTCTACATATTTTTCTATTATACCCACAGTCACAGACTGATGTGAATCTCATGTGCATTACTAATATATAAGACATGATTTTATGTAAGAAATTAACAAGTATATTGATTGTATATGAATAGGGACAAAAATGAGAAAATATAAATAAATAATTATATGCAATTTATTCATATCTAGTGAGAACTTGATTTATTGTTTTAAGGGTGATAGAATTTTATTTTAAAATTATTTTAATAAATATATTATTAGTACTATTTTTATTTTAAATGATGTCTTTAATTACCATGTTGACTCCACTAATACAATTTAGGTAGTTACGAGTTTTAAGACTTAAGTTTGGAAGACTAGACCGACTTTGGCTCTTTTTTTTCCCCCTTTTGGGTTGTTTTTTAGTTTAGAAGGTTGCACAGATTTTGACAACACTACTGAGCCACAAAGCCTTTGTGAACTGCACCCAGTGGCTTCCAATAAAAAATTTTGGATTTAAATGTATGTTTTTGGTTTTTTTAAAAGGCCTACCTTTAGTTTTGGTTTGGCACACACTTGAAACAAATGCCATAAATATTTGGTTTTGTGGCTTTTGTATTCTTAATGTTTGAATAAAACCATATAGTACCATTTAAACATGTTTCATATAAGCTTTTGAGTTCTCAGGTCATGTTTTATTTATATATCGCAAAAGATAGTACCATTATCCACCTTAGCACAGCTAGTATTGGTATTTCATATATAACTTGGATATATTGAATTTTTTGTGTGTATAATTGCTCTTGTTATTTACTTACGGATTTCATGATGAAGACCAATAGAATACTTATATTTCATGAAGATTATTAATATATTGGATTTTTTTATAATTCAATAGTTTGGGTGGGATTATTATAAAATTTATTGATATTAAGAGTATTTGGTTTTACGTTGTAAATCTTGAATTAATTGGTATAATTTGGTGTTACACTTGACACAAATTTGGTGAATAGTTAAATAGCTTGAAGAAGTTGATAAAAGAGATTTAACTAGAAAAGTCTCTAATGATTATATAAGAGATTTAATGTTCAATCCCTGCCTACACAAAAAACTAATTGGTATCTTGGTATGATATTAAAGAGCTATCATCAATAGCGGACGCCATAGGTTATAACTCTCTCGGGAGGAAATAGATTCTTGAAAAGTATTGGATAAAGTTTGTAAATGTAAGCACAATTTTATATTTATTATATTTACTATTTCTTTTGTAATACTTATTAAACCAAACGTAAGAATATATGATTATTATTGTAATATATTACTTGATAGTATTTGTATCTATCTCACTTTTAATGATCTTAAGTATACTATTTTGATAGTTTCATCATAAGAAATGTTCAAATCTACACAAAAAACGAAGGAAAAGCCGTTTGCTATGCTACTGTTGCTGTTGTTGTTGTCTGCTCCCTACACATGAGCTGCGTTTGACAAGTTTCTTCCAATCTCAGCCGTTTCATTGCTGGCCTTCTCATCTTCATTCTCTATCATTCTTTTCAGTTAGTACATTTTTCATCTTATCTTAGAGCTAATTTAGCTTTCAATAGTTGAATTTAGAGAAATGTTAAAACCTATACATGTTAAGTGATTTGGGTTCAATCTCCACCTATGCCAAAAAATTGTTTGATGTCTCGGTCTTATAATAAAAAGCTATCATCAGGAGCGGACGTCATAGGTTAAAACTCTAACAAAAAAAAGGTTGAACACACGAGAAACACCATTATTAGAGGGTCATTCTTATATCAAGCTCAAGGCTAGTAGACAGACTCACTTCTATCTCACAACATAAAACGTCTTAATTTTCCCTTTTATGTGTAAAGCATAGTACAAAAAAAACAAATGCAAACATAGGATGAATTTGAAAAATGTTCAAAATAAAATTTTATGTTTAAAGACATATTTATTTTGAAAATGTTTGTTAAATTCACTAAGAATAACAAATAATTAAATGAAAATTTATATTTTATAGTTCAAAGTTACTCATAATATGATTTTTTCTTTAAGTTATCCTTTGTTTTTGTGTTTTTGTTTTTTTAATTCTCCAAATTGATAAAAATCCCACATTTTATGTTTCACTCAGATTTGTTAAATGAAGGATCCCCAAATGAACCCAATTAGCTACACAAAGATAATCAAGTGATAATTGATTATGCCATGGACCATTAAAAGTGCAAATTGTACCCACTTTTACTACTAGGATTCATCTATGCTACTATTAGGAGAAGCAATTTAATTTATTCCATATGAATAATTTTCTATCTCCCACCTAATTGTGAAGTCCTCAATAATAATAATAAACAATGTACAATTAATTAAATAAAGATTTATATTTGAGTGGACTTTGTGGTGTGCTGTTGTGTTAGAGCTACATTCCCTCTCTTTTGTGTGTGAGTGTTTATTTTTCATTAAAAAAAATCATGCCAATATATACAAATATTAAAAAAAAAAAAAAAAAAAAAAAAAGGAAATTTTGTTAATTGTATTCAATACCTTATATGAAGGCACAAGAATGTCCAATGGCAAATGAAATTGAAATCGTGAACAACATAGGAGGAATAAGTTCAAAGGGTTGCGGTTGTGGTGAAAGTACATTAGATATGTAGAAGTTAAGATGGTCAGTAAAGTAGCAAAATAGGTGATTATTAAGGCTAAGACAACGGTTCAGTTTAACTCTATCAATGAACCAGGAAAGAAATTCCTTAAAATCCTTACTATCAAACCTTGAGAAATCAGCCATTGAGCCCCATTTTTTGAAAATTTTAGACAAAAAAAGTCTCCTTTTAAATATTTAGGGCGATGTTCTTGTTTTGGAACTCAATTTCATTATCATCAAGTTTTTATTAAAAATTACACAAAACTCAATTTTAATAATATTGAGTTTAAATTAATTACAGTTCAATGTTACAAACATCGAGTTAAAAAAAAAAAAAAAAATCTCGTTTTCTAAAAAATTGTGGTGCAAGGACAGGCCGGGCTACTGCCATTAATATTTCAAAAGAGGACTAAATAGCCGATCTTCCTATCAAACCTTAGGGGATGTATATGCATTTTGGCTGTCCAATTTTATGTTTAAGTACATGTTTATGTTAAAAAAAAGTTTATTAAATTCATTTAGAATAACAAATACTTAAGTGCAAGTTGATAATTTCACAGTTTGATGTTACTTATAAAAGTATAAATTATTGAGTATAAGTTGAACATCATCAATTGTAAAATTTGCGTCAATTTTTAAAATGGTGGTCAATATATGTTTTTAATTGAGTCATTCTTTCTAATAAAGGAACATGTTTTATAAATCTTTAATAATTTTTTAGAGTATTGTGTATAAAGAAATGATGATTTGAAAAATATAAAAACATTTACAAAAGCATAAATGTTTTTCTTCACATATGAAAGAATTAAATAGTTATGTACATTTATCCCATTTACGTATATTTCTGGTATTATAAAAGCTGCTACTTATATAGTTTGATGCTGAATGTAAAAGTCAAATTCTTTGCAGTGTAAGGTCAACAAAATTTGTTATAATATTTTTGTCATTCTTTTAGAAAAGATAGCCAATTATTTTTCTTTGAGTTTGGTTTACCTCCAATACTTTTTTAAATGGACATGTCATTTTGTTTTAAATATACAATGGCAAGTGGTAGTAGATTTTTTAATCTCCATATTTTATTTAGTTAGTGGATGATGTGACAGTTTTTTATTAAAATAAAAGAAAATTTTTGTTAAAAAAATACTAGAGGTAAGCCAAACCCTTTTTTTTTAATTGATATTTTTTTCTAATAAAGGGATGTATGATGATTAAGGCAAGTTTGATGTGATTAAGGGTAGTGTATTAATTCTTAACAAGGTAAACTTTTTCCTTTTTAAATTCCACATTCTATTTTAGTTCTTTTTATTTTTTAGGTTTATTTTCCTTTTGTCCCGCCCCCCCCCCCCCCTTTTTTATTTTAAATTAGAATTACATGTTATTTAAGTCATAGTTAAGTATGTGTAAAAAAATGAGAAAAGTCATAGTAAAATAAAAATTGGGTTGTTGCCTCAGGGTACAATCGTATCTTAGAGCAATGCTTACTCTACTTTAATATATACTTTCATATTTGCCTTTCCAAAAACAAAATTTTGGTTTTTCCTTGCTTTCTTTCAATAAATATGTTCATATGTGGTGTGGATTTATGGTATGTTTCCCCCTTTCTTCTAATTTGGCATGATCTATGCTGTATTTCCTATAATTAAGTAATTCATTCTCTTGAATGACTAACTTCATCTGAATTTATTTGTCTTATTCAAATGTTGCATGCTTAAGAAAGAATCAACTTAGTGGGAGGCTCTTTGTTAGAAAATGTCTAGGTAATACAAGTGGAGGCTAATCCATTAAATTATGCAGGCTTTGTTGCCTAACACTTTCGTAAATTCATACCCTAACTCCAAACTTGAAGTACGATTGAATTGGACCTTTGCATTTGGGTCAAAAGAGCAATTCTTGGACCTTGACCAAATGACAACCCCCATCTCCATTTTAATTTTTAACCAAAAGTTAGCTGCATGCTCTTAAATCCGTGTCTAGGAAAGATTTACACTAGCACCAAGAATTGACATCTCTCTCTCTCTCATGGCATTGGATTTTTAATTTATCTGCCAGCATAGGAACTCGTAACGTCTGAAGCAGTCTGCGTGTGTTGCTTTCATGAAGCCTATTATCATGGTCTTGGTGGCAACTAATATATATAATACAAGGTATACTGTAAAACAATTTAGCTAATAGGAATAATACAAATGGGAATGCTTTTAATATAATAATTTAAATATTCCCTTTCTTAAAAAAAAAATGATGCCATGATGGTAAGATTAATTGTTGACCACGTTTTGCGGTGTTCCCAAAGGACCCCAATGAGGGCACTCCTGGTTCGGAAAGAAGAAGTGACAAAGGACAGCTTTTATAATTGGAAAACAAGGGGTAGTTTTGGAATTCTGTAAGAATAATTCCACTATTTATCATCTCCAAGACATGAGCTCATGCCAAAATGGCCAAATATCACCTTTCATAAACTTTTTAGTCAAAAAATACTGTTTCGGAAATAAATGGTAATCTACCACTTTTTCTAGTACTCAAGTTCACCAAACTCGAGTACCATATTTTCTAGTTCCACCGTGGCATGGTTGATATGGCATTTAGGATTTCAAAATGTCACTTAGTACTCGAGTTTCCTGAGCTTGAGTACTGTGGTGTGGTCAAGGAAGTCAATACCGTACCGGAGGCTGTACCGGTTTGGTCAGCGGTACGATATATTTCGGATACCGGTCAATACCGGTGTACCGTTTCGGGTTTACCGCTATTTTATTTATATATATATATATATATACAACCAAAATTCATATAATTTATTAAAAAGTTTAAATTTATAAATCTTTATCTCATTTAATATATTAATCTCCAGTTAAAATTTCAAATAGGTTAATTAATAAAAATAGGAAATTGATGTTCCTACTTCTTAATAATAATAATAATAATAATAATAATATCACTTACTAACTGTACAAAAACTTTTTTCCACCTAAAGTGCTATTTGAAACTTCTTTGCATTAGAAAAAAAAAAAAAAAAAAAAAAATCTAACAATTCAGGTGGTTGTGTCGGAGGCCACACTACACAAGTTTATTAAAATGCAATTTGAAACTTCTTTTAGTTCTTTGCATTGAAAAAAAAAAAAAAAAAAAAAAAAAAAAAAAAAAAAAAGTCAATTTTGTAGCAATTCACGTGGATGTGTCAGAGGGCACACTGCCACAAATTGCAAATAAAAGCCAACCACCCTTTTACCTTTCTTTTACTCTTAAAAGTCACAACAAAGGAACAAGCTTCAGAAATAAAAACATAAAACTGGAGACTGAGAGAGGTAGACGGACGGAAGGATTCGCGTGAAGAAGAAGAAGAAGAAGAAGCCTTTCGAAACAGTGCTGACGATGATGGTTTTATGGGTTACATTGTATTTTTTTTTAACTGTTAATCACAAAATTTCCATTTTTTTTGTTTTTCTTTTACCGTCCGGTATTCTTTTTCCGGCCGGTATCCGATTTTTTTCCCGGTTTTTCCGGTACAACCCGGTAAACTCCGGTACAAAAAACGGTACGAAATATCTATGTTTTTGTACCGGCCAAGTTGCCGGTACGAAAAATTCCGGCTGTACCGGCCGGAACGATACGGTACTGTCTCCCCTGGGTGTGGTGCCCGAGTCCACTAAACTCGGGTATAAATCTGGGTTGGCCGCAATTTGGTGGGGGATCACACCAATTGATACTCGAGTTTCATGGACTCGGGTACTGATAACACAGTACCTGAGTCCATGAAACTCGAGTATTAATCTGTGTTGGCAGTGCATTATGGCGAGTAATTACTCGCGTTTCATGGACTCGAGTACTGTGTTATCAGTACCCGAGTCTACTAAACTCGAGTATAATCTGTATGTGGTTTAAAAATCATGCATTAAAATCTTTACGTCCGTTTGATTTTTTACGTCCATTTGCTCAAGTTCTCACTTATTGTACACTCTTAAATCCATTTAATTTTTTAGTGAACATTTTTTTTTTTTTTGTTTGATAAGTTGATTTTGGTGCATCAAACCAGAACTTCATGCAAATGGGTTGAATCTGCTCGATGGAAGAGTCACAAGACTGATGAAACAGTGCACAAGGTTTCCTCCATAACTAAAGATGGCTTATATTGATTGAAACAATCAAAGCGACCACCATTTTAACAATTGTAGATTTGCAACAAACAATTTCAAAGTTAGTACAACTAACTACAAATTAATAGTAAAAGAAACTCGAGTCATTTGTAGGAAAATTCTTTAATCCATCGATTGACCTTGGCATGATGCAATTATTTGTGAACAACATTATCAACTTGCGATCAATTTTAGGGCCTTCTTAGCACCTGTGCTAGACTCTTAATTCTCAGTCATTACTCACTAGTGTTGTGTCTTGAAATATTTAGCAGCCACTGTCTTGAATCCAGCATCCATTTTTCCTTATTTTACAAAACTCAGCTAGTATTTGATAAGTACACAACCTACCAAAATAACCTACCACAAATAATTAATACAACCTACCAAAATAACCTACCAAAAGTGTGCAATCATCTCAGCCCATGCTTGTTTGCTAAATACATGTCCAATTTTATTCCCTTTACGTACTTGGTCTAGCATTTGGTCAATAAAATATTGGTCTTGGGATGGAGTTCAATCAGCCCTCAAACTATCATTGATTATAAAGGAATCATAAGAAATTTCACAATTTGTTCACAGAAATATTCAGGAAAATCAGCATATTGAAACTTCACCTCTCAACTTAAGCCACATTGAGAAGGGAAGAAATCCCAAAATGACATTCAATGTATGTGTAAGACCTTAGTAATCAAATTATTTAGATCAAATATACCATATAT
Organism: Castanopsis chinensis; assembly: GCA_032878915.1. Classification (NCBI taxonomy): domain Eukaryota; kingdom Viridiplantae; phylum Streptophyta; class Magnoliopsida; order Fagales; family Fagaceae; genus Castanopsis; species Castanopsis chinensis. The sequence continues at coordinate 4,111,763 of JAVQMG010000131.1, read as the reverse complement.
CACATGAGTCACAAGCAATTGATCTATCAAGATTGGAATCTCCCTTAATAGTTGCTAATCCACTTCGAATTTTGCAACCATCTCCATCCAAGCAGATAACTGCCTACAACATGATAAAGTACATAAGATAGAGATTAAGATGTTAATGCCTCTACAAAATGAATATGTGTGGAAGGCAACCTTGAGTTTATATGATAAATGTGCCAATAACACAGGCATGAGAGGTCAGATCTTTTACAAAAGCCATAATTAATCTCAGAAACCTCAACACACTTCAATAAACCTTATGAGATTGCATATGGAGGATAATTACATTTTCATCAATATAGTAGGATGGAAAAGAGAAAGTATTATTCTTCCCCTCAATGCACCAATTATCATCTCTACATATATGAACAGACAAAAAATGACAATTAATCAATGCTGAAAACATAGGCACAGTCAAAATGTGAATAATTTCATCGTTATTTATAATAAAATATGATAAATTCTAATATCAATACGGGCCACAAATTGTCCACATGGCACTCAAACTCGTGTAATGCAAGCTAGAATTCTTTCTATGTTCTATTTGAATCTCTTCTAACAAAAGGAGCTTCATAACTATACTATTAGAGGAGACCAATAGCAAGAATTCTATCACAATTACAGCTGATTTTGAGGCTCCATTAACATCTATAAGTGTAGTGATAGTGCCTTAAGTCAAAGATGACTAATGAATAAGATAATGGGCAAAATGAATTGTTATTACAAAAAACTAGTGTCTTAGAGTGGAGTCTAAGTTTGGAGGAAACAATGCTAGTATCATGTGGACCTACAAACCCAAGAGGAACAAAGCTATGAGACAGGCAAAACAACACAAGCAAAGTGCATAAATTTTTTTTAAAATTTAATTTTTTAATACCTGGAAAATGAGTCTTCATCGGCTTTGTTGCTACCAATAGTATCATAGACCTTCATAATTGAATGAAACTCATTAAACTTTAGCTTCCATTTGGCACCAAATTTTAATTACAGATTGAATAGAAGTTCAATAAAAAAATAGGCAAATAAGGTTCTGAATGTATATCAATTACATTGTGAGTAATAGCAACCAATGAAAAAAACAGTTTTCAATAATGTTGTAACACTAACCGGAACACACGTGATCAATTGAAATTCATTCTGGCAAAGTGGGCACAAGATTGTGATGGTAGACCAGTTGTCAATGCATAGAAAACAGAACCTTAAATCACATGATGATGCCAGATAATGAAGTGAAATTTGCTACATGTCCAAGCAAATATAACTTGATAGGTGGATAGTGGGGGAGAGGGAAAGTAACTTATAGTATAAATGCCATAGTTGGTCCTTAAAATTTTATCCAATTTTTCTTAAGTTTTAAAAATACATAATTGAATGGCATATAGAATGCATTTTGATCTAATGGCATATATCATGCATTTTGTTTTAAGTTACATTTAGAAGGATGTCATGGTTCAAACTTAGCGTACCTAGTCCGCGAGACCACCACTCGTCGAGGCCTCGTTCCACTTAGGGCATGTTCTTTGGTTATGCCCTTCTTGGTCACACAACCCACATTGCACCTTTCTCTCCCCCTCCTTCCATGGTATGGTTCTAGGCCTTTTCCCAGCCTCGTCCATCTCATTCCTAATTCGTGTTGAGATAGGGCGACCTTTCTCCCAGATCAATCGGGGGTTCAGGAGGACCCTTCGAGTTTCTTTAGAATCCAGCCATGATAATCTATCTTTCAACACAAGGAAAACAGGAGCATAGCTCCAAAACAGTGCGCCCACGCTATAGCATAGGTCAATGTACTGCTTTGCATCATGTCGATACCTAATACAAACTACAATAACATGTGAACATGATAGCTTGTACAGTTTCCATTTTTGACATGTGAAAATTCTTTGCAACAGATTAACTCCATGTGTGTGATCCCCATATCCAGCACTCCCTGGATTATGCGGTGTATCTACTTGAAATGATTGTTGTTGCGTGCTCAATCTCGTCACCCTGTGATGCTCCGCCTTTACCTTATTTCTCATGAAAATATCCAAGGCATATTTACACCATTTTTTTCCCGAATTCAACTGCTCTATGCTCTTATTGCAACGATCATCGAAATAAGTATTCAGTTTGAACTATGTGTATTTCACCACCGTCATAATAGGCATACTACGAGCACCCTTTAGAACACCATTGAAGCACTCGGAGACGTTTGTAGTCATCACCCCATAACGGTAACCCTTGTCAAAGTTAGAGCCCATTTCTCTTTGGGCACATCCTTCAGATATCGGTGCCCTCCAGACTAGATTCTTTAAAGTTTCATTATTCTATTTAGTGTTGAAGTTACTGCATAGATGACGAAGGCAGTAACGATTTTCTGCCATGAGAGGCTGCAAAAAGTCTCGATTAGTGTCTCTGAAGATAGCTTGTATCCCAGGGTGTCTGTCAAATATGACACATAGGTGTCTCTGATTAGTAACATACCTTCTTCTACAAGCTAAGAACCAACCCCAAGTCTCTATGCTCTCGCTCTCGACAATGGCGAAGGCTAGTGGATAAATCTTATTATTAGCATATGTCGCCATTGCAATCATCAATTTCCCTTTATATTTTCCACAGAGGTGGGTTGCATCAATGCTAATCACAGGCCTACAATTCTTGAGCCCAATAATACATGGCCGAAATGCCCAAAATATGGACTTGAATGTACAGGTTCCCCGTTCATAATTATCGTTCACTAGTAAGTTATACTTTATACCTAGACTTGCATCCCTAAGTCCTACCAAAAAACGTGGCAACTCTGCATAAGACTCCTTAAAATCCCCGTATATAGCTGCAACGACTTTTTGTTTAGCATCCCAAACCTTGTATGTGAATCATAATGATTACATTAGAAATGAATACAATAAATAAGATGAAGAAAATATTCCTTTCTCTTTATTTCTTTTGTTTCTTTTCTTTTTCAAATTCATTTTTCATAACATAAGGTATTCATGGGTTTTGGGAAAAAAATATCATGCTTATACTTTACAGAAGACTGATGTCTCTACATTGTATTGAAAAAAGAATGCAAATTAAAGAATATCTTGTAGTGAGATACTTCGTGTTTTAAGTTTGCCAAAGCAACGTGGCGTAAGTTTTTTATCTTATACGCAGGGTCTTCTCGTATATAGTGCTCAAGTACATAAACGCCAAATCAACCATCCGAACATCATGAGCATTCTATATTTTGTCACACGTGTGGGGGCCCTTGCATTTTACGATCTTCCAGACATTATCTCCCTTGCAATAGATCACACGGACTGACCATGAACAAGAATCATCCTCACAACTCACCATTAGCCTTTCTGAGTCTAAATGCTTAGTTTTGAAGCTAAAATTCTATCACAGTGTGTACCAAGTCAATGCATGTCGCACTGCCAATTTAGTCACGAATACCATTCATTTCATTGGTTGCTCCCCAGGCGTCCAACTTGATACTTCCGCTTGCATAACCAGTGATGGATCAAACATATTATCCCAAGTGTTTTTGGTGAACCATTCCGGTGTAGGATCGAGACCAAGGCACGTGTCTCTATTCTCTGCTACAACCACATCCTCAATATGATCAACATCCTTATGATTACCCATGGTATCTAGGAGCTCCTTGAAGTCATCCCTAGTAACATCAATATGGGTTGCATCATCACCAAGTCCGTGATCATCTTCATTTTTGGATATGCCCCCATGCAACTCATCATGAGATAAATTCTCTCCTTCATGCACTTCTTAGGGCCCTTGCTCCTCCTCAATGTGTGAAGCATGGGGAAATGTCTGCCACGATTCATTACCATACACATCTCTTATGTTCTTTTCACACCCTTGATAAGACTATAATGGTATTAAATCAATGTGCTCATCTACAGTTCCATCCAAAACAACATGTTGTGAACCCTCTCCAGCCTCTATTATGGTGGGCTCAACCGTGACATAGAGATTCGAAGTAACGAATCCTTTCACCACCATTTATTCAACAATTTCCCACATCATCTTCACTTGGGCGCCACTCGATAAATGTAGTGAATTGTAGAAAACATGGCTGTCTAGAACTTGTTGAGGTCCTCAATACACAATGGAAATGTTATGCCTAGAGTGGTCTAACCCCATCACCTTCAATATTCTTCGTTGCAATTTCATAAGGCCTATCCCACACTTCACCCTAACACATTTTTGCTTTTGGTTCGAGCCTTGGTATGACAACCTATGCAACTCATGATAATACATCTCTCCATCATAGTACACATAGAAAATGTGAAAATCCATCACCGACCTGTTATTAACAATATAAAAGTTGTCATAATCTATAACCACTTAGATAAATTTTCTTTATGATAAAAACAATTTATATTCAAACTCAATCATAGACATATAAATAATTGAATAATTGAATTTATAAAAACAATTAATAGTATATCCAGTTGTGGGTTCTAGTTAATTCAATTTATAAAATTTCTCTCATAAAAAATTAATAAAATCTCTTATTGTCAAATAATGTTTTTTAAAATCAAATCACGTCTAAAAAAAAATTATTAGTGTTTTCACATAATTAAGAACCATAATCAAACGAACAATTCAAATATAATCATATTTACATTTTAAATTAAAAAAAAAAAAGTCAAGTTAAAACAACATTGTGTTATGACTTATTATTACCATATAACTAAGGCAATGGACTACCACACAAATTGACATCATGTTCATGTCCAACAACCCAACCATGGTATTGCAATATGACTGTAGCAAAATAGAATATGCATTAATATTAAAAGGATCCGGTTTACTAGTGTTGGTGTGCATTGGCTATGGTTAAGTTTTTTTTTTATACATATATAGTTGAGGTGGGAGTATTTGAATCTTATATATTTTTATTGGAAATATAAAGATACAACAATAAATTAAGTTACAAGATTCTTAGCATGTTAAATTTTTTATTGCAATAGATTAGTTGTTTATGGAGAGTAGCACAACCAATTACTTTTTCATCTGCTGTTCACACGGTGGTTCTGAATAAAAAAAAAATCTTACTATGCATGCTCTCTATTTGCTATCATATGGTCAACCTTGATTCTTTTATACTTGTGCTCCATTTGTTTTGACAAAAAAGTTATATATATATATATATATATATATATATTAGCAGTTGTACATAGTTAATATTGAAAAACTAGGGGTTACAAATATAACTATGTATTTGAATTTAATTTAAGTATGTAATATATTGCACATAATATTTAATTATACCTAAAATTCTTTGAAATAAATATTTTTCAATTAATAGTTAAATATATGCAAAAACCACAGTTAAAGTTATCTGTTACTCAAAAACAAATAGTTAATTTTGTATATATATATATTTTTTCCTATTTCTCTAAAAAGAAATTAATTAAATTAATTTATATATATATTTTTTCTTTATTATTATTTTCATGGTGAAACAGTTTGAAAATTACATGAGACTCATGCATAAAAATCTCATACGAACACAATCTAAAAACTAAGAATTGAAGGCATTTAACTCATGCATAAAAATCTCATAATGCAAACACAACGGATCAAACTAAGCATTTAAATATATTACCTTTACCTACTAGTCACAACACAGTAGACTAAAAGGTATTAGGATAGCACATTGGTGGATGGAGACACTAACACTGCTGAAAGACTTGCAAATGGTGACCCAACAGTAAACTTCCTGCTTCCAGTTTCTAACTCGCACATGGACTTGAAGTGGTAAGAGAGAGATACTGAAAATGGTTAAAGCTGAAAGGGGGCCGTTTTCTTAAAAGGTACTCAAGTTCACAGAAATCAAGTACCATTCATTATGCATTTACTACAACGATTGGCGTCAATAAGTAGGTGTGTAATAAGTGTGCCATTTGGTACTCGAGTTTTCAGGACTCGAGTACTATGTTAGAAGTACCCAAGTCCACTAAACTCGAGTATGGCACACATCTTAACGTCGTTGGTGTGGTAGCATGCAGATTGGTACTCGAGCTTCATGGACTCGAGTACTTTGTAGTACCCGAGTCCACTAAACTCGAGTATGGCTTGTCCATAATAACTAAAATTAATAATTTATCATTTGTTTCTCAAAATATATCTATATTTATTTATCATTTCACTCATTGGTCATTACTCAATTTATGGGGAATAAAAACATGCATAAAAAATGCTTGAGCCAAAATAAGCAAAATGTCTAGAACATCCCAATATGTAAAGAGTTTTTTTTTTTTTTTTTTTAATTTTGAATTTTGGTACTGGAATATGCATTTGGTGCAAAATGGAATTTAAAACATTGCTACTTAAATGAACCAGTGGCCAATAGTTTCAAAGATTAAAATATGGTAAAACCACACAGATTAAAATATGGTAAAACCATATTTAATTGCTACACCACACAGATTAAAATATGGTAAAACCAAATAGAATTTAATTACAACTTTTGATCATCTACACAGCCATGAATTATGGGCTCTGGTAAGTGATAAGCTTACAAACAAGTCTATCTATAAATAGTTTCAAAGACCAACTAGAAATGCATGTGGTTAAAGGATTTTAGGCCTTGTAAGCATGTCTTGGACTCCATCTCTTAAAGGAGAGAACATCTACAGCAGAGTGTCCAAGTTCAGCATGAGCCTTATGCCCCAGCTACTTCAACCATTTCCTGATCCATTGGTCTAGAGAGCTTTTTCCATTCATCAAATCCCACATAATAAACTGATAAAAAGAACAAGTTGAAATTATATTGTGATCATGGATGTGTGGTGTTCAAAGAGAGAGAGAGTACCGCTAGCAACTCCACCACTGGCACCATCACGAAATGTTGCATGATAAATAGACCTTCTAGCCAATTCTGCAACTTCTTCAATTGACATATCATACCAGTAGCTAGTGTAAGCAGCAGAGCCCCATAGAAAGCAGAAAATACAAATAAGAACATTTGACTCAGATTAAGTTTTGTGTTTAAAAAAGACACCTGTGTTTAAAATATAAATAAGACACCTGTGTTTAAAAAAACCATTCGTGTACTTTAGTTTCATGACATTTTTAATGAGTCGTGAGACTTAAATAATACATATGGATGGTTTGCATAAAAATTCCTGCAATCTAGGTTGCATAAAAACCTTGCTCAAAAATATAAGCCTACTGAACTGTGAACTTGGCGTGATACTACATTTATTAACTTAAAATAAATTGATTTACAATATTTTAACAAAGCTATGAGACACTTGACCAAGACCAAATATGCACAAAGAGAGAGGAGGGGATTTCCATATATAACTTAGATTACAAAATAACTTTCTTTCATATTCTCGCAGGTTGCAACTCCATGCCTCTGATAGTCTCATGCTTTCCTCCCAGGTTTTACCACCATATCCATTCTGCAACTTCATGGATGCACAAACATATGGTCCTTTTACCTTACAGGTTCATCGGAGGACTTCCCTGAGTTTGCAGTTAGGGTATCAAATTAGCAGTCCATTCAAGCACGATAAAAGAATAAATAGATCACCACTTAGATATTCCCACAAAAAAGATCAAGATCAACAAATGGAGTTTTGGTTTCTAACACTTCTACTACCCAAGCAAACTTTGAGACCTGACCAACTAATGCCATTGAGCCAAATGGAGTTGATAAATGCACAAAATCGTAGGAAAAAAAATGCTCCTACCAGGCAAATTATGAGGAATTGAAAATAACAATGCAGATTACCATAGGAATTGGGAAATAGTTACTTCAGCTTAAATAACATGTCATAAGCAATATGTTCCCAGGGCAATGAAATGGACATTAAGCAGCATTTCAGAGGCACCATTTCTTCATTAGAACTCGTGTTGGAGGCAGCAGAAGCTGCATAGGCATGGTTTGCAGCCACAGATGCAACAGATGCTGCTTTCTGAAAAATTGAGCCAATCCCAAATCCTCTTTTTGACATGACTGGTGAAAAAGGTCCTGAATCCTCTTGGCTCTGATTTGATATAGCACTTCTAGACTCAGTATTTGACACAATCTTTGCATATATCATCTACTTTAAAGGATCAATTAGTTGATAAGCACAACACCTCTATCACAACACAATCTAGAGACCGGAAATTAGATGTGTTCTACATAGAAATTGTAACAGGTTTGGTTTGGGAAGGCTAGGGTATGCTATCCAGAACCTAGCTTGAAGTCAATTCAATTTGGAAAACGAATCCCAAACCTAATAGAATAAAATTTGAGCCCCAACCTGAATAAGGCAATCTATAAAAAGAATCAATTTTAGGTTCAATTAGTTCAAAATAGACCAAAAGTGCACCGAAATAGACATGATGTAAATGAAATGTACTGAATTAGACTATAGTGGACCAAAGGAAAACAAAATGGATCGAATTTGACTAAATAGACTGAAGTGAACCAAGTGAACTGAGTTGGACTGAACTGGACCGAATATACTGAAATGGACCGAATGAACCAAAGTTGACGGATATGGATCTAAATGAACTGAATGGATCAAAATGCTAAGTTGATGGTGTTCAGAAGGATCCATACAACAATAAATACTATGTTTTAGTTAGTGGGGGAGAAAACTGATTGGTTGTATCTTGGTATATACCCAAATATAATGAGCACAATTTAAGCTCATCCATGGAGGAGGAGAAAACTAATTGAGTTTTTTTTTTTTTTTCCAATTGGAAGAATTGTGTTTATAGATACTGCTTCTTATTCTTTCTATGATTCAGATAATGAAGAACAAAGCTATCCTTGCAGCTAAACATTGCTAAGCAAAAGCTACCTATCTTGTCTACAAAATTAGCAAAAGTAAGGTACAAGCATATAAGCGCAGTAAATGCACCAGAGGCTCAGTATAATTCTTTTTTGTTCATGAATATGTAAGACTAATTACACCATTTTCTAATGTGAAAATTCACAATTGCTATTTCGAAAGAGTAAACAAATAAATAATGAAAAGTTCAAAAAGATAAAGAAAAAGAAAAAAATAAATTCTTACTGTGGAGACATGTATCCAAATGTACCCATAAGACGTTGGTGGGTAGTGAAGTACTTCCATATTCAGTCAATTTTTTTAGCCCAAAATCTGCAACTTGTACCAAAAAGAGTAAATTTTGGAATAATGAAAGTTACTTTAGTGACACCATAAAAACAAAAAAGAAAAAAAAGAAGTGATTTCAGTGTCTACTACATCAAAACAAGCACTCTCACTACCTTTCCCCGGAAGTTCTTGTCTATTAGTATATTTGCCAATTTAATATCACAGTGGATGTAGACTGGAACAATATGCTCATGTACGTATTCAAGTCCTCTAGCTGAATCCAATGCAATTTTCACTCTAGTCTGCCATGGCAATGGATCCCTCCCTAAAAACCAGAGTACAATATACAGCCATGAACAAACATTGATAGAATGAGATGTTCACTTCAGTAAGTAGATGCATTACAATTCTCACCTGAGCCGCACAGATGTTGACTTAAGTTGCCATTCTCGATATACTCATAAAATAGGAATAATGAGCCTTCAAACACAATATCCTATTAAGCAAACCTGCATGAAGTTTTAACAGAGAACCAAACAATCACCTTAAGAGAATTGAACAATGCAACTGGTATTTGGGCAAAATAGGCAATTTGATATTAACTAAGCAATCACAGAAAGCAAATACAGGTTTGACTAAAATTCCTGTTTCACAAAAAGTTTTTAATAGTTATCTATATCCCAAGTTTAAAGCTAGCTTTTCTCCTCATAAAAGTGTCACATCAATGAGCATTATGTCAATGAAGTTCAAATAATAAAGTAAGCGAAGAACTTATGCTTGTTATATGCATTAACTTAGAATATGAATCATAAGTAACTAGCTCCAATATGATTGCTCAAGGTACATAATTCATCAGCAACGGATGAAGATGATTCTGACCGAGTTTTCTAATGTATAATCTGCTCTAATTTCTCTAACCAAGTTGGCATGAAACCTTAGTTAGTAGTCAGATTTATTTTGACTTTGATCATGTTAAATCTACGAAAATAAATTGAAGTGATGAATAAAATTACAGGGAAAGAATATTACTAGGTTCAAGTGATGAACAAGAGTTAAAACCTTCAGTTCAGCGAGAAATTCTTTTGATGCTTGCACATCCATCTTCTTAATTGTAGCTTTCTGCATGATAAAATGAGGAAAGAATCTTTAGAATAATGGTTAAATATTAAATTCACCATTTCCTTATAGCTTAAACTTTTGGGATAAGTAGTAACTTATCATGATATTAGAGCACGTGTGAAAAACTTACATGGTTTTGAATCCTTGAAAAGGACTAATATGACATACAATGTATTGAATTTATATGACTTGATTCTTAAGTTCTAACAATATGGATGTCTACTCCAAAATGCCAAGAGATTTTTTACAGTGTCAGAGATGTTTGTGGACCTTAATAGGGTTCATGTTATATCATGGTTTGAAGCTTTGAATGTATATAGGACTTAGTTTCTGAAATATGACAGCAAGACAAGAATGTAAGATTGAACAAACCTCTCCTCTTAGTTCTACATAGTAAAAGGATCCAAAGCCACCTTGCCCAATCTTATTATCCGGGCTAAAGCATTTAGTAGCTTTTGCAAGCTCTTCATATGAGAACTCAACTGATTTGTCCATAGTAATACCTGTGAGCCCCTGCGAAGGAGCATCAGCAAAAGCAGCTGATTCTGAAGCTTTCTCCAGGATACTTCCAAAACCTATTTCGTGGGATAAGGACATATCAATTACTAAAATGTCAATAATTAAAATTTGACATCTAATAGGGTACAAAATCTATGTCATTGCAAGAAAGAACTCAGTATATATGATTCTAAATTTTTTCCAAATGTGAGAGAACCATGATCAAGCAATGCTAATTATGATACTGGTGATAGACCCTTTTGCAATCTTTATATGCTTTCCCATTGGAACCTGAAAAAGTTTAACTCAATGACAGATGAGCTAGTAGGGCTGTCAAATGAACCTTGATGTAACTAAACTATAATCATGGCCATTAAGGCCTAGGCAAGAGGTGGTGGCCAAGAAACTAGAAGGCAATTAAGCAATAGGCACCAAGGGATACCTAGCTTTGACGTTTGGCTCTGCTTTTGAAGGCATTTAGCGTCAACATCTTCAGGCATGCCTTATTGTCAGGATTTATTAGAAACACAATTGTGGTTCGCGATCATTTTAAATTTTCTTTCTAAAAATAAATACAATCGATGAGGTAGTTCATCAAAGCAGAAGTATTACCATGTCTATGTCGAACATACTGGTCTTGGGATACTATAGGGAGAGTTGATGCTTCCACAACCTTCTTTTTCCTTCTATAAATCCCCAAATACAGACTAAAAGCCAAAATTGAAGAACCAGGCACTGCTGCTATAGATATGCCTGCAATGGCTCCACTTGATTTACCTGCTTAGAATACCACCGCAATGTAAGGTTGAAAATTTTGGAATAATTGTTAAGTGATTAAATCCACACTTTCCTTTTAGAGCTTTTGGGATAAATAGTAGTTTATGATGATATCAGAACAAGTAATTCTGAACTCAAACCATGTCTCTAGCTTAAGTTTTTGGGATAAGACAATTTATCAGAAATAACATCAAGGCCCATCTCTGCCTATTATGTTCAATCCCATACCGCAAAAGTAAGGACAGATAATCAACATTAAAGAAATTTTCAAAGAAGACTCAATCACCTGTGCTGCAAAAAACAGGAAAAAAAAATATGGTTTGTGATTGTTAGTAAACTTGAAGAAGTGTTTGAAGCTTTAAGCAACAATATAAAATTCGTTTCAATTTGAGAGTATGTCAAGATGATATAACTTACTTTAGTGGTGGATAGTTTCCGTATTCATCTGCAAAATAAAAATAAGCCAAAGCTTTAGAATGGTTGCTAGCAATGTTTCTACCATGAATAAGTGAGATGCTTTGAAGATCAAAGACCATATAGCTACTAATATATGTTATGCAATTGGAGCAGATTGTTCAACCTAAGTTTTTATCCTACATGTTCTAATGCACAACAAAGTAACTCAGCAGTATCCCCAAAAGGATTTAAGTCATTTAACTAATACATGCACTTTTTATAAACAAAAATACTCAGTTATTTAGAAATAATTAATGTATTTCTAGTGTGGTACATTAATTATTCAACTATAAATCGTGACATAGCTTGTAAAGCCAACGTTTATGTGTGTCAAGGTGGTGCATATTTCAAGAACCTAGAACAACCAGTCTTACCAAAAAGACCAAGAATTTTTTATCATAAATTTCAAGAATCCATCCAAATGTGAATCAATATAAGTTGTGTAAATACTATTTGAAAATATGCTGAAACCTCATAGTAGAAAAGAAAATCACAGATTTGGTTCAAGATGGTAATATGCTAGTGGATAAACAACTTCCATAGTATGACTAGTGAGATTCAAAACATAAATTGAAACACTAAGAGGGAAGACTCCAAAGCAAAAAAGCTGTCAACTTTAACAAAAGAGAGCATCACCCATCAATGCAAGAATCAATCTTTCATAAAATAAAATAAAAATAAAAATAAAAAGACCCGACTATCGGCACCACCCAAGATCAGTACAATAGAGCAAGCAAACGAAATCATAAGCACAAAACGTAAAGAAAAAGTTAAACCCAAAAAAGATCTCAAACACTATTCCTTTACAACACTCCAAATACCATCAAGAAAATCATCCTCGTTTTCTTCTCCTCACTGGTTCCTTGACTGGTCTCACCTTGCGTGAAAAGAACACAAGCAAATAGTATTATGCAAATCATTTAACTATAAAGAGATGTATATGTAATCGGTATTAAATTGATGTATAGTACCATGTCCAATCCCATAGTCAAGAGGATGTGTACATGTCCGTTGCGGCCTTTGTGGCCGATCCTCAATGTGTGAAGCCTCTGGTGGGGGGGTGAGTATCTCTGTCTAAATGGCACTAGGGGTGGGTAGCCTAGGGGTAGGCATGAATCTCATCTCATCTCTACCACATACATTTGCGGGGGCAGTGCCGATAGTCGGTGGGTGAGATGTACGGGTAGTGGGCAACAGAGATGTAGTAGAGGATGTGGGTGGGCAGGTATCATCGCGAACCATGGATTGGGATCGACATGTCTCCCCATGGGCAAATGTATAAGATGGACCCACATCATCATGTGCCATGGAGCCCATGTCATAACCAGTGTCGAAACACATCTCATCTGCCGTTTGACTTACCTCGTCCATGGTGTGGTCATGCACAGGTGTGTGACGCCCACTAGATGTGTGACGACGACCAGTTGTGGGACGCCGACTAGATGTACGACGCTGACTAGATTGACGGCCTCTATGCCGTTGATGTCCACCTGCTTGCAAACCACACCCTATAGTCGGTTCACTTGTGTTGCCCATAGTGTCTGCATCGTCCAAGGTCAACCGACGAATCTCTTCAATAGATTGCAAGGCATTAATACATTCGGTGTAGATCTCAGACCCTGTTTCGCACTTTGCCATAATCCTCAACTGTGGTTCAACCTGTCATAAGTATACAAGAGTAGTGTAAGAAGGTTGAACTAAACTATGCGAGGCGAGGTACATTTATAATAGAACAGTCTTTGTAAACTTACCCAAGTGTACCAGTATGAGGTCTCTCTTGTAATATGCCGAACAGTGATGGGACGATACCACACCATATACTCGTCATTGTAGCTCACTACCCCATGAAAGGGGCGGTGCTTCGGTAATTATGGCATGCGCAGCCCATCTAGCGATATGCGTGGCATGTTCTTCAACCCAGTTTTTTTCGTGCTTGCCCTGGAGTGTTATCTTGTGGAGTTCAATTGAAGTATCGACATTGACCTATATGTCTTGCTTCATCCCAAACTGTCGGAGAACACGTTTGGGGTGATGACCTTTAACCACCCAAAAATGTATGAGCGGCACGATGGACCTCCATATTTCTTGGCCTACCGTACAATATGCGGGCAGGGAACCCAAATAATCTCTATATGGCTCCTAGACAATCTACGATGATCCAACAAATGCAAACAACCATATTAACAATATAATTAGAAAAAATGTGTAACGAATGTGAACAATACATTGCAACAATGTTTAACTCTGAAAGGTATGAGGTTTATTAATTCCAAAGTGAATTGTAAGTACAACAACTACATGCCAAAGCAGTTCAAACTTGTAAAGGTCAATTCCTGATTTGGCCATAGCGAAGCAAGCGACACGCGATAGGCGCGTAGGATGTGCATTGGATGTTCAGTTGTTATCTTAGCCCCTTTCCATCTAGCAAACAACACAGACATAACTTTCATATTAGTTACTTACATAATTCCCATGCGAAACTATAGCATATGCTGAAATGTGAAACGGTAGCTAGCTAAGATCCTACATACCTGATAACAAGTGGACTTGGGGGCAGTGCCTGGTGTGGATGCCTCATCACAGGACATATGTGTGGAAACCTCGCCCACGCCCACAACTGCACTAACAGCAGTGCACCGCCAATTTGCTTGGCTATCTTCTCTGATGCCTTACAAAGGTGTCTATATAGCCAACTTAGTGCTGCACTACCCTAACTATAATTCTTTCCGTTGCTAATTGGATTGAAAAATTGTAGATCATGATTAAGAGTCGTTCGTCAGACTTGTCCATAAAAAACATAGTACCCAACATTTGGAGTATGTAAAACTGAACATATTGCTGCACACACACCTCAATGGCGTCAACAGGGAGAGGGTTCGTAAACTGCTCTGGAGCCATTTGGCTTTTATCCTCGGCCCTTCCAACACTGCAATGTTCTTTTTCGTACCGACTGGTCTTTTCGGTAGACGGGGGGTACCTAGCAAATCGAAGCATAAGTCACACCAATGCTCCATATAGGTAAATCCCACCACCGACAAGCCATGTACAGGTACCCCCATTATGACCTCTATATCTTGTAGCGTGATGGTCATCTCACCATAGGGCAAGTGGATTGAATGCGTCTCTGGCTGCCATCTCTCCACTAAGGCTGTGATCAGTGCATGGTCAAGGTCCATATGTGGGACCCGAAGTAGCCCATCTAACCCTGCATCTATGATATAACCGGCAATCCGTGGATCTAACCCACCTTCAAACAGACTTTTCTCTTGGTGACGACAAGTCAGTAGACTTTGCACTTCTTGCAAAAAGAGCAACTTAGTATTAATAATAGCATTCACTAAGCACATAATAATTACACTTCAAACTTAAATGCCAAAAATCTTTCTACTACATATATTGACTACAATTTTGGACAAGTGCATACCTCGCCTTCCAAAGGAGCATCCCAAAGCAAACTTGAACGATGCACAGTCAGTCTCGTCAAGACAGTCTATATAGAGGGCCCCGCTCGATGTGGGTCCATATCTGGCATACATTAAAGGTGATTAATCGCCCATTAAGTGACTACTGGCCCATTAGGTCAAATGCAAAGCATAAACATTCTAATTCTCTTTTTAAGAAGCATGACACATGAGGAAAATTCACATAATTGAGTTCCTATTTTTTCTTTCTTTTTCTTTAATAAATTTCTCTTATAAGCTTGAATTTCATTCAAGAGAGAGTGGCTATATACCTTACAAGCAGATTCAAAATAAATAAAATTGCATTAAGGTAAAGTGAAGCCATTTGTTTTGGATGTGTTTATGCCTGGTAGGTAAACAAAGTCATGGCATTACAATGGGCAAGGTGTTTAAACTACAAGCATAATCTTTGAAATTGTTATGGCAGTTCACAATTAGAAGTTGAAAGTAAGGTGGCATCTTTTAATAGGTATTATGCAATCCAAACACGCATCCTTTACTTGAACATCTAAGGGTTATCATGCATTTGGTGACAACAGCAATCAGGGGAAAATCACTTCAAATACATAAAGTTTCTTCTTCTTCTTCTTCTTCTTCTTCTTCTTCTTATTTATTTATTTATTTATTTATTTTTAATTATAAACATATTTAACTGAAAATGGCAATAATATATATCTAAAGCAGCCTTCACTCATATCATAAGAAAAAATGAATTAAACTTTAGAATGTTAAGTAGTCCAATCATCGTACTCATTATTCAACAACATCAAGCCCCAAAAAAATTTAGGCTCAGCTATGGATCCTCTATATATTCTAAGCATATATTATTACATTAAGGTCATCCTAGATCTAAAGCATATTCTACATTGGAATAGCCCTTTCAGATTTGGCAAAACCTTTTTCAAAATAACATTGTGGGTTTTTTTATAAAAGTAAACTTGTCAATGATAGATTTGCCAATGTAAACTTGTCTCAAAAGTAAACATTTTCTTCATAAAATACACTATAGCGAAATTTCCTCCATCACCATCTTAGGTTCCACTCTATTTTCGCAATAGAGAAAAACAGTGCATCGTTCCCACATCGACAAATTTCAGAGAACATACATTGTTTTTGGGTAAAAATGCATGCATTTGCTCAGCAAAAGTGTTCAGGCCAACAAATTTCACAGAGCATGTGCTTTGTGAACCGTTATCACACAAAAGTCACGACCATATGTTTCCTAACGAAATAGCTTGGTCTTTCTAGTTTATACTACAGTCCAATGAATCATAGATGTTTGATGATCCAAGCAACAGAAAAAATTTCCAAAAAATCTAAAACCCAAATGTAATAATCCACCCAAAATAATATAATTTCATTAAGTGGAGCCCTCAACTTGTTGGTAATGTAAAGGCATTTCCAAGCAACAAAGTCACCCATATACCAAACTAAAACAACTTTCACTAAGTGGTCAGTGCAAACCCAAATGGTAAAGAGAAAAAAAAAACAAAATAAAATGCAATGGCACTATAAATTTCCTTATAATCCAAACACTCTTTCATAAATTATTTCCATTTGGTGGTTGTGTCCTACAATGACTAATTGCTCTAATAACACATGAAAATGTTCATTAAAAAAAAATCAAAAATTACACCACATATACCCACAAATACCCAATGCTCAAATAAATATTGAGATAAGGAGACATACCTTGTGAAGATGCAGACCGAGAGTGAGAGTAGAGAGCGTGAGCAAGAGGAAGCGTACAGAGTGAGACCGAGACTGAGAGGGAGATTGAGAGCGAGAGGGAGACTGAAAATGAGAGCGAGATGGAGATTGAGAATGAGAGCAAGAGCGAGAGGGAGACTAAAAATGAGAGCGAGATGGAGACTGAGAATGAGAGCGAGAGCGAGACTGAGAGGGAGATTGAGAGCGTGTGGGAGAGTTAAAGTGAGAGGGAGACTGAGAAAGGGAGTGATGAGAGAGTAAGCTTAGCATGGGTAATAGGGGTTAAGGAGTAATGGAAATGGTATTCGAGTTCACCAAACTCGAGTACCAGGGGGAATTTTTAAATGCATAGATTGATACCGAGTTTAGTGGACTTGGGTACCACACCACAGTACTCGAGCCCAGGAAACTTGAGTACCAAGTGGCATTTTTAAATCCTAAATGTCATGTCAGCCATGCCACGGTGGAACTAGAAAATATGGTACTCGAGTTTGGTGAGCTCCAGTATTAGAAAAAGTGGCAGATCACCATTTATTTTCGAAACAATGTTTTTTGGCTAAAAAGTTTATGAAAAGGTGGTATTTGGCCATTTTAGCCCATGAGCCCACATGCACAAATTATGGAACCCATATCTGGCACTCATATATATACAATAAATCCAAAGTTGTTTGTAGACAACAAAATAATAATGCATATAAAGAATACCAACTACTGTTACAACAGTTTCATAAAAAATTATAATAAAAACTACAAATTTTCTTTGGGTTTCAATCTCACTGGTGAGTTCTCTTGTGATCTTTCCATTAGTTATACATTCCATTGCTACCTTTTGCTCCAAAGTTTTGTACTTCTTCTTGGTTTAGATCTGCATTTTGTCTAGCCTAGGTGTGTTGGATTGAGATGGTTGTCGTTCATTGTTGGTTCTAATGAAACCTGAGTAAGTGCATGTTATTCTTTTTTTTTGATAAGTCATCTACATATCAATGTTGTATTTGTATGAGTTTTCTCATGAAGCTTAATGAACTGATCAGCATGGTTAAAAATATTGGAGATGAAGTAGTTATTGTGATTTAAGAGTTGGGTGTTTATATCTTTTTGTCTAGGTTGTGTTTTCTTGAACATTGGGTTATTATTTTATTCCATCAGGCTTTCCCTTCTAGCTTGAAATAATAGAAAGAATTCTTTAGGAAGAATTGCAATGGAGAAGGTCCAACCATCCAAGGTGGGGAAGTCCTTGCTCTAATGTCTCTGGTGATAATCTCAGATTTTATTATGTTTTCCTCTTCTTATAGCCTCGTTCTTTATATATCATATTTCAAAAAAAAAAAAAAATTGTTGCTAAACTCTTGGTTACAACATAAAAGGATTCAATTGTCTCTTTCAGGTGTATAGCATAGTACAAAAAAATGCACATATGAGATGAATATATAAAATATATTTAAAATGAAAGTTAATGATAAAGACACATGTATGTTAAATGTTAGGACATATGTGGTTCAAGTTGTTTTGAACATATGTCATTATTTTATGTAATTGGCTTATCCTTTGACAAAACACACTTTACTTATAATTGGGTAAATTTAGGACGTGTTTAACGCTTCAAGAAACTGTGTTTCAAGATCAAGTGTTGAAGTCATCAAGTTTGTCCAAAAAATAAACTGGAAAGTGCAAGTTATTAAAGCTCGACACCTAGGCTCGACACATGCATTTATCGAGCTTTAAGAAGTTGTTTCAGCCACAAGGCTCGATAGTACCTTGACACCTCTAGCTGTCGAGATTTAAGGAAAACAGATTCTAAATTCTGTTTTGATTCCAATCTGTGGATGTATCTTTGGGACTTCTTTTATTCTAACCCTAGTCATATAAAAAGATTATTTTAAGGGCCGTCAAAGTGTACACAAGTTGCACAAACATTGAGAAATCCTTGTTCAAGCAATTTGTGATCCAAGACAAAGTTCATGCCCTAGTTCATCTTTCTTATGAAGAAGTTACTGTGTAATGTGCACCATAGGGTTTTGTAAATAAGCATCTTCTTGATCTTCATCGTGCGGATGAATTGCAGAACTTTGCAGCCAACAACTCTCTATCTAGTTGGTGAATTGAAGTCGCGTACTGGGATCCGCTCAATTAGTTAGTCACATACTGAGAGCCATGCATCAAAAGGAGAAATTGCCACTACAAAACAAGTCCGATTGGGTATTGGGGTAAAGGTTCAACTGTAGGTTGGTAAGGTACTGAGATTCCTTTACTTATAACTGCTTGTTGTGATAATAGTGGAATTTCAAGAGTGGTGACCTTAAATCACCCGGTGGGGTTTTTGTCGTGTAGCTTTTCCCCATTCGTAAATAAATCACCGTGTCATTTAATTTCCGCTACATACTCTAAATTATTGGTGATTTGTTTGTGCTACCACGATATTTACACGTTAACTTAATTAATTAAAAACTTGGCTAATTAATCAACTTAATTAATCATAAGGGGTCAACGCATTTGTGGCCTATCATTAAAAAATATTTGTTAAATTCATTAAGATTAAAAAATAATTATGTGCAAATTGATATTTTTATAGTTTCATAATATGATTTAGTCTTTCAATTTTGGTTCTTTCTTTTTCTTTTTCTTTTTTGGCTTTTTCTTCAAATTGATGAAAAATGCAAAAATTTTATGTTTCACCCAGATTGGGGCTTACTTATATGTTGCACAAAGGATGCATAAATGAACCCAATTATCTAAACAAAGGGAATCAAGTGATAATTGATTATTCCTTGGTCCATTCAGGTGCAAATTGCTCCCACTTTTACCACTAGAATTCATCTATACTACTATTAGAGGAAGCAATTTCTCCTAACTAATTGGTAGGTAAGTGCTCAATAATTATTAAAAAAAAAAACACCGTACAATTAAATAAAGATTCATATTTGTGAAGAGTTTATAGTGTGCCATTGTGTCGGAATTACGTTCCTTCTCCTTTGTGTGTGTTATAAAAAAAATAAAATGAATGTATACAAATAATTTAAAAAAAAAATTGTTAATTATATTCAACACATTTTGCGAAAGCACAAGAAAGTCTCACAAAAAATGAAATTGGAACCATGAACAACATGAGAAAGAACAAGTTCAAAGGGTGACCATTGTGATAAAAGTAAAAGGGACATATAACTAGATATCATAAAACAACAGCAAAAACAAAACAAAACAAAAAATATATATCAATTTCAAGAATATGCACAAACCCAAAAAAAAAAAACATAAAGAATTTCTAGAACACAAAAGTGAAAAAAGGTTAGAACAATTAAAATGATAGAAACTTTTACGTATGAGATGAAGTATGTGATGGGAATATGTACGAAATTCTCAGATCTATGAGATGCAAAAAATAGAGAAAAATATATGCCAAAGAAAAAAATAATCACACACAAGACAGTATTTACGTGGTTCAGCAATTTGCCTATTTCTACGGAATTGCAGGGATTTCACTATTCTCAAGAAAAAATATATGGTGCAACAATACAATTTTTTGTCTAAAAAACAACATCAAACCTTAATCTCCAAAATAACAATTTTTATATCCTACACACAAGTCTATCGGCTCAAGCCTCCGTTCCATTGACTAAGCCTCAGAAAATCGCCCATAAAAAAACTGTAACAATATTATCTCGGGGCGAGTTATAACCCAGATCAAATACAACTAGGCTCTACAAAGCCCAACAAATCTCCCACTTGGAGACTATTTCAATCACCAACCTCAACCACAATCCTCCAAAGACAATCCCTCATCACTGCAACTCATCAACCTATGATCAAGTTAGAAGACTAACTAAAGTTGCACACAACTTTAGCTTCTCAATAGTGACACCCTTAGTCAACATGTTTGCTGAGTTCTTAGATCCACAAATCTTCTCAAGTATTACCAGTTTATATTCAACAAGGTAATTGATAAAATGATATCTCATCTGTATATGCTTCGACTTTGAATGAAAAGTCGTATTTTTTGCAAGAAAATTTGCACCCTAACTATCACTGAGTAGAATGCTCAACCACTGCTTCTTTCCCAATTCATCCAAAAAGCTATGTAGTTAAATCATCTCCTTTCCAGCTTCAATCGCTACAATACTCAGCTTCTATAGTAGATAAAGCAACAATATTTTGTAGATTGAAGCCCAAGATAAAGTTGTACCACCTAGTGTAAATACAAACCCAGTGGCACTTGTTCTACTATTAATATCACCTACTAAATCAGCATCTACATAACATTGCAGTTTCAAACTTGCACCTGTGAAGCAAAGACAGATACCGAAGAATCCATTTGACTGCCTCCCATTGCTACTTTCCTGGCCTACTCATGTATCTACTCACAACTCTCATTGCATGTGCAATGTTTGGCCTTGTACACACCATAGCATACATTAAGCTACCAATAGCTGAGGCATAAGGCACCTTGCTCATATGGTGTCTTTCTTCTTTTGTCTTTGGTGACTATTCTTTACTTAGTTTGAAATGACTGCCCAAAGGTGTGTTCACTGGTTTAGCTTCATTCATGTCGAACCTACTGAGAGTCTTCTTCACATATTATGCCTGTGAAAGCTTCAATGTACCATTAGTCTTGTCTCTAATGATTCTCATTTCAAGGATTTGTTTTGCAACTCCTAAATCCTTCATTGCAAACTATTTTGACAATTGCTTCTTCAAATTATTAATCTCCTCAGTGCTAGACCTTGCAATGAGCATATCATCCATGCACAACAGATACATGATGTAAGAATTGTCAAAAAACTTATAATAATAACAGTGATCAGTTTCACATCTCTTGAACCTAGTTCTATTCATAAAACTATCAAATTTCTTGTACCACTATCTTGGAGCTTGCTTTAGGCCATACAAGCTCTTTCTTAATTTGCAGACTAGAGATACAAAATTCCCAAATCTGTGAGATGCAAAAAATAGAGAAAAATATACGCCAAAGAAAAAAATAATCACACACAAGACAGTATTTACGTGGTTCAGTAATTTTCCTACGTCCATAGAGTTGCAGGGATTTCACTATTCTCAGGGAAAAATATAAAGTGTGGCAGTACAATTTTCTCTCTAAAAAACAACATCAAACTCTAATCTCCAAAATAACAATTTTTATATCGTGAACACAAGCCTATCAGCCCAAGCCTCCGCTTCATAAACTAAGCCTCAAAAAATCTCCCATTAAAAAACTGTAACAATATTATCTCGGGTCAGATCATAATCCAAATCAAACACAACTAGACTCCACAAAACCCAACAGTATGCAATAGATAGAATAGACTTTGTGAAGAAATGCCCAACCATAGAGTTGGTTTAATGGTTGGCTACACCCTTAGCACACACCCCATTATACTGAAACTGGAAAAAAAAATAATGATCCTTATGATCGTTGCAAATCAAGTACTTATGAGATTCATCAGGAAAACTAACATCTTAGTTGGAATTTCAGCTTGTTTATGTTAGACTCTTCCAATGGAGTTCGTCCTCAAGCAAAACATATTTTATTACAAACACGCAAGGGGGAGAAGCAATGAAGATTTCAGACATCAAGTTCGTTGAAATCATTAATGTCAAACCTGTGAAAATCAGCCATTTAGCCATCTTTTTTGAAAATTGTAGACACAAAGCCATGTTTTTTAAATATTTCTGGCGGTAGTCCTGTTTTGGAACTCAATTTCATTATCATCTGGTTCTTTTCAAAAATTACACAAAACTCGATTTTAGTAATATTAAATTCTACTTAAATATAGTTTTACAAACATCAAATTCTTTTAATAAAATAAAAAAATAACTTGAAACTTGTTTTTCTAAAAATTAAGACACAAGAAGAACTTAATTTTAGTGCAATCAAGTTTCAAAACAGGACTACTACCCTAAATATTTCCTCTTCTTTTTTGGAAAAAATACTACCCTAAGTATTTCAAAAGAGGGGAATAAATTAATGGAAAATAAACGCAAGAAAGAAAAAACACTAAAATAGAATGTGAAATTTAAAAACGGAAAAACTTACCAATTTAAGAATTTATACACTACCCCTAATCATGTCAAACATGCCTTAATTCATAATACATCCCTTTATTAGAAAAAATGTCCAATAAAAAAAATAATTGGCCACCTTTTTTAAAAAAATTGACACAAATATTATTATAAGCATTTTTCAACTTATACTACAAAGAATTTAAACTTTTACAAACAACATCAAACTATATAACTATAAGTAGCAAATTTCATAATACTAGAAATATACATAGATGGGATAAATGTAAAGAATTAATTAATTCTTTCATATGTCTGAAGAAATAAGTTTATGTTTATGTACAAGTTTAAATATTTTATTTTCAAATCATCTTTTCTTTTTACACAATCCTCCACAAATTTATTAAATACCTTTATAAAATATGTATCTTTATTATCATCCGTTTTTAGCAATTCTGTTAATATTATTATCAATGTTTCAATGATTAGAAGATGATGTTATAATTCAGTATTAACCTTTATAGGGAAAAAATTCATAATTAAATTATAAGTATAAACTATTGAAAAAATTGCATGCGAAAATATTTACAAATGCTATTATGAAGAATTTGATGGATCAAGTACAAGTTGATACTTTCATAGGGTAGTCTTAGTTCGAAAATTGTGAATTCATTCACCTAGTTGAGGATTTATAGTTCAAGTTAGAAAGAAAGCTTTGAAAATTGATAAAAACAAGTTTTCGAGTCACAAGAATTGGAAAGGTGTGTCATGATATGTTTTTTTAAAGAATAATAATCAATTGATAATCTTAATAGACTAACAAATTCTTTTTCTTCATTTTCAAGCTTCAAAAACAAAGACAAACAACAAACCAATGTAACGAACAATGGATTTCCAACATCCATATGATAAAAGACATGATAAAAACGAGGTTGAAGGACAATGTTGTTAAAGAGATATAAGAATATTTGCCTCAGACTACTAGTACGAGTAGGGGTGGGCTTGGACCTATTACATTGAGATAATAAATATTGTGTCCAATACTCCTACCAACAAAGATAAAAGAGAATTTGAAGGTCTATGTTATTTCTAATACTCCTACCAATAAAGACAAATAGAGAAGGAAAGTCAAGGAAAATGTAGTTTCTAACTTCCTTAAGAAAAAAGACAAATGAAAAATAAAAACCAACAACAATGCAATTTTCAACATCCAAAAGGGTAAAGACAAATAGAAAATGAGAGTCAAGGACAATACAATAATAAAGAAGGTACAAATCACTGCTACATCTACTTTTGAAAAAGAAAAAAAAGTTAATTATATGGTTGTATTTTAAAATTTTTAAAAAGATTGGTAATTAAATGATAGTTACTTCAAGTCCCAAGCCTAAACAAACCATTTCACATACATAGAGTTATGTAATATCATCACAAGTTAAGTTCAAATATATCCTTCCACAAGTATACACTTCATTTGTACTTTACTTATTTTTCTCTTTTATGTGTATAACATAGTATAAAAAAAATTTAAATATGGGTTGAAATTAAAAAATATGTTTAAAATACAGGTTTATGTTTAAAGCATGTTTATGTTAAAAGTTGTTTGCTCTCAATGTTATGAATATATGGCATTGCATACTTGTATTCTAAACATATTTTTAACTTTATCTAATGCTACGTATGTATTTTTAACATATTTTAAATATGATCTAATGCTTCACATATTTATGCCATAAGAGTAAAATTATTGTTGGTTAATAACTGACAAGGGTAGTGATTTGTAGCATTAAACCATGTTTATCTTTGTGTTATTCACTACGAACTTCTGAACCCAGTCCCAAAAGAAGAGTAATGAGAAGCCACTGATATCAGTAGCTAAGGTAAGCATTACAAAAGGGTTTTTTGTTGAAAAAAGAAATAAAAGAGTTCTATCCATCTTGAAATTTATGAAAATTGATTATGCTCATTATGAACCTAAGCATAAAGATGATCCAAAATAATTAAACCCAGACTTGATTTGGGTGACTGTGACAAACACATTATTCCTGTAAAGGGTTAAAGGATGTATGCAAAATTTTATAATGATGTGAAATTCTTAATGGTTTTAGTTTCCTGCTCAATACAAGTGTGTTTAATGCTCAACTTACACTCTTAGCGCACGCTAAAAAATAGGTAAAATGGAAAAAAAATGAAATAGTTTTCAAATGATTTCTATATTTCATATCCACAATTGTTCTAAGTATAACCCTCATGACCATTAATTGTAGAAGAACTTATGGGATTCTCCAGGACAACTAACATCTTATTTAGAATTTTAGCTTGTTTATTGTTAAGTCTTCCAATAGGACTTGCCTTTAAGCAAAACATTTGCATTCGGAGACATGCAAGGGAGAGAAGCAATGAAGATTCCAATTCAACTCCATCAACGAACTAGAAAAGACACCCTTTGAAATTGTTACTATCAAAATTTAGGAGGTGTTTATGCTTTTGGCCAAAAAAATTTATGTTTTAATATATGTTTATCTTTAAAAAAGTTTATTAAATTCATTTAGGTCAAGAAATACTTATTGGCAAGTTGATACTTTCATAGTTGGATGTTACTTGTAATAAACTTAATTCTTGAGAATATGAGTGGAGCATCATCCGTTATAATATATGCGTCAATTTTGAAATGGTAGCCAATATATTCTTTAATTGACTCATTTTTTCTAATAAAGAAATATTTTATAAAGTTCTTTAATAAATTTGTAGAGTATTGTGTATAAGGAAATGATGATTTGAAAATAAAATATTTTAAAATAAATAAACATGTTCATAAACATAAATCTAAATTTGTTTCTTCAAACATATGAAAGAATTAAATAATTCTTTAAATTTATCCCATCTATGTATATTTCTAGTATTTTAAAAGCTACTACTTACATAGTTTGATGTTGCTTGTAAAATTCTTTGTAGTATAATTTGAACAACACTTGTTATAATACTTATGTCAAATTTAAAAAGTGGTAGCCAATTATTTTTATTTGGGGTAAATATACTCCCCTCTCCAGAGGTTTGGAGGAATGACACTTCGCCCCAAACTTGAAAGGAAAAAACATTTTCCTCCATTGACATCCATTTAACCGAAAAGCACTTTAATTATAAATGCAAAGTTTAGAAATGTTGTGTATTAACCTGCAATTTGTTCTAGGTCAGGTTTCCAAAATTACCTTCCATTTTAGAATTAAAATCCATTGTTTTAAATATTTAATTAAATTGTATTTTTAAATATTAAGCATGACACTTGCTGTTTTTTTCCCATTTTTTTTCAACGGACTATGGAGAAATTATTTGTTGCAAGTCTTTTAGTGCTTGATAAATCTACATTTTTGTTCTAAATTTATCAACTATGTTTTTACTAACCATCGATAATCTTTTATAAAGAAACTAGATAATCTCTCACGCAATGCGTGGAAACTTTGCAAATTCAATTGAAATTTTTTATGTTTTTTAAGACTTATTTATAATACTCATTTTGCTGTACAATAGTTATGTTTTACTACAATATTTTTAAATGCTTTCAAACTCAATTTTCTTAATTCATATTTTATATATAAAAAAAAAATCATAGAATTGGTTTTCGAATATTGAGTGAAATTTTTCTACTAATCTAAAATTTTGAGATTGAAACGGCTAAATTTATCGACATTTGTAGGAGACTAAGATATTATATTATTTGTAGAATTTATTTCTTAAATTGATAAAATGATTTTGAATTTTGAAATTTATAAATTTAAATTCAACGCATAAAATACTTTCATATCTTAAAATTACAAAAAAAATTCAAGCAACCTCTCATACACTTCTGTAACTACTCCATTTTCACAACCAAATACCGAGCTACAATCTCAAACACTCATTTCATAATCTCAACAAAAGGAAATTATTTGTAAGTACCGGCATATAGAGAAAGTGATAAAATAAAGAAAAGATGGTTAAAATATTTCCATTTAATAAGATCAATTGTCTTTAGCAATGCTTCCACATTAAAAAAAAAAAAAATGAAAAAAACTCTGCAAAATCATCATTAAAGTTTACTTTTATCATTGTGGCTCATATTGATATTGTTCTAAATAGCAGTAAAAAAACTACAATGAAACCTATAAATTATAAGTTTTAAAACACAATATAAAAAAAAATAATAATAACTAATCTCATCAATAATCAATTAGAATTTTTTTTTTTTTTTCTATTTCTCTTTAGTTCTAAAACAAAATATATTTATGAGTTTCCCACACCAAACGCCCAAAGATCCAAAGCCAATCACAGCTTTTACAAAATCCACAACATTTGACCTCAACATCAAAACCATAATTCCTCAACACTCAATAAAAGAAGCAAGCCCTCTTCCTTGGTTATAGCCAATGCATACAAGTTAAGATTAGATAAGATGATGAAGTTGGAGCTAGGTAAGTGTCATTCAAATGTTGAAGATAAATGACATCATCCATGGTCGGTATGTGTTTGAGATGAGATTGCATGAAGGGTTGTGAGCTATACCTAAAGGAGTAGAAGTGCAAGAGGTTTGTCTTGAAATATTGAACTAAAGAAAACAAAGAGACTTACAAAGCGTTTTTTTTCTTTAATAGGAAAAGTCTTGAAACATTAAACTGAAGAAACAAAAAGTCCCTATTTTTTTGTTCTTATCTTGTGGCTTAAAAGTATTTCAGTTTACTTTCCAAAAAGTGCACCGCATAGCAAAACCTCATACTCTCCCGCATTAGATCTCTACTTTTATATTATAGAAATTTAAAATATTTCGTTACTAATATAAACAGATGGGGAGAATGTTAATTTCTTCAAACTTGAAGGGAGGAAAGTATTTTGTCTTTTCAAGTTTGGGGTGGAGTGTCATTTCCCAAACCTCAAGAAAGGTGAGTGTACTTTCGTCTATATTTACATAATTAACTTCCCAAAAAAAAAAAAAAAAAGGCTTATCGTTGCTTTCTTTCAATAAATATGCCCATATATGTTGTGGATCTATGGTATGTTTCCCTCTAATTTGGCTTGAACTATGCTATGTTCCTATAATTAGGTAATCCACTTTCTTGAATGATTGACTTTATCTGAATTTATTTATTTTATAAGTAATGCTACAATCACAAACTATTTTACAATATTTTTACAAAATGTTGATGTGACCAACCTGTTATTGATTTTTATTTTGGCCCACAATTAATATCACTTTTTCATTTACCAATAATCATTTACCACATCAGTAGTTTGTAAAAATTTTGTAAAATAGTTTGTATTTCTAACATTATTCTTATTTTATTCAAATGTTGCATGCTTAGGAAGGAAGGAAGTCTTATTGGGAGGCTCCTTTTTAGAAAATGGCTAGGTAGCATAAGTGGAGGCTAATCAACTAGATTATGTGGGCTCTGCTACTTAACACATTCATAAGCCCATACATTTACTCCGATCATAAAGTATCATTGAATTAGACATTAATTTGCATACAAGTCAAAATAGCAATTCTTGGACCAAAAGTTAGATGAGTACTCCCAAATCCTTGTCTAAGACAAATTTACACCAGCACCAAGAATTGACATCTTTCTTTCTTTTTCCTTTTCTTAGATCATGGCATTGAATTTTTCATTTCTCTGTCAGCATAAGGAACTCGTAACTTCTGAGGCAGTGTGTGTGTTGCTTTCGTAAGGTATCATGGTCTTGGTGGCAACTAATTTATTTATATATATATATATATATATATATATATCTAAAAGTTATAGTGTAGCATTTATTATCCTCACGCTCCTATTAAGTTACATCAATAGACATATCATCCACCTCTCTCTCTTTCTCTCTCTCTCTCTCTCATTTTTTTAACTATTTTTCTTCTTATTAATCCCCCAAAATATTGTTACACTATTTCCAACCTTTCACCTCTATTTTACCTTTTCATCTCTCCACTACTATCTACCCTAATATTACCCTTCCTCTATCCCTTTACTTTCCTTTATTTTTTCCTCTTCTTGTTCTCACCATTTAAATATAAATTTGCAATTCTCTTACATTCTATGCATAGTTTTCCCAATTCCCACACAAAAATGTTCTCTCTCTTCTCTCTCTCATTTTTTTTCCATTTTTTGGTGGATTTTTTTTTATCTTGCATCTCTATTTTAGGTTGATTAACCTTTGTGTACTTTAGAACTCTTCTTTGGGTTGATGTGATTTAATTTTGTGTTTTAAAGTTGTTATCTTTTTCTTCTATTTGATTTTATAAATGTTATCCTATTGAATTATAAAGATAGCATATTCAAACATAGTGTTTTTTTTTTTACTACATAGCATTACTTTGATAATTTGATGTTTATTACTATATCTTTTTACTCTTTTTCTTCTCATCTAATTTTCTATAAATTTGTTATTATCTTTCACATTCTCTCTTGAAAAAATGATCTCTCTCTCTCTCTCTCTCTTTTATATTTTCTTGCAACTCTACTTTGGGTTGATGAAACTTTTTTTTTATAACTCTATTTTAAGCTAATACGTCTTGATGTTGTATTTTTTAGTTCCCCAACAGAATTAATCTATCTCCCTCTTATAGCATTAGTTTGATTTTGGTTTAAGTTAATACTTAGCTATTTTGGAAGTGTGAATTTGAATTTATATCGAAACACAAGATTGACTATGCATTTGAAATAATAAAAGGTAATTTGGTCATAAGTTTTGATTATCATGATAATCACTTTTAAGGAAAATAAATAATTTGAATAATTTATTTGAAACTTAAAAAGTTTAGTTGTAGAGAAAACAATTGGAAAAACATAACACACTGTAACATAATTTCAAAGAATATAGACCTGCTCATAAAAGAATAATATCAATCAAAAACTACACAAAAAATAATAGAACGATACATAGGTAGGGATAAAAAGATGAAAAATAATTTTAGAAATTGTTTAATTTTTAGAAGAAAAAATTTATCTTCAACAAATTTTAAAGAACAAATTATACATAATATTATAATTATAAAATAATTATTCATTCTCACGCATTGTGTGAATTTGCGAGTAGTATGTATATTATATGGTATACTGTAAAAAAATTTGGCTAAAAAGAATAATACAAATGGGAATGCTTTTCATATAATAATTTAAATATTCCCTTTCTTAAAATTTAAAAAAAAAAAAAAAATGATGCCATGATGGTAAGATCAATTGTTGACCATGGTTTACAGTGTTCCCAAAGGACCCCCATAAAGTGTACTCTTGGTACGGCAAGGAGAAGAGACGAAGGACAGCTTTTATAATTGGAAAACAAGGGGTAGTTTTGGAATGCTGGAAGAATAATTGCACTGTTGATCATCTTCAAGACATGAGCATGTGACCACATCACAAATTATGGAAACCCAAATCTGGCACTCATATATATACAATAAAAAAAGTCCAGAGTTACATATAGACAACAAAATAATAATAATAATAATAATAATAATGCAAATAAAGAATACCAACTGTTACAACAGTTTCATAAAAATAATAATAAAAACTACAAATTTTCCTGTGTCAGATTGTTGGCTCTTTTTGAAAAGATTCAGGACAGGACAAAAGCAGAGATGAAATGAACTTTTCCAATCTGTTTTTCTTACAACAACCCATGTTCAAGTTTTTCTTTTTCATTGTTATTTCTTTATCAAGGGGAACCACATTTCACAAGCTTATTCATTTGCTAGTCACATTTTATCCGGGTTTGAATCTCACTGGTGAGTTTTTGTATTCTTTCCATTAGTTACACATTCCATTGCTACCTTTTGTTCTTCCCTTTTGCTCCAAAGTTTTGTACTTCTTATTTCAGATCTGCATTTTGTCTAGCCTATAGGTGTGTTGGATTGAGATGATTTGTCACTCATTCATGGTTCTGCTGAAACCTGAGTAAGTACATGTTATTCAACTTGTTGAGATATCTACATATCTATGTTGTTGTATGAGTTTTCTTATGAAGCTTAATGAACTGATCATCATGGTTAAAAATCTTGGAGATGAAGTAGTTACTGTGATTTAAGAGCTGGGTGTTTATGTTTTTTTGTCTAGATTGTGTGTTCTTGAACATTGGGTTATTGTTGTATTCCATCAGGCTTTCCCTTCTAGCTTGAAAATAATATAAAGAAGTCTTGAGGAAGAAAGGTAATGGAGAAGGTCCAAGGTTGGGAAGTCTTTGCTCTGATGTCTTTGGTGATAATCTCTGCTTTTGTTACAACTGTAGAAGCTCAGTCAAAGTCTTTTCTGATAAATTGTGGTACAAATTCCAGTGTTAATGTGGATGGTAGGAGATGGGTTGGTGACTTGGTCCCTGATGGCAATCTCACCCTCAGTTCTCCCAGCATTGCTGCATCCACTGCTGCGCTAAGCGACAGTTCAAATTTTGGACCTCTCTACAAAACTGCTCGGTTTTTTACAGATAGTTTGAATTACACTTTTAAAGGAATTCAAGGGAACTATTTCGTTAGGCTCCATTTCTGTCCATTCTCATTTGGGAATTACAATGTAAATGAGTATGCATTTGATGTTGTTGCAAATGGTCTAAAATTGGTCTCAAAATTCAATGTTCCCAGTGAGATATCACATAAGAAGTCAAACTTGCAGAGTTCAGGAAGCAATTCAAGTTCATTCCTTTTTATTAAAGAGTACATTTTACCCATCAATGTGGATGTGCTTGTGGTAGAGTTCTTGCCGGTAAAAGGATCAATAGGGTTCATAAATGCCATTGAGATTGTCCCCATTGTTGATAAGCTTTTTGCAGACTCAATTAGTAGGGTGGGTGACAATAGTGTGAATTTGAGTGGAAGGAGCATCCAGACCATGTATAGGTTGAATGTAGGAGGTTCTGAAGTTAAATCCAATCAAGATTCAAATCTTTGGAGAACATGGGAAATGGATTCCAGCTACATGATCACAACAAATGCTGGCTCAGAGATCAGTAACAGTTCGAATATTACCTATGCTACCATGAATGATTCCTCTGTTGCTCCTCTTCTTGTTTATGAAACAGCAAGAGCAATGTCCAACACTGGAGTCCTAGAGAAAAGGTTCAACATGTCATGGAAATTTGAGGTTGATCCTGATTTTGATTATTTGATCCGATTACATTTCTGTGAGCTGGTTTTTAATTTACCAAAGCAAAGGATTTTCAGAATCTATATAAATAACAGGACTGCAGCAGACAATTTTGATGTTTTTGAGCGATCAGGAGGGATGAATAAAGCATATCACCAGGATTACATTGATGCTGTGTCATCCAAAACTAAGACTCTTTGGATTCAACTAGGTCCTGAGACAGCAGCTGGTGCTGCAGGAACTGATGCTGTCTTGAACGGGTTGGAGATTTTCAAGCTGAGCCAAAGTGGGAGCCTTGCCTATGTAGAGTCTTATGATTCTACTGGGAATTCAGTGGGCAATTCAAAAACTAAAATTCTTTGGGTGGGAATAGGAGCAGGTGTAACTTCTGTTGTTATTCTCGGAGTTATAATCAGCTCCATCTATTTTTTCTGCAGACGCCAAAGAGTGAGTGATACCAAAAACAACTCTCCGGGTTGGAGGCCATTATTCCTTAATGGGTCTATTTTAAATAACTCAGCCAATGGCAAGAGAGCAACTGGAAGCCAATATCCATATGGATCTGTGGCCTCTACTAGGGTTGGCAAACGGTTTACACTACCAGAGATTCGTGCAGCTACAAACAATTTTGATGACAGTTTAGTGATTGGAGTAGGAGGTTTTGGTAAGGTGTACAAAGGAGAGATTGAAGATGGCACCCTTGTTGCCATAAAGCGGTCAAACCCACAATCTGAGCAAGGTCTGGCTGAATTTGAAACAGAGATTGAGATGCTTTCAAAGCTCAGACATAGGCATTTGGTATCCATGATTGGGTTCTGTGATGAACAAAATGAGATGATTTTGGTTTATGAGTATATGGCAAATGGGACTCTTAGAAGTCACCTCTTTGGGAGTGATCTCTCACCATTGACTTGGAAGCAGCGATTAGAAGCATGTATCGGTGCTGCACGAGGACTTTATTACCTTCATACAGGAGCAGACCGGGGGATAATCCACAGGGATGTTAAGACGACTAACATACTATTAGATGAAAAGTTTGTAGCAAAAATGTCTGACTTTGGGCTATCAAAAACTGGTCCTGCTTTGGATCACACCCATGTTAGTACTGCAGTAAAAGGAAGCTTTGGATATCTAGACCCTGAGTACTACAGACGACAGCAGTTGACTGAGAAATCTGATGTTTACTCTTTTGGAGTAGTGTTGTTTGAGGTTGTTTGTGCTCGAGCTGTTATAAATCCAAGCTTGCCTAAAGATCAGATCAATCTTGCAGAGTGGGCAATGGGATGGCAACGGCAGAGATCACTAGAAACTATAATTGACTCTCGTCTCAAAGGAAATTATTCTCCGGAGTCCTTGAAGAAGTTTGGAGAGATAGCAGAAAAATGTCTTGCTGATGAGGGGAAAAACCGGCCTACAATGGGAGAAGTTTTGTGGTACTTGGAGTATGTCTTGCAACTCCAGGAAGCTTGGATGTGCAACAATAATGTAGAAAATTCCTTTTCAAATAGTCAAGCTTTGGGGGTTTTAGAAGAAGCAGCAGCAGAAAAGAAGCAAGAACCTCACAGCTTAGATGAAGAGACCAATTCAGGTGGCAAAATGGTATGCCAAGAATAACTTGACACCCTGGTAATTATTCAATCAGATACCGTGAATGGAGCTAATGAGCTCTCACGGTAAACTTGCCTACATGACCAGTGAGGAAAAGATATTGCATTCAATTCTATTGCATTATAAATTCTTTCATATTTGTTTCATTAATTTCAATATGGTCTTGATTTTTTATTTTTTTTTTTTTTTTTTCTGTTGTACCATTCATATTAGCCTGCTAGTAAAGGAGTAGTAAATCATGAGGAGATCATCGAAGTGTTTTAAACAATATTCTTTGTAATATATGTTGCTATGTTCAATTGAGTTTTTAGTCATATTTTAAGCCCTTGCTTCAGAAAAGGCTCGCTAATATTCGAAATTATTTTTGTATCTTTTGAGAGCAATTGCTTTAATAAGGTACTTTTCTTTTTGATAATCTTTGTTGGTGAGTTGGTTGGTTTCATTGTTTAGCTCAGGTTATGTTTATCAATTTTTCAATTTAGGACTACTTCACAGCTCCAATTGTCGAGAACTCTGTTGGGTTAAACCATTAAGGTATTGAGTGGATTTCTCATTGCAATTTTTTAGCTGAAATGGCAGATTTCTTGTGGCACCAATCCCCTCCAAAACCTGCAAACATTGGTATTGTTTTGGATTGGTAAGTTCCACAAGCACCTAATGAGTTTTGAACTCACAACCTCACCCTCCACCTTGTGCTTATAAGGGAAGAGGTTAATTGAGCTAGAGCTCATTGGTTGCAAACTACAGTATTGTTGGAAAGTGGAAGCAATGAAATATATAGGGGCAAAAAATATTATTTTTTACCTATACCTTTCCTTAATCAATATTACAAACAAGATATTTGTAAGTTTTCTAAATTGTTTTGTAGTGAACACAAAACACGCAATATACATAACTTATATGTACAAACAAAAATTGATGGACCTTAAAAATTAAAAAATTAAAAAACAAAATGATGAAAAAGAGATATTTTATTGTGTATTGATCTTTAGTTCTTTACAACAACACTCTAAATTGATTATCTAGCAACATGTAGTGTCTTGTTTATAGACGCATTCACCCTTCATGAGACAACCCTTGTAATGGTTGCAACCTTTGCCAAAGGTTGTTACCTGTCATCAAGAATCGCACTTATTCACCAAGAGTCACAACTCTTCCTTATGGGTATACCCATTGGGTTTAGCTCAACCCAACATTTCTGACACGTATAATAACCATTGAAACACCAAAATGAGGCCTTTATAAAAGTCCCCTCAAATGGACCCAAAGCGTCCATCCTCCCAAAAAACAAAAAAAAACAAATGTTCCGAGGTCCCTACTATTTAGGCAGCCTTAGCCCTTAGCGTGTGTCCAGCCCATATTTTGAATTCTAGGCCCGCTATTAGTACTTAAGAAAACGAAAACGGAAAGTTGTAATAATAACTAATAAGTACTTAACACTCGAGCAAAGAAAAATGGATTCTTGTACTTATGGAAAAGGCATTCTTTGTATCAAAAAAAAAAAAGAAGGCATTCTCTCTGCTATGAGAATTTTCTCGAAAATGTTTCGTAAACTCCTAGCTCAAGTGGAATTCGTAGTATGATTTTTAATGGCTCTGTCCCTTATAATGTTCATAATCTATTTAGTTGTATCTTCTACCAAGATTGGCTCAATATAATTTTTTGAAATAATTAACCGATATTTCTTTGCATTTCTAATGAAAAAATTTTAAGTTCAAATTTACTCTCCCCAACTATCAAATCATGATAATAATTAAAAATATATGATTAAACTTAATGGTAATTGGGTTGGCTTTTTTTTTTTTTTTTTTTTTTGGAGAAAATGCTAAAGCTAGTACAAATTTTAATAGAAAAAAGTTATAAATTGTGTGGCAATATATGAGATTGGTGGAACTTTAGCATGGTAATAAAAAAACATTTGAATTATTTATTATAATTAGTTACACATCAATTTATAAATATATATGTAGTAACATTTGTAGTGTCTTTAGTATAACTAAAAAAAAATGCATTTTCAAAATGGAGGAAAAAGTGAGCTCAATTTCTTTTATAAATAAATTAAAAAAAAACATTTATTGCACCCAAATTTGAAGAAAGTATCTCATAAGATCAGTGTGGCCGATACCGTACCGGTACTGGCCGTACCGGCCGGTACATATCGTACCGGCCAATGCACCGGTACCAATACACTCATATTTTGTACCAGGAAAAATACCGGCCGTACCGGCCATACCGGCGAATTCCGGCCATATCGATTGCGTACTGGCCGTACCGGACTGAAACACAAAATGTTGTGTCTTTTTTTTTTTTTTTTTTTTTTTCTTTTTTTGTAATTGTGGCAGTTTTTGTCTCTAAAATAATCAATAATGAAAATATTTTGTAAATAATTTCATTATTTCACCTAACCTTTGATCTCTCCAATTTTTTTTACTTAATTTGGATTTGGTGTGTGTATATATATTAAATATATAAAATAGCAATAAACCCGAAACGGTACACCGGTATTAACCAGTATTCGAAATATACTGTACCGGTGGCCAAACCGGTACAGCCTCCGGTACGATATTGACTTCCTTGCATAAGATAGTCTCATGAAAGCTCTTTCTCACAATATGTGGCATTTGGATAATGTATATTATAAGTCATAAGGCCTCTCTCTCACATGTAAGACTCACAGGTATAAAACTCACACATACTGTGAAAGAGATGTTTTATGAGATTGTCTACGTATGAGAGCCATTTTCTAGTATGAATTGTAGGTCGTGGCCTAAGTCGCCTAGCCCTAGATCTCCCCCTATTTACTTCTATATCTAAACAAATTAAATGTAACTTCATAATAATAATAATAATAATAATAATAATAATAATAATAATAATATATACATGCAATAGAATTTTAATCAATAAAATAAACAATATAGATTATATATATTAAATAGTAAAAAAAAAAAAAAAGAACGGAACTAACTAAATATACTTATTCATCTTTTTACACGAAATCTTGTGGCTAATAAGTAATAAAGAGACTACTTTATTCTTCCCATTCATTCTTGGTGGATGATCCTTCTTTTTTCTAAATGAGAGTGGGGAATAAAAACCACAATCAACTTCTCACTTTTTTATGTCCCACAATTATGCTAATTTAGAAACTTAAGGAGAATCTGGCGGTAGGTTAGAATAGTGACAACTAAAAAATCTCTCTAAATAGGATGAAGTTTGAACCTACGAGCAATAGGTTCATAGCCATTGCTGTATCTCTAAGCTATATGTTTGGTTTTAATTTTTATCATCTTGTTTTGTCTTGGAACCCCACTACCTCAGTACGAGCACATTGTTCCTTTAACCACTGTACTATTAAATAATTTTTTTTATTTATGAATGAGAAATATTTTCATTAATTATGACCCAATGGATCTCATCTTATTTGACTAAAATTAAAAATTATGTGTCATAGTGTTTTAGAGTCACATGTTCATAAATTCATACAGTATTTTTTATTTACTAATATTTGTGTTATTTACAAATTAAGTTTTATAATCTTTCCATGTAAAAATTATTTAATTATCTACTTCATTTCTCTATCATAATTTAGAATAGATTTATAGCAATTTGCAATTTACACTCTTAAAAATCAATGCATACATTTACTTATGAATTTTTTTTTTTTTAAATAACTACTATCTTCCATGTACTTTCCTTTTTCTTTTTCCTTTTAAAAGCTAAAACAAAATAACTCTTACTTTTTTTTTTCTCTCTTCCTTTTGAATGCAAAAACAAAATATCTCTTATCTTCATTGTTCTCTCTTCCTTTTAAAAGCAAAGATAGTTTTGCTAAATCCTTGTTAATGGTTACATTCAACTATCTCTTACCTATGGCATATATATGTTCTATTTTTTTTTTTTGGTAAGATGGATATTAGATTAGAAAGAAACTTAAGTGGCTAAAGCCACTTCATTACAACAACGTTCCTGGGTCGTGCCCAGCTTGTCTAGAAATAAAAGAGATACAATAGCAGATGGAGGGGTATCAAAAATAACAAAATCCTCCTCCATTTCAGTCCCAAGCCTTGCTAATCTGTCAGCACACTTATTCCCTTCCCTGTAGCAATGCTTCAGACGAGATTGAGGGATTTTCTGCAGCAAAACCCTGCAGTCATCAACAAGTGCGGCAACCTCACTGTTAGTAGCTGCTGCATTTGAAAGTAAGGAAATAATAAAAGAGGCATCCACTTCCACTTCCACTGCATTAAGCCCCAGACTAAGACACAAACTTAATCCGTCCCTCACAGCCCAAAGTTCTGCAGCAAGGCTGGTAGTAAAGCCTATAGCTCTTGCAAAACCACTAACCCATTCCCCAAGGCCATTCCTAATTATACCACCTCCACCTGCAAGACCCGGGCTGCCAAGCGCCGACCCATCAGTATTCAACTTAAACCACGTAAGCTGCGGTTTAATCCATCCCACAGCTACCCTCACTGTTCTTGTGATATTTGCATGCTCCAATACACAGTGAAAATATTCAGCCACCTGATTTTCCACAGTCTTACAGAGATTAAAGGAGGAGGAGGAACTTGCAAAAAGTCTCCTATTTCTAAACAACCAAAGGTTCCAGACTCCAAAGAGGAAGAAAGTTGCCCACTGTTGGTCCTTACCAGTTAGACGAGACGAAGCACAAGCATTTAATCTCAACCAATCCGGGAAGTCAAGATCAAAGGAGTTTCGGAGATGAGAGGGGCAATCAGAATCAGCCCAAAACTTGCTAGCAATCGGGCAATCTCTAAGCACATGGACCATAGTTTCTAGCTCTTCATCACACCTATCACAGGCTGTATCCCCATGAAAGCCCCTCTGGGCTAAAATGGACTTCGTGGGAATGCTATCCAGCAGACATTTCCAAACAAATATTTGGATTTTTGGCAAAATCTTTAGCTTCCACACCCAGTTGCCTCCAAAATTAGGCTCCTTTGGGTTTAAACCCGTGGCCAACATATAAGCATTTTTTGAATCAAATTCTCCATTCGAACTATACATCCAGCAGACATGATCCTCCCTACTAGCAGCAGCCCGAATGGGGATAGCTCGGATAGATTGGACCAGAATGGTAGGCAACTCCAAAGAAATATTATGCAAATCCCAAACTCCATCCTTTTGAACATCAGGTAAATGTTCTATGCCACCATGTTGTGTACATGTGTATCGGGTAAATGTGATTACATTCAACTATTTCTCACATATGGCATTTGTTCAATGCCACCATGTCATGAACATGTGTATCAGTTAATATGATTTGATAAATTAATTTTGTACATGTGATTCGATAAATCAAAGAAGATGTGCATGTATATGTAATTATAACTCAAAGAATTGATTTAGTGATTCTTAAAGTTTCATAAAATTCTTGAAATTTTGAATTTGTAAATTTAACAACAACCTCCTTAAATTGAAAAAAAAAAAAAAAAAAAAAAAAAAGCAATGTATCCACCACAGGTCCTATTTGATAATTCTTTAAAAAAGAAATAGT
Source organism: Castanopsis chinensis (assembly GCA_032878915.1). Lineage (NCBI taxonomy): Eukaryota > Viridiplantae > Streptophyta > Magnoliopsida > Fagales > Fagaceae > Castanopsis > Castanopsis chinensis. Next base: position 4,072,444 of record JAVQMG010000131.1, on the reverse strand, counting down.
AAATTCCCCGACCAAAAGAAAAAGAAAAATGTGAATTAAGCTTTGACAATCTTTTTTTTTTTCTTTAATTTAAGAAAGAGAAACGTACTATACCTACAAATCAGCAATCAAATATGGCATCGATTCGATATATAACTTCCATGTGAAGATTGTACCCACCAATCACCATTCATTAAACAGGACAAATATATATATATATATATTAATATGAGTACATGTTCTAGGCTTCTAGCTAGTCGTAAAACATAAAACTAAAAAAAAAAAAAAAAAAAAGTAAAAGAATTATTACCCGACCAAAAGAAAAATGCGAAACAGTACTCATGGGTCTTCTTTTTTTTTTTTTAATGTCGATTTTGATTTTTGAGCAGTAAAAGACAAAGAATGAAGCGGCGATAGATTGAACAGTGTTAGACCTTTTTTCAAAACACACTTGTAGTCTCCGACAACAACTCACACTATTTCCGTATTCGGACAAAACGGACTTTCACTCACTCTCTCTCCAGTAAGTAACTAACAGCATTTAACAACCTTTTTAAGTCTTCTCAAACGACATCGTTTGTTTCATCTTTTATATACATGGTACTGAACTAAATCACTCTCCAGTTCCTTAATTTTCTCTAGAGACTAGAGAGAGAGAGAGAGAGAGAGAGAGAGAGAGCGCAGAGCTAGCTGAGAAAAAAAAAAAAAAAAAAACATGGTGTGTTTGAGAGGAGGAGTGTCTACGGTGATGATCGCTATCTACGGGCCGTTGATCTTGATGACCATGACCATGATGAACGCTGACCATTCAGAATCCCACGAATTGCGACCGTCGGATCACGGGCTGGAGTACCAGACCAACACTCCCACCTCCTCAGACTCAGAGAAGTCACCGCCGCCGGAGATGATGTCGTTTTTCGGCAATTCTTCCTCTGCCTCGTCCGACGTGGCAATGCCCAAAGCCCTGAATTCCAACTCAAACTCCTCCTCCGCCGACGGCGACACGTCGTCGTGGTGGAACAACGCCGGTCGCGGCGGAGGCGGGAAGAGTAGAGACCACGTGAGGGACGTGTTGTTGGTGGGCAGTGTAGCTTGTGGTTTAACAGGTGTCGTTTTGTTAGTGGCTTCTTCTTTGCTTTATGTCTTCAAGTTTCGAAAACAAAGATCACCGCCGGCGCCGCAACAACCACCACCGCCACCACTAGCACTGCCATCGTCAGCAGCATTATCTTGTCATGATAATGATAGCGGTAATAAACTACAAATAGTGGTTCGTGATTCTTATTGAATTCTGCTTTTCTTTTTTACCTCGATTTTTTTAATGTTTAATGTTTTGGTAGTGTGCTAATACTATGTGCCACGTTATGTAAAGTGAAAAAAGAGGATAATACTATAATAATAAGTTACATATATATCTTTTTTTTTATTATGAATATATATATATATCTTCTTTTTTTTTTTGGTTTGACGGGGACATATATATCTTTTTGGTACTTATGTCTTAAGGAATGTTGATATTTTAGTTTGCTTAGTTGGTTGGGAGTTGGACATTAAATGTTGAGATCAGGACACTAGTTTTTGGATAAAACGACATAGTTATAACTTGTTTTTGTTTAGAATACCTAATTGAGTACAAATGAGAACTTTTCTTTTTCTTTTTTTATAATTTGGATTTATAATCTATGCATTAGAATAATTGATCATTATTATCAAATCAAGATGCTAATGGATTTCTTTTTCTATGTAGTCAAGATTTTATTTTAAACATCTTATTCAATAATAGAAGAATTAACTTATTGAGCTAATCGAACCTGTAGTTTAATTATTTACTTGAATTATTAGTAAAGGTAAATCGAATTTTCAACAATGATGACCAAATATAGGTGTTACTCCATTATCATGTACTTTTGTCGTGGCTTGTAATTCTTTTTCGTGACCTTGAAATTTTCTAGGTGGAGAAGAACTTTAATCTATAATGAGAGACTAAACTTGTAAAATTTAAGCTCAAGGGTCGTGTTCTACTACCCTTTGAGTAAGAAAACAAAATTGTTGAAAGCATCTAATAAAAGTAGGAGTTGAAATCATGGGAGATCCGTGAAATTCAAAACTTAGTTGGTAGGACTGAGTTCATCAAAAAAAAAAAGGTGGTACGACTGAGAGTGTATTGTCATTTAGTCAAAAGTAAAAGATGAGTGTGCCCTTTTCTATAATTTTACCAGATATATAATGCTTGTGTTGTATGTATCTACCGTCCTTAAAATTTGGTCAGGCTCTTATCTACCACATGGAAATGTTCCAGCTAATGCCTAACAGTTAAATATTGTCGGTTGCTATGGTTTGATCCAGCTCAACTTATTGACTTGGATAATGCCTTTTTTAATACACTGCCTAAACTAGGATTTAACTCAATTAAGATTTCATTTTTCTATTTTGCTCAGCACATAAAAAACAAATAAATAAATCTCGTTTCCAAAAGAAAAAACAGATATATATTCCCTTGTTCAAATTTTTAGATTATTTCTAATAGATGGGGTGAGAATACTAATAGACTTAATAGAGTGATGTAACTTTTTTTTTTATAGAGATGCAACATTCTAATATCTATAAAAAAAAATAAAAATAAAAGAGAAAATGGGTTTTTAGCAAGGACAAAGCTTAGCTCTAGTGCTTCAAAGTACTAGAGCTAATATGATACAAACACGTGTCCAATTTTTGTCACAGGCCCGTATCGTGTTGGCTCCAATGTACTCGAGCACTGGAGTTAAACCTTACCCTTGCAACAAAAATACACAGATTTGGGGGCTAATAAAACTTAGCTCTAGCGCTCCAATGCAAAAGAGCCGGCATGATATGAACACATGTCCATTTTTGCCACGTGTCCGTATTATGTCGACTCCAATACACTAGGGCACTGGAGTTAAGCCTTACCCTTACAGCAAAATACACACATTTGGGGGACTAATAAAGATGAAACCTAGTATTATCTTTATCCTCAACCAAGTCTCTGAAACAAATGAGATCATTGCCCAGGTTCTAGATCAAATAGAAGATAGTGAAATGACTAATTTTCGTTTTTCCCCAAATGATGTCTAAAGTATGGATGAAATTGGTAGTGTAACCAGTTTCATTATGTTTACCTATGTTTTCAACCATTCTTTTGTCGCTATCTTCTAAAGAATTTAACTTTGAGATCGTACCTTACCTTCTTCTTGTGTCACAACTGGTAATACCATAAGTTATATAATAGTAGTATTCACTTAATGGTCGTTTTCACTTGTCCAATCTTCAAAAGATTGAATGTACGTTTAAGGAGCCAAAACTCTCAAACAGCTGGCAATGGCAACAGCTCATGCTGGAACGATTTAAAGCAATGTACCTTTCTGGAGAAGCAGATTACACATGGTGCAACACATCATGGTATAATGAGATAAGTAATATAATCATTTTCAAGCAACTAAACTCATACGGCTTTACATTTTGTTGTATGAACATTAAGTTCCAAGCGGATGATACATATTCACAATGCTTTTTTGACCGCTACACCTGTGAGGCTTACAAAGTCGTGTGTATTGATTTGTGTCACTCATACAAATTTGATAGCAACAAGGAAAAAAAAAAAAAGAGTTCAAATGAACAAATACAAGCGAAAGAAGACAGAGGACTGTATAATTCCATATGAGTAGCACAAATCAATATTACAAAATTTCTTATTAAAAGCAATGGGGAAGAAAAAAGAATAAATATGTACCTATTGATCAAGTGGCATCCACTCTAGTTCTAGATCTAGTTCTCCGCATTCCACATTCTGAAGCTTAAGAGACACCGCCTGTTTCACCTTGCCATCAATAATGTTAACGGTGCTATCATCCTTAAGGGCGTTGTCATGTGATTTCAGCCATTTCCCAATCTGCATGTTTCCAAACATCCCTGCGTCTCCAAATGCTATTGCAGATGTTATCAGGGGCTGGAGATCAACCTCTGCTTCTCCCATGATATCATCGGCTGAAAATGTGTCGTGATCAAACACCCGCTGCAACATGGAAAGTCAAAAGGCCAGATAAAACTGTCATATAAGATATAACATTGTCACTTCAAGTTATTAAATTATTTGCTTATTCTAACACTAGCCCTCCACAAAGCACTAGCACATGGTACATGGCTTGCTTCCTTTCTATCTGTTATTTATAAAAAAAAGATGGTCAGTGCCTATTTGACACTTTGACTACTCAAGGAAGAAAATTGGGGAGCAAATGAGCAAGCAAATTTAGGCAGAAAATAGTTTGGGTATGAGACAAAGCGAAAGTGCTTAACAGTAATTTTATGAATTAGTATAGAATTATAGATACAAAAACTAGCCCTCATACTTCTAAACAAAGTAACAAACCCTAATTTGAATGCTTAAAAGCAGTACATACTATCAGCACCTGCATAAATTTGATTTTTTTAGGGTAATATAGTAATATAAGTGGGATTGACATCCTTACGCATCCAACCTCTATTTTATAACTACAACATCCACTATCAACCAGATTCTCTGCAAAGTAAAAACTGTCTGACTAAAATTTACGGTGCGCAAGCATAAGAATGAGCTGACTGGTCGAAAAGGTAAGGTAGAAAGCATGTACCACTGCTTCTAGTTTTACATTGTAAGAGAGATAATATTGTATGAGTTGTATCATTGCATTCTGATCTTATAGAAGAGTCTATAATATCCTAGTGGTGAATTGTCTCCCATATATGTGGAATATAGTGTCAGAGGGCTGTACCATATTTTCGGCTCTCTTTTTGAATATTTATTCTTGAATTCTCTTCTTACTACTCCTCACCAACGTGGTATCAGAGCAGGACTGAACATTTCTGGTTCATCCTTTTCTGCTCACTAACATTAAAAAATAATAAGTCTACACACAAAAGATGGCATATGAATTACATATACAAACTACAAAGAACTACCAAAATGTCTGGAACTGAAAAAGAACAGAGCTTGGCACATTTCTGTAGGGTCTTAATTGGTTACATATTAACTGGAGAGAACGCTAATGCAATTGGCATACATCGAACTGATTGGTTACATATCAATTCCTTAGAATGTAACATTTGCATAGAGGAATTGAACCCCACCTCTTCCCTCCCCCACTATCTACTGATTAAAAAAAAAAACCTTTGCATAGAGGAATTAAACTTTATAGCTTTATAGCTGAAAATTTAATGGATCAAAAAGCATGGGAAGAGCTCAACTTTGGGAAAATTAAATCCATAATGGAATAGAAAGAAAAATTAATTGAAATGGTCGTGAAGAGCAAGGAATAGACATGCTTACCAACTTCAAGGGTCCAAAATGCTGAGGAACAGACAGCATGAGTTCCTCATTCCAGACTGGATTCAAGTTGCTCTTTATTATAGTTGTCTGAACGGTCTAATAGCATCAACACCACTTATTATCATTAGGGAAAAAAATCATCAACCTGTGAGCTATGTATTTTGAATAATGAAAACATCAAAATGAAGATATATGTTCTGCCATTTTAGCAGGAATTTTAACCATTATCTACCTAATATGACTTCTAGTATCAGAAAGTTCTCAACACCACCACCAAACACAGACAACTCAACTAAGCCTTAATCCCAACTAAATGGAGTTGGCTACATGAGTCCATGGATGCACTCAACTCCATCTTGGGCCACAGCAGCAATTAACTGTCCAAAAATCACGTACACACATGCAAATACATTTGTGTGTGTGTGTGTGTGTGTGTGTCGTATTTATGTTCAAAAACTAATCAATGAAACCTGAGTAGACTTCACAATTTTATGTTCCAAGGGTTGGGTTGTTCGCCCAATACCCCAAAGATAAAAGTGAAAAAGGAACGGTGACTAACCTGCTGCCCAAGAGTCAATATAACGTAAGGATCACTTGTCATCATATCTCTGATAGCTAAATTTGTGCCTTTTATCACTTTGACCTTCAATAGTCCAATAAATTCCACCATTCCTTCCTGGTACAATTTTTAGGATCAGATAAACTAAAGTTACTCACACAATTTAAAAATTGTCACATCAGACACCTGCCCACTAGAAATTTCATATAATTTGGATACTGACTAAGCCTGGAATTATGATCCCTATACAAGTTTATCTGACTAATCCTTCTCTTCCTAACGATTTGAATTTACACCTTTGAATTTAAGTCAACAACTGTAGGAAGGAGAAAAGGTGAAGAAAGTTACCGAATTATGAGAAGAATTTGACCGAAAACTATCCATAAGCTTTCTAGAAAAACTTGACTTGAGAGAGCCTTTCTCAGAAGGAAGTGACACAATCCGCAGGCTAGGTTTCAAAAATTCTTGAAGCTCATACTTAGCCCTACAAGGAAGAAAGTAATTAAGTGAATCACACCCTAAGAGCCTCTGATATGCCCAAAAATTGAATATGCTCATCCAACCTGCCATATTAGTAATTAACTGTGGAATCATGAAAGTCTAATGGTAAAAAAAAAAGTTTAAACAGGACAAGGCAGTACAATGGTAGGACAAGTAGGATGGTTATGGTAAATCCATCAGAGTGCCTTGCCCACCTAGTACAGGGCAACCAAACACACAGAGATGTCTCAGAAAAGTGTCACACAGATGTATGCTTAAAAAATTATAAATCATGTCTAACCGGATGAATTTTGCCCGCAGCTCATGACTGGCATCTGGTCCAGGCTTTTCATATCCCCCAGGGACAAAGGCCTCATAAATTGCATTAGCAGAAGAATTCCCTCCAACTTCAACCATCGATTCAATTTCTTCATCAGACCACTCATCCAATGTCACAGACAAAACCTAAAAATACCAAATTAATTTTGTTCAGAGAAAAGTATGTTTATGTGCATGTGTGGGACCAAAAAAAACTAGAGCACCAAAAAAAGAACACGTTACCCATTATTGAATAAAGACTAAACTTGCCTATAAGAATTGAAAAAGTGGCTAAATATATACATCAAATTGGAAATTATCAACATAAAAATAAAAATTAAGCAATCAGAAGCAAGCAGATTCCACTACATTAATGGGAAAAAAAATTAAAGGTAGTTAACCCCTCCTAAATTAACAAAATATAAGAAAATGTAAAGCAAGGTAGATTTGTTTGGCAGGAGAAACAAAAATAACCATCCTACAAAACTTGTATTTCCTTGGTCTCTATTTTTTTTTTCACATGCATGGACAATTTAAGCTTAGTAAAGAAAAAAAAAATTAGCCATGACCATTCAATGAACCCTAAAAAAGTGTTCAGGGTGTGGGTCAATGTTTAGACTCTGGGTTGACCCAGGTTGACCAATGGCATTAGCATGATGCCAAAAATCTCTCCTTAGTTAATTGAAATACAATGTGCAATAAGTTTATATGTCCAGTAGATATCATATCACATGTGGCTATAGGCAACTAGCTGCCTTTATGTTTTATAATTATTGTGCAAACAATATAGTAAAAGGTGATTTGGGAGCAATTACCTTTGATATATGGGTACCAAGGCTCCTGTGCACACCACAACATTTCAAGCATATAAAAACTCCAATATTTGCTGACCTGAAAATGAATTTATAACCAATTCCTCAACAAAAGAAGATGATAAAGCAAAAAAATGTGTTTCATGACTTTGAATCATTCTTTGACTTGCACAAATTCATGCACACGATGTCAATTAAAAGATCACACACAAAATCCTCACCTTTTAATGCTTATTCTCAAGCATGAAATATCAGTTGTTACAATACACACATGAAATGTATAGTTAACAAACAAAAGTGTCAAGGTGGAGAACTTACGCCCATTTAGGATCTGGGGCACCACAATCAGCACAATAACGATTATCTTTTTGAAGCAATAAATCTTTTAATCTTTTTTTACCTGTACAAGAAAATATAAATAATAAGCAAGTTGTACAAACAGATATTTGATGCAGTCATGGAAAACTTATGTGAAGTACAATTGAAGCAAAGGCCACACAGTTTAAAAGGTCTAGTTATATGTATTGTAGGGTTAAAACAATTTTTAAGTAGGACTTTTATTTTATAAGTAATAGTTAGTTTTGCATGTAGGGATGAAACTGTAAATTTGTAAATCCTGCAAATTTGCGTATTTGGGTAATTTATTGAGTACAGAATTATCTAGGAGATTCTAAGTATTTTAGGTTTGTTACATTGAATAAAAGTTATTTTTATTAACTTATTGACTAGTAGGACTAGCAGATCTAATTCTATTTGGAAAACTTAAGCTCTTGGGTCTATATAAGAGTGTCATTGTACTCAAATCAGGGATGGAGTAGAATAACAAGAATTGATGGTTTAGTTATGAAAGACATTCATATCCTAGCGTGATTTTTCTCCTTATGTCCTTTCTTCTCTTTCTCCTTCTCATTTTCATGATACAGTTCACTGTTACTATTCAGATAGCCCCGAACATAATAAATTTCTCTCCATTTCTTCTTCCTTACAACCACAAAGCAAGCCCTTCCTATTACCTAATAAGACCCTGAAACTCCATATACTTTCTCTATCAAATAGCCATCAAATAACTAATCAAACTTTCCTTTAAATCCCAAACACAACCACTACCTAGAATTTCGAGCAACTTAGTTGCATCAAGGAATAGCATTCTTGCCTTTTTCCGCATCATCAAGCTCTAGTCAACAAGCACTAGATTTTTCTTCTACAACTCTTAACCCTAGATCCACTAATTCTCCTAATACTAAATCCACCACAAGCACACATAGATAGATTCCCTAATTTGTCCTCATCTTTTCCACATATTTTCAAGTTTTATTCTAAAAAGGCTTATGAGCTAATATCATACCAAAAACACAATAAGGAGGGGTAGTTGCGTACAAAGTCTTAAAAACTTAATTGAAAATATGTATAATGAAACAGGACATTAGCTACAGAATAGACTAGGAAGTATAAAACCTTTCAATTTTTTAGAATTTTAATTTTCAACAAGAGAACAGAAGATGTATTAATGTGCACCAGTCTAGTGGCTGGTTCTTAAATAAAAGCTTTCTTATCAAAAAAATAGAAGATGTACTAAAAACTTGCTTTGTATCGAAGCTGATTTCAATGGAAATGGTACAAAAGAGGTGGCAAAAAAGAAAAGAAATTACAGGAGGAAAGTAAAATTATCAGTCACTCCTTCCTCTACAAGAGTACAACACCCTCAGTCAACAGCATTTAATTTAGAATTGCCAACTAGTAGCATAAAAATCCACCCCATGCTACACTCAGAGGCCCCTACATAGGTTTAATTATTTTTTATTTTCCAGTGCTTGTCACTCTTGCTCTTTTCCCTTTTTTCTCCCCCCTTTTTGCATTTTATGGATGAGTGACTGAAACTTGGTCATCGAGGAACTTCTTCAAATCATCAAAAACTGCAATTTTGTGAGCTACCACTCTACTATTATACAATTGACATGCATATACTGATGCAAAGATGCAATCATTACCATTGTAATGAGATACGAAAGTGCCAATACTCAAGCATATCTATGCTCAACAAGTCAAAATAATTAAACATTTAAAACTCTAGTGAATGGTACACCCGTGTTGGGTTGGGGGAAAAAAAAGAAAACACACACACTGACATAATCCCAACAATTTCTGAAATAGATGTTACAGTACTCACTATTTCCTACAGTTACTGAAATAGATGTTACAGTTTAAAGGATGCATTACATACTATCAGTAAGGCTATCCAATCACTTAGAGCCCACTGGTGATAGTAAAACACTTGAAAGTATTACAGATACCTGAAGCAGGCTTCCCAAAATCCAGTGATTTGTTACTCATTGCTCTGCTCATAACTCACAATCATCCAACTTAACCTAGCACTTCCAAATAGCCTGGACAGCATAACCGAAAAAAGGAAAAGGAAAAGAACCCATATCAGAAAAATGGTATGCTAAAAAACCAAGAACTCACACCCGCATGTTTATTCTCAAAATTATAACTTTTTCAACAATCAATCAATAATTAGTCTGGATAAAACAGGATTAGCAGATTAGAATAGCACAAACCTCCAAATAAACTTATTTCTAGATCATAAATATCAAATTGACATACATTTATCGAAAAATAAATATCAAATTGACCTATGAGAACCAAAAACTCAAAAATTGTAACAGAAAGCAGCTAAAGAAAATACCCAAACTAAGCAGTAACTCTCAAAACTGTGTCTGGGGTAGTAGAGATCAATAGCATGCAATCCAATTATTGAAACATTCACATCTATATCTTATTGAATCAATTAGTCAAACATATATCTCTTGTCTTGCAGCTGAGAAAACGGAGCTAGAATCTTATTAATTTTCGACAGCTTTGGCAACCCAAAACTGACCAAAAAAAGAAAAGCCAAGGTAACCCAGACCGGGTCAAAAGACTCAATACGTAATCCACACACTAGTGGAAGAATATATTTGATTTTGCTAAGGTCCCAAAAGATGGGAAATCCAATAGGACTCGATATTCAAGTATCATTCACAATCCTACGTTTTCTCAGCAGCCAAACCCAACAGAAAAAAGAAAAAAAAAAAAAAAAAAAACCAAAACTAAGATAAAGGATCATACAATGATGAAGGATAACTGGTCAAAGGTTCAGAAAAAATTGGTTTTTGACAAATAAAAAAAGTTCACATCACAGGTTTTTAAATGATTGCCACCATTAACACCCACCAGGAAGAAAAAAAAAACACAAACACACACACACAGAAAAGTCAGAAATGAATCAATGATGACACATATTGAATGAAAGATCTGAATATATAGAGAAAGAAAATTCACCAGCCAGGAGTTTAAGGAAATGAAATGGCTGGAGTTGAAATCCAAAGAGCCCCTTTTGAGAAAAAAAGAAGAAGAGAGGTGTGGAGGTGGTGGTAATGGTATTGGAATAGAATGTTCAGACCCTTTGGAGAAGGAAACTCAGTTTTTGTTGGATATATAAAATATAATAAAAATGTGTTTTTTGTTTTTGTTTTTCTATTTATTTACTTTTACTTAATTTCGAAGAGTCAGAGTTGGGAAAATATAAAACGACACAAATACATACACACATATAATGATGATATATTGTAATGAAATAGTAATCAATGGAACTTCAAATTGTTTTGTCCGCCTTGCTTTGAATCCCTTTACCCGCATGAAAATGATAGGAAGTACACATCATAACACCCAGAGGTCCCAGACTGACCCAATTACCATTGGCAGGGTTGGTTGGGCTCTCGGTCTCAAGGTACATGTACTGGGCTTGACTGGGTGTGCTCTTTAGTTCGAGTCCTGTTACCTGCACTTTGAAAAGAATTTTTTGAGCCAGCATTTTATCCCTTCATGGGCCCATTTAGCGCCAGCAGTGATTAGACTCTAGTTGAAAATTTTGAAAAACACTGTAGGAAACAAAAAAAAAAAAAATGCCACATGCTGATGGTTGAATGGGCCTTGTAATAAAGATAAGGACACCTCAAGATCATACACACACTTTCAGTTTTTTTTTTAAGGTACTTTCCCACTCGCAGAGAGCTTGGGTATCTCCTAATACTTCAAAGATAAAGCTATGAATTTTCATTTTCATTTTTTTTAATAATTTTTATATTTTGTTCTTGAGTTTGACTTTTCTTTTTCTTTTTAGATATTAAAAATTTGAAATATAAAATAAAACACAAAAGGTAGAACCATATTTATGACCAAGGCTTTAATTACAAAATATAACAAGTTATTAATAACAAATTGACCCAGCTACGATTTTTATGAACCAAATTTTATTCAATGACATAAAGAATACCAATAGATCAAGTGAATCGAACTTGATAGTCAAATCAACTAATAATTTCGTGGGCACAATTTGATTATATAAAAAAAAAAGGTCAAACTTGAGAACAAAAATATATAAATCATATAAAAGAAAAAAGGAAAATTGCAGTGAATCATAGCTGTGTTAATTTGATTTTTTATAAAAAAGAAAATCAAAATTTATTTTCTAAAATAAATTGATTTTCAAATCGTAATAAAATCAAAGAAAATCAAAATTGATTTTCAAAATTGTAGGAGGGTGACTTTTTTTATAAAAAAGAAAATCAAATAGATAGTCAAATCAATTTCACTATTTTTTTATATAATTTTTATATTTTTTTCTCAAGTTAATAATAAAAAATTGACACAGTTACAATTTTTTTTTACTTAAAAAATAAGTGAATCGATTTCGATGAAAAAGGAAAGCAATTTAAATAATAAGAAAAAAATTATCTACAAAAGCAGTTTTTTAGAAGAATCCATTAGTTTTTATTTAGAAGCATGTACAAGAATCCATTGTTGACAAATGAATCAATATAAACTTTCCTAAAAAAATTCACGTAAACCAAATTAAAAGTTATTTATAGAAGTCTTGAAATGGAAGGGATAAGGTGATGGACTTATAAATACTATTGTTAATTATTAGATTCCAAACTCTATTTGAAGTTATAAAACAGCGTACGTATACAGTCCAATTATCTATTTCTAGTGATTAAACATAATCCCAAAATAATCCAATATTACGTATTAATTAGGGTTATTTTTTTATTTTTAGGAAAATTAATTAGGACTAGTTAGAACTTTTTTTTATTTTTTTTATACAAGATAGTTAGAACTAAATTTAGTACAAATATTCGTGCATTTTCTAAATTTAAGAAAGAAATGTTGTGATAGTAAATAATTGCTTGGTATATAAACATAAGACTTTATAAGGTGTCTTTATCAATAAAAAAAATGAGATGTCTTTATAAAATTGAAATACTACACTTTAACTTGATAAGTGCAAATTATAACTAATTAAATGGATTTTCAATAAGCATTTTGACATTATATTTTCAATTATTTACTTCTTCTTCTTCTTCTTTTTTGAGAGTTAGTATGTGACAAAAAGTTTGTATTCAATAATAAATTCTTAACATATTTCAATTCCTTGCAAATCTAGTGCCACTACCTATTTTTAACATAACTATTTATAATTTGTTAGCATAATTCATGGGTGTCTACTGTCTATATCTAAATTTGTTCATGAGTGTTTATAGTCAAATCAATTTTAGCAACACTATAGGGTTGAAATAAATTTTCACTCTAATTTAAAAATCAAGGAGCTCTTGGATTTTTACTCAACTTCAAAAATAGAACATAAAATTAATTTTTCTCTAAATTGAGATAAAATGATAAAAATAGAAAACATGATCTCCATAATTAATAATAAAGCAATTACTAAAAAAAAGTAGTACAGGTAGGCTGTAGCAAAGGTTATCCATTTTACACAACTACGAACTTATTAACGAGTGCTCTTAAAGCAATGGTTAATTAATTATTTTAAAAAAAAATTTAACATTACTTTAATGAAAAAAATATATAAAAAAACTATCAAAAAAATCTATTTTTCCCATAATATAATATCTCCTCCATTGTATTTGGCTTTCTATTCTCTACTTTTCTTAAATTTTCATTTTGCATAAAATTTGTTTCGTTATTTCTTAATTATATGTCTCCGTCATTTTTTTCCTTGGAAGTTTTTAAACTTTTTTTTTCTCAGTGCATGACCAATTTTTTTCTCCCTCTATAGAATTATTTTCACTTTTTCACAATTTTTATTTTCTTATATGTTTTTTGAACCGCCCATTTTGACATTTGACCCAAGTTAATGATAGTTAAATAATCTAAATTGAAAAGTCAAGTGCGAACATCACATATTCGCATTTTAATTTTAATAAATTATTTTAGAATGGAGGTGCCGTTGTGGCCGTTTAACAAAAGTGTTCAGTTTTGTATTCATTGGTGAGAGTTGGAAATTGACAGGTGAAGGTTGAAACCCTTAAATTCAAATAGGTTTTGCCGTTGAGTTTTGCATAAAGTGACTTTTTGGGTCTCCCCTGTAGCTGTAAAAATTGAACGCTCAACCAATCCTTGAATGACAAAAATTACATTTCGTCGGCAAACTAAGCATCAACTATCCATATGTATTGTGAGTAGTAAAAAAAAAAAAAAGTTATAAATTGATGTAAAAAGGATAAGAAAATGGTCATATTCTGCCATGTAAAATAATTATAGTAAAAACAAAAAGTTGTAGTTAAGTTTGTTTCTAAAATTACTCTAGATAGAGAAAGATCTATTGTCAATAAACCCATTAAATTATTTTGCCAAGTGGAGATGCGGGCCATGTGGATTATCCCCACCCAAAAAAAATATAAGAAAAGAAGACTGTGTGTGTTAACAAGGACTCCGTTAATATCTTATAAAAAAAAAAAAAAAAAACTTTGGTAATAAACAATGTTAGGAAAGTTCTAATACCACTTTTATGGAAAATATAAAAAATTGACGAAAAAATTAGTTGTTTTTTCCCTTTCTTATATGAAGTTTATTAAAGTATTTTCCAAATGAATACCTTTAAGAAATTCATTAATTTATCACCGCACATTCTTGGTGCGATAGTTACACTATAAGTATAAATACTTGTAAAGTGTGGAGAAAGGTAAAAGCCGAAGTTTAAGTCTCTAGAAGAAACTTCACACTTATATACATTTAGATTAGATTAGAGTAGAATAAAATTTCTATCTTGTATTTAAAAAAAAAATCCATTAACTGTTATCTTTATTCTCAATAAAAAAAAAAAAAAAAAATCCATTAACAAAATCATATATATACATACCCCATAAAAAATAAAAGGATAAAATATGTATTTTTTTTTTTCCCGGTAAAATGCTATTTGGTATGTTGATGATGTTAATTTGTTATTGTTACTTCCCCTTAAAATTTTGGGTTTATTATTTTTTTAGATATTTATGGCATCAATATACTAAACAGGAATTAATGTCATCATAATAAGGTACATAAAACCCCTTCCTCGTTGTAAAGGGAATATGTCCTTTAAAAATGCTAACTCAACAATTAGAATACCAATTTAGCATTTTAAAGTCCAACTCAACAAATTTTCCAAACTTACCACTTTGGTACCCAGTGAACAGCCAATCTAGTGGGTGCAACTCTTCCTTGATGGCAAATGGCAAGCGAGTTGTTCGAGTCAAGATCAAATGATTCAAAATGGTCGCACCCATGATTCAAAACCACCATTTTATCATTATAGTTTGCCAAATGCTCTCATTATTATTGTATGAGTTCTATCCAAATCTAGATTCAAATACGTATATAATAGATTGACATGAACATCATGAGCCCTTGCGAGAAAACTAGTTATTTCTAATACTTTTGTCTTGATTCCTTCTTCTATAACTTGAGCTTGGAAAAGGAAGTGATCATAAGATGGCCCCAAATGTTAAATCTCTTTAAAATAAAACTCTTCATCTCCAAAGCTCTACTCTTAAAGCTTTACATCTAAAACTCTACTTCCTACAACGATGTCAAATGGACCTTGAAGCCCATTGCACTTCGAAGTTCGAACTTGCCTTCAAAGAAATAACTTTAATTGAATTGAGCTTTATTATGATAACCACCAATCCTTATTATGTGTCGATCTCAAAAGGTATTCTATGTGCTCTAGCTAGCCTTAAAAAGAAACAAAAATAATGTACCTTTGTTTGACCCCATCCTAATGCCTTTGTTCAAAAGGGAAAAAATGAGTGGAATAGAATAGATTGATTGAAATGATTTTTAAAGAATATTCTATTTATTTCTTTTTGTAGGAGTTTGCTTGGAATAAATTTTATGGCTATGAGGAAACGAAATGGAACATTCATTTTTTTTTTAATGAAATAAAGGTCGAGTATCTTTTGTTATCAAATTTTGAGAAATTATAATAAAAGTTGAAGGGTACTAAGTAAACTTACCTATTTCTTTCGTTTTAATTCTTTAATTTAAAAATCTCAAATATACTAGGAAAAAAATGCATTATATTCATTTTCATTTTATCATTTTTTTTAATGATGTATACTCATTCAATTTAACAAGGTTGTTTTTATAAACTGTCCCACATGGGAAAGGATCTTCTTCATTTGAAATTGTTCTATTTCATATTTTAAATTAAAATCTTATAAATCTAAAGGTATATAAACAGTTAAGTTATTTAAAATTTTAAATAACAAAACAATATGTACACAGTTAAATTCAAAAAATAAAATCTTAACCATGAAACAAACACATCATTTCCAATGAAATAACTTCTCTCCATTTTCTAGTGAATTGGAAAAGATCATCTACATCTATTCATCTTCCCTCCCACATTGTGTAATTGTTTGACGCATAAAAGAGGTAACACAACAAATGTCATGTACAATTTGCACCTGAGACTGGAAGCATAAAATTATAAATTGAACAGGACATAAAGTATTATATTGTAATTAAATTATAAAAGAATATGGAAAAGAATCGTGAAGGACCTGTTTTCCAGGGCAGTGAAGTACTATTTTTTTTTTCCCCCCAGAATCATTTTTCTTTTGGTAATGAGATTTTTTTTTTTTTTTTTTTCGAAAGCCATAATCATGAGCCAACTACGTAGACAGTTAAGGTCAATGCATGCCAATCATCTTTTACCATATTTATTAATGTTATCATCATTGTTCACATCACATGCAAACAATAGGCCAATTTAGTATTTTAGTGACTCATGAAGAGCTGGAAAGTAATAGGGACATGCCTCGGATATTCAGTATAGACTAGAGAGTTCTAATTTTTTTTTTTTTAGCTACAATATTCAGTAGAGAGTTTTTTGGAGTCATAAGGGGATATAATTCTTTTAAAGGGATATATACTATTTCTAACACACAATAATAAGGTATGGGATCATTTATCCTACAGAGAGCATTGGGTTGTGTACGGTGGGTTCTCGATATTCTTTTGATATATGAATGATCATAGAATACAAACAAATTTAAATAAGTATTGATATGTGTACTTATGCACGTGTTTTATAACTAAAAACGTGAATTCAACCCACAATTTTAAATACATAAATATATGTAATAAGTTTTAGCATATTTGGCTCTCCCAAAGAAGTGAACTTTTTCTAAAAGCTAGGCCTTTACCAATTTTATCAATTTTTAAAGAAAATGAGCTTTTACTTTCCCAAGCAAAGAAATTAAAGCATTTTCGTATAATACTCTAATTTTGAGCTTTTCAAAAAAAAAAAAAAAAAAAAAACGAATTTGCCTCTTCAATAAAGGGCAAGGTCTTCAGCTCTCTCATTCCATGCCAAAACAAAAGGTTCACTCAAAATCAAACCCATCCGCATCTCTTCCTCTGTATGTTGTTTAATTATTTGTCTAATCTGAAGAAACAAGGAGGATAGTGCATTTAGTGCTGCCACTTCCGAGATCCACAACTTCATTGTCACATATATGCCTAGCCCCCTTTGAAGTTTGAATTGACACTTTACTGCTATTTCTGGATGATTACATAGATTGCATGAGCCCTTTTACACAAATTTCAACATTGTAATAAGAGAAAATAGACCCTCTTAAGGGGAACTCAATCAGGCCAAGATAAGGCACCCAAAGGTATCAGAGCACTACGAGAGGATAGATTGAAATGAAAGCACACAAAAAACATGCAAAATGATATGTGGTGCTGGTTTTTTTTCCCTAATTAATTTTTGAGTCAGATCCATATTGTGTTATTCCTAATCAACTAGATCTGTTTTTTTTTTTTAAGTAGTTCTAGTTTGTTGTGTTCTATTCTTTTTGGGATATGAATAATGATTGTCCCTTTACTTTTCTAAATTATTTGTTTTTTTTTTTTTAAGTCACACATGGGAATTCTAAGAGCCATAAGGGCCAATAAGTGAGCCTGCAATATCTATTGGACAAGCCAGAAAGTAAAACCAATCTTCTATGGAATTTTGGACTCAAGAATTAACATAAGCCCATGTCTGTGATCTGTGCAATAACAGCTTAGAAGTGGATTCCTCCTCAATGTGCAATTATAAAGCCCATAATCCCATCCAGAGAACTCTTTATACATTTTTTTTTTTTGGATTGGCATGAGGGGGATTCATAAAGACATATACATTGCATGAGTTTTACATTGTCATCTCAATTTATTGATGTAAGGAGACGAAGTAACATTTGAACTACATTTCATCTATTATTTAGAAACATTTTGGCTGAGTAGTTTTTAAAATCTCATGATATCCATAAAGTCCTAGGTTTGAAATCATTAACCAGCATTTTAGGACTATTTTCAAGAGATAACTATAATTAATAACTCTCACCATGAATTCCTGACTCATGAAATATTGACTATTAATTTATACTTACAATAAAATGCAACAACCTACACCATTTGATATTTAACAAAAAATTACTTATTTTCTAATATTCCTGCTCATGAAGTATTAACTATTAACTTAGACTTAAAATAAAATGCAACAACCTACACCATTTGATTTTTAAAAATTACTTATTTTTTTAAAAAAATGTTGTTATTGGCTTTATAGTTATTGTAATTGTTATTGTTATTGTTATTGTTGTTGTTATTGTTGTTGTTGTTGTTGTTGTTGTTGTTGTTAGAGGGACATTTATTCTCCATCAATTATACTATTTTACTTTTGTATTTTTTTCCATTACAAAATTTAGTTTTTTATATAAAAAAGGTAAAACATATTGCATTCTAAATGTATGTTATTTCAATTTCAGATTCAAAAATTAATAAGAATATACTATTTTATTTATAATTACAAGTTAACTAGAGAATTATGTTTATTACTATTGACCTACAAATTATAAAGCAAGATCATAAAGTAAAACTATTTATAATTATTCAAATGATTTTTTTTGGAGCTAGGGGAGCAAAAAGTTTTTAATCTCCAAAATGCTAAGCCTATTATTATTATTATTATTATTATTATTATTATTATTATTATTATTATTATTATTAAGGAAATAAAAAAAAAACTTCATAAAAACTTATTATTATTATTAAATAAATAAACCTACTTCATTAAAATTAAGACATGAAGAGTAAATCAAATTTAAAAGAGAAGCACACTCCTTTCAAGTTGTTTTGGAGAAAATTATATATATTCTTGAGCTAGTGTTAATTTGTCTCTACTACTCGAAAATTATACCGTCTTCCTTTCCCAAGTCTTTATCACATGAGCAATGTGTTATAAAAAACATTTCATATAGTTGAGCGACTATTAGTTAATCGTTTGAAGACACAATTACTATTAATTTATTTGCACAACACGAAGTATACTTCTTCTTCTTCTTCTTCTTCTTCTTCTTTTCATTTTTAGAATCGAGATACGTTTATGTATGATTCATAATAAAATATGTAAAAGTCATTAATTTACAAATAGCTGATTCATGATAAAATATGTAAAAGTCATTAATTTACAAATAGCTAAAAATCGTAATAAATTCCATTAATATGATTAAATAATATTTTGAAAATAAAAATACCAGTAAAAGTATTAATAATGTTGACATTTAGGCCTATAGAGAGACCCAAATAGGGGCCCATATGGGCAACCCATTTCATTACAGTTTTCTAATGCGCACATATGTAAGAGCAAACAATCCCTAATTAGAAAAATGATCAAAATATATGTTCACGTCCAAATAATTAGAGTATACATTTCCCTAGTGATTATTATGTTCATTATTTATTTTATTTTTAGTAATAATTATGATTTTTTTCAAAAATGGTAGGTTCAAACAACTTATGTTTGATATGTTTATACATAACCACTATTATTATATAAATGTGGGTTCTTATGTTTTTTATTGTTGAATAAGTTTATAAAAACTAATTGGTGTCATAACAGACATCATAAGTTATTATTATTATATAAATTCTCACAAATTTCAATTATCATAAGTGTTTAAACTAGTATATTATAATAAACATAAGTATATGCTTATTAAAATTGTTGTTATGGTTGTTGATTTTGATTCCCACTAATTTCATGCCAACTGTATTTATAATTTAAAATGGCTTCAATTATGCCAAGTATAATTTCATTTCTCATTTTGGCCAAATTTACATATACAAATTTGAATGTGTATTGCTTCCAAATTATTTGAATCCATTTTAAGTCTATCTAAAACTACTTCTACTCCATTCAATGTAGATTATTTGTGAAACCACTTCTTAATTATTTAAAATTAATTTGGATCTCTTACAAAATTTATACCATATTCTAAAATTGTGTTTAATCAATAGTGTATTTTATTTTTTATAATATCGCACAAGATTTTTTTTTTTTTTAAGTGTAGCACAAGAATATTTTAAGAAATTACATTTCTATATAACACAAAAAACCTACATTAGAATGGGCATGTGTTGAATTCAATTACCCAATGCGTGTGAAGGCTTAATGGGGACTTTTCTCAATCATATACCTTAAAAAGACATCAAGCTAGCCTTGAACATCGGTCCTGAGAAAACACAGCATTGATTAAATTATTCTAGAGCATTTTTTTTGGCTTTGGCCATTACAGAGAAGTTTAAAAATAATTCATGCTACAAGAATCCCATTGAAAGAGCTTCTTATTTTGTATTAACCAAGAGAATCAAACTTGTCTTATTTGTCATTTTATCACACAGAAAAATCATAAATTTGGGACTCGAGAATTAATATAAGCCCACATCTTTGATATGTCTAATGACAGCCTAGAAGTGGTTCCCTCAATGTGCAATCATTAAGCTCATCATCCCATCCAGAGAACTCTTTGTACTTTATTATTATTATTTTTTGGATTGGCATGAGGGGGATTCATAAAGACATAAACATGGCATGAGTTTTATAGTGTCATCTCAATTTATTAGTGTAAATGGAGGAAGTGCCATTTGAACTACATTCCATTTATTATTTAAATTTTTTTTGGCCGAATGGTTCTTAAAATCTTATTATATCTAGCTATGAGTCATTGGGTTTAAAATCTTTAACCAGCATCTTAGCAAGTGACAACTAAAATCAATAGTTCTTGCCATGAATTCCTAACTAATGATGTATTTGTTACGACCTAAACCCGATACTCGGATTTATGACCATGACCGGCATGCTAATATCAAATTTAAACTTGATATTAACAAGAACCAACTTAACTTTTACAAAAGCTTTTCCAAAAGCTTTCAACTTTTTTTTCATTCTTGTTTCTTTACTTAAAAGACATAACCTTTCACTGAACATTCAGAGCATCTACATTGTACTTCAAAGAATAACATAATCCACCAGTTACTCAAATTTTGAACTTCACATAATACATCTCTACATACTTTAAAGTACACAACTTTCATTAAATCCTAAAATACACAATACTACAGAACTAAACATCAAACTATTAATTCGAGGTCTATACTTTTAAAACTAAAACCAGCTCCTTCCAGAACTCGACTAAGGCTCCCTCTGCTCCAAAATAAAACCTGTTGACTGAAAGGGTGGAAGGGGTGAGCTACACAGCTCAGTAAGGGTAAGATACATAAGAATTTAATAAGAATGCATGTAAATCACATCATTTCATTTTACGATTATTTAGATAGGAGAACATCCTTTCATGCATAGTATTTTATACTATTCATAATAATAGCTTATACGTTTTTCATAAGAAAATATTATTCTCATTTTTCTTATCAGAATAATATTACCAAAACCTTTTAGGCTGAATGTCTTTCATTTCTTGCAAAGTCACCAAATACAATATTGATTGCTTAAAATCATATACATGCATACATACACACACACATATATATATATATATATATATATATATATATTTTTTCATTACAAAATAATCATTTTAACTTAAATCAGATAATCGGTAACTTTGTCTTAAACTAGAAACATTTTAACAAATAAGAAGACTTTTCTTTATAAACTTCTTCTCGTAAAATATTATAACTTTCATAGTCATAAAACTTAACGTTTCATAAAGACCAGGTATCTGATAACTCTTTAATGTAAACTTGTACTTTCATCAGAAGCTTTTTCTTTACTAAATATTAAAACATTTTCACCAGATTCTTTATCTTTAAAGCACAACAAAACTTCGGAAACTTTTATCTTTAAAGAACAGCTTTTCTTTTCATCATAAACTTCTTTTCATGAGAGCTTTTAACTTTTCATAATGCATATAAAGAATTTATTCTCTCATGATCAATAAAATAATATATCTGTTCATAATATATTGGTTAGTTCATATCTGATAAATTTGTACTTATGAGCGCGGACGCACCGTCATCCTCAATACATACTTTACTTGAGCCTCAATGCATATTTTAATTGAGCGCGGACGAACCGCCATCCTCAATGCATATTTTAATTGAGCGCGGACGAACCGCCATCCTCAATGCATACTTTAATTGAGTTCAGATTATCAGAGGACACAACCCAAAAACATTCCGTACTTATACATCATACTAAAATTCATAGTTTGCATACATTTCACAATAATAGCATTTCCATTATTTTCTTTAAACATCATGTTCGTGGAAATTAATAATAACATCAATATGCTTAAATCATTTACATAAGGTTTCGAAAGCTCATGAACATATCTTTGTCTGAAACATGGTTATATGCCATATTTCTAATCAAAAACCTTTTAATGCATAATATACTTTAAAATAACCTCATGACTTACCAAATGCTTATATAACTTATCCCTTACCTGAAAGCAAAGGAACCGAGAGCCAACAGTTGAAGGAGCCTAGACTTGAGTACTGGTAATCCCTAAACCAAATATCAATGCTTATTACTATCCATTATACCTTAAAATAAACTTACATATTCATTTCAAAGCCTATCTCTTAAAATCAAGAAAGTCCTAATCCCACCTCCAAGAGGTTCCCACAAACATATTATGCACACATCAACAAAGGATGTCCAAACTAAAGAAAACCAACATTCTCATATTTATATCATATCTCCGGAGGAGCCAACTTCATTCCAAAAGGTGCTTTGAGATTAGGGCAATAATGCATGCTTAAACATAAACTCTTTTAAGCATGGTCATGTAGCCATATACACTCACATGAACAATTTGATGGTTCTCCTTTGAGTACCGAACCTTGAACTAAGGTATACAAAATTAAGCTATGATCTAGACATACCAAATGATGAGCATAATAAATTATAGCTCAATAGCTCAAATCATTCACTCTAACTTTAGAATTAAATCCTCAAAGTTAGACATGTCTTTCACTGTTTACTGTTTTATTCCAGCAACATATTCCTCATTTGTAAAATACAAATGGACTATCTAAACACCTCCAATCCTCATGAAATTTTACAGAGAAACTTCTCTGGATATCTAGTAAATACCGTATAGATTTCGGAGTCAAAGTATAAAACCACAATTTAATAAAAATCATACAATCCAGCATACTCAAAACTGTACTGACAGAATTTCATGCAAATTAGAAATTACACCATTATTTTTATATTGATCTAAATGCTGTGAGACCACTTCCATTACAACTATATGTGTCTTAGATTTCATATGAATTTTCCCTAGCATCCAAATTCACTATATGCAATTTAATACATAATTTACCATGTGTAAACACAGAATCTGTCATAGTGACAGCTCTGAAACGTTTTTCTTGTAAATTCACAAACAATTACCAAACGATGGGATTTTCCTATGAAATTTAATACACACATACTAGACATATCATATAATAATCTCCAATAAATCTTTCACCCATAGCTGTCCTAGAAAAATACAAAATTTAAAATGACCAAACAGGTTAACAGTGACTGCAATTCTTAACAAGTTAATAAACTCACACTCAACAAGCTTCAATTATTGAATCAACTACCCATATACAAAATCATATAACCATCACTCAAGTTTAAAATGAACAATAGACTAAAAGAATTAGATTTTTCCCTTACCCTAAGCATGGATTCTTGGAGTGATTGAGCTAGAGTCACTCTAGCTTTAAATTTGGGAACAAAAGCTTGGGAAGAATGGAGAGAACCTCTTGTTGCTGCTGGACCATAGGTGTGAAAGGGAGATGAGAGTTGAGAGCTTTTCTTTCTTTTGGTATTGATCGGTGGGAATGAAAGAGGGAGAGAGTTTCTTGAGTCTTCTTTCTTTGAGAAAGTCAAGGAAGAGATAAAGGTGCAGCCAATAAGAACAAAGAAGGAAGAAAACAAAGAAGCAAAGTAAGAAAGACCAAGGAAGTTTCAGCCGTGTAAGTACAAGGAAAGAACAAAGAACTAAGACAAAGAAAAAAGGAATGGGAAAGAAGAATTAAGGGCTGAACCTTCAGCCAAAGAAGTCAAGAGGAATTAACTTGGTGGGACACGTATATGCTAAGGGCAAAGTGATTTGATGACTCACCTTTGCAACTTTTTTTTTCTCACTTTCCACCCCCTCACAAGCTTATATCCAATTAAGGCCCAAACTTCAAAATAACTTTGCATATTAATCCTTACCTTAAACATTTAATTAAACATCAACAACTATATATCTAATAATTTAACCACTTAATATAGTTTTGCACATACTTAGTATATTTTATAATACAATTAGTCATTCACTTATTTATAATCTTTACAATTCTTATTCAATGACACTATAAAATAATATCTTTATTAAATACTCTTATATTAATTTTAGAAAGTAAGGAATTCAAAATAATAATTAACCACTTGAACACATAGGTTAATTATAAAATTGGGGTCGGGGTGTTACAGTATTGACCCATGATATCTATTATATTTTGGGAAGGGGGGGGGGGGGGGGAGGAGGGAGTGGGGACAGGTAGGTTGAATCAGCAACAACATAGAAGCACCTTTTTTTTGAATATGTGTGCATGGTAAATGTAAGTATAATATTAAAATGGCATATGTCATGTATAAGCTTAGCAATTCTACCAAGGAAAAATGGAAAATACTAAAAGATTAGGATATGTTGCTATTAATAAATAAATAAATAAAAACTACCTTCAAGACTTTTGTGAAGTCGTTATATGGAAATGAAAAACTACCTCTTGGTCTATAAAAGGAGGAGGACGATCTATAGAGAAGGCTTCTCATCCACAAATCAACACATTGTCTCTTCTTGGATTCTGCATGTAGTTTAACTTAGTTTTTTAGAAGTAGGCATAACTTAGTCCCTTAGGATTAGTGCAAGTCGTAATCACTAGCTCCTTTGTATTAGATTTTGATCGCGACCACTCTCAAGGTGCGAAAAAACTACCTCTTGGTCTATAAAAGGAGGAGGACGATCTATAGAGAAGGCTTCTCATCCACAAATCAACACATTGTCTCTTCTTGGATTCTACGTGTAGTTTAACTTAGTTTTTTAGAAGTAGGCATAACTTAGTCCCTTAGGATTAGTGCAAGTCGTAATCACTAGCTCCTTTGTATTAGATTTTGATCGCGACCACTCTCAAGGTCTTTCGCATTGGATAATTACTTGGGTTTCCAGTTGAGATTGTCAAAAATTGGTTTTTGACAAATAAAAAACATTCCCATCACAGGTTTTAAATGATTGCCACCATTAACACCCACCAGGAAGAAAAACACAAACACACACACATAAAAGTCAGAATGAATCAATGATGAAATATATATTGAATGAAAGATATATATATATATATATATATAGAGAGAGAGAGAGAGAGAGAGAGAGAGAGAATTCACCAACAAGGAGTTTTAAAGAAATGAAATGCCTCGGAAATCCAAAGAGCCCTTTCGAGAAAAAAAGAGAGGTGTGGAGGTGGTGGTAATGGTATTGGAATGTGATAATATTGAAAATCGTCAGTAAGTCACGCGGTTTTCACGTGCTTTAGACAATCCTATGCAACACAAAAAGAAGAAGAAGACCCTACGAAGAGAATCGGTGTAGTACCAACCAAATATCCTCCGAATGTCAAGTTAGAGAACTTTCTCAACTCTAGAGTGCCAAAGTTAGAGTGAATTATGCTTACCTTGGTTTGCGAGGGTTTTGGAGTTTTTATAGTAGGTAGGGTTGACGTTTGTTCCTTGGCATAGAGGGCTTTTACTTGTAAGGAAAATTATCATTATTGCGAGTAACTTGCGGGATCCTTTCCTTATAGGGATTCCCTCGATTAGGGTTAGTCATGGGGCACAAGATGTTTCCTTATATACTTATGCGTGAAGGCCAAGCAAAGCCTTATCAGACCCGTCAAGGGTTTCTTTATCCCTGTCAGCTTCCCATGTCATTTAGGCGTTTTGGTCGTCCCATACAGGTGTCGTGATCTTAAGGTGGAGCTGTCGGCCTTGAGGTGGCGTTGTCCACACCTTTGAGTGCATAGGTAAGGCTAACGAGTTTATTGAGACCGTCGACCCCATCTTATGTAGACGAGCTTATCATCCTTTTAGAATTATCCTCATTAGAATGGAATGTTCAAACCCTTAGAAGATGGAAACTCAGTTTTTGTTGGATATATAAAATATAAATATGTGCTTTTTTTGTTTTCTATTTATTTACTTTTACTTAATTTCAAAGAGTCAGAGGTGGGAAAATATAAAATGACACAAATACATACACACATATGATAATATATTGTAATGAAATAGTAATCAATGGAACTTAGAATTATTTTGTCCGCCTTGCTTTGAATCCTTTACCCACATAAAAATGATAGAAAGTGCATATCATATCACCCAATTACCATTTTCGTCATCTTTTATGTTTGAAAAATGCCATATGGTGAATGTGATGGTTGAATGGCCTTATAAATAAGAATTATGCAAGGGACACAACTTTTGGCACAATTTTGTGCCACAACTCACCACATGATGAGTTTTGATTGGTAAAGGTATGTTTGTGGGCCATGTGGGGACATCCTTAACAATCACAACTCATCATGTGGCGAGTTGTGGCACAAATTTGTGCCAAAAATTGTGTCTCTAGCATAATTATGTAAATAAAGATAAGGACGCCTCAAAATTATACACACAATTTCAGTTTTTTTTTTTTTTTTTAAGTACTTTCCCACTTGCAAACAGCTTGGGTATCTTCTGGGTTGTCGTTATAAATTCTAATACTTCAAAGATAAAGCTATGAATCTTATGGTATGATACATCCATCAAGAGGAATATGCCAAGGAGATCCACTGTCACGTATCTATTTCTCTTATATGCAGAAGGCTTCACTGCTCTATTGGCAAAAGCAGAATTGGAAGGGAGGATAAAATGAGTTTCTATTTGTAGAGGAGCACCGAGAGTCACTAATTTACTGTTTGTAGATGATTTTCAGTTGTTTTGTCAAGCTATACAGAATGAAGGGGAGGTAATACTGGAGATTCTCCAAACATATGGAAAGGCTTCAGGGCAATGCATACATTTGGTGTTTACTTCAGCAATCATACAACAAGTAGTCAGAGGTAGTAGATTCCACATATTTTGGGAGTCAAGGAGGTAGAAAGGTTTGAGTCTTACTTAGAGCTGCCAACATTGATTGGATGGGCCAAGTACCACACTTTTTCTTATTTAAAAGATAGAATGTGGAAGAAGTTACAAGGGTGGAAAGGCATGTTGTTATCTAGAGTTGGAAAAGAGATCCTCATAAAGGTAGTGGCTCAATCTATACCCACATACACTATGGAATAAGTTATCAACTTCAAAGATGGAGGGTGGTATGGGATTTTGGGATTTAAGAGATTTTAATATAGCTATGTTGGCTAAACAAGGTTGAAGAATGATTCAAGGTAATGAATCATTGTAGTGCTTCAAAGCAAGGTATTTTCCTCGGTCTTCTTTTCTTGATTCTAAAGAATTACGTGGATGTTCTTATGTTTGGAGAAACTTGATGGCTGCATTACCTAACCTTAGATCGAGTTACTGCTGGAGGGTTGGCAATGGGTCTTCAATAAGTGTACTAGGGGATAGATCCCCAATCACCCCACAAAAAAAGTTCTTCATGCAATCCATGAGCTGTTTGATGAGTTGACTATATCAGAATTAATCAATCTGGAGCTGCATGTATGGAGAAGTGATATGATTATGTCAATGTTCCATAGAGTAGACGCCGAAGCAATAAGCAGAATTCCCCTTAGCCGAAGGGCTGTCTCAGACTTTATCATTTGGATGTACAATAAAAATGGGAAGTTCTCTAACAAATCAACATATAAGGTAGTAAGAAGGATTTAAGGAAATGGAGATAAGGCAGAATCTTCAAGGGGTTGTGCTGTGGAAACTTTGAATCCCAAATAAAACAAAGTCTTCAGGTGGAGGTCATGCCATGATATTTTGCCTACATGCTTCAATTTGTCAAGGCGAAAGATAGTTAATGAGGATAAATGTCCAATTTATACCAAGGAATCAGAGTCAACCATTCATGCCTTATGGGAGTGAGCTGCGGTGCAAGATATTTGGGTAGGAAGTATTTTGAAACTGCAAAAAGGATTTTCAAGTTTTCGAGATATAATGCAGCTAATGGAGCATCCGGTGGACAGATTAATGATAGAGGAGATGGAGCTATTTTGGATTCAATCATGGATTATATGGAAACAATGTAATTGTGAGGTGTATGGAGGGAAATTGAAGGATCCGACTAGTCTCAACAAGAGAGCAGAGGAGTATCTTGAGGAGTTTAAACATGCTCAGATGCAATTGGTAGTGAGTTCGACAGAGCAAGCCAGCAGTGAGGTGTGGCAACCACCTCCACCATCTGTCTACAAGCTAAATTTTAATGTCGTAGTCTTTTTAGGGTTGGAGAAACCTGGTGTAGGAGCAATAATTCACAATGATAAGGGTGAGGTTATGGTGGCAATGACTACCATTGGGCCGAAGGTAGATACAAGTGAGGAAGCTGAACTTCTTGCATGCAAAAGGTCCCTTGAGTTCGCTGTGGATGCTGGGTTCACAAGATTGATTATTGTAGGAGATAATGTCAGTGTGATACAAGCCATTTCTTCATCCCTAGCTAACTATTCATTCCTAGGTAATGTGGTGGATATATTCGCCATTTGATTCATGGTTTACAATGGGCTACGACTGGCAGGATTAGGAGGGGAGGTAATAAGGTAGCACATGTTCTTGTACAACATGTAAGAAATTTAGATGATGATTTGTATTGGATGGAGGATTCTCCTCCACCAATATTGGAAGCCTTGTACCATGATTCTTTAATATTATGATTGAACGAATGAATGATTCTTTCTTAAAAAATAAAATAAAATAAAATAAAGAAGCTATGAATTTCGATTTTCTTTTCTTTTAAAAAAAAAAATAAATTTTACATTTTGGTTCTAGCTTTTGACTTCTTATTTTTTTTTAAGATATTAAAAACTTGTAGCATAAAGTAAAACACAAAAGGTAAAACCATAGCTATGACCAAAACTTTAATTACAAATATAACAAGTTAACAATAAGAAATTAACACAACCATGATTTTTATATCCCAAATTTTATTTCATGGCATATTTTTATAAATTTTATTTCATGGATTATATATTTTGTTCTACTGAACAAAATTTAGTTACAAAATTGATTGTAGCCTAAGGCTACAACCTTACCCGCTAAAATAAACAATACTACATATTTTTAAAATCTAACCGATGAATTGTATGTTTTTTACGATCTTAATATATATGTTAAATTTTGTGTCAATCAAAAATTATTTACTATATGATCTATAATATTATATTTTATGCATAATTTTAAACTACAAAAACTTTGTAATTTAAACAATTTATTGATAACATAGCTATTAATCTTTAATTATTTAGAAATTTTGCAAGCATGACAAAGTTCAGCTACAAAATTGGTTGTAGTATAAGACTACAACTTTACTTAATATCTTTTTATTGGAGGTAAATTTTAAAAAATTCATCATTGGATTATATCTTTTTCTTATATCTTCCATGCTTGCAAAATTTCTAAAAAATTAAAAATCAATAGTTATGTCATCAATAAATTATTTAAATTGTAAGTTTTTGTAGTTTAAAATTATGCATAAAATATAAGCTTATAGAGCATATAGTAAATAATTTCTTATTTATACAAAATTTGACATATGTATTAAGAGCATAAAGAATATGCAATTTAATAGTTAGATTTTCAAAATATGCAATAATATTTATTTTATTCAATAAGGTTATAATTTTAAGCTACAACCAATTTTCTAGT
Organism: Castanopsis chinensis; assembly: GCA_032878915.1. NCBI lineage: Eukaryota > Viridiplantae > Streptophyta > Magnoliopsida > Fagales > Fagaceae > Castanopsis > Castanopsis chinensis. The sequence goes on along the minus strand of JAVQMG010000131.1, from coordinate 4,042,421 downwards.
TAAACTTTATCTTTAAAAAAAAAAAAAAAAAAATTCCAGTTGCACCTAGAGCCGCGCTTCTTGAACGCGGCTATAGGCCCTCTCCACAAAAACAAGGCTAATGACCCTTAAAAACACAATTATAGACCTCATCTACTGTAGTGCTTTAAAAATGCTGCCATAAGTCAGGGTTTTAAGTGGTGTTTATTAAAAACACGGCTATAAGTTGGCTATGGCCGTATTTTTTAAACCTCGTAATAGGTCCTCTTTTTCAAATATATATATATATATATATATATATATATATTCAGTTAAATTGTCAAATTTTGTGTTATGTGTCCCATTTAATTTTTAATTTTTTGCCAAGTGAATTAGTAAGTGTAAAAATCAAAGAGTCCAAATCTAATTAGATTTAAAATTGGATTTCAATTGGAGTCTAATTTTCTGCTATGTGTCCATCTAAGTTTTAAATTTTTGTAGCAAGTAAATTATTAGGTGCAAAAATTCGAAGAATCTAAAACTAATTAAATATATTTTAGAATGTATGGCTTAAAAAAAGTGTAAACTAATATCATGTATAATTTAAATATCTTTTTAAGAAAAAAAAACATATAATTTGAACCATATAATTGTGATTAATTTAAAGTTATAAATAATGTTGTTAATCATTAAATTTCAAATTCTAAAAAAAGTTATAAAATAGCATACATATACAGTTCAATTATCTGTTTCTTATGATTAAACATAATCCCAAAATAATCCAGTATTATGTATTAATTGGGCTTAGTTTTTTATTTTTAGGAAAATTATTTAGGACTAGTTAGAACTACATTTAGTACAAATCTACATGCATTTTCTGAATTTAAGAAAGAAATGATATGATAGTAGATAATTGCATGGAATAAACATAAGACTTTATAAGGTGTCTTTATCAGTCAAAAAAAAAAAAAAGAAGAAGAAGAAGATGTTTTTATAAAATTGAAATGCTAATCTTTAATATGATAAGTGAAAATTGTAAATAATTAAATGCATTTCCTGTAAGCATCTTGACATTATATCTTCAATTGTTTACTTCTTTTTTCTTTTGTTTTGAGAGTCCGTATGCAATAGAAAAGTTTGTATTCAATAATAAATTCTTAACAGAATTGCATACTTTTGGTGCGATAGTCACTGCATAAATATAAGTGCTTATAGAGTGTGGGGGCCAAGAATCAGGATTTAAGTTTCCAAGAGGGAACTTCACACATACATATATATTTAGATTATGTAAGAGTAAAATTTCTAACTTGAATAAAAATAATAATAAATAAATAAATAAATAAATAAATTCTTAACATATTTCAATTCTTTGCAAATCCAGTCAACTACTTATTTTAAACATAACTATTTATGATTTATTAGCATAATTCGTGGGTGTCTACTGTTTATATCTAAAATAATTCATGAGTGTTTATAGACATCGTCAAATCAACTTTAGCAACACTATAGGGTTGAAATAAAATTTTCTCTCTAATTTAATAATCAAGGAGCTCTTGGATTTTTAATCTCAACTAAAAAATAAAACATAAAATTAATTTTTCTTTAAATTGAGATAACGTGATAAATACAAAACATGATCTCTGTAATTAGTAAAACTATTATTAAAAAAAAGTAGTACAAGTAGCAAAGGTTATCCATTCGAGTGCGAATAGCACATATTCACATTTTAATAAATATTTTAGAATGCTTTCTCCAAAAAAGAAAAAGAAAAAAAGAATGGGGGGCCGTTGTGGCCGTTTAACAGTGAACATGTATTATAATATCAATGGGTCCAGTGCAACCGGATACTGGACCCAAATCTCACCCTTTTCTTTGGGTAAGGCTTAGCTCTAATGCATATAGTGCACTAGACCCGTTAAGATGGTGACATGTGTTCAAAAGTGGGCACGTGTTATAATCTCAACGAATCCAATGCAACTAGATACTAAATCCAAACCTCATCGGTTTTCTTTTTTGAGAAAAAAAATTCAAATAGGTTTTGTCGTTAAGTTTTTTTCTTGTTCTAGTATGTTGTGTTATATTCTTTTGGGGTATGAATAACTAGTCGCTAACTTGTGCAATGCACGGAAAAACTATTGACTTAAAAAAAAAAATCAACAATGAATAAGTAGACATTTTGCTAGTTAGTATTTTTTTTTTTAAATGAAGAAATATTTAACTTCTATACTTTTTCATAGTTTAGAAGGGTTGTCCAACATTGAACGTTATTGAGTTGCAAATGCATAATTACCGAAGCCAACAAAATAATTTACAGTTCTTATATTAATAAAGCAAAACTCTCAATAGTTATATACACACACACACTCAAAACTAATATAAATTGTAAATATATAAACAAAGACCATGATATGAGGAAGACACACCAAGTTTCAAATTTGAGTAACAATATAACTTTCTCGTAGTAGTAATAATATAGACAATTCAAAACATGGAATAATATCAAAATTATAATATATAATTCTATTATCTTTTATGTTGAATCCAAACAAATAATTAATTGAAATTAATCCAAACAAATAATTAATCAACTAAAAATCAAAGCTTTTAATAAGAAAAAAAAAATCACATGAAGCTAAATAAAAAGCATTTAAGGTGAAGAATTAAGATTAACCTACTAAGACACAAATAACAAAAACTCCAAGACTTAAAACTTTAAAATTTATAGAATTCCTAAATTCTACTTTAGAACCAAACAAATATAACATATCAAATAAAAATTTATTGTTCCTAGGCTAAAAAACATAGGTTGCAACTTTGATTTTTCTCCAAAAAAAAAAAGAGATGTCGTATTTGCCATGTTCAATAAAAAAAAAAAATTAGTACAAATTTCAATCCAAAAACCAAACCCACAAAAACAATGTTAATTTAAATATGAAGATTAACCCAAATAGGCAAAAGAAAATCAATTCTAAACATAACAAAATAATAAGATAGAAAGAATCTCAAGCATATATGAAAGCAAATAAAAGTTCCAAACTTTTTTTTTAGCGAGTCTCTCTCTTTTTTATTTTTTTGAATCCTAAAATGAAGTTAAGTTTAGGGTTTTGAGATGGTCATTGTTAGGACTTTGAAGAGGGGAGAGAGAGTCCTAACAAGAGTCTCTCTCTCTCTCTCTCTCTCTCTCTCTCTCTCTCTCTCTCTCTCTCTCTCTCTCTCTCTCTCTCTCTACTATGAGTCTTTTTTTTTTTTTTTTTTTTTGGAGTCTTTTTTTCAACGTGAGTCTCTTTTTTTCATAGTTTTTTTTTTTTGGAGTCCTATCATAATTTTTGTTTTTATATAGATTATTAATGTTTGAGTTTGAGTTTAAGTTGGATTTTTTAGAGAGATGGAGTTTCACTTCTTGTTAAGTTTTGATTAAAAAAAATAATTTTATTTAAAAAAAATGATAATGATGAGTTTGAGTTTAAGTTGGACTTGTTAGAAAGATAGAGTTTCACTCTTGGTTAAGTTTGAACTAAAGAAAAATAATTTTTTTTTAAAAAAATGATAATTTTATTTAAATATTGTGCTGACGTGGAAAATTATGAGAGTTTTAGAGGCTTCGGTTTTATATATATACTAGTTGCTAACCCATGTGATGCACGGGATAGTTTTTCAAGAATTATATATATTTACTTTAAGCATGCTACAAAAGTATAATTACATTTGAAATATAATCAAACATTAAAGGAAAATTAAAGAATTGTATACAATTACTGCAAAATATGTAGATGAAAAAAAAAATTAATAAATGAATGCTTCCTCTATACAAATCATGATAGGCAAATATATCATTTTTTATTTAATAAATATATTTCTTATACTTTGTAATCTAGAATATTAGATGATACTTATATTCTACATGAGCACAAAGAAGTTAAAAGGGGATAATTACAGTAAACCCACTTGTGATTAGGCCCGTTTTCACTTTATCTACCCGTGGTTCAATCATTTACACTTTGCCCACTTAAGGTAACTTCCGTTAGGGGTTTGTTACCTACCTCTCCCTTTGTCGTTAGAAAAACATATTTTTAGGAAAAAAAAATAACAAAAATAAAAAAATTTAGGGTTTTTAATTGCTTAAGAACTTCTATGAGAACAAAGTAAAGGAATAGCACACGAATCAAATGGCTCAATGAAATCACTTTCAATCTATATCAATATCACCAATCTCATAATAACTCAAAATTGTGAACCAATTTTTACAAGAAGGCCAACAATCTCAAAACAACCAGCAAGCAGCAACATTATTAACAAAAGAGAGTGAGATAGAGATAAGCAATAGCAACCAAAGAATGAGGTAAAGAGAAATCCAGTTGTGGGTTTGGATTGTGGTAGATCAGCCATGGGTTTGGTGGCGTGGTGGCAACCCTAAGTGCTGTTTGTGCCTCTCCTAATTCTCAGTCTTTTTCTGCATAATCAAACACCACCAATCAAAGAAAGGGAAGGAACCTTCCAACTTCAAACCGGCCTCCAATTCCAACTTCAAACCCACTATGAATCTCAACCACAGTAGCAAAACACTTGAATCATCAAATCCAAAAAATCAAGTATCTAAATCGCTAATAACCCACAAATTACCTAGTCAACAACGTATCATTTGGAGCTTGATCTTAAAAGAAATGAGTGGATTTATGGGTTGTGGCTTTAGTTATTATGGAGAATAAGTCAACTTCGGCGAAGGGCAAGCTTGGGGACACAAATCGACAACCATAGAGATCAGCGAAGATCAGAGTCGGAGATTGAAGTCAGAGATCTGATTTGGGAGATCGGAGTTAGAGATCAGCAGAGATTGAATTTGGGAGATCAGTGGAGATCGGAGTTGGTAAATCAAAGATTAGAGATTAGTGGTGAATTTGCTTTTCTCTCTCTAGAATTTTTTGATGGTTTGAAAGTGAAATTGATTTTTATTTGGTAGTTTTTAACACCGGTTGGGTTTTTGGATTATCCTTTTTATTTTTTGAATAATGGATTATCTTTTTTGGAATTTTAGAACTATAGCATAGTTGATGTGTGTGCCTTCAATTTGTTCTCATAGAAGTTCTTAAACAATTAAAAATTCTAACTTTTTTATTTTTGTTATGTTTTTTTTTTTTTCCTAAAAATATGTTTTTCTAATGGCAAAGGAAGAGGTGGGTAATAGATCCCTGACGGGAGTTACCTTATGTGGGAAAAGTGTAAATGATTGAACCACGGGTAGGTAAAGTGAAAACGGGCCTAACTACAAGTGGGTTTACTATAATTATCCCAAGTTAAAATATAAGAGACATGTGGATGAACATTATGATTGTTTGTACCGGGTTCATACATAAGAGGTCAATCATAAAAGTTTTAAATATACAATGACAATTACTATATTTAAACTCTACACATATGAAAATAATAAACTATAACAGGCCAACATTACTAGTTAGCAAATAATTTTAGATCTAAAACTGTTTATTTTGCATATATTTATACTCTGTAGCAATGGTCAACAACGTAACAGATTAATTAAACCATTTTAAGCAGCCATTAAAACAAAAGAATTTATCAAACTTCTATATACAAAGATTCATTTTAACAAGGATGGAACCAGGATTCGGAAATAAGGGGGGCCAAAAGTATAAAAAAAAAAATGGTATGGACCAAACTTAACATAAGCTTGCTCAATTGCATTGTGTTAATTAACATCATAATATATTTGTGGTAATTCTAGATTATTCTATAATGAACAATTGCCAATCTTATATAAGGTGATTTTTCAAAAATTTATTTGATGGATTTTAGAAACTGGGACATCAAAGTAGATGTTGACAATATTGCATTTTCAGTATGAGCTTCTAAATTATTTTTAATTTTTCTTAATAAAAAAAATCAAAATTGAACATTATTTTTCCATGATCTTAAAAAAAGGCAACAATAATTAATTATAAGGAATTTATCCTACATCTACCTGACTATTTAAATAATATTTTGACATAAAATTGACAAATTTCTCTAATTTCTTAAAAAGTAACATTACCAAACAATTTATTACAGTAAACTCATTATATAATTTTTTTAATAAAAAAATAAACATTATTATTTCCGCAAACACAACTAAAACTTTTTGAAAAATAACTTAAAAAATATAGCAATAAGCACTTCATAGTTCACACAATGTGAACTGAAAATCATACATTTAATAATGCCAAATTTGTGCTTTACTTTTGTTGTCAATATTAGTTTGTCTCCAAGTAATTCATGTTATTTTTGGGGCAATTGGGTTTCTTTGTCCACAGGTAATATTATTTTTTGGGCAATTGGGTTACTTTGGACCAAATTTGTACTTTATTTTTTTTTTGTTATTATCCAAAGGTTATTGTTATTATTCTTCAGGCAGCTAGGCAAAAAGAATAGAATAGAACATATACTTTTGGATTTCATGGGCTAATTTATAGTTTTTTTGGGAGGGAGGGGGCCAAGATTGCATATTTTGGGGCAAATTAAAAATTTTCTTTGTGTACACACATACTAAGATATTTATTTTTCAAAATTTGGGAGGGGCCATGGCCCCTCTCCCCCCTCCCCCCCACCAACCCAAGGATAGGCCTGTCTCTACATTTTAACCATAGAAAATTAATCATCATTCTAAAAATCTTTCTATGTAAAATTATCTCACTTTAAATATAGATTTGCAACAAATGCAAAATTCTAAAATTGAAAATCCATCATCAAATTGAAATTTAAATTGCCCATGAATCATATAATTTGTACCTTGAATGTTTAATCATGGATATGAGTTTCCACCCTCCTTGTACTTTGTCTTATCGACGAAGATGATTCACTCCTCCAAGTCTTGCTTTATCAACCGGCCGGAACAAAAATAAAATAAAAAGTCATATATATATATATATATATATATATATATATATAAAAGACCATCAAAAAATAAAAAATTACATACTTATAGTTTTACACACAGCAACCTTGAAGATTCAACAAAGTGACATTAAGAAAGCCTTACCAGTTGGAGCGAATGCTTCAAATGCTAAAAAAGAATATTACTCTTGGTTCCTAAAATATATATGCATTAACCATCAACATCTCATTATATTTTCAATAATATATATGTGTGTGTTTGTGTGTGTACGGATGTTAAGTTGTTAACCATCAAAATAACCAAAATTTTTTTACCAAAAATCGATGAAGCCATAATCTTGGTATATGAAAAAGATGGAGAAATAAAAAGAACAGAAACCCCAAACATAGTGTAAACACAATTGTGATAAAACAAACTGCAAAGTTAATACTTATTGCACATCATCTCAACTTAATTGTAACGACAAAGCACTATTAAGTATTTCATAGCTATATACTTATGTCAACTATGAGTCTTTAACGAACACCAAAAATAAGCAATAAGAATACTCTTCTATAATCAATTATTAAAAATAAATAAAAATTATATAATCAATTATTTCAATATTAGTTTCGCTGAAAGAGTGTAAACTCTAAACCCAAATTTGAGTTGTAGTGTATGTTTGGATAGCAAACGCGTTTAGCGTTTGCGTTCAAACCTGGGTCTCGTGCATTATTCACGGGACCTGCATGTTTCTTAATAAAGCAAATGTAACATCCAATCTAGGTCTCACAACCACTATTCATAATTTAAAAATCGTTTTGTTACAGTGCTTTTAGCAATAAGTTTTTAGTTTTACGTAATAAGCGGTATCCAAACAAACCTGTAGTTTTGACTCAAACAACCATGCAGAGTAAGGCAACGCGATTGGCTCTTTGTTTCTAACCTCAATCTTCTCCTCCTCCTTAAGTTGATAGAGAAATGCTTGAAAAATTATAGAAGACAAGCATTGGTTAGGAATCACATATAGTTTACGCTTTTCACCCACATGCATGGCAGCGAGGTTTTTCTTGCTCTTCATTCGTAGATTTGTAAAGAGTCACTAAACTTTCTCTATAACTTTCGTCATCTTTAAACCCTAGTACCACACTCAGCGAGAAGAAAACTTAGAAAAGATAGGAATTCTTAAAAAGTATGAAGTTGATGAACTACATTGGGATCCTAGGGACTATATGCGCGCGCGCGCGCGCGTGTGTGTGTGTTTGTGAGAATACATATTATAATAGGATTATGTTTTGTGTTATACTTAAACCACTACTAGAGCCTATATGTCAATTTATATCTTTTTTATTGATAATTAAGATTAACTTGTTTATTCAAATTTGAACCTATATGCAGTAGTATAGTATAAGTGTATAATTTAAAGATAGATTCAAAGGCTGTCACAGAGTTCTCTACGTTGAAATTGGATGACTAATATAATTTTGTTTAAAACTGATTTTATAGCAAAATCAGAATTTTTGTTTTTTTTTTATTATATATTTTATTTAAATAATGCTGATGTGAAAAATTGTAGAGAGATTAGAGGTTTCGGTTTATATATGTGGATTAGATGATTGTCCCTTTACTTTTCTAAAATATATATATATATTTTTATTATTATTTATAAGTCACACCAAATCACCAAAACAGCGGAAGTCTATAAGCTGTGAGGGCCAATAACTGGGCCTACAATGTCTAATCTATTGGACAAGCCAGAAAGTAAAACCAATATTCTATGGAATTTTGGACTCAAGAATATATATATATATATATATATATATATATAGATATATGTATGTATGTGGATTACATGATTGTCCCTTTACTTTTCTAAATTATATATATTTTTTATTATTATTTATAATTCACACCAAATCACCAATACATCGGAAGTCTAAAAGCCGTAAGGGCCACTAAGTGGGCCTACAATGTCTAATCTATTGGATAAGCCAGAACGTAAAACCAATATTCTATGGAATTTTGGACTCAAGAATTAATATAAGCCCACATCTGTGATCTGTTTAATGACAGCCTAGAAGTGGTTTCGTCCCCAATGTGCAATTAAAAAGCTCATCGTCCCATCCAGAGAACACTTTGAGAGGGTTTCGATACAGCTTAAGTTTTTCACGTTTTGCGTTTTCAATATTTTTTTTTTTTTTCGGTTCTGCTGCAGGAGACCAGAGATGCAGGCAGCACTGTGTACACTGTGCGGATACTGTTCATGTACTTTTTTAACAATTTTTTATTAAAAATAGGTCCTGCAGTACTATTTACATATTTAAAAATTATTTTGCTACAATGTTTTCAGTTTTCAGCAATCAGCTCTATCCAAACAGACCATTTGTATTCTTTTTTGCATGAGTTTTACAGTGTCATCTCAATTTATTGACGTAAAGGGAGGAAGTAACATTTAAGCTACATTTCATCTATCTTATAGAAATATTTTGGCGAAGTGGTTCTTAAAATCTCGTGATATTCATAAAGCCCTAGGTTCGAAATCGTTAACTAGCATTTTAGGACTGTGTCTAAAGGACAACTACAATTAATAGTTCTCACCATGAATTCCTGACTCACGACGTATTGAGTATTGACTTAGACTTAAAATAAAATGCCACAACATACACCATTTGATTTTTAAAAAATTAATTATTTTCTAATATTGACCTCATTTAGGATTCAGATCTCCCCTCCTGAGTTGTAACTATCAAATTATAAAAATTAAAAAAAATGTTGTTATTTATAGTTATTGTTATTGTTGTTGTTGTTGTTGTTGTTGTTGTTAGAAGGACATTTGTTCTCCATCAATTATACTATTTTTTTCCCGTTTCAAATTTTAATTTTTATATAAAAAAGTAAAACATATTTCATTCTAAATGTATTTCATTTCAATGTCTGATTCAAAAATTAACAAGTATATACTATTCTATTTATAATCACAAGTTAACTGGGAATTGCGTTTATTACTATTGACCTACAAATTATAAAGCAAGATCATAAAGCAAAACTATTTATAATTATTCAAATGATTTTTTTTTTTTTTTTGGGATGGGGAGTAGGGGAGCAAAAATTTTTTAATCTCCAAAATGCCAAGCCTATTATTATTATTATTATTATTATTATTATTATTATTATTATTATTATTATTATTATTATTATTATTATTATTATTATTATTATTATTATTATTATTAAGGAAATAAAAAAACTTCATAAATGTTTCTTATTATTATTGTTATTATTATTAAAGAAATAAACTGACTTCATTAAAAATTAAGACATAAAGAGAAAATCAAATATAAGAAGAGAGGCACACTCCTTAGAAATTGTTTTGGAGAAAATCCTCTATATTCTTGAGCTAGTATTATTTTGTATCTCTATCCTATATAACAAAAAATATCACCTTTCCAGGACCTGAATGCCTATCAAATGAGCAATATATTATAAAAAAAAAAAAAAAAACATTACGTACGGTTGAGAGACTATTAATTACTCTTTTGAAGATATAATTACTATTGATTCGTCTGCAAAAGACAAAGTATACTTCTTTTTCTTTCCCTCTTACTTCTTTTTTTTTTTTTTTTTTTTTTTTTCATTTTTAGAATTGAGATACATTTACGTATGATTTATGATAAAATATGTAAAAGTCATTAATTTACAAATAGCTGATTCATGATAAAATATGTAAAAGACATTAATTTACAAATAGCTATAAATCGTAATTAATAAATTCCATTATTATGATTAAATAATATTTTTAAAATAAAAATACCAATAAAAATATTAATAATGTTGACATTTAGGTCTATAGAGAGACCCAAATAGGGGCCCACTTGGGCAACCCATTTCATAAGGGTTTTCTAATGTGCACATATGTAAGAGTACAAAATCCCTAATTAGCAAAATAATCAAAATATATGTTCACATCCAAATAATTAGAGTATATGTTTGCCTAATGAATAATGATTATTATGTTAATTATTTATTTTAAATTTAGTGATAATTATGATTTTTTTTCAAAAATATTAGGTTCAAACAGTTTTGTTATGTTTATACATAACAATTATTATTATATAAATTCTCTTAAATTTCAGTTATTATAAGTTTTTAAACTAGTACTAGTATATTATAATAAACATAAGTCTATGCTTATTAAAATTGTTGTTATGGTTGTTGATTTTCATTCCCACTAATTTCATGCCAACTGTATTTATAATTCAAAATGACTTCAATTATGCCAAGTATCATTTCATTTCTCATCTTGGCCAAGTTTACATATACAAATTTGAATGTGTATTACTTCCAAATTATTTGAAACCATTTTAAGTCTATCTAAAACTGCTTCTACTCCATTCAAAGTAGATTTTATGTGAAACCACTTCTTAATTATTTCAAATTAATCTGGATCTCTTACAAAATATATACCATGTTCTATATATGGGTTTAATTAATAGAATATTTTATTTTTTATAATATAGCACAAGATGATTATTTATTTTTTAAAGTGCAGCGCAAGAATATTTTAAGAAAATACATTTCTATATAACACTAAAAACCTACATTAGAATAGGCACGTGTTGAATTCAATTACTCAATGCCTGCGAAGGATTAATGGGGACTTTTCTCAATCATATATCTTAAAAGGACATCAAGCTAGCCTTGAAAATTGGTCCTAAGGAAACAAAGCATCGATTAAATTATTCTACTGGCTACTATTGTGGCACAATAAAATGACAACTACACTTGACAAAGTAGAGCATCTTTTGGCTTTGGCCACTACAAAGAAGTTTAAAAATAAGTCATGCTACAAGAATCCCATTGAAAGGGCTTCTTAATTTGTATTAACCAAAAGAATTAAACATGTCTTATTTTTCATTTAATAACAAAGAAAAATGATAAATTTTGGACTCGACAATTAATATAGGCCCACATCTGTGACCTGTTTAATGACAGGCTTGAAGAGTAGAAGTGGTTTCCTTCTCAATGTGCAATTATAAAGCTCATCATTCTTTACCAAAAAAATTATAAAGCTCATCATCCCATCCAAAGAACTCTTTGTACTTTTTTTTTTTTGGGGGGGGGGGGGGAAATTGGCATGGAGGGGATTCATAAAGACATAAACATTGCATGAGTTTTACGGTAAGATTTCAATTTATTGTTGTAAAGAGAGGAAATAACATTTGAACTACATTTCATTTATTATTTAAAGAGATTTTGGATGAGTAGTTCCTAAATCTTATGATATCCATGAAAAAGTGGGTTTGAAATCTTAACCAGCATCTTGGGATTATGTCCAAGCGACAACTAAAATTAATAGGACTAATGATATATTGACCCATGATATCTATTATATTTTGGGAAGGGGTGGAGGGAGTGGGGACAGGTAGGTTGAATCAACAACAGCATTTAAGCACCTTATTTTGAATATGTGTGCATGGTAAATGTAAGTATAATTAAAAGATACATTGCTCTACAAGGTTTTTAGTGTGAAGTATTTTCCTCAAGGAAGCATTTTGGCGGCCCCTATTCCTCAAAAATGTTCTCATGCATGGTGAAGTATTTTGTAGGCTCGGGAAGTTATAGCCAAGTGTGCTATTTGACAAGTGGGAAGTGGACATACAATTGAAGTATGGAAGGACAGATGGCTTCCAGATCCTACCTATAACAAGATAATTTCTCCACGAGGTGAAGTCCTCCGTAACTTGGGTTAGTGAGCTATTTTACCCGAACACAATAGTGTGGGATCCTGGCAAACTAGAAGCATTGTTTTATCCTCGGGAAGCTGAGTTGGTGAGTCGGATATAGGTGGGTGAGGGCTGTAATGAGGACCTTCTGGCCTGGCCCTTGACAGCGAATGGTGCTTACAGTGTTTGGAGTGCTTACCGCTTTCTAGCATTGGCAAAAGCTAACAATTCTCCATGTTCATCCACAGGGACAGAGCTTCAAAGTGTGTGGAAGAAAATCTGGAAAATCTGAGCTCCAAATAAGGTCATACATTTCATGTGGCGTGCTTCAAAAGACTCTTCTGACGAAGCAAAGTTTGCGAGCTCGACACGTTCCTATTGACGAAACCTGTGACCAGTGTGATGAGCATCAGGAGACGTTGCTGCACTGTCTTTGGCTGTATGATCAAGCTCAATTTGTGTGGAAAATCTGACTCAGCCTTTCCACCTCTCTGCCAGAAACCATATAGGACTTTTGTTGATTTGTTTGAGGAGGAGTTGCATTGGTGCTCTCAGTTTCGGGTGGCTTTTTTCTCTACCATAGCGTGGAGTTCGTGGCAGCGACAGAATCGGATTAGAGAGAAGCAACCATCCTAGGGTTTACACGAGCTGGGAAATCGAGCAAAAGATTATGTTATGGAGTATCTCAACGCAAATGCCTAGCAATCTAGGGCTGTTCCTAGACGTACTCCGACTCACTAGCCTCCACCGTTTGAGTAGAATTACAAGGGCAATTTTGATGTGGCTATTTTTGATGCTTCGGGTTGTGCTGGAATTGGAGTGGTCTTCTGTGACCATATGGGTCAAATTATTTCTGCTTTGAGTCAAGCGTATTCCCCTTGTTCATTCCATGGAGTTGGCTGAAGCCATGGCAGCTCGACGTGCTATTTTATTTGCTAAGGTGATAGGCCACAAATACGATGACTCTTTGTAATTAATTAAGTTGATTAATTAGCCAAGTTATTAATTAATCAATTTAATATGAAGTTGCGTGGTAGCACAAACAAATCACCAATAATCTAAAGTAAGCAGCGGAAATTAAATGACACGGTGATTTGTTTACGAATGGGGAAAACCTACACAGCAAAAACTCTACCGGGTAATTTAAGGTCACCACTTCCGAAACTCCACTATTATCACAACAAGCGGTTACAAGTAAAGGAATCTTAGTACCTTACTAACCTACAGTTGAACCCTTACCCCAATACCCAATTAGACTTGTTCTGTAGTGATAGTTTCTCCTTTTGATGCATGGCTCCCAATACGTGATTAACCAATTGTGCGGATCTCAATACGCGACTTCAATTCACCAACTACAGAGAGAGAGTTGTTGGCTGCAAAGTTTTTCAATTCATCCATATGATGAAGATGAAGAAGATGCTTGGTTACAAAACTCTACAGTGCACATACACAACAACTTCTTCACAAGAAAGATGAACTAGGGCATGAACTTTATCTTGGATCTCAAATTACTTGAATAAGGATTTCTCAATTCTTGTACAACTTATGTTCTTAATGACGGCCCTTAAAATAATCCTTTTTATATGTCTAGGGTTAGAAGAAAGGAAGTCCTAAAAACATATCCACGGATTGGAATCATAACAAAATTTAGAATCTGTTTTCCTTAAATCTCTACAGCTAGAGGTGTCGAGAAGCTGTCGAGCCTCGGGGCTGAAACAGTTTCTTAAAGCTCGATAGATGCATGTGTCGAGCCTAGGTGTCGAGCCTAGGTGTCGAGCTTTAATAACTTGCACTTTTCAGCTTGTTTCTTGGACAGACATGATGACTTCAATACTTGATTTTGAAACACAGTTTCTTGAAGCGTTAAACACATCCTAAATTTATCCAAATACAAGTAAAGTGTGTTTTTTCAAAGGATAAGCCAATTACATAAAATAATAACATATGTTCAAAACAACTTGAACCACATATGTCCTAACAATCTCCTCATTTGGCAACCTGTGACAAAATCACAACAAACAAATGAAGATATGAGAGAAGTCATAAATCACTCAACTCATATTCACTTGTTGAATACAGTGAAATCTATCCTAACACAAACTCTTGAAAAACTTTGCAAGAAGAGAGTTTATGGCAAGTAGACTTTGACAACCTGTATTTCTGAAACACTTTTAAACAAAACACATTAAGGTATCTTTGTGTGAAGCAGAAATAATAGATTGCATACAAGTATAAGAAGCATGTGTATAAAGACAGAAAAGAAACAACACATAAAAAAGTAGGTAAAAAAAACATACATCATCATATATATATCAATGATAACACTATGTATGTAAAAGGCACAAGAGCAATGTATCTTAAAAAGAAAGAAAAGAAAAGATACATATAATCCTCAATACATCCCTTATAGCAGCACTTCCCCTATAAAAAATGTCCTATACAAGCTCCCTCCCTAAGAATGACTACTCTCATAATCCAAAACTACTCCCCCTTTTTGTCACGAGTGACAAAGGGTAGAATGTCAAGTAGACATCTCATCGGTAGAGCTAGCATCTCCATCATCATCATCCGAAGCATCATTGTCATCACCATCATCATCCTCAGTCTCAGAAGCCACATGATGAGGTGGAGGAGAAGCCTTAGAAGCAAAGTCGCCTACGATCGCCTGTCGCCTGGCAATGCGACCAACACGAACGTTCACCTGATACAACTCCGTAGAGAGTGTATCGAGGCAAGCATCCATGCGTTGAAACTACGCCATGATGTCTCCAAGTGACACATTGCTTGAGGAAGAGGAGGGAGCAGATACGGCTTTAACGGATCTAGATGGAGCTAGACGGGAGGAAGGAGCTACAGAATCCATCTGTCTCGACCTAAACTGTGCCTCACTACGTTTTACGGTAGCAGCGTCTATGACAGACATGACATGGAAGGGGTCGGACGAGGGAAAAGGGATGGAAAAATGGCGTAGAATTCTCGTGATAAAAGAAGGAAAGATGAGCTTATCACAGGTAGCCATATCCCTATAAACATCTATAATAGAGAAGATGAAGTGTGAAGGAAAGTCTATAGTAAGGTGCTCTAAGAGGGACAACAAAAACTGAGCACGAGGCACTGTGATGGAGTTGTAATGAGAGATAGGGTGCAAAACAAATGTCATCACCATGTTCAAGAAACGAGGACCTTTAGCAAAAGGTTTACATGGTGTGTACTGATGCTCACCCTAATCAAAGGGGCGCTCATAGAACGCAGAAATTATCTCATCTTTGGACACAGTCCATAGACGCTCACAATCGGGGTAGTCAGGATGAACAACCCTTGGAACATGAAGCACCTCGGAGACCAACTCCAAAGTGACAGCAAAGCGCGTACCTCAAACGCGAGTGTGAAAAAGAGGTACTGTAGAATCAATTCCGTGCATGTTGGAGTAAAACTCTTGGATCAGTACGGAAGGACAGGTGACCAGGACATCACACAGTAACTTTCAACCCCGACTGTGAATGACATCGGGTAGGTTGGTATCGGCAAAGTCTGCCAGAAGAACTTGGCGTTTCGAATGAACACCTCGTTTAGAAAAGTTCTCTGAGAAGTCTTGTTAGGCTTTCTTATCACAGAACCGAATAGAAGCAGGAGTAGAATCAGAAGATGAAGAGCCCCTAGAACGAAGAGGGTTCTGGGACGGAATGGATTTACATTTTGGTGCCATAGACACTACTAATGTAAATAGAAAGAGAAGGAGAAAGAGAGAAACAAACATAAAAGTCCCAAAACAGTTCAATATATAACAAATATATTGAAAAGAAAGAACGTATGCATGAGAAATGCATAAACATGTGACATGCAACATGAAAAACATCATGAACTCAGCCCAATCCAATCCTACCAGCACACAACAAGATTGCAGACATCTAAATGCATGAAAATATCGTTAGAATGCGAATGTGATGCAATGCATGAAGTTTTTTAAGAACAAATCTTCAAAAAAGACCATCCCAAAATTTCAACAAAAACTTAATAATTTTGAAAAACCCCAAAATTTTCAACAAATCCCAAAACCTAGGTTTCAAAACATGAAATGCATGTAGAATGAAAGATAAGAAGCTTACCAAGAGAAGAAAACTTGAAAGAAACTTGAAGAAACCTTTGGGAAGAGGTTTGGAATGAGTGAGGGAGGTTTTAAAAGAGAGAAGGTAGAAGTATCGAGAGAGAGATCGAGAGAAATGAGAGAAGAAATCGCGCTGAACATATATATACACCTTCAGTAAATCTCGACAGATGCAGGTATCGAGAGGTATCAAGACATCTGTCGAGGTAGGTGTCGAGAAAATCAGTTGCGACAGATACAACTATCAAGGAGGTGTCAAGAATGAAGGATCAAACACTAAAAGAATCTCGATTAATCCACCTGCTGTCGAGAAGTTGTCGAGATAGCGATTGGAAAAAGCTGAGAAGCTCGGCTTGACAGATAGCCAGGTATCGAGGAGGTGTAGAGCTAGCTTCAAAAAGTAGTTTTTTGAGAAGAGAAAAACACAAATATGAATGCAATCACGCATGCATCTCAACCAATGATCCAAACAGCGTATTAATCTCTCAAAAATATCTCTCAACAACAATTCTAAGCACATGGATCCCAAAACACACACACACACACACACACACACTAAGCATGTTTAACCAATTTTTTATTTTGAAAATAAGTCAAGACAGTTTAGTGAGCATACATTAACGCATGTAAACTATGTGATGGCCAAATCACATTGTACCTGCACATGTATCAAGAATAGCAAAGAATATTGCGTGTTGTGTGTGAAAAATATCGCAAGATTGCATAAGTGTCTCAAAGTTATGATGATTTGAGATATGAGAAAATCGCTTTAACTTACACACAATTATAACTGTTTGATGGAAACTATCACCTTCGAGGTACATCTTATAACTCCCACATCTCCAAAAATACATACTTGCAATCATATTTTTTAAAGCATTTTGTTCTTTTTGCTTTTTTATTTCTTTGCATATTTTCTTTTATTAAGCATATTATGCATGGGCATATAAGTGAGAAAAGAGATACCTAATTATGTTAAGCTTTTGATATTGCACTTTTGCTATGCCAGAGCATACTGATGTCATTTCATGATTGGCGGGTAACAGTGGTGGGAAAGTTATTTATGCCTTTCTCTTAGGATTTTCTAGTCCTATCCATTAAAAAGAGTAATACGAGTGTTAAGTACAAGATATCACTTATCCTTACTCATCACAGACAAAGAGCCACAAAATTCACTTGCTTAGTTATGTATAAGGATGCTCATCTAAGCTACAAGAGATACAAAATTTAGAAAACTCTATTTCAATGGCCATTTTAAGGTTCACAAGAACCAATGTACACAAACACACGTTGTTTTTGTATTTTTCAATTTTTTTTTAATTTTTTTTATCAGAAAAGCAAAAAAAATAACACAAAACTAAAAACAAACACACAAAAACATGTTAAAAAAAAAGTAAAACAATGCATAAAACTAGACTGACTTAAAACAGTAAAGCAACACACACAAGTAATGCAAAAACAACAAGACGGGGAGAGAGAGAAGAAGTGGACAGAATCATTTAGAACCCTTTTTCTTCCACACCTTGGAAGAACCTTTCCTTTTTGCCAACCCTTGAACCGGTGATGAGGGGGAAGAATTGAATCCGTTCAAGTTCGAAAGGAACATGAGGGCTTTGAGTAGATCTCCTAGTGGAGCAAGAGAGGTTTGAAGCTGATTTTGGTTCCTAGATGCTATCATGCCATTGCTTAGTTGAGTGGCTAACCATTTATAGCGATTTGGTCGAGTATGACCAGCAACACACAATGATAACAGAGATGCTGCTTCTTTTGTTTAGGCTTTTGAGAGTTAGCCTTCTTGGACCTAGGGTTTTTAGTTTCCTTCTTTTCAAGCTTAGGGGCTGCTCCTAAGATGGACTTATCCGTATCTAGGTTCTCACTAGCTAATTTAGTTTTAACATAATTGTTCTCAATTTTAATGTTATTAGCAAGAGGAATAAAAACAGTAGTACTAGCAGAAGAGGTATTAGAGAGAGAGAATTCATACCCCAATCCTGTTCAATCCGAAGCAGATTTCTAAATGCTGAGCATCTCATCCAGCTTTGCACTTGACGTTCTCTCCAATTGTGCTCTAACTTGAAACAGTTTTGCTTCAAGCTTCTTGGTCTTCTCAGCCAAGAAATTGTTCTCGAATCTTAGTGCCCCAATAGTCTGATTTGCTTCATCAAACTTAGTGGAAAGCTCCTCACGGTCAAGTTTCACATCACTGAGCTTCTTTATGGCCAGCCTATAGAGTTTCTCATACTTCTCAGAAAGCTTGTGCAGTTTCCCATAAGAGGTATGGATGTCATCTTGTTCATCCATTATTTCAAACTTGGCATCCACCAACTCTTTTTCTTCATCTACTTCTTCAATAATCCCTTCAATAGGATTAACAGTGGCAGTAAAGGCATTCAAGATTCCGTCATCATCATTGTCGGAATCATCTTCGAGCTTAGTGTCACTCAAGGTAGCAGCAAGTGCCTTACTCTTCCCAATGCTCTTGAGGTACGTAGGACACTCTTATTTCATGTGACCGAAACCTTGACATCTGAAGCACTTAGGTCCAGTGGGAATAACATACTGACCGCCATCCTTGGTATCCTTCTTCACTTTATCTAGGCTCTTGAACTGAGAAGAACTAGATTGCCTATAGTCCTTGTTGAAGCCTTTTCCATTTGCATTTTTCATAAATTTCTTAAATTGCCTGGTGATGTAGGACTTCATCTTTGAATCTTCATCATCTGAAGACTTATCTGTATCACTGCTTTTGGCCTTTAGTGCCATGCTCTTGCCTTTGCTTGACTTGCCCATTCTTGTCAACCCTAACTCGTAGGTTTGCAGATTGCCAACTAGCTCAATCAGAGGAATCTTATCGATATCCTTCGATTCCTCTATTGCCATGATCTTGGCATGGAATCTCTCGGGTAGAGATTTGAGCACTTTCCTTACTATCTTGGGTTCAAGAATGGTTTCCCTAAGATTGAAAGCTGAGTTCACTATATCTTTGAGCTTGGCGTAGAACTCATCAAATGACTCATCCTCCTCCATCTTAATTTCTTCGAAGCCTGTAGTGAGCCTCTGTAGCTTCTAATCCTTGATAACCTTTGTTCCCTCATAAGTTGTCTGGAGAATGGTTCATGCTTCCTTAGCAGTTTCAGTGGAGGAAATCTTCTTGAACTCCTCATTAGTGACCACACTGAATAGGGCATTCAATGCTCTGCTGTTGAAATTTCCCGCCTTGATCTTGGCATCATCCTAATCGGCTAGTGCTTCTGTAGGTTTGGTTCTGCCTATCTCCATAGCTTGCCACGCCTTCTCATCTAGTGACTGCAAGAAAGTTCTCATGCATACTTTCCAGTATGTATAGTTAGTACCATCAAACAATGGAGATATAATAAGAGACTGACCTCTATCCATGACAAACAGGGGTCAATGGATCACACACAAGGATTAAAACTTAATCAGAGTGTGCCTGCTCTGATACCACTTGATAGGCCACAAATGCAATGAACCCTTGTGATTAATTAAGTTGATTAATTAGCCAAGTTATTAATTAATCAATCTAACATGTAAGTTGTGTGGTAGCACAAACAAATTACCAATAATTTAAAGTAAGCAGCGGAAATTAAATGACACGGTGATTTATTTACGAATGGGGAAAACCTACACGGCAAAAACCCCACCAGGTGATTTAAGGTTACCACTCCCGAAACTTCATTATT
Organism: Castanopsis chinensis; assembly: GCA_032878915.1. Lineage (NCBI taxonomy): Eukaryota > Viridiplantae > Streptophyta > Magnoliopsida > Fagales > Fagaceae > Castanopsis > Castanopsis chinensis. The sequence goes on along the minus strand of JAVQMG010000131.1, from coordinate 4,022,072 downwards.
ATCACAACAAGCAGTTACGAGTAAAAGAATACCAGTACCTTACCAACCTACAGTTGAACTCTTACCCCAATACCCAATTGGACTTGTTCTGTAGTGATAGTTTCTTCTTTTGATGCACGACTCCCAGTACGTGACTAACCAATTGCGCGAATCCTAGTACACGACTTCAATTCACCAACTAGAGAGAGAGAGAGAGTTGTTGGCTGTAAAGTTTTTCAATTCATCCACATGATGAAGATCAAGAAGATATTTGGTTACAAAACCCTACGGTGCACATACACAGCAACTTCTTCACAAGAAAGATGAACTAGGGCATAAACTAAGGCATGAACTTTGTCTCGGATCACAAATTACTTGAATAAGGATTTCTCAATGCTTGTGCAACTTATGTTCTTAATGACGGCCCTTAAAATAATCCTTTTATATGTCTAGAGTTAGAAGAAATGAAGTCTCAAAGACATATCCACGGATTGGAATCATAACAGAACTCAGAATCTGTTTTCCTTAAATCTTGACAGCTAGAGGTGTCAACGAGCTGTCGAAGAACTGTCGAGCCTCGGGGCTGAAACAACTTTACAAAGCTCGATAGATGCATGTGTCGAGCCTAGGTGTCGAGCTTTAATAACTTGCACTTTCCAGCTTGTTTTTTGGACAGACTTGATGACTTCAATACTTGATCTTGAAACACAGTTTTTTGAAGCGTTAAACACATCATAAATCCACCCAAATACAAGTAAAGTGCGTTTTTTCAAATGATAAGCCAATTACATAAAATAATAACATATGTTCAAAACAACTTGAACCACATATGTCCTAATATAAGGAACTGAGCTTGTTTAATGCAGAGATAAAGGGGGATGGTTCAAGGGTCCTCACTATCCTGGATAAGATGGGGAGCAGCAGCACATTTTTTGGCCATATCATTGATGAATGTAAGAGGTTAGGTGCTACCTTTCGGTTTTGCGAGTTCAAACATGTTCATCGGGAAGGAAATCGGTTAGCTCACTCTTTAGCTAGAAGAGCAGTTTTATCTGCAGATACGGATATATGAGTAGAATCCCTACCTAATGATTTGGATGTTGTATTCCAATCAGATTTAGATCAATAAAATTGACTTACTTCTTTCTCAAAAAAAAAAAAAAAAAAGCATATGTCATGTATAAGCTTAGCAATTCTACCAAAGAAAATACTAAAAGAGTAGGAGATGTTGCTATTAATAAATTATAATAAAATACCTTCATGACTTATGTGGAGTCGTTATATATATGGAAATGAAAAAATACATCTTGGTCTATATAAGGAGGAAGACAATCTATAGAGAAGGCTTCTCATCCACAAATCAACACATTTCTCTTCTTGGATTCTACAAGTAGTTTAACTTAGTTTTTTTAGTAGGCATAACCTAGTGCCTTAGGATTAGTGCAAGTCGTAATCACTAGCTCCTTTGTATTAGGTTTATATCGCGACCACTCTCAACTCTCAAGGTCTTTTGCATTGGATAATTACTTGGGTTCCCAGTTTAGATTGTTCAAGGATTCCTTTGTAATTTCTTCTTCGACTAATGCAAGTATTTGATTGATATTTACATTGTTTTATTTGTATTATGTTCCTCAATTAATACAAATGAGTATTTTTCAATTGTTTCTTTGCAGTTTCTTTTGTATCATTTTATCATTATTGTTTTTTTTTTTTTTTTTAATTTCATAATTTGATAGTTACAAAAGGCCGGGGAGAGGTGGTTTAAATCTTGAATATTTTTATTAAAATTGTCAAGAGGTGCGAATTAAGCTACAAGACTTTTGATAAATTTATTATTTATATTGTGTTGTCAAAGTGATTGAGAGATTAGTAAAAGTTGCACTTGAATACAATATTTGGCCCCCACTAGAGAGGCACAACCAAGTCAAATTAACTTAAAGATGCAAACGCTTTTATCTACAAAAAAAAAAAAAAAAATGACAGGCCACAAATGCGTTGACCCCTTGTGATAACTTAGATTAATTAATTAGCCCAGTTCTTAATTAATCAAATTAACATGCAATATCACGTGGCAGCACAAACAAATCACCAAAACTAAGTTATGCAGCGGAAAATAAAAAACACGGTGATTTGTTCACGAATGGGGAAAACCCTTACGGCAAAAACCCCACTGGGTGATTTAAGGTCACCACTCCCGAAACTCCACTATTATCACAAGAAGCAGTTACAAGTAAGGAATCCCAGTACCTCACCAACCTACAGTTGAACTCTTACCCCAATACCCAATTGGACTTGTTCTGTAGTGACAGTTTCTCCTTTTAATGCACGGCTCCCAAGTACGTGACTAACCAAATGCGCGGATCCCAGTACGCGACTTCAATTACCAACTATGGAGAGAGAGAGAGTTGGCTGCAAAGTTCTTCAAATCATCAAGAATGAACTAGGGCACGAACTTTTTCTGTCAGATCACAAATTGCATGAACAAAAAGTTCTCAAAGAATGTGCAACTTGTTTTTCTGTGATCTCTACCTTAACGGCCCTTAAAATAATTCTTTTATATGTCTAGGGTTAGGAGAAAAGAAGTCCCAAAGACACACTCACGGATTAGACTTGAAACAGACCTGGAAATCTGTTTTCTTTAATTCTCGACAGATAGAGGTGTCGAGAGGTGTCGAGACAGCTGTCGAGGCTCGGGCAAAACAGCTTCTTTAAATCTCGATAGATGTATCTGTCGAGGTATGTGTCGAGATTTAAAATCTTGCACTTCCCAGCTTGTTTCTTGGACAGACTTTGACGGCTTCAACACTTAACTTTGAACCACTGTTCCTTGAAGTGTTAAACTCATCCTAAATCTACCCAATTACAAGTAAAGTGCGTTTTGTCTAAGGATAAGCCAATTACATAAAATAGTGACATATGTTCACAGACTTGAACCATATATGTCCTAACAAAAAAAAAAAAACAAAAAAAAAAAAAAAAACAAAAGCAAAAACTTGAAGATGCATAGAAGTGAAAGAGCTTTGAAATTAAAGTTTATGAAAATACAAATGCAAACTTCACCATTCAAAGATTATATGAACAAAACAAGATACATTAGAGAGAATTCCATGAATCTAATCATTGTCTTATGGAAATTTACCAAAAGTGATATTTTCATAATAATATCATTATCATGGTCTTGATCAAAATACAAATAGCCAAATTATAAAAAGTGAAGAATTAAGTGATGAAAAGTCACCGATGTTACTACTCCAAAAATGAAACTTGGGAGCATGAAGTATTCTTTAATTTTAATCTTGAGGAGCTTGTATATAAACATAGCAAAAAATTTCCAATGAATCAATACTGTAAAAATAACTCATTCTTCTGAGTTTAATCACTAGTTGCTACATCATTCGCGTCATTTATGTCATTTGCTCCTTTAGAAGAACAAACTAGGCAAATTCTGTTTATTACTGTTGCTCTACAAATTACAAAGCAAGAATGTAAAGCAAAACTATTTCTCATGGTATTCATGATTTTTTTTTTGGTGTGGAGGGGTGGGACAAAAAAATTTTAATTGCCAAATGTGTTAGGGTCATGTGTTTTGGTATTGTTAAGCTAAATTATGTGTCTTTTATTGAGTTTTGATGTGTCTTGAAATTGTAATTGAAGATCAAGTTGAAGGCACAAAGTTTGCTCAAGAAAAATATATATATTTTCAGCGCTTTTTCAGCATATACCTTGATAGCAGCTTTCTACCTCTCAATAGAAGCTAGAAACCTACTGCCTCCTCAACACAAGCTCGACACAAGCTTGATCTATCGAGATTTTGTTCTCGACACAAGCTCGATAGCAACTCGATCTATCAAACTTCGTGGATCGGCAAAAATCAACAACGTGAAAAAGCCCATAATTTATTCATTTGAAGCCCGAATTGAGATCTGTTTGAATTGGTATTTAAAGGGCATCACAAGCCATCTATTAAGAAACTTTTTAGATTGAGATAAACACTCCGTTTATATGGCTAGAGTTTTGTAACCAAGTTTTTTCTTTTTCACCAAACCAAAGAGTTTCAAAGTAGATCTGAAGATTCCATTGCTGAAGAAGCTAAAGTCATAGCAACCACCACAAACTTGCTATTGTGAGGAAAAACTTCAAAAGGTTCTTAAAGTTAGTTGTGGGTGGAGCATTCATATATTGAAGAGTTCAGAGATTCTGAAGTAGTAGAAGGTTTTTGCTGTAAGTTCATATATTGGGATTGTAAAGTCTAGGGACAAAGGTTTTGCATTAAATCTGAAATAGTGGATTGCTTTTTGGGGAAGGCCCCCCCTTCACTCGGGTTTTTTACTGTGAAACTAGTTTGTTTCATTAGCTTTCCTAGGTTATCATATCTTGTTTTATTTACTATTCTGTTGTGCACGATGTTGACATGATATTAGTGTTTGTTTATTTGAACAAGGATTATTCATAATAGATCTAATTAACAGTTTGAGTTTAAAATTTGTTAATTCTATCAACCAGTGTCTAAATTTCCTAATAAGTGGTATCAAAGTGGGTACACTTTGATTGGATTAATTTCCTAAGTGTGATCCTTGACCCCCATTGTCATGGAAATTATTGATTGTTTTGATTAGCATGATCTTGTGTTGAATGAGGATGATTATATTCAAGATACCTATTGTAAGCTTTATAAATTTTGTATGAAATCTCTTGAAAATTCTACAAAATTAAAAGCTAAATTTAAAAAGTCAAACTTGAAAAAGATGAATTGATTGCAAAATTGGATGAAGCCAATAATTTGAATGAGAATTTAAAAAATCAATTTTCATCTTAGTTGGAAAAAATTTAGAGATGAAAAAAATTTAGAGTTTGGAAGAGCAACTAGTTGAATCTAAAACTGAATTTGAAAAATTAACTAGTGCCAAACTTAGAGAAAAAAGGTTTTTATATTCCTCAATTTAAAAGGAATAATGAAGAGTTGAAGGCTAATATTGCTAGGATAGACAAAGGTAAGAATTTTTGATGTTAACGCTGAATTTTCTAAACCTATGTCTAAAACTCCTCCTAGGTTTATTAAAGAATCTAAATTTGTCCTCACTTATCATCATTGTCATATTGTTGGTCATATTAGGCCAAATTTTCCTAAGTTAAGGTTTCTATCAACTTCTAACGTTAGACCTACTTCTAGGAAGCCTAGTAGTTCTAAAACTACTCATGTTTGTCATCATTGTGATACTTCTAGTCACACTTGCCCTAATTGTTTTAATTTGTTCCCTCATTAGCAGTCTCTAATAGGTCTCATCCTTTGTCTAAAGGCTCTGTACCTATTCTTGGTGAGTTATTAAAAACTTTGAGCTTTTTAACCCAATTTCAGGGGAATTGTAATACCTCTATGTCTTTTAGTAGACATACTAGGACATGTGTCTTTTCATCTTCATAGCTAAAGATTCATGTTGTGTGGGTGATAAAGGATCCTAAGATTTAATTGTCTTTATGTTTGTCCTCTACTTTAATTCTTTCTATCTAAAGTAGGACTTTCATGCTTACTTTCTTATCTGTTTTTGAAATCATGCTTTCATGCATTGCATTGTTTTGCATCTATTTATTTTTGCAATTTTTATTTCTTTTATTGCTCTCAAGAAAAGGCAAATAAAAAAAATGAAAAAAAATACAAAAATAGTGTGTGTTTGTGTATACTAGTACTTGTGTACCTTTGGATGACCAAAGAATCAAGATTTCTTAACTTTGTATCTTGTAGCTTAAATAAGCATCTTCATGCATAACTAAGCAATGTGAGCTTTGTGGCTCATTATATGATTTGAATGATTTGGTTAATCTTTTATCATTTATAATTTTATCACTCTTTTTGACGGGAATGACTAAAAAATTGTAAGAGAAAGGCATAAATAGCTATCTCACCACTAAAACTTGTCAATCGTAAAGCAACTGTGTGCAATTCATAAAAGTTGGGTTCGGTAAGGTGTAGCACTTGCACAACAAGAAAAGGATGTTTGGCTCACATAATTGGGTATTTTTTTTCTCTCTCTTCTATATGCCCATGCATGCTATACCTTTTTATGCTTGAAAGAAAAATATGCAATGAACATGAAAAGCAAAAAGAATCAAAATGCTCATATATATGGTTGCAAGCATGTTTTTTGGAGACGTGACAATTATATAATATACTTCAAAGGTTATGGTCCCCATCAAACAAGTTATGATTGTGTGTGAATGTTCTTGATTCTCTTATATCATTATTTTCATATGATGAGAAACTTATACTTTTTTGCAAAGGTTTCACACACAACACGCAACTCTTTGCTACTCTTAATACAATGTACAGGTACAATATGATTTGGCCATTTAAAGTTACTCTTGTACTAGTGTGAGTATTTTTTTTTTTTTTTTAATTTGTGTTTTTGTTCTAAATAGTCTTTTGGAGTTTTTACTTTTGCATTTTTTTATTCCCTTTGTGTCCATAGCATCTTGTTGTCATGTTCTTCTTGTAGGTATGGTTCATTGTTCTCTTCTTTCCCTCTATGTCAGTTTTTTGCCCGTTTCCGGTCAAGTTTTTTGGTTTTCTATATCCTTTGACAATCGTGTCAAAAGGGGAGAGAAATTTGAGATTTGAATGTCATTCCTTAGGGAGAGTAATAGATTTAGATGGAGAACTTCATGTTATTTTGATACACTTTGATATTGATATATTTTGTGTTGTGTATCTTTAGGTTTTGTAACCATTTACATACATCATGTGTTATTTCTATGTATGATGATGACGTATGTGTTTCACTCTTTATCTCACATATGTTGTTCCTTTTCTCACTTTGTACACATGTCTCTAGTTTATATAACTTGTATATATTTCACACATGGTACCTTGATGTATCTTGTTTAGTGCATTTTAGGAAAGATAGGATAAAGCCAAGTCAAGATTCTGAGCCTTCTTCTTGCAACAATTTTCAAGGTTCAGATCTTTTAGACTAAGATTTTTTTTTTTTTTGGTAATCTTGAGTAGAATGTATTCTACGACATTCAATGTATTCATGTGGTTTTGTCATGGATTGCTAAAAGGGGAAATTGTTAGGTTCATATTTTTATGTAATTGGCATATCCTAGGACAAAACACACTGGTTTATTATCTTTCATTGTTTTCCACATGGTGCACATAACATGTTTGTTAAGTGTTTTTAGGAAAGACAGGTATGGAACTAATCAAAATAGTCAATCCTAGTTCATGCTATGGTTTCTTAAGATTTGTTGTTTTTAGATAGGCTAGTTTATTTGAATATGGGTTCATTCATTATATTCAAGTTATTAATGTTTTGGCCTTACTTTTGTACTTGAGGTTTTGTCATGGATTGACAAAGGGGGAGATTGTTAGGGTCATGTGTTTTGGTTTTGTCAACCATGCCAAATTATATATCTTTTATTGAGTTTTGATATGTTTTAAAGTCTTAATTGAAGACCAGTTAAAGACACAAAATTTACTCAAGAAAAGCTCAAAAAATAAAATAAAAAACACATTTTTAGCATTTTTTGTGATTAACTTGAATGATTAATGAAGTATAATTGCTAGGTTTCAATGCATATTTTGATGGGTGGCTTTTGAGTTATGTTGATTTTCTATGTATGGTTGTGTAGAGCATTGAGGGTATGGACAAATGGCATTAATTCGGTATTGGAATTACTTTAGGAATGGAACAACATATTGAGAACAGGAGTGGACTGTACAGCTTTATTGCAAAATTAAGATTTCATACTTACAATAAGTGTGGAGGGGTAGAGGGATATTTGAATCCAGTTTGTGTGAAATATTGTAAAGAGCAAATCTAACAAAAATAAAACATAATTTTTTTATATAAAAAATAAGATTTAATTTATATCTATAAGCATACAACCACTAAAGAAAATTTGTAGCATAAAAAATAGATAAAATTTCCAACAAAGTGTTGAAGAGGTATTTCGTACCCAATACTAATATTGATAGAAGAGTTATCTTTGTCCCTACCTTTGGACAAAAGATAACAAGTCTCTATACAATATTGTATTAAATCACTACACAATGACATGTCTTTTAAGAAAATGAAAAAATATATAAAATTGTTATGTTTATTTTTTATTTTTTTCAAAGTGATTGTTTTGATATATTTTTTCAATATACACAGGATTTGAAACATTTAATAATTTATGTTTGTTACATTTATAGATATAATTATTATTTCTATTCTTACAAAATTAATATATAATAAGTTTTTCAACAAAAATATTAACCACCTTATGTTTATGAAAATTATTGTTATTGTGCCAAAAATGTTATAGTTCAACCAAATGACACCTTCTGGTTTTCCAATAGAGCTATTTAGGATTCAAATTCCCCCTCCCAAGTTATAACTATCAAATTATAAAAATTATATATAAAAAAAAAAAACCAATTTTGTTGGTTTTATAGTTATTGTTATTGTTATTATTGTCATTGTTGTAGTTATTATTATTATTATTATAGAAACATTTATGCTTCATCAATTATACTATTTTATTTGTGCATTTTTTCTATTTCAAAATTTAGTTTTTTATATAAAAAAAAAAGTAAAAGGTATTGTATTCTAATGTATGTAATTTCAATTTTTGATTAAAAAATTAATAAGGTCAAAGATAATATAAATATATATATATATATATATATAATTGTATTTATTACTATTGACCTACAAATTATAAAGCAAAATAATAAAGTATAATTATTTATAATTATTCAAATGATTTTTGGGGGGGGGGGGGGGGGGGGGAGCATAAAATTTTTGATCTCCAAAAGGCCAAGCCTATTATTATTATTATTATTATTATTATTATTATTATTATTATTATTAAAGTAAATAGAAATTCATAAAAAAAAAATTTTTATCATTATTATTATAAAAGAAATAAACCAAGTTTATTAAAAATTATTGCATGAAGAGAAAATCAAATATAAGAAGGGAAATTCATTCCTTACTAGTTGTCTTCGTGGAAATCCTTTATCATTCTTGGCTAATCATCGGTTTTGCAGCTATACTTGAAATTTCTTGTGCAATGCCATTTTCAAAACCTCAGTAACAAGCAATATATTATAAAATAAAATTACATACAATTGGGAGACTATTACTTAATCGCTTGAAGACACAATTACTATTAATTTGTTCGCTCAATGCAAAGTATACTTTTATTTTTTATTTTTTTTCATTTTTAAAAAGGGGATACATTCATGTATGATTCATGATAAATATGTAAAAGTCATTAATTTACTACTAGCTAAAAATCGTAATAAATTATATTAATATGAGTAAATAATATTTTGACAATAAAAATACAGATATAAATATTAATAATGTTGACATTTGGACACATAGAGAGACCCAAACAGGGGCCCATATGGGCAATCCATTGCATTAGGGTTTTCTAATGTGCACATACATAAGAGAACACAAACCTAATTAGAAAACTAATCAACATAAATGTTCACATCCAAAAAAAATTAGAGTACACATTTGCCTAATGATTGTTATGTTCATTCTTTATTTTATTTTTAGTAATAATTATGTTTAAAAAAAAATACTAGTTTCAAATAGCTTAAGCTTGTTATGTTTATAAATAATAATAATAATAATAATAATAATAATAATAATAATAATAATAATAATAATAATAATAATAATAATAATAATAGTAATAATAATAATAAACATAAGTCTATGATTATTAAAATAAGTCCATTTTTAAACTATAAGTTATTATAAGTTTTTAAACTAGTAAATTATAATAAACATAAGTCCGTTTTTTTTTAGAAGAATAAACATAAGTATTTGATTATTAAAATTGTTGTTATAGTTGTTGATTTTATTTACCACTAATTTCATGCCAACTGTATATATAATTTAAAATGACTTCAATTATGCCAAGTATCATTTCATTTCTCAATTCGGCCAAGTTTACACATACAAATTTGAATGTGTGTTACTTCCAAATTATTTGAAACCATTTTAAGTCTATCTAAAACGACTTCTACTCCATTCAATGTAGATTTCATGTGGAACCAGTCCACTTCTTAATTATTTAAAATTAATCTGGGTCAGTTACAAATTTATACCATGTTCTAAAAATGGGTTTAATCAATAGTTTATTTTATTTTATAATATAGTACAAGATTTTTTTTTAAGTGTAGCACAAGAATATTTTAAGAGATTACATTTCTATATAACTCTAAAAACCTACATTAGAATGGGCATGTGTTTAATTCAATTACCCAACGCCTGTGAAGGCTTAATGGGGACTTTTCTCAATCATATATCTTAAAAAGACATCAAGCCAGCCTTGAACCTTGGTCCTAAGAAAACACAGCATTGATTAAATTATTCTACAGGCTACTATAGTGGCACAACAAAAGGACAACTACACCTGACAAAGTAGAGCATCTTTTGGCTTTGGCCATTACAAAGAAGTTTAAAAATAAGTCATGCTACAAAAATCCCATTGAAAGGGGCTTCTTAATTTGTATTAACCCAGAGAATCAAACTTTTTCTTATTTGTCATTTAATAACACAGCAAAAATGGTAACTACCATTCAAGCTCCTCATCTAAAAAACTGATCAATAAAAAACAAAAAAGCCAAGTTCTTAACATCAAAAGGCTTATGCAATTTAAAAGCTCGGATTTGTGTGAAAACACAAGAGCTTCTTCAGACCCCTAATTAAAAAATTTTGCTAGATTGCTTTTACTCTAACTTAAGCTAAGTACGGAATAAGAGTAAATGAGCGCAAACAACTGATAACACTACCCTAAGCTATGTTCATTCATTTTCAACAATAAAAGAAAAGCATAAAGAGTAGGGAAGAGAAATGCAAACACAAGATAACACCGAGATGTGTTATCGAAGAGGAAACTGAAGAACTCAGAGGAAAACCTCTCTGCGACCCTCCAAGTCAAAATCGATCCATTAGAGAATAAAGTTGTAGTACATGAATAACAAAAGACCTTCTAAGCCTAGTTTACCCTATGTACTTGAGCCCTCCAAGCTCCTGCTACCAATTGATTTCTCAGAACCTTGTCTTCTTTAACTTTTCGGATCTCACAATTCAACCCGATTGCATCCGCCAATGAATCACTCCTTCCAATGCTTCCCAATAGCACCAAAATCTCACTTGACACTCAGAATATGTGTGGTAAGTGTTTGGGCTATCAACCTCTCAAGGAAATAGAGATGGAGAGGTAGGAGTTGAAGAAAACCACAAAGAAATGTGTAGATGATTGTGAGTATAACAATCTCTAACTCTTAAGTGTATTTCCTAAGGGTTTCTCTCAGAAAAGCACTCCATACAATTTGTGGTCAAAAGGGTATATATAGTGTGTGTAAAGACTTGGTAAAGCAAAATACAACTTTTTGCTAAATAGAGAGTTTTGAGAGTACTTTGCGAGATGGGCTTCCTACGAGATACTCGCGAAAACCTCTTGGCTGGCATGACTCTTCATCTTCTAGCCATGTGCTCTACACTTGGCTCTTTCGCGGGTAAGCTTCTCACGAGACACTCGCGAAATCCACTTGTTCATCCTTTTAAGCTTGAGTCTTCACACTCTCTCACACTCATCCTTTACAATTAAAAATCCACATAAATATAGGGAAATATGATTGCAGAAATTTCAATCAAATTTGGCACTGAATTCAAGCCAACACAAAATAGTTGTAAATCACAACTTTAAAATCTTCCCCTTTGGCTATTCCATAACAAAACCCCTAAATAGACTCTAGACTTAAACGTGAGTTTGGGAACATAGGAAAAACTCACACCTAATTCTAGAAGTTGTGAAGCACTTGCACCATATACACCTGTATCCTGAAACACTTGCACATATAACAAATTTTCATTAAGCTCAAAACAAGTAGATTACAAGGAACGTATAGGAACTAGTAAAATGCGATCAAGGTACCAAAAGAGATATAGGCTATGAAGCATAACTTGATCAAACATGAACAGTCATTACGGAATGACTACAACGAACATTTATCTAGTAAATGATCATCCGGACAAACAATGCAATTAAGAGCAATGCTAAAATCAATTGTATGTCCAACAAGTATGATGCATTAAGGAAACTAAAGTTAAGAGCAATAGAGAACAATAAGCATCAAAATGGCTATAAAAACAAAGATACACACTAAAGCTAAGTAAGTTTTAAACTAAAGTACATAAAAGCTTTAAACGAAAGCAATGTAAAAATAATATCCAAAAGCTATAAAAACTTGTAGTGAACTATTTTAAAGTAAATTAGACTAGCCAAACAATGGTTAGACTATCCAAAGGTGTGTGTGACTGTAGGTTGGCTTCCTCCTTTTGAGCCCAAAAAACTCCCCCTTTCAATATGCACACCTCCTTTCACCTTTCATGTGAAGCTCTCTCCCTTGCTATATGCTATAGTCAAAGATATATACTGAGATGCTCCCCCTCTTTTTAGCACGAATAGCTAAAGGCTCTCCTCTATTTTGGGTTGAATCTCATCCAACTGTCTCAATGGTTGTCAAACGAATTTGAACTTGGTTGTTGGTAGAGTATATGACATTAGCAAGACCAGAAATAAGCTCATGCAAACCTTTAACCAAGGTACTCAATCTATCGGAATGAGAACTAGATGGTCCCAGTTAAGTGCTAGTAGACTGCGGCTCAGGAGTGTGATGAAATGCAGTCTCAAGATGCTTGGGGATAGTGGGAGTAGCTGATCGATGTCTGGTAGGGATGGCATGTTGGGAGGAGTCGCTCTTTGGTATTTTGGAGGGGCTTGGCTTTCCCCGTTCAGTAGAAGAATGACTCTTGCTCATTTGGAGTGACATCAAGGATATTGGGCGTTGACGGGGTAGGATAGTTCCATCTTTTGGTGGTCGAACACCTTTAAGTACGATGATTTTCATGACAAGTCTGCTGTTTCCCCATAGTCTGGAAAATGTGAGCACAAATGTCAATTTGAGCTCCTTTGATGAGATCACACAAAAAATGTGCTCTTCCAAGATTGATGAATCCAGTGTTGGTCAATGCATATAGATTGGAAAACATGATCAATATGAGAGTCTTCAATTCTGGTCCAAACTTTGCAGTTCCAATGGACGTGCCTTTGGTAGAGACCTCATGATCAACTCCTAGAATGTCAAGAATATGTCACTAGCACAAGTCAATCATCATATGGTGAAATGTCCACATATGCCGGACGATTGATGTGAAGAATCTTTGCAAGATAGTCTGGAGTGATGATAAAATCCTTTTCTCAAACCCAACACTTCAGTTCAGCTCCGGCAAACCAAGCGTTCGAGTAAAACTCCTTGACCAATTCATCAACGGGATCCTTAAAGTTTCTAAACAGGTTTACCCAATCTTTATTTGCAAATATCTTAGGGATAAAGTTGATCCCAAGGTGTCAAATCTCACAATCCTTTCCACCATAGTAGGTACACTCTCAAAGATGTTGGAGAATGAATGAAAGTCCAAGAAAGTCTTGAATCTCTTGTTGGCAAAGTCATCGAACGAATGTCGAGTCCTCTTTGACACAGGGGATGTCGTGAGGTCAATCACTTGTTCTTTACCATGTGAAAAATGACAATACATCTGCAAAAAGAACAGCCAGACAACAAACAACAAAAAATGCAAACAAGGAAACAAACTTGATTAGAAACAAGTTAGTCCATAAACCAAAAGTCCTAAAAAGAACATAAAAACATAAAACCTAAAGACACAAGACCATGTTTTAACTGCTAAACATGTAACAATACTTATCCACATCATATAAAAAAATGCATGAATATGTTGAAATCTTATCTAAATACATGTTAAAATTCCACTTAGGGCCAACATAAGTACAAACAAACACAATGGGACACAAGCCAAACAAGAAAATCAAAAGATTTTGCAGGAAAAGAAGTTTTACCAACTCTTTTGAAAACTAACCCAACCCTAGAAATCCTAGAATCACTAAAGCTTAATCTAAGGATTCAAAAGTCAAAAGATGTTGAAACATACCTTAAATGAGTCTTAGGAGGGATTGATCTTGAGTTTTGTGTGAGTGTTTTAGAGAAAAGGTGTTTTGGGTTGAGAGAGGCGCAGATGAGGCAAAATGAATAGGTTTGAAAAACTACCACTGTTTGCCTTTAAAAATTGCAAAAACGCACTTTTCGCGGGTAAGCTTCTTGCGAAGTTACTCATGAAAATGCCACTAAAGCAAACTGAATGTTTTCACAGGTAGCTTTTACTCTTGAGCTAGTCACAAACTCTCTGTTTGAAATCCAGTGATTTTTAAGTTTTGACATCCTTATTTTCACGAGTAGGGTTTACTCGCGAATTACTCACAAAAATGTCTCTAAAAGATTTTTTGATAAAGAATGAGATAGACATTTTGAACAAAACTCCAAACACACAAAATATATAAAAACACTTTCAAAAACAAATAAAATACTCAAAATTCTTTTTGGGTTTGATCAACAAGCAATTGAGTATATACATCACATTTGACCACGTACAATCATACAAATGGAATAAGCATTCATTGAACATTAGACTTGTGTGAAGTGAGTGTGGATCAAGTATGAACTAGTCCATAGTCTAGTATGAAACTTCAATGATCAATTCAATCGAGTCATACACAACTAATACGAAGTCAAGTGACTTATCTCATTTGTAGAAATGAACATATGTGACCCTTTACCAATATGTTTACATTTGATTGAAAATTTTTCATTTGGCTACCTTTTTTCATGCTTTTAATCAAATACAATTCAAATTTTTTAGAAGAGATGCCATAAAATTTTGATGTATTTTTGACAAATAAGCCTTTGACTTTGGCACCATACATTTTAATACATATTTGCTCCACATTTTCCTAGTCAAACTAGTTGTCAAAGTAAGACTTTTTTAGCTCTTTCTCCTTCTGGAGATTGACATTTGAAGAACTCTTTTGAAAAAGAAAAAAAAATGTGTGAAGAGATATGAAAGCTCGGATTCGTGTTAAAAACAGAAAGGCTGTTTAGACCCACAAAAAAAAAAAAAAAAAAAAAAAATTATGGCTCAATTGATTTTACTCTAACTTAAACTAAGCGCGGAATAGAGTAAATGTGAGGGAACAAACAAACAACTACTTTAAGTCATATTCAATAAATCACAGCAGTGAAATGAAAGCTAAAAGAGTAGGGAAGAGAGATGTAAACACAAGATAACACTCTGATGTGTTAACGAAGAGGAAACCGAAGAATTCGGCGAAAAATCTCTACGCCGCCTTCCAAGCGATAAATCGATCCACTAGACAATAAGTTGGGACACATGAATAGCAAAAGACCCTCCAAGCCTATTCTACCCAATGCCTCTAAGCCCTCTAAGCTCCTACTTCAACAAGGCTTCTCGGAACCGTGTCTTGTCTAGCTTTCTAGATCCTGCAATGCACCCGATTGCATCCGCCAAAGCTTGCCTTCTTTCAATACTTCCCAGCAGCACCAAAAACTCACTGGACACTTAGTATGGATATGGTAAGTGTTTGGACTATCAACTTGTCAAGGATTTAGAAATGGAGAGGTAGGAGTAGAAGAAAACCACAATGGATGGTGTAGAGAATTGTGGGTACGACAATCTCACACTCAAGATTTTGATGTTAGGGTTTTCTCTTCTGAAAAGCTCTCTACTCAATATGTGGGTAATGATGGCATATATAGTGTGTATGAGGATGTAGTAGAGCAGATAGAATAAAATAGCAAAACAGACTGTTTCGCGAGTATCTCGCGGGAAGGCCTTATCCGCAAGACACTCACGAAAACTAGCTTTCATCATCTGTCATGACTCTTCGCATTCCAGCCATATGCAAGGTACATGCATCATTTCGTGGGATGCTTAGTCGCGAGCTACTCATGAAAACTCTTCTGTCTTCAGATGCTTAAGTCTTTACACACTCTCTCTCTCTATCACACAACCCTTACAATATAATCCCACAATAAATACAGGGTATAAAAGATTGAATAAAATTATAGTCAAATTTGACACGGAATTAAAGCCAACATAAAATATTTGTAAATCACAACTTTACAATCTCCCCCTTTGGCTCTTTCGTGACAAAACACCCTATAACAGACTCTAAACTTAAACGTGAGTTTGAGAACAGTGGCAAAACTCACTCACACTTAATCTAGAAGCTGTGAAACACTTGCACGAATAAACCTGTATCCTGAAAAATCGCACACAAACAAAACTTTCATTAAGCTCATGACAAGTTGAATACAAGGTACGTATAGGAGCAATTATAATGCGATTAAGAAAAACATCAAGATATAAACAATGAAGTATAACTTCATCATACAAGAACAGTCATTATAGAATGACTACAACGATCATTTAACTAGTAAACGATCATCCGGACATACAATACAATTAAGTGCAAAGCAGGAATCAATTGTATGTCCAAAACACTCAACCAATGCAAAATACCAAAGTATTTGCATTAAAGATACAAGATCCAACAAGGGCACAAGAGTGTAGTACTCAAGATAAACTAAAAGTACAAAAAAAAAGCTACAAAGCAATAAGATAAACACAAAGTACTGAATATTAAACTGAATTTAAATCAAAGTACTTAAAGCTTTAAAAAAAAGCAATGTAAATAAAAGAGTTCTAGACTATGACAAAAGAAAATAAACAACTAAGATATAACCAAAAAGTCTATGAAGTGCATGTGCTACACTATGTTCTGCTATGCTCCCCCTCAAAATGTGCTACTCCCCCTTTTTGACAAGAAAGGCCAAAGGAGCTAGAACTGATCTGATTCTGAATCGTATCCTTGCGCCACAATGATATCCTCAATCTAAGATGATAATGCAGTGATTTGGCCTTGGATGTAAGCAAATTGATCCGCGGTATGATGCATATGAGACTTGAGCATGCCATATATCTAATTTACCGTTGCAAGAAGGTGATCAAGACGATTGGATCCTCGTGTAGGTGCTGAAGAGGATGGCTGTGCTGAAGTCTCTGGGGCAGAAGTGAATCTATCAATCTCATCCTCTGTATCACCACCTTCGTCTTGGACAGTAGCCCTTGGAATTTAAGAAGTGCCAGCCTTTGATCCTTTGATGTGAGCTATGCTTCGAGTCATTTTGTGTCCACTAATAGAATAGTCCCTCTGAACCATAGTGAGGCCACTTGGAAGTTTGAGCCTTGTCTTTGCAATTAGGCCCATTATGATTGAGGGAAATGGCATGACAGTTCTGGAGTTCTGCTTCTCAATGCTTTTCTTCCAAAGGTGGAGGATGTGTCCACAAATATCAATCTCTTTGTGGGTGAAGAGATAGAACAAAAAGATGGTCCTCGGCTTGGACAATGTTGTCAAGTTAGTGACTAGGTACAAGTTGCTGATCAGTACATAAGTAAAGGTCCTCATCTCAGGACTGAATGGGATTGTGTTCATGGAGGTTTTCTTAGAAGTACCACCAAGTATCTTCACCATCTCCTCAGTAGATTACAATTTATCGTCATATTGCATCATGATTGGTTGAGAGGGAGGACGAACTTTTAAGAACTCCTGAATGCTGTCCCTAGTGATGACAAACTCTTTATGTCTTACCCAACAGTTTATATTATCTCCTTCAATACTGGCATTGGAGAAAAACTCTTTGATAATCTCAAAACACTATTCCAACTGGATTAAGCAGTTTTGTCCATGTCCTTTCCCTAAACACATCAGGAATGAAGGTTCTTTAAGGGTATCTAACTTCACAACCCTTTTCATGATAATGGTTGCTTTTTTGTAGTAGTCATTGTACTTTAAGTTTGCCTCAATAGACTTGAAGTTGTCAGAATCCATGCGAGCATGCTTGGAGGTTGTTTTCTTAGCAGCATGCTTGGTGGTTGATATCTGCACAAACAAAAATAAGGCACAAAAAGAAAACAGAAACACAAAACATACCACAAAACTTGATTAGATTCAAGTTAGTCCAAAGCAGAAGAAAAAACAGCATAAAAGAAAACATAACAAACTCAAAACAACATGTTATAAGTGTTGAAACATGTAAACATAAACACAATGTATGAAAATAAGTGACTATGCATGTGCTGATGCATATGAGTGCAGCTGGTGACGCATGGGGTGTGCCTAGAGGATGCATGGCATGGCATTGTGAAGCACAAAGTGAGCACAGTGTGTAAAACACACACCCATTGACCAAAACATGTTAAACATGTTCAATCAATAGTAAACCCAAGCATTGGAACTCATTTAAGTCCAAAACAATACAAGGATGTCACTAGGACATTCTGTCAAACACCTAACATGCAACAGTGAACAATAACTATGAGCAATGCATGAACAAATGTGAAAATGCCTAAATACATGTTTAGAATGCCACAAGGGGCCAACACAGATACAAACACACCAAATGGGACTCAACCCAATCAAAATTTTGAAGAAATTTTCACAAAAAATAAGAACCCCAACCCATTTTTCAAAAATCCCCAATTTTAAAACCCTAAGCTAAAAACTGCAAAAATCCAAGACAAAAGTGAAAGCAATGTTTTGAAAAATATACCTTGAAGAGATTTGCAGAGATTTTGCTTGAAAATAATGGGGTTTGAGTGAAAGTAAGATTTGGGTTGAGAGGGGTTCGAGAGAGGCAAAGTGAGGGAAATGAAGTAGTTTGAAAAAATGTCACATCTACTACATAAAAACTGGAAACACGCATTTTTCACGAGTTAGGTAGTCGCAAAATTAGTCGTGAGACACATAGAAATATTCGCGAGAAGCTTTTAGTAGCGACACAATCGCAATAACCTCTGTATGAAATTGAAAAATTTCTAGTTTTTGCCTAAAAACATTTTGCGAGTAGAGTTTAGTCGCAAAATACTCACTAAGCAATAGCGAGACTCTTTGGATGAAAATGCGACTTTTTAATTTCCCTTAAGCACGTTTCGTGGGAAGCTCTAAGTCGCGAGCTTCTCGCGAAACAGCCTCCGAACCAGTTTTTGAAGAAAAACACAAAAATGCATTTTGAACAAAAACTTAAAGCACAAAAGTATAAAAACACTTTCAAAAACATATAAAATACTCAAAAATCATTTGGGTTTGATCGGCAAGTAATTGAGTATACACATCACATTTGATCATGTACAATCACACGAATGAAATAAACATTCATTGAACAAAGTCTTATGTGTTGTGTGTGAGTATCAAATGTGGAATAGTCCTTAGTGAAGCTTTAATGATCAATTCAATCAAGTCATACACAACTAGTATTAAGTCAAGTGGACTATCTCAATTATAGAAATGAACATATATGATCTCCCACAAGAAATTGATTACATATCTTTGAAGCTTTTCATTTGGCTTCTTTACAAATCATAACATTGATCAATTATGAACAGAATACATATCATTTTGAGATCGATGCTAGAACCTTTGATATTTCAACTTTGTAAGTAAGCCTTTGACTTTTTGAGACACCATACATTTTAATACAAGTCGCTTTCTCTTTTTCCTAGTCAAATACTAGTATGTGTGACAGCTTTTGCAGCTCAATATCTCTTTTCATTTTGAGATTTACATTTGATGAGCTCTTAAAGCAAAAACATAAAAACGTGAAAAAAGATATAGGCACAAGTTTATACATGTATCAAGACCAACAAGACTATTGATTAATCATTCATAACAAGCTTGAAGATTGATTTACAACAATCACACATAGATTTCAAGATTTGTCCCACAAAGATAGATATGCATACAAAACAAGCTAAGCTCGTAAATGCACTATGCTATTAATACAAAAGTACTAGGCCAAACTTACATGTGATATACAAAGCACAAGCGATCAAACTTTTTGAAGATTTTTCAATTTTTATGAGTTTTTGAATTTTTCAACACGCTAAAAAACATAATAAGAAAAGTAAGATCAACAAAAGAAAAAACAAAAAGCAACTAGCAAAAGAAACATGCTATGAATCAAAAGCAATGACACAAAAAGATTTTGCATGACATGATGCATGAACCTATGACTCTAAACATTGAAAGAATTAAATCATGGGCAGAGGAAATAATTATGCATGGGTACCCTTCTTCACCCACACTTTTCGAGTGTTTTGGGTGAGAGCCTTGGATGGAGGTGCATGACCAACATATCTTTCCAACCTCGGAGTGAAGCTGGCAAGGCATAGAGAGATGTTCTTCAGCATTTCCATGACGTCTCCAATGAGATGTCCTTCATTTTCTCCCTTGGATTGTGTTCCCTTTGGTTTCTTCTTTGAACTTTCTAGGCCACGCATGGTATCAGCTTTCTTGAGTGCATGAAGCTTGAAACAGTTGGGTCTTGTGTACCCTTGAACACCACAATGATGATACACATGCTTCACTTGAGGCCCCCTCTGATTTTTAGGTAATGACTTCCCTTTATCTTTTGGTCTTACACCAATGGTTCTTTTCTCAGCAACAGAGGTCTCAATGTCAGGCATCACTTCTTTAAGTTTCTCAACACTCTTGGTTGATACGAACCTTACTTCCTTCTTTGATTCGCTACTGGAGCTTTCTTCTCCGGTATAACCCAAACCGGTCTTGTCATGTGAGGATTTTTGTGAGGACAACACATTGTCAAGTTTCTTGGTGGAGATACGCTTAACCTTGACATTAGCTTGGATTATTTCAAGCTCTAGAAACTTAATCTTAGAATAAGCTTCAACTAGCTCTCCCTTGAGTCATTCTTTTTCACATTTTGCCTCTTTAAGATGCACAAGAGTACACTTATGCTCTTCTTCAATCTTTTTCATCTTTCTCACAGCATGGTTCGCAATTTTGGCATATTTTCCATAATATTCTAGCAAAAAATCATATGCTTCTTGAAGGTCGCTCTCTCCTTTATTTAGGCATACATCTTCATCTTCTGATTCTTCAACTTCCTCACCCTCGGAATACTCACCAATTTCATTTATCAAATTGATCAAATCATCCTTAGATTCAATGGAGGTAGTTGTCATGAAAGCCCTATAGTTCTCGTCACTGTTACACTTCTTTCGTGTCTAAATTTGAGCTTTCGGAGTCACTAAGTGTAGTGGAAAACACCTTACCCTTCTGTCTTAAGTAGTTGGGACACTCTTTCTTGATGTGTCCATGGCTGTTGCATTCAAAGCACACAACTCCTTGGGGGGATTAAGAGTCCTTCCCATCTTTCTTCTTGAACTCCTTTCTAACACCTTTGGATAATGAGAACTTTCCTTTGCTAAAATACTTCCCACTGTTCTTCATCTTCAGAATTTTTTGGAAGTTCTTTGCAAGGAAAGCTACTTCTTTCTCCACACCATCTTCTTCAGAAGAGTCGTCCATCCTCTCATTGATGGTTTTGAGTGCAATAGATTTGCTTAACTTGTGAGAACGCAGTCCAAGTTCATATGTTTGGAGAGATCCAATTAGCTCTTGAATCTTAATCTCATCCAAATTTTTGCTTTCTTCTATAACAGTAACCTTCGCACGATAGCTCTCCGGTAAGACCTCAAGATCTTTCTCACCACCTTAGCATTCTTAATCTTTTCACCGAGATTGAGCTTGGCAATCACGATTTCGTTGAGCTTCCCATAAAATGAATCAAATGACTCATTGTCACTCATCTTAAGCTCTTCAAATCGAGTGGTAAGCATTTGAAGTTTTGTTTCCTTGACCTTCTTGGTACCTTCATAGGTAGTCTCAAGAATCGTCCAAGCTTCCTTGGCGATCTTCACATGCGATATCTTGTGAAATTCATTAATAGACACACCACAAAATAGAGTGTTAATTGCTTTGCTGGCATTTGCCAAAGCAAGTGCTGCCTTGTCCTATTCGGACTTGGCTGTTGTGGGTCTAACATACCCATTCTCAATGGAATCCCATACGGATTCATCTATAGAATAAAGAAATGCCCTCATATGGACTTTCCAAAAAGCGTACTTGCTCCCATCAAAGAATGGTGGAGCATTGAGAGATTGTGATCGATCCATCACAAAAAGGGTCTTGGATCACACTTAGATAATGAAATCACAGCAAGTGCACCCACTCTGATACCAATTAAAAGCTCGGATTTGTGTTAAAAATACAAGAGTTGTTTAGACCAAAAAAAAAAAATTACAGCTCGGTTGATTTTATTCTAACTTAAACTAAATGTGGAATAAAGTAAATACAAGCCAACAAACAAACAACTACTCTAAGCCATATTCAATAAATCACAGCAGTAAAATGAAGGCTAAAAGAGTAGGGAAGAGAAATGCAAACGCAAGATAACACTTCGATGTATTATCGAAGAGGAAATCAAAGAACTCGGTGAAAAATCTCTCTGCCGCCCTCCAAACAGTAAATCGATCCACTAGACAATAAGTTGGGATACATGAATAGCAAAAGACCCTCCAAGCCTAGTCTACCCAATGCACCTAAGCCCTCCAAGCTCCTACTTCAACAAGGCTTCTCAAAACCGTGTCTTGTCTAGTTTTTCGGATCCCGCAATGCGCCCAATAGCATCCGCCAAAGCTTGGCTTCTTCCAATACTTCCCAGCAGCACCAAAAACTCACTGACACTCAGTATGGGTGTGGTAAGTGTATGGACTATCAACCTTTCAAGGATTTAGAAATGGAGAGGTAGGAGTAGAGGAAAACCACAATGGATGGTATAGAGAATTGTGGGTATGACAATCTCACACTTTCAAGGGTTTGAGGCTAGGGTTTTCTCTTCTAAAATGTTCTCTACTCAATATGTGGGTAATAATGGTATATATAGTGTGTATGAGGATGTAGTGGAGTAGATAGGACAAAATAGCAAAACAGATTGTTTCGCGAGTATTTCGCGGAAAGGCCTTACCCGCGATACACTCACGAAAACTAGCTGTCACCATCTGTCATGACTCTTTGCATTCCAGTCATGTACAAGGCATATGCATCACTTCGCGGGATGCTTAGTGGCGAGCTACCCGTGAAAAATCTTCTGTCTTCAAATGCTTGAGTTTTCACACACACACTCTCTCTCTCTATCACACAACCCTTACAATATAATCCCACAATAAATACAGGGTATAAAAGATTGAATAAAATTACAATCAAATTTGGCACAGAATTAAAGCCAACACAAAATAGTTGTAAATCACAACTTTACAAGATATATAGGCATAAGTCTACTTATGTATCAAGATCATGCAAGACTATTGACCAATCATTTATGACAAGCTTGAAGATCTATTTACAACAATCAAACGTAGATTTCTAGATGTCGCTCACACTTAGAAAATTTGCCTGCATAACAAGTTAAGCTCGTAAATGCACTAAGCCATTAGTATGGAGGTACTAGGCCAAAGTCACTTGTGATATACACAACACAAGCGATCAAACTTTTTGAGATTTTTCACTTTTATGAGTTTTTGAATTTTTCAAGACACTCAAAAACAGAACAAACAAAGTAAGATCAACAAAAACAACAAACAAAAACTTGAAATAGAAACATGCTAAAACCGGACTTAATGACACAAAAAGATTGCATATGTCATGACACATGAAACTATAACCCTAATACGTTGAAAATATTAATGCATGGGCATAGTGAATAATCATGCATGAGTACCCTTCTTCACCCACACTGTATGAGTCTTTTGGATGAGATCCCTAGATGGAGGGGTACGATCGACATAACTCTTAAATCTCAGGGTGAAACTGGCAAGGCATGATGAAATGTTTTTCAACATCTCCATAACATCTTTAATGAGTTGTCCCTCATTTTCTCCTTTAGCTTGAATTCCTTTTGGTATTCTTCTTGAGTTGTCTTGACCACGCATAGAATCAGCCCTTTTTAGTGCCTGAAGCTTGAAGCAATTTGGCCTTATATGCCCTCGCACGTCATAATAGTGACAAAAATGCTTCACTTGAGGTCCCCTTTGAATTTTGGGTAATGACTTCCCTTTATCCTTTAGTTTTGCACCAATGGTTCTCTTTGCAACAATAGGTGTCTCAATCTCAGGCTTCTCCCCTTTGGATTTCTCTAAATTTTTGGCCGATTGGAACCTCACTTCCTTCTTGGGGTCACTGCTTAAGCTTCCTTCAACAGTATAGCCTAGACCGGCCTTATAATTCAAAGATTTTTTAGAAAAGAGCACGCTGTTAAGTTTCTTGGTGGAAATGCATTCCACTTTGAAATTTGCTTCAATAATTTCAAGTTCAAAGAACTTGATTTTCGAGTAGGCATTCATCAATTCTTCCTTCAGCTCTTCAACTTCACACTTTGCCTCCTTAAGTTGCACAAGTGTGCACTTATACTCTTCTTCAATTTTCTTCATCTTCTTAACGGCCTTGTTTTCAATCTTTGCATATTTGCCATAATCTTCAAGTAACGCACCATACACTTCTTGAAGGTTCATCTTACCTTCGTTGAGGCACACTTCCTTATCTTCTGAATCTTCAACTTCTTCACCATCGGAATATACACCAAGTTCATCAACCAAGTTGCTCAACTCATCTCTAGAGTCAACCATGGTAATTTCCATGAAAGTTGAATAGGTTTTCCTCACTATCACATTCTCCTTCCTCATCAAAATTTGAGCTTTCTGAATCACTAAGGGTAGTGGCAAACACTTTACTTTTTCCTCTCAAATAGTTTGGATATTCTTTCTTGAGATGTCCATGGCTGTTGCATTCATAGTACACGACTCCTTTAATAGATGGAGAATCCTTTCCATCTTTTTTCTTGAACCCCTTCTTATCGTTTTTGGAGGATGAGAACTTTCCTTTGCCAAACGACTTCCCATTGTTCTTCTTCTTGAGAAATTTTTGGAAGTTCTTTACAAAAAACACCACCTCCTTTTCTACATTGTCTACTTTGGAGGAATCACCCATTCTCTCATTTATAGTTTTAAGAGCAAGTGATTTGCTGGACTTGTGAAAGGGAAGTCTGAGCTCATAGGTTTTGAGAGATCCAATAAGTTCTTGAATCTTTATCTTATCCAAATCTTTACTATCCTCTATAGCCATGACCTTAGCCCGGAAGCTTTTGGGTAAGGATCTCAACATCTTCCTCACCACCTTGGCATCTTCTATCTTCTCTCCAAGGTTGAGCTTGGCAATCACTATCTTGTTGAGTCTCCCATAAAAGGAATCAAACGACTTATCATCACTCATCTTTACTTCTTCAAACTGAGTAGTGAGCATTTAAAGCTTAGTGTCCTTAACCTTCTTGGTACCTTCGTAGGTTGTCTCAAGAATGGTTCATGCCTCCTTGGCAATCTTCACATGTGAAATCCTATGAAACTCATTAGTAGAAACACCACAGAAAATAGTACTAACAGCTTTTCTATTGGTGTTTGCAAAAGCAAGAGCAGCCTTATCCCATTCAGATTTGGCAGTAGTGGGTCTTACATACCCATTCTCAACAGAAACCCATACCGTCTCATCAATAGCACAAAGAAAAGCACGCATACGCACTTTCCAAAAAGTATAATTACTCTCATCAAAGAATGGAGGAGCATTAAAAGATTGAGATCTATCCATCTCACTTGGGATCTAGGATCACACTAGGATAATGAAATACCGTAAGTGTATCCGCTCTAATATCAATTGAAAGTTTGGATCTGTGTGAAAATTCAAGAGCTTGTTCAGACCCCAATAAAAAAATACGGCTAGATTGCTTTTACTTTAACTTAAGCTAAGTGTGAAATAAGAGTAAATGAGCGCAAACAACCGATAACACTACCCTAAGCTATATTCATTCATTTTCAACAATAAAATAAAATCTTAAAGAGTAGGGAAGAGAGATGCAAACACAAGATAACATCGAGATGTGTTATCGAAGAGGAAACCAAAGAACTAGGCGAAAAACCTCTCTACGACCCTCCAAGTCGAAATCGATCTATAAGAGAATAAAGTTGTAGTATATAAATAACAAAAGACCCTCTAAGCCTAGTCTATCCCATGTACTTGAGCCTTCCAAGCTCTTGCTACCAATTGATTTCTCGAAACCTTGTCTTCTTTAACTTTACGAATCTGGCAATTCAACCCAATTGCATCCGCCAATGCATGGCTCCTGCCAATACTTCCTAATAACACCAAAATCTCACTTAACACTCAGAATATGTGTGGTAAGTGTTTGGGCTATCAACCTCTCAAGGATATAGAGATGGAGAGGTAGGAGTTGAGAAAAACTACAAAGAAATGTGTAGATGATTATGGGTATAACAATCTCTAACTCTTAAGTGTATTTTCTGGAGGTTTTCTCTCTGAAAAACACTCCTTACAATTTGTGGTCAAAATGGTATATATAGTGTGGGTAAAGACTTGGTAAAGCAAAACACAACTTTATGCCAAATAGAGAGTTTTGTGAGTACTTCGCGAGATGGCCTTCCTAAGAGACACTCATGAAAACCTCTAGGCTAGCATGACTCTTCATCTTCTAGTCATGTGCTCTATACGTGGCTCTTTCGCAAGTAAGCTTCTTGTGAGACACTTGCAAAATCCACTTGTTCATCCTTTTAAGCTTAAGGCTTCACACTTTCTCACACTTATCCCTTACAATTAAAAAACTGCATAAATACAGGGAAATATGATTGAAGAAATTATAATCAAATTTGGCACAGAACTAAAGCCAACACAAAATAGTTATAAATTACAACTTTAAACAATTTTCATGAAACAAGAAGTCATAACATCAAGCTTAGTAGACTTCAACATGCCATTGTTTGTTCTTTTTGTCAGGACATATGAGGAACATGTTAAAAACATATGTCATATAGAATTGGCTAATCCTTTGACAAAACGCATTTTACTTGTAATTGGGTAGATCTAGAATGTGTTTAATACTTCAAAGAACAAGAGTTTAAATCCAAGTATTGAAGCCATGCAAATCTGTCCAAGAATCAAGTGAAGAAGTGTTGTTCATTAAAACTCGACAAATGTATCTATCAAGATTTAATGTTTGAATCTCAATAGATAGCTCGACAATTGTATCTATCAAGAATTACAAAATTCAGATTTTCAAATCTGTTTTTCACGCATATCCAAGCTATGTGTTTAGGTTTTCTTTTCTCACAGCCCTAGACATATATAAGGATTGTTTTAAGGGCCGTCATGAGATTGTTGTACTTGTTGTTACATGCATATTGTGACTGAAGACAATCTGCCGTAGTTTATCTCTCTCTTGAAGAAGTTGTTGTGTTTATACACCGTAGGATTTTGTAACCAAAGAGCTTCTTGATCTTCATTGTGTGGATGAGCTGAAGAACTTTGCAGCCAACATCCTTCTTATGTTGGTGTGTTAGTCATGTACTGGGATCCATGCATTGATTGATTAGTTACGTACTTGGAGCTATGCATTGCAGCTATGCATTGAAAGGAGAGATCGTCACCCAATTGTGTATTGGGGTAAGGGTTCAACTATAAGTTGGTATAAGGCACTGGAACTCCTTTACTTGTTGATAGGCCAAGAATGTATTGATCCCTTGGATAAATTAACCAATGAATTAGCCAAGTTAATTAATTAAGTCAATTAACATGCAATACACGTGGTAGCACAAACAAATCACCAAATAACTAAATGCAGCGGAAAATAAATTTAACACGGTGATTTGTTTACGAATGGGGAAAACCCCCACCAGGTGATTTAAGGTCTTCACTCCTAAGAATCCACTATTATCAAAACAAGCGGTTACAAGTAAAGGAAACTCAGTACCTTATACCAACTTACAGTTGAACTCTTACCCCAATACACAATTGGACTTGTAATGTAGTGGCAATCTCTTCTTTCAATGCACGGCTCCAAGTACGTGACTAACCAATCGATGCATGGATCCTAGTACGTGACTAACACACCAACTTGAGAAGGATGTTGGCTGCAAAGTTCTTCAGTTCATCCACATGATGAAGATCAAGAAGCTCCTTGGTTACAAAACCCTACAGCATACAAACACAGCAACTTCTTCAAGAGAAATATGAACTAAGGAAAATTGTCTCCGGTCACAATATGCATGAATAAAACCTTTGCATCAAGTTTTATCACCGAGTGAGACGGCCCTTAAAATTAATCCTTATATATGTCTAGAGTTGTGAAAAAGAAAACCTAAACACATAGCTTGGATATGCGTGAAAAACAGATATAATTCTCGATAGATACAATTATCGAGCTTTACTCATTAAATCTCGATAGATACATCTGTCGAGCTTTAATGAATAGTACTTCTTCACTTGATTCTTGATCAGATTTTCATGACTTCAATATTTAGACTTGAACTCTTATTCCTTGAAGCATTAAACACATCCTAGATCTAAATGACATATGTTCTTAACATATTCCACATATGTCCTAACACTTGTAACCGCTTATTTTGATAATAGTAGATTCTTGGGAGTGGTGACCTTAAATTCACCCGATGGGGTTTTATCTCTGTGGTGTTCCCCATTCGTAAACAAATTACCTGTGTTAAATTTAATTTCCACTACATTTAATTATTTGGTGATTTGTTTGTATTACCACATGCATTGCATGTTAATTGACTTAATTAATTCACTTGGCTAATTAATTAGTTAATTTACCTAAGGGGTCAATACTTTCTTGGCTTATCACTTTTTGAGTTGTGAGAGCTTCTCTTCCCAATTCTCTCCTCATTGGTCAGTAACTTTCTTAAGCGTCTCTTAGATACTAGGCATCATTCCCTTAAGACCATAGAAATAAATATGGGCACCAGTATCCAACAGTTTGAATATTTCATCACTGTATTCCTAAATTTTGTCCTGAACATACATCTTGCCTCTGCTCTTACTCTTTTGCTCTTTATTAAGGGCTAGGTCATAGCAGAAGTAATCTAGGTAGTCCTTCAAATACTTCTTAAATTCATCATCGTAGAGGAGACTTTCAGAACTAGCAACCCTAAGGCACAGCCAAGCAAGATCATTGAACTTGAATGTAGGGACAGACTCGATGAACATACGACGAAGATAGCCTCTATATGGAGGAACGCCAGTTCCAGTAGCAATCATTATGTGGGTGGCAATTGGGTTGTCTTCAAGCAAAAGCATTTTTTTTCATATTTTAAATCTCATAATACAAAATCAATGATTTAATAGCATATAAATTTTTTTATAATAAAGAAAAAAGAAAATGTTAAAATTGGAACCTTATATCCAACCTTGCTAGAAATCATTGTTGGGTAGAGTAAAATAAGCTGATGATATGTTTATTTAAATAGTAAGGTTTTAAAATATGAAAAAATTACAATTTAGCCCTTATCAATGTCGAGCGGGGCGGGTTGGGTCTAAAAATTCTAAACTCATCTCCACCCCGTCTAGTGGTGCGGGGCTAAAATCTCGCCATATCCCCACCCCCGTCACTTTTGCAAGGTAGGTGTTAAATAACGTGATATTATTAGCAACGCAATGTGTTATACTATGTTGTATATGCTAGAGTGGATGCGGAAGGGGAAGCATAAAATAGGAACATCAAGAACACGAGGTTTACGTGGTTCAGCCTTGTCGGCCTACATCCACGGAGGAATCCCTTAAAGGCTACATCTTTATTGTATAAGAGTGTAGTACAATAACCTGTATTACAATGAATCCTAACATGAGTATATATAGACGACTAAACCCTAGACTACTAGTACAAGCAGGACTGGGCTTGGACCTATTACATTGGGCTAATATGTTTAATATATCTCTAACACCCTCCCTCAAACTCAAGGCGGAAGCTTAATGAAGGCTTGAGGTTGGATAAGTATGAGAAGTTCCCTTGGAGATGTCTTGAAGAATGCCTTTGAAGAAACCACAATGAAGAATATGCCAATTGACCAATTTTGGAGCTTCAAATGAAGAAACGGAGTCCAAAATTGGAATCTACGCAAAAAACTGAGCAAGATAGGTCATTTCGGAAATTTTGCCTTTTGGTCAAAAGTCAACGCAAAAGTCAAAGTCAACAAAAGTCAACGGATCTTGGTCAAAGTCAACGGTCAGTGCTCACGGGTCAGATCCGGGTGGTCCAGGTCTGGTCGGTCCGAGTCAACGACGTCAGCAGTGATTATCCGGCGCGTGTGACCGACGGCGAAATCCCAGGAGGCGCGTGAGAGTGTGTGCAAGCAGGACTAGACCAGATTTTCTCGGGTTTTGCAAATCGGTGGGCCACGAGTCCATCAGGGCGGCGCGTGTGGCGACAGTCCTATCAAATCTCAGCGACGCGTGGGAGATTTACCGGAGCCAACTTCGGCGCGTGGGGGCGCGTGGCTGGGTTTTGGGTGACCGGATTTTTGGGTTTTGGTCGCGGGAGGTTGTGGAGCATGTCTGTGGTGTTGGTTTCATCAGGCGAAGCTTTGATTTGCACAGATCTGAAAAGTTAAGTCACGGTTTGCTTGGTTGTTGGATTTTGACACAGCATAGAGCCATGGTGGCTGCGAGATGCCGTGAAGTTTAGATCCAGCAGACAAACATGTGTGACTTCAAATGGTGGTGTGCACGTGAGAATCTTCTTTGCTGTGTAGAGATATTTGTTTGATGCCAAGAACGAAGTTTGGCTCTGATACCATGTTAAATAATGTGATATTATTAGCAACGCAATGTGTTATACTATGTTGTATATGCTAGAGTGGATGCGGAAGGGGAAGCATAGAATAGGAACATCAAGAACACGAGGTTTACGTGGTTCAACCTTGTCGGCCTACATCCACGGAGGAATCCCTTAAGGGTTACATCTTTATTGTATAAGAGTGTAGTACAATAACCTGTGTTACAATGAATCCTAACATGAATATATATAGGCAACTAAATCCTAGACTACTAGTACAAGCAGGACTGGGCTTGGGCCTATTACATTGGGCTAATATGTCTAATATATCTCTAACAGCAGGGAAAACCCATGTGGGGCAAGTAAGGAAAGGCAAGTCATGCGGGGCGAGGTGGGGCAAAATTGCCATTCCTAATTGAAACCACCATTTTATCATTATAGTTTGCCAAAAGATCTCATTGTTTTTGTATGAGGTCTACCCAAACCTAGATGCAAACACGCATATAATAGATCAATACAAACATCATGAATCGTCTTGCGACAAAACTAGTTATTTCTGGTACTTTTGTCTTGATTCCTTGTTCTAACTTGAGCTTGGAGAAGGAAGTGATAAAATGGCCCCAAATGTTAATTCTCTTTTAAAATAAAACTCTTCATCTCCAAATCTATACTCCGAAAGCTTTACATCTAAAACTCTACTTCCCACAACAATGTCAAATGGACCTCGAAGCCCATTGCACTTCGAACTTGCCTTTAAAGAAATAACTTTGATTGAATTGAGTTTTATCATGATAACCTCCAAACCTTATTATGTGTCGATCTCAAAAGGTATTCTATGTGCTCTAGCTAGCCCTAAACAAAGAAACAATACTAATGTACCTTTGTTTCATACCATCCTAATGGCTTTGTTTAATGGATAAAATGAGTGTAATGGAATAGATTGAAATGATTTTTAAAGAATATTTTAATTTTTTATTTTTGTAGAAGTCTGCTTGGAATAAATATAATGAATATGAGGAAATAGAAAGGAACATTCATTTTTTTTTAATGAAATAAAAGTCAAGTATCAATTGTACTCAAATTTTAAGAAATTATAATAAAAGTTGTAGGGTATTAAGGCCAAAATGGGCTTTTACTCCCTTTTTTAAAAAAAAAAAAATTTCCCAGTATTTTGCCCCATTTCTCAAACTATTTAGGGAAATACCCCCGTTTTGAAACTTGATTTTTTCAAAATTGAGTTCCAAATGTAAAACTCGATTTTTGGACAATCAAGTTATAGCGAACGTGAACTTAGAAAAAAAAAAAAAAAAGTTTTTTGGAACTTGAGTTCCAGAATTTTTTTTATTATTTTCAATTCTGTATATATAACTTGATTGTCCAAAAATTGAGTTTTAAATTCGAACTCGATTTTTAGAAAATCGAGTTTCAAAACAGGGGTATTTCCCTAAAAACTTTGAAAATTTGGGCAAAATACTGGAAAGTTTAAAAAAAAAAAAAAATGCGAAAGCCCATTTTCTCCAGGGTACTAAGTAAACTTACATATTTTTGTTTTAATTCCTTCTTTTAAAAATCTCAAATATACAAGGAAATTAAAAAAATGCATTATATTCATTTTCATTTCATCATTCTTTTTATGATATACTCATTCAATTTAACTAGATTGTTTTTATAAACTCTCCCGCATGGAAAAGGATCTTCTTCCTTTGAATTTGGTCTATTTTATATTTTAAATTAAAATCTTTTAAATTTAAAGGTATATAAACAATTAAGTTATTTAAGTTTTTAAATGATATTACAATATATATATATATAGTTATATTCAAGAAATAAAATCTTAACAGTGAAGCAGACATGGATCATTTCCAATGAAACGGATTGTCACTATTTTATAGTGAATTGGAAAAGATCATCTTCCCTCCCACATGGTGTAATTGTTTGATGCATAAAAGAGGTAACACAACAAAGCTAGCATGGCGTGTACAATTTGCAGGTGGAACTGGAAGCATAAGATGAATGCAGCCTGTTATCCAAAGCGAGAGATATTATATCCATAACATTTTCACAACAAATCATAAATGGTTAGTTGTTATTAATTTTAATTTAAACTTTTCACTAAAATTATTTTTCTACCCTACCAATAAAAACCCATAACAACCTGCTACATAAAATTTGTTGTGAAAATATTGTAAAAATGTCATGATCATAGTATTAATTTCTCTATCTAGAATAGTGAATTACTATTTTTTTTTTTTCCCTAAGAATAATTTATATTTTCTTTTGGTAATGAGATTTTTTTTTTTTTGAAAGCCATAATCATGAGCCAACTGCGTAGACAGTTAAGGTCAATGCATGCCAATCATCTTTTACCATATTTATTAATGTTATCATTATTGATCACATCGCATGCAAACAATAGGCCAATTTATTATTTTAGGGACTCATAAAGAGCTGGAAAGTAACAGGGTCAGGCCTCGAATATTCAGTTGAGAGTTCTAATTTTATTTATTTATTTTTTTCTACGATGTTCAGTAGAGAGTTTATTGGAGTCATAATAAGGGGATATAATTTTTTTATTAAATGGGTATACATTCAATTTCTAACGCACAGTAATAAGGAATGGGATCATTCATCCTACAGAGAGCATTGAGTTGTGTACGGTGGGTTCTCAATCTTCTTTTGATGAATGATCATAAAAGATAAGCAAATTAAACTCACGCATGTATTTTATAACTAAAAATGTGAGTTCAACCCACAATTTTAAACACACATATGTATGTAATATGTTTTAACTAAAGGCCTCTTGACAACTAAACGTAATTATTAGCGTATTTGGCTCTTTCAAAGTAGTGAACTTAAACTCAATCCACCAATTTAATCAATGAAAGTGAGCTTGA
The DNA here is from genome assembly GCA_032878915.1 of Castanopsis chinensis. Classification (NCBI taxonomy): domain Eukaryota; kingdom Viridiplantae; phylum Streptophyta; class Magnoliopsida; order Fagales; family Fagaceae; genus Castanopsis; species Castanopsis chinensis. The sequence goes on along the minus strand of JAVQMG010000131.1, from coordinate 3,988,709 downwards.
CTTTCCCTAGCAAAGAAATTAAAATAACTAAATACTCTAATTTTGAGCAACAAAAAAGAAAGAATAAATAAATAAAAAACCTCTTCCGAACTACAGATCAGGTGATAATGGACTATTCAATATTCATTCTAAGGAGCAAGGATGATGGTGCATTTAGTGCTGCCACTTCGGAGATCCACAACTTCATTGTCACATATATGCCCAGCCCCCTTTGAATTGACACTTAACTGGTATTTCTGGATGATTACACAAATTGCATGAGCCTTTTTACATTAATTTTAACTTTGTTATAAAAGAAAATTGACCCTTTTAATTAAGGGGAACCCTCACTCAGGACAAGACAAGGCACCCAAAGGTATCAGAGCACTACCAGAGGATAGATTGAAATGAAAGCACACAAAAAACATGCCAGATGATTAGGGCCGTAAACGAACTAAGTCGTTCATGAACAACTTGAACTCGGTTCGATAAAAAGCTCGTTCATGTTCGTTTGTTTACAAATAAGCCAAGCTTGAGCCTTCGTTTTAGGCTTGTTTGATAAACAAGCCGAGCTCAAGCAAAAAACAATTGTTCATGATCAAGCTTATGAACAATAGGGCTCGATACAAAACATGCAGCTTAGCCTAGTTTATAGCTTGATATATGTTTACTAATTAAACTGATTATTATGACATTACACATATGTTTTAGAATATTAATTTATAGCTTGTTTATCCATATATGTCTTGGAATGTTAATTTATTTAGATTTGTGAAGATTATAGTTACACGAATAACAAATGTGAATGTAAAAATTGTATTTAGAACAATTACTCAAGCTATAGACAATGAATAATGATGGATGTATTTAATTATGTAAAGTTGTAATTTAAACAAAATTTTAATCATGAGTGTTAGAAGCATGATAAAATGAGTATATTATTTTACATATATATATATATATATTTGTTTACTTGATTTTTGGTGATATAAGCATTTAATGATGTAATTTTTTTGGACCCCAAGCTAAAAAACTTGACTTGAGCTCGAGTTTGAGCTTGATATTAAGATCGAGTTTGGCTTGACTAATTAATCAAGCCAAGCCAAGCCAAGCCAAGCCAAGCCAAGCTCAAGCTTTTTGGTACTCTCACGAGCTCAAGTTCAAACATTATTTTTAGGCTTATCTCAAGCTCAAGCCAAGCTTAAGCATTTGATTTTTATTGATAAGCTAAGCTCAAACACACACTACTCGACAAAGCTTGGTTCGTTTATAACCTACAGATGATATTTGGAGCTAGTTTTTTTTCCCTAATTAATGTTTGGGTCAGATCCATTTTGTGTGATTCTTAATCAACTAGATTTGTTCTTTTTAAATAAAATAAAAAAAAAAAAAAATTCTTGCTCTAGTATGTTGTGTTGTATTTTTTTGGGGTATGAATAATGATGGTCCCTTTTACTTTTCTAAATTATTTGTTTTTTTTATTATTATTTATAAGTCCCACCAAATCATCAACACATGGGAAGCCTATAAGCCATAAGGGCCAATAAGTGGGCCTTCAATGTCTAATCTATTGGACAGGCCAGAAAGAAAAACCAATATTCTACAGAATTTTGGACTCAAGAATTAATATAAGCGCCCATATCTGTGATCTGTCTACTGACAGCCCAGAAGTGGTTTCCTCCTTAATGTGCAATTATAATGCTTATCATTCCATCTAGAGAACTCTTTGTACTTTTTTTTGGATTGGCATGAGGGGGATTCATAAAGATATATACATTGCATGAGTTTTACTGTGTGATCTCAATTTATTGACATAGAGGGAGGAAGTAAGATTTGAACTACATTTCATTTAGTATTTAAAAACATTTTGGTCAACTGGTTTTTAAATTTTCATGATATCTATGAGGCTTTGAGTTGGAAATCTTTAACTAGCATTTTGGGACTATCCAAGCAACAACTAAAATTAATAGTTCTCGCCATGAATTCTTGACTCATAAAGTATTGACTAGTAACTTAGACAAAAAATAAAATGCAACAACCTACACCATTTAGTTTTTTTTTTTTTTAATTAATTATTATCTAATATCAACTTTATCTAAGATTCAAATCCTCCCTCCCGAGTTGTAACTATCATATTATAAATAAATGCTGTTGTTGGCTTTATTGTTATTGTTATTGTTATTGTTGTTGTTGTTGTTGTTAGAAGAACATTTATGCTCCATCAATTATACTATTTTATTTGTGCATTCTTTTTTCCATTTCAAAATTTAGTTTTTTATGTGAAAAAAAAAAGTAAAAGTTATTGTAATCTAAATGTGTGTAATTTCAATTTCTAATTCAAAAATTAATGGGCACAGAGATAATAAATAGTTAAATACTATTCCATTTATAATCACATGTTAATTGGCGAATTGTGTTGTTTACTATTGACCTATAAATTATAAAGAAAAATCATAAAGCAAAACTATTTCTAGTTATCCATTCAAATGAGTTTTTTTTTTTTTTTTTTTTTGTGTGGGGGGGGGGGGTGTGGAAGCAAAAAAAATTTAATCTCCAAAAGCCCAAGAAACAAACTTCATTATAAACTATTATTATTATTAGAAACTCACTCATTACGAGTTGTCTTGAAATACTCCCTATGATTCTGAAGATGCGTTTATAAATAGCACCACCTACGGCTTTAAAACTAGTAATTACTTATTTGAAGAGACGATTACGATTAATCTATCCACAAAAAGTATACTTTTATTTTTATTTTTTTTCATTTTTAGAATCAGGGTACGTTTATGTATGATTCATCATAAAATACGTAAAAGTCATTAATTTACTAATAGTTAAAAATCATAATAAATTCTATTAATATGGTTAAATAATATTTTGACAATAAAAATTCCAATACAAATATTAATAATGTTGTCATTTGAGCCCATAGAGAGACCCAAATATGGGCCCATATGGGCAACCACCCATTGCGATAGGGTTTTCTAATGTGTGCATATATAAGAGTACACAATTTCTAGTTAGAAAAATAATCAAAATATATGTTCACATCCAAATAATTAGAGTATATGTTTGCCTAGTGATTATTATATTCATTCTTTATTTAATATTTAATAATAATTATGATTTTTTCAAAAATTCTAAATTTATTTAAATTCTCACAAAGTTTTTAATTTATAATAATCACTTATGTTTGTAACGTTTGTTATGTTTATACATAATAATAATTATTATTATTATATAAATTCTCACAAAGTTCAGCTATTATAAGTTATTAAACTAGTAAATTATAATAAACATAAGTCTATGCTTATTAAAATTGTTGTTCTAGTTAAAGAAATAGTGATTCATGCTCTATGGGAATGCAGTGTGGCTCAAGGGGTCTGGGCGGAGAGTACAAAAAGATTGCAGAAGAGTATATGGGTGGACAATCTGATGTGTTGCAGCTCGCAAAGGAATTAGTGAGCAAACTATCGTAGGAAGAATTTGAATTATTTCTTGTCCAAGCTTGGCTACTTTGGAACCATAGGAACTCTGTTACACTTGGAGGAAGTATACAGGACCCATCTAGGCGAGTGAGAAAGGCGGCGGAAATTTCAGAGGAATTCAAGGACGCACAATAGCACTTGGTGGTACAGTCGACAGTAATGATAAGCGCAATATGGATTTCTCCACCGGAGAATTGTTACAAGCTCAACTTCGATGCGGCGATATTCAAGGACATTAACGCCTCTGGTTTCGGTGTGGTAATTCGCAATGAGCTGGGGGAAATGATGGCTGCCTTGGCTGCAAAGGGCCCACCGGTTTACGACAGTGAGGAGGCTGAGTTGTTAGCATGTCGGAAAGCGCTAGAATTTGCAGTTGACATGGGCTTTATGGAGCTGATTTTGGAAGGGATAATGTCATAGTTATGCAGAATATAAAGGCTTCAAGGAGTACTCTGTCACGCCTGGGTCACCTGTATGAAGATTTCCAATGCCTTAAGTCGGGGTTGCATGCCATGTCTGTCAGTTGTGTAGGTAAATCAGCCAATTCAGTAGCATACTCTTTGGCCAAATTTGCCAGAGAGGTTGAGGATGAATTTGTATGGTTGGAGGAATCTCCAGAAGCTTTGTATTTTGATTTATTATAATGAAGTATCGATAGTTTCCCCTTCAAAAGGGAAAAAATTGTTGTTCTAGTTGTTGATTTTAATTCCCACTAATTTCATGCCAACTGTATTTATAATTTAAAATGGTATCAATTATGCCAAGCATCATGCCATTTCTCATTTTGACCAAGTTTACGTATACAAATTTGAATGTATATTACTTCCAAATTATTTGAAACCATTTTAAGGCAGTCTAAAACTACTTCTACTCCATTCAATGTAGATTTTATGTGAAACTACTTTTGAATTATTTAAAATTAATTTGGATCTCTTACAAAATTTATACCATGTTCTAAAAATAGGTTTAATTAATGTGTTGAATTCAATTACCCAACGCCTATGAAGGTTTAATGGGGACTTTTCTCAATCAATAGAGTAATTGATTCTCCATTCAAATAAGTTAATTGACAAACTATGCGGGGAGTACAAAGAACTCATTCACGTCAAACTACAAAAAGTTTTTTTTTTTTTTGAGAAAGTTTCAACCTATGACGTCCGCTCCTGATGATAGATATTTATCATCAGAACAAGACACCAATCAGTTTTTGGTGTAGGCGGGGATTGAATCCCAAATCTCCTATACAACCATCAGAGACTACAGAAAGTTCAAATAAGTATTGCACCATTGCTTTATTTCAATTTTTTGGATAATTAAAACAATTCCATAATATTGTCTGACGGGACCAATGAGCACAACTTCCATAGATGATAACGGCGTTACTAATGAAGTACTCCTCAAGACAAGCCGATCAAGCGTCCGCATCACTGACGAAGGTATCCAAGCCAATTAATACGGGCAGTAATGTCTCGAACAGTTACAAAGACAACTGTATGGACTGTTAAACCCCCATTAAAGACCACATTACTGAGCACAAGACGTTACCAGAAAAAGGCATTAAAACCTCAAATAACAACTACAACGGCTAGAGGGTGAAGAAACATATATAAGGCCCTCACAAGCACTAGCACGAGGGACAAAAAACACACACTCAAAAATACTCTTAGTTGATTTACTGCATTGTTTTACTCCAGCTTTATCTGACACAAACTTTGGCATCAGAGACGTTGTGACAGGCACCACACCGGTGACCATTACGAGGGAATAAAATTCCACTTTCTATCATTACAGCAAGCAGGGGTTTGGCTTCATCTGGACGAGTTCATCATAACTGACGAGTTTGTGCCTCATTAGTTTGGTGCCGTCTGTGGGGAATGACGTTTTCATACTCATATTTGAAGATATAGTTCCTACCAACTTCAATATTCAGATGGAGTCCAACCAAGATTCAGCAGCCTTAGCTCAGCAAGTTCAAGCTCTCGTGGCCACTATTGAAGAACTCACCAGGCAGAATCAGGAGATGAGGCTACAGCTCCAACAGAAAGAAAGCCGGCCCAAACCGGCCAAAAGAGAGAGGGGGATAGCCATGGAAGAAGTGGCCATCAAAGGCCCACTACTCCGGACGAGCAGAACTCTGATCTCCTTCAAAAAATGAGGAGGGAGATGGACAAGCTGAGAAAGGCCGTTAAGGAGAAAAAAAACTAGAGCCTGGATAGAATGGTCGGAGCGATAGACTCTCCCTTCATTATAGCAGTCTTGGAATGCCCAGTACCATCAAAATTTCGATTGCCACAACTTGAGCCGTTCGACGGGCTTAAGGACCTACAAGACCATCTCAATACCTTCAAGACGACCTTAGGCCTTCAACAACCTCTTGACAAAATAATGTGTCGTTCCTTCCTTACTACTCTGAAAGGGGCAGCGAGGGAGTGGTTCATGAAGTTGCCCATTTCTTCTATCGATAGCTTTGAATAGTTGAGCAGTGCCTTTTTACGTCACTTTGTTGGAAGACAACGCCCTAAAAGGCCAGTGGACCATCTACTCACTATTAGACAAGGGGAGAAAAAAAACTTGCAGTCGTATGTAAGACGCTTTACCTGAGAAACCCTAGAGGTAGACTACGCTGATGACAAGGTACAGTTGATGACCTTTAAAGCGGGCTGAAGTCTAGAGAATTCATGGTTTCCTTGCGAAGAATTTGCCCAAGACGATGGTAGAAATGTTCCTGAAGGCACAAAAGTATTTGAATACTAAAGATGAGTTAGTAGCCATAGTGGACGAATGAAAGCCAAGAAAAGAGGGAAAGAGAGAAGATGACCATAGGGGACAACAAAAAGAACGTCCAGGTCATCGAAATAGTGACGGAGATAGATGGAAGGATGAAAAAACTTCTCGGACAGTAAAATTCACCTCTCTAGTTATGTCTGTTGACAAAATTTTGACGCAGATCAAGGATGAGCATTACCTTAAATGGCCAAGACCACTGCATTCGTCCCCCAATGTCTGAGACAAGAAGAAGTACTGCCAATTTCACAAGGATCATGGCCATTACACAGAAGACTGCCGAGATCTGAAAGAGCAGATAGATGAGTTGATACGAAGAGGAAAACTACAAAAATGTGTGAAGAAAGGGGAATCTAGTAGATTCAGAGATGGTGGCAAAAACCAGCATGAGCCCTCACCTAGAGATGAAGAGAACGCATCTTAACCTCCATAGAACGTGATCGGAGAGATAAAGACGATCGCAAGGGGACCACTCACAGGAGGGTCGTTCAGATCCCTCAAGAAAGCATATCAGAGGCAAGTGAACGGCATCCATATGACACCTCCGTTCAAGCAGAGACGAATGGGTCAGGACATGTCTTTCAATGAGGAAGATGCAAGGGGAGTAAAGCAGCCTTACAACAACCCATTAGTCATAGTACTCACAATAGAGGGATTCAATACCAAAAGGGTCCTGGTAGATAATGGTAGCTCCGCGGACATCATTTACCTTTCCACTTTTCAGCAGCTGAGACTAGACCCAAGAAGGCTTCGTCCATTTGACTCCCCTCTCATCAGTTTCAGTGGGGACAGAGTATACCCTAAAGGTATAGTAATATTGACAGTAATGGTAACGACTTACCCGAGGCAATTGACAAGTCAATTAGATTTCTTAGTGATAGTCTGCCCCTCGTCTTACAATGTGATCATTAGTTGGCCTACACTTAACCAGTGGAAGGCAGCCACATCCACCTATTGCTTGAAGGTGAAATTCTCAACTGAGGACGATGTTGGTGAGGTGAAAGGAGATCAGGTTCTAGCCAGCCGTGTTGGCTGCCAAAGAAAACCATACATGAACGATCGAGGAGAAAGAAGAAGAAAAGTTTAAAGCCTTAGAAATGGTGGAACTGGTTGAAGGAGAAGTAGCTAGGACGACGAGGATAGGGACAACCCTCAGTCCCGAAATGAGGACGAAGCTCATCCAATTCCTCAGGGAAAACCTAGACGTCTTCGCGTGGAGTCATGAGGACATACCTGGTATATCCCTGAGAATCATTCAGCATAATCTGAACGTGGATCTTGAGAAGAAGCCTGTCAAACAGAGATGACGAGTCTTCACCTCTGAATGAAACCAAGTAATCACAGACGAGGTTAATAAACTGCTATCAGCAGGTTTTATTTGGGAGGTTTATTATCCTGATTGGCTCACCAACGTCGTACTGATGAAGAAAGCAAGTGGAAAATGGAGAAAGCAAGTGGGAAATGGAGAATGTGCGTGAATTCCACAGACTTGAAAAAAGCTTGCCCGAAGGACAGTTTTCTACTACCGAGAATAGACCAACTAGTGGACTCTACAAGCGGGCATAAGCTACTGGCATTCATGGATGCTTTCTTAAGATACAACCAGATAAGAATGGCTAAAAAAGATCAGGAAAAGACTGCTTTCATTAAAAGTCAGGGGCTTTATTGTTATAAAGTAATGCCCTTTGGACTGAAGAATGTAGGGGCGACTTATCAGAGATTAGTGAACAAGATGTTCAATAAGTAAATTGGCAAGAACATGGAAGTGTATGTGGACGACATGCTTGTCAAAAGTAAAGAAGAATTGGCACATCTGGACAACCTAAGGGAAACATTTGCCACCCTTAGAGAATACCAAATGAAGTTAAATCCCAGTAAGTGTGCCTTTGGTGTAGCCTTAGGGAAGTTCTTGGGATTAATGGTGTCTCAAAGGGGGATAGAGGCGAATCCAGAGAAAGTATAGGCCATACTCAATATGACATCACCCAAGACCATCAAGGAAGTCCAAAAACTCACAGGAAGGATTACGGCACTCAATAGGTTCATCTTAAAAGCAACGGACAAGTGCTTGCCTTTCTTCAAGACGTTGAAGCAAGCTTTCACTTGGACTAACGAGTGCGAGACAGCTTTTCAGGAATTTAAACGTTACTTGAGCAATCTACCCCTCTTGAGTCCATCTAAGGAAGGGGAAGACTTATATTTGTACTTAGCGGTATCAACCATAGCTATAAGCGCGACCCTGATTCGAGAAGAGGGGAAGATGCAACTCTTGGTCTACCATGTCAGCCAAGCTTTCCAAGGTGCAAAGGACAAGTACCCAAGGATCGAGAAGATTGTGTTTGCATTAATAGTAGCCTCGTGCAAATTGCGACCATACTTCCAATCGAACCCCATTGTAGTAATGACGGACCAACCCATCAAGAAGTCCATAAACAAGCTTAAAGTAGCAGGGAGAATGGTCTAGTGGGCAATCGAACTCAGTCAGTTCGACATTAGGTACCAACCCAGGACAACCATAAAAGCACAAGCCCTAGCAAACTTCATCGCCGAGTTCACCCTCCCGAATGAAGACAAGCCTAATGAAGAGGCAGAACAATGGACAGTACATACCGACAGTTCGTCGGCGCATAAGAGGAGGGAGTAAAGGTCGTCATAAGCGCTCCTAATGGAGAAGTACTCAAATACGGGGTTCAACTAAGATTCCCCGCCACTAATAACGAGGCAGAATATGAAGGGATACTAATGGGATTGAGGCTTGGAAGAGCACTTGGAGTTAAGAACCTACTAGTCCAGAATGATTTAAAGCTGGTGATTAGGAAAATCAGGGAAGATTACGAAGTAAAGGAGGAAAGAATGCAGAAGTATCTTGGGCTGACGAAGCATTTGATTCGGGAGTTTGATAAAGTTGAGTTTGAGCAAATCCCCATAAGCCAGAATGTCCTTATGGACGAGGTAGCAAAGATGGCGTCATTAGAAGAAGGAGCATAAAATACAGACTTAATGCTGGAAACCCAGAAGCACCCCAGTATTAAGGAGGTAACTACATTTACAATCCAAAGCACAGGTAACTGAATGACACCAATCATATCCTTCCTTCGCGATGGGCACCTCCCCTAAGACATCGAGGAAGCCAAGAAGATTAGGAAGAGGGTTGCCAAGTTCACGATCCTGAATGATACATTGTACAAGAGAGGATTTTCCATGCCTTACCTAAAGTGTGTGGATAAGGAAGAAGTCAAATATATCCTGGAAGAGATCCATGAAGGAGTTTGTAGAGATCATGCAGGCCCCAGATCACTGGTAAGTAAAGTTATCAGAACAGGTTATTTCTTGCCTACAATGCAGGTAGACGCAAGGGAACTCGTCAAGAAATGCGATAAATGTCAAAGGTTCGAGAATGTCCAATGCCTTCCAGCAGAAAGGTTAGTAACGATATCCTTCCCCTGGCCATTTACATAGTGGGGAATCGACATCGTCGGTCCGCTGCCTCAAGATAAGGGACATGTAAAATTCCTACTAGTTGCCATTGATTACTTCACAAAGTAGGTCGAAGCAGAAGCACTAGTAACCATCACTGAAGTCAGAGTTCAGAACTTCGTGTGGAGGAACATTATTTGCAGGTTTAGGGTTCCACAGACGATCATATCAGATAATGGGTGGCAGTTCGACAGCTAGAGCTTTAGGGACTTTTGCTCGGGGCTAGGAATCAAGAACCAATTCTCGTCCCTAGGACGTCCCCAGGCAAACGGACAGACGAAAGTGACGAATCGAACACTACTCAAAATAATCAAGACCAAGTTAGACGACGCAAAGGGCGCTTGGCTGGAAGAGTTACCCAACGTCTTGTAGGCCTACAAGACCATGGGAAGAACCCCAACAGGAGAGACTCCCTTCAAACTCACCTACGGCACCAAGACGGTAATCCCGGTTGAAGTAGGAATAACCAGCACCAAGTGAGAGGAGTTCAACGAGGAGAGCAATGATGATCAGCTACGAGTCAACTTGGATTGCCTAGAAGAAGTAAGAGATAAGGCCTCCGATAAGTTGACGAAGTACTAGCAGAAGATGGCCGAGTACTACAACAAAAGGGTGAAACTCAGACAACTTGACATAGGAGACCTCGTCCTACGCAAGGTCACCCCAGCAACCAAAGATTCTGCTCAAGGAAAGCTCGGCCCCAAGTGGGAAGGACCATACCGGGTCGTCCATTACTCCAGACAAGGCAGCTATCACTTGAAACCCTAGACGGACAGAGACTCTGGAGACCATGGAACATCGAGCACTTAAAGAAGTATTACCAATAGATGTAAGTATTACCAATAGATGTAATAGACAATTGTATTCAGCCCAAAATGCAATAAATGTTATTCAATCCAATGTTTTAATAAGTGCAGGTTTTGTAACGTGGGAGTTACCCGAGAGTGGTTAAGTAACAAAATTTCACTTAAACGAATATAAGTTACTAACGAAACCAAAATGTGACGAGATCCCTTAAAAGGGTATAAGTCAAAAATTCGGCCAAGTAACAAGATTCCGCTTAGACGGATGTAAGTTACTGACGAAACCAAAATGTGACGAGATCCCTTAAAAGGGTATAAGTCAAAAATTCGGCCAAGTAACAAGATTTCGCTTAGACGGATGTAAGTTACTGACGAAGCCAAAATGTGACGAGATCCCTTAAAAGGGTATAAGTCAAAAATTCGGCCAAGTAACAAGATTCCGCTTAGACGGATGTAAGTTACTGACGAAGCCAAAATGTGACGAGATCCCTTAAAAGGGTATAAGTCAAAAATTCGGCCAAGTAACAAGATTCCGCTTAGACGAATGTAAGTTACTGACGAAGTCAAAATGTGATGAGATTCCTTAAAGGGTATAAGTCAAAAATTTGGCCAAGTAACAAGATTCTGCTTAGACGGATGTAAGTTACTGACAAAGCCAAAATGTGACAAGATCCCTTAAAAGGGTATAAGACAAAATTTGGCTAAGTAACAAGATTCTGCTCAGGCAAATAGAAGTTACTGACGAATCCAGGAAGCGTCTAGGTCCCTCTAATGGGCTTAAATATTTAGCTAAGTGACAAAACTCCATGCAAACAAATTTAAGTTACCAACAAACTTTTTGGTAAGGGAGAATCACCAAACGACAAGGCGACTAAAAAATGAGGGCACGGACTGGCCAGGACTCCCTTGAATAAAATTGTAGAACATAAAGAGCAAGGTAAACAAAATTCACACTGAAGCAAGAATCTATATAGTCACAAACGTAGTTAAAAACCCAAAAACAACGAGCATTGTTAATATTGTACTAGAAATAGAAATATTGTTCTTGAAATAGAATCAAAAGGCCCAAATACACCGGGCTTCCAAAAAAATTAGAGAAGAAAGAGAAAAAGCATAGAAACATGTTCAAGAGGGCGGGGGAGTGTCCTAGAGAGCATTCTCTTCAGGAGCAGCAGATTGCGAAGCCTCATCAGCTACCATTTCTTTATCCATATCTTTAAGATCGAGACTCTCCAGGTTCACTCTGGTGGGACGCTTGGCGAGGTACCACCTCAGGAGCTTAAAGCATTTAAAGTACCAGCTAAAGAGGACGACATTATACTCCTCTGTCGTCTGAAAGGTTTCTACAGATCTTGCAGCGATTGGTTTTAAAGACTCCTTCGCCGCAAGAAGCTATTCATCTTTCTCCGTCATTAATTGTTTCTCCACTCGTAGCTCATCAAAGAGGCCCTTGACCTGCTCCTTCAAAGTGTTGGCATCACCCATGGCAGAAATCAGCTCTTTTTTCAGCTTAGAAACCTTGGCCTCCAACGCCCCCACTTGCGAAACCTCCGACGACACCTTTGCCTCCTAGGTAAGGAATTTTGAGGTTATGTGAAGGCTTTCCCCCAGTACTTGCAAAAAGGAGGTTAAAAAAAAAAGGGAAAAAGGAAAGGTGAATTACACAAGTACAATACCTGGACGAGTTTGTGAAGGTGATGATTCATAACCTCGTTAGGAGACAAGCCCGAGAAAACCTTCATATCCTTAGCAGTAAAGCTTTCTTGGGCCCTTGCTAATGCCACTCCAATGTCATCCCAGACATTGAGCCGTCGAGAGCTCATCTTGTCTTTACCCTTATCCTCAGTCTGCGGCCTCTTTCGCTGAGGGATAATCTTTTCAACCGAGGTTGCTAGAGAGGCTGACCTCGTCGTCTAGGTCCTGGACGTGACTGGAGTACCAATAGTGACGGATGCACCCTTGTCCATCACCCTCACGACACGAGTTCCAATGTTGGAAAGGGGCTCGTTCTTCTTACTTCTCATCCGCGCATACATTGCTTGATTAAATTTTGTTGTCATCCCTGCAGAATTAAAATACTTAGAGAAAGTAATAAGTAAAGCGTGGACCAAAAAAAAAATCACTTTTTTTTTTTGCTCAATCTCCAAATTTCGCAGGACGAAGGCAGAAGGTTCTAGACCAAGGCAGTAAAAAGCTAAAGTTCGTGGATCTACCAAATCATCAAAATCTTCAATCGTTTTTTCATATTCAATGGCCCTCTCAACTCCCTCCTTGTACTTGCTCTTGGGTTTGGGTCGCTTCTTAACTGCACGACAATAAGTAGAGATGTCAATGATGTTAAAATAGACATAAAAGTAGAAAGTCAAAGTGTGAAGACAATTGACGCACCTAAAGTTGGGGTTCTCCACCAACGAAGCAACCTAGGGAGATCACCCCACACATCATCAGAGGGAGTCTCCCAATCCTCCTCGGACACAAAAAAGAACCGAGACTTCCAATATCTGAATGACGAAGGCAATTCCCAGACGATCCTAGTCCTCCTTTCCCAAGGCACTAGTTCATAGTACCCATGATCTTTTGATGGCTTTAGACTGTACAGGTAAATGATTTCATCCACCCTAATCATTTCTCCTTCTGTAACAGCTAGCCATATCTCCATACAGCTAACCACAATCCTCCACGAGTTGGGCATAAGTTGCCCAGGAGCAATTCCAAAATTCCCAAAAGCTCTATAATGAAAGGGTGGACGGGCAATCTAAGCCCACTCAAGAAGGCACCCTTATAGAAACATACCTCCCCCGGTGAGAAGTGACATGCTCGTTCCTCCCCATGAGGTAGACGAACCCTAACCCTATTTGGGAATTGGAACCTATCCTTAAATCTTGAGAGTGTTTCCCTATCTAAACCACACACCTCCCCAAGAGCGTGAAAAGCCCTAACCTCTTGAGGGATGGAGATAGCGGTATTCCCCTCCACAGGATCGTCACTTGACGACAACCTAGTTTCGAGTTCACTTGACCTTACTTCAGACATTATTCCTCTATCACTCACCAAACTCTCGAACCAATCGATTGATTGACAGAGTATATAGGAAAACTCACCCAACGCAACACTTAGACCACTGCTCTTAAATACAAACTTCCTAGTTAGGGGGAGAAACGATCGAGAAATACTCAAAGAGGCCCCCAAACGGGCAAAGAAAAAGGAAATAAAGGGACATGTTGTTCTAATATCAGCACCAGTGATCATTAAAGCCAAAAAAGAATAGATAAAAAAAAAAGGTAAATCCTAGAAACCCCCAAGTTAAAAAGAAAGAGAAAAATCAGAAATTACCATAAAAGATCTAACGGTAAAGAATAGGGGAGAAAAATGTACCTCAAAAATGTAGAAAATCAAAGGCACCGGTATGGAAAAACACCGGAAAAGGAGGTCTGAGAAGGAAATACTCAGAGCAATAATTAAAAAGTTGAGAAAAGTGAAGGAAGAAATAGGAAGTGGAGAAGTTTAAAAAGATAAGCACAAAAATTGAGAATTGACGGGAAAACCAAGGGTCACAATTGGAGCATTAACTGCTCCGTTCGAAACACGCCATGTGGCCATACCCCCACTTCGCCTTAAATGCGAAACGACACCCTAAAAGCCACAGAAAACCTTTAAACTTCTGACAATCATCTTGATAATGACCATGGAACCCGAGGGGGCAGTTGACGGGACCAACGAGCGTAACTTCCATAGATGATAATGGCGTTACTAATGAAGTACTCCTCAAGACAAGCCGATCGGGTATCCGCATCACTGACAAAGGTATCCAAGCCAATTAATACTGGCAGTAATGTCTTGGACAGTTACAAAGACAGTTGTATGAACCGTTGAACCCCCATTGAAGACCACATTACTGAGCACAAGACATTACCAGAAAAAGGCATTAAAACCTCAAATAACAACTACAATGACTAGAGGGTGAAGAAACTTATATAAGGCCCCCACAAGCACTAGCACGAGGGACAAAAAACACACACTCAATAAATACTCTGAGTTGATGTACTGCATTGTTTTACTCCAGTTTTATTTGACACTAACTTTGGCATCAGAGGCGTTGAGGCAAACACCACACCAGTGACCATTCCGAGGGAGTAACCTTCCACTTTCTATCATTACAGCAGGCAGGGGATTGGCTTCATCTGGATGAGTTCATCATAACTGACGGGTTTGTGCCTCATCATTGTCTAGTATTAAGCCGATGAACTCCTGCTTATATAGCACCTCTTCCCCAATAACTGTGGAGGGCAAGGTCATGGCTTCAAGATCATTGGATATGCATAACATACCAATAAAAAAAACATTGTCTTACCATTTCAACTCATGTCATACGGCCAAAGGAAATATCTAGCATAAGAAATTCTCTTTTAATAGGTAAAGCAACAATTAAGGCAACAAGAAAAGTCACTTTTCCCTTTCTTTTGACTATGCAACTTCTTATCTTGAAATAACTAAAGGCTGCAACAACTTGTCCCAATCAGAACCCAATATTTTTTTCTGCCACCCTTTCTATTCATTTCACATGAACAAACACCCTCAAACAACTTTCTCACTTGTCTCAAACATTACGACCTATAACTACATATGTTGGCACCACATATTTTACCATGAAATCTCAACAATGCTCTTCTATCTCACTTAAATTTATGCACAAAAGCATCTTTGAATCCATCCTCCACTCCATTTGATGGTTGACTTCAAGCAAGCATTTGCTGCCATAAACTAGGGGATTGTTATCACTATATTGGGATTTGTGCAAGCATTTTGATGTATAAAGGTTGAATGATATAAGTCACCCATCTGGCTTCTCAAAAAAGAAAGTCACCCATCTATAGAAATCATAGTATCTCAGCTACACTCTAAACAATGTAAGTCTCACACTATATATATACTACGCATAATATCCATTTTCAAAAATCAACGTTGCACCGAGTAAAATTTCACTACGCATTTACACATAAACTCGAATCACTCACAAAGCGAAAATTTCTCACTAGAATCTCAATTACACATTTGGCATCTGAATTCAAAATCAACAAAACTTAATTCCAGCTAAATCATCCATGAGCTTCCTTTACAATTAACACATTAAATTGGGCATTAAAATCATAATCAATAATATAATCACCCAAAAGCATTGAACAAGAAAACCATATATGCATAGATACATACATGTACATATATGAGAGAGAGACAGAGAGAGTAATCTCGGCGATGGTTTTGCCCCAGGTATAGCTCAGAACCGCAACCAAAACACGACAGCTTCATCAGAAGATTGAACGAAATGTTCCGCCTTCTTCAAAAATTATCTTCCAGGGAAACAAACAGAAATTAGTATCAATTGGTTCAAGCAAAGCTAGGGTTTAATAATGAATTACTAGTATTAATTAACAAAACTTAATTTTACCTTTCCGATCAAAGTATAAGAATTTCAATTTGGGATTCAAAGAGATATTTAAGAGTCACTTTTTAGACAATTGGATTCTTTTGGAGAGAGCTTGGAGAGTCTTTAGGTGGAGATTTTGGAAATTTTGGGTGGAGATTATGTTTGATTTTGGGATTTCAAGAGAGAGAAAGGTCATGGGTTTTTCATATAGAGAGAGAGAGAGAGAGAGAGAGAGAGAGAGAGAGAGAGAGAGAGAGAGAGCTATGAGAACGAGGTTCTCGACGGTGGAGCGAAGATAGAGAAGGGAAAAGGGTGGAGAGGTTTGCGGCGGCGGCAATCAGTTCTCGGAGGTGGTAGTGGCAATCGATTCTCAGAGGCAGTGGTGGCGTCGATCAAAGGCGACGGTGGCGGCGTGGTGTTGAGAGTGATAAAGAGCGAGGGTTTGTTTGAGAGTGCTAATAGAGATCGATCTGAGTTTGTTTGGTGATGAGGGTTTTTTTTTTTCAATTTATACCAAGTCTATAGCCACGTTTACCTAAACACAGCTATAGAAATTCTTTAAGCCGCGATTAAGAGAACGCAACTCTAGGATGGCTATAGCCGCGACTATAGGTCCTTTTTCAGAAATATATATATATATATATATATATTGTTCAACCTAGAGCCATGCTTAAAACATATGGCTACAGACAATAATATAGCCGCGTTTCTCATAAACATAGCTCTAGGCATGTTAGGACATATTTAAAATAAAAAAAATATGGGTTTATAGCCGCGTTTTTAAAACGCGGCGTAATCCCAACTCATATAAACGCAGCTCAAACATCAAAAAATGTGACTACAGAGCTGATTTATAGTCGCGTTTAGTAAATGCGGTTGGTGTAGCTGCGTTTTTTACCAAACGTGGCTCAAAGCCACTCAATAGCTACGTTTTGTTAAACGCGGCTTAAAAAAACACAGCTAAAGTTCACTTTTTTTGTAGTGATGTCTTTTAAGAATATGAAAATACACATAAAATTGTTATGTTTTTTTTTTTTAAGTAGGTGTTATGATATATTTTTTCAATATACATAAGGTTTAAACCATTAAATAATTTATGTTTGATACATTTATAGATATTATTTTTATTTTTATTCATTAAGTTACAATAAGTTTTCCTTAAAAAATATTAATCACGTTTATGTTTATTAAAACTATTGTTATTGTGCTAAAAACGTTGTAGTTCAACCAATTGATACCGTCTGGTTTTTCCAATTGAGTCATCTAGGATTCAAATCCCCCCTCTCGAGTTGTAACTATCAAATTATAAGTAAAATAAAATAAAAAACAAATATTGTTATTGGTTTTATAGTTATTTTTATTGTTATTATTATTGTTGTTGTTGTCTTTAATTAGAGAAACATTTATGCTACATAAATTATACTATTTTTTGTGTTTTTTTTTTTCATTTCAAAATTTATTTATTTATATAAAAAATTAAAAAGTAATTTCAATTTCTGATTCAGAAATTAACAATTACAAAGATAATATATATACACACACATACTATTCCACTTATAATCACATGTTAATTGGCAACTAGTGTTTATTACTATTGACCTACAAATTATAAAGCAAGATCATAAAGCAAAACTATTTATAATTATTCAAATGAGTTTTTTTTTTTTTTCGGTTGGGGGGGGGGGGGGGGGGGTGGGTGGAGGGGTGGGTGTGCAAAAAAAATTTTATTTCTAAAAGCTCAAGCCTTTTTTTTTTTCTTCTTATTATTATTAAGAAAATTAACAAACATCATAAAATAATAATAATAATAATAATAATCTCAATAATTTTGAGCTTTGTCGTGTTTAATTGGATTTCATAAAGGTAATAATACTATTCTTATTATTATTATTATTATTAATTATTATTAAAGAAATAAACCAACTCCATTAAAAATTAAGGCATATATATTAGAAGAGAAACTCAATTCTTTTCGGTATTTGATTTTTTTTTTTTTAAGAAATAGTTGAGAAGCTCGTATTTGTTTAGGACCAGTGAGGAGTTATATGGAGATTTATTTGGTTTTTTTTTTTTTTGGAATTTTGTTGAATTGTGGTTTTAACCTTTTTATTTATATTCTTTTTAGTAATTGGGACTATCTAATTAGATTGAGGGTATTTTTGACAATTTTTGAAGTAATAACTAACTTTCTGAATTGATAACTAACTTTTTAAAATCCTCTTAATATATTTAATATATTGAGATTAACTTGAATTATAATTGGGTTTTTTTTTAGTTGTGTTGATTTTCTATATATAGTTGTGTTGAGCATAGAGTGTATCGAAATAAAGTATCATTTGGGTGTTTGTGTTACTTAACAAAGAAATAACAGATTGACAATTGAATGGAATGAATGACTCTATTGCAAAATTAAAATTTCATACTTATAGTAAGTGTGGACAGCAATTTAAAAAAAATAAAGCATAATTTTCTTAAAAAAAGATTTAATTTATATTTATAAGTAAATGTAGGGGCACATATTGTGCTGGACCAGAGTTAGATTTTCTGACCAGGCTAATGAGGCCTCGACAATAAATTTATAGAGAGTGGGTTCCTAATCCAGATCGTTTAGACGATGGATAACACAAAGATTGGGTTCAATTCCATCACTCATGCACCTATCCTCTGTAAAGATGTGATATTGGGTTTTATATATTGATGCCGAGGATCATTCTTAGTGCTTCCTTTTCGTCTCCCACTTCTATGTCCCTCCCTTTCCTTTTATAGGCCCCTCTCTCTCCCCTTTTCCACCTTCCACGTGTAGTCCGGGTCTTTCTCTCTTGGATACTGTTCCATCATCCACCTTACTTAAATCTCTAGCGGTGAAGATAGGACCCCATTTTAATGTTCAGATGTCACTTCTTCATTAATGCGGCCAGAGAAGTAGGTATAATGCCTTTAATGCGGTGGCAGTAGTCTTTTCTCTAATATTTGTCCATCAACTTCCTTTATCCTTTATCCTTACTCTCTTAGTTATTCGTACATAAGGTCCTTAATACGGGAATCTTTGAACCACCAGGCCACTAATGCTGTCCTCGGCAACAAGCTGCCGAGGACAATATCATCCTCGGACGTCATGTCTTGTGGTACTACGCTCATGCAGGGCAACTTTCTTTGTCGTGTGGCGTCGCAGGAAGGAATTATTAGGTCCTCGGACCATTCTAAGCTGTTGAGTTGGACCTTCTTCTTTATGGGGGCCTTTGGGCCGGCCCAATACATGATTTGGGCCCATGGGCACCACAATAGCCCCTCGAAATCCTTGTTTCTACTCTGTGAAGAGAAACGAGGATTTCGATATATGCACACGTAAGGCACCCCGCTTCTGACGCTTCGATATGCAGGACACGCTCCAATTAAATGTTGGCGGCTTCGTGTTCCCTGTTTCTAACCGCACGATGCTCATCTAACGGGTAGGCGTATTTTGAGGAAGCAGGCGGGAGACTTCCCGCTTTGCGTCTTTCCATGAAATAAAAACCTCCATTTCAAAGGTTCCTTATTCATTTCAGAGTCTGTACACCGAACCTATCCCTTCCTGCCATCTACACGCGTCTCTAGTCTTTTCAATTCTAAGCCGAGGTGACCTAGTTATTTAAAAGTAAGTACTCCAACTTTCTGCTTTCGTTATTACTGCTCGTTTCTTCTAGTTATTCTTATTTTTTCTGTCCTCGGCAGTCTAAACTTCCCATCTCAACATAGTATTCTCTCCGTAGTCTTAGGAAATGGGTAGATTTGCATCCTTAGTGGATACTCCTGAAAAAATAGAGGAGTTTAAGGTTAAATACGGAATCCCTCAGGGAGTATCCGTCAAGTATTGTGAGCAAGGAGGATGGCTCACCGATAGGGATACCGGTGAGGTAGCGATCCCTATGATAGCATTCCTAGAGGGAGGAATGAGGGTCCCTATGATGCCCATCACTAGGGATTACCTTAGAACATCTAGGTTATCCCCCACCCAATATGCCCCGAACATGTTCAGGATCTTAGGAGCCATTGATGTCCTAAATGAAAGGCTAGGATTAGGGCTCACTCACCACGAGGTGAACTGGGTGTATAATCTTCACCACCTAAAAGGGAACACATACTATTTAAAGTCTAGGCATCCTGAGGTTAGGTTGATCCAGTGTCTTCCCAACTCCAACAAGGGTCTAGACAAGGATTTCCTTATATTGTTGGGGGATTGGCACGACGTTCTCCCCTGTCCGACGAGGGAAGGGGAACCTAGTAAGTGTTTGGGTAGCGCCAGCCTTTATTAAAGACAAATTTTTTCATTTTCGTTGTTGACTGTGTTTTCTCTGACTTGTCCTTACTAACTTGCTTTTGAAATGTGTGCAGATCGCCGTGCACTCACCCGCCGCGCCAACCTTGTCAATTTTGATCGCCTGAATAAAATCTTAAAGGCCGAGGTATTTGTGCATTTAGACGGTCAGCTACGCGCTGCACATCTCATCCTCGGATACACACCCATATCCTCCGCATTCCAAGCTCGCAAGTGTGTTATTAAGGAGAAGGACCCTCGGCTGCCGAGGATCAGCGTAGCGGTAGAGGGCTTCTTGTTACCCGCCGGCACTCCCACGCCTCGAGGTGTTTTGATTACCGAGCCTGTGAGGATCGTCCCGGGAGCCACTCATTTGGCCACGTCCTCGGCTCGACCTAGGTTGGGTGAAGGTTCCACCTCTCAGCCAGTCGCAAAGGAAGAAAAGGAAGAGGAGGAGGAAGAAGAAGAAGAAGAAGAAGAAGAAGAAAAAGGAGAAGAAGTTGTTGAGCTTTCGGATTCTGAAGAGGAATTCGAAGCTTTCCAGCGACTCCCATCACCAAGGAGCCTACCTCTTGCCGTCGGCTCTCCGTCTATCACCTCATCGGACGACGACGACCAACCGTTGATAAGAATGGGCATGCAACGTAGACTGAAGCCCAGTCTCAAGGACGTGTTGGAAGGGCAAGTTGGATCACAGGAGCTTCCCAAGGTGCCCCCCGTAAAACCTAAGGACAAGGGCACCGAGAAGGTCCCTTCAATAAGGGTTACTCTTCCTCCTCCTTCCCAAATTCAACACCCCGATCCCGCTGACCATAAGAGAAAAAGGGATCAGCCTAAGGGGAAGGAAATATCCGAAGGGAGCAAAGACCTCTCCACCAAAGAGACTGATCCGGAGAGGGGAGGCAAGCATGCTCGGCATGCCCACACGAGGTCGGAGAGGCGAATTGACCCTCCAACACCAGTCCATGCGTCCATTTGGGCTCCCCAAATGCAGGTAGACGATCAGGCCATCACGGCTGACGCGTCTATTAAGGGATCTGATGAGGGCACAGCCGCATGCATCGTTGATGCATTAGAGCAGGCTCTTCTATTGCCCGAGGACATGGGTGAGCTGCGGAGGATGAGGGATCACAATGTCTTCATGATCCTCAAGAAGAAGTTAGCTATGGTAAGAATCTTGATTGTTTCTTCGTATCCATTCTTCTCTTTTTTATTGTACTTATTGCTATTATTTCTTTGCTCGGCATTGACTACTTTCATATGTTGTATACTAATGATGTTTGCACGCAGGCCGTCCAATCTGTACATAGGGCAGAGGAGATTGCCGCTAGTTCCTATAAAGCATTAAGGGATGAAGAAGTGAGGCTGGATCAAACCAGGAGAATGATGGAGCTTAAGGAGAAGAGACTGCAGGAGGTAGTCACCGGCCTAAGTAAAGCGAAGAGCGAGAAGATGGGTCTGGAGTCCCAACTGAAGACCACTACCAAGCAGACCGAGGATCAAAGGTTGCAACGCAAGCGTGCCAACGAAGACCTCGCCTCGGCTAAGAAGCAAGTGGAGGATCTCAAAAAAGACCTCACAAAGTCCGAGGAAGCCAAGCTCGAGGCTCTTAAGGCTAAGGAAGAGGCACTCGTCAAGGTTCAGGAAGCCGAGGCTATAGTTGACGAGGCAGAGCAGAGCGGCTATGAAGTTGGGGTGGCAGAAACCACTGACACCTTCAAAGCTCAAGTGCCAGAGGTCTGTAGGGATTACTGCCTCCAAGTGTGGAGGGAGGCTCTTTCCCAGGCTGGGGTAGATGCTTCCTCTCCCCTGTGGAAGGCAGAGAATGCATATGTCCCTCCGGCAATTCGAGTAGCCGCTCCCGGTCAAGCCAAGGGTGATGCTGCTTCTTCCACGGCTGAGGTGCAGTTGGGAGCAGGTGCTGCAAAGGATATTGTAGCCGAGGTTCAACCTGACAATCCTCAACCTCCAATCGCCCCAAAGGAGCTGCCCCCCGACCCGAAGGTTAGCGGTACAATGGAGTTAGTCTTGGCGACTTTGCCTATAAAGCCCAAGGAGATGGTTGGGGGGTCCTCGGCCTCGGTGGTGCCTCCTGCTGATCCGAAGAACCAGCTCCAGTCCAAGCCATAATCCCTTATGTTTTAGTTGTTTCTTTTTCCTTTTTTGTATTGCTTTCGGCTTTGTATTTTTATTTCCTAGTTTCAGTTTTTACTTTCCTTCCTTTGTAACTTAACAACTTGGTTATAAATGTACTGACAAATCTTTCACTTAATGAAAAAAAAAAATTCCAACTTAAACTGTTGTTTTGTGTCATGTTTGATGTTGGTACCTTATTCCATTGTTACACATGTAATATGGCAAGATAACAGTTTGGATTCATGGCATATAGTTATAACTTCCTATCACTGGTTAAGTAAGGACAAGGGAAATTCGTGCCATTCATATACTTGCAAATGCTTTAAGTGATGATTACAGATCCTTCTTTGATTTTGATGACGAGCAGGTCATTAAAAAGTAGTGTATTAATGTGGAATCCATTTATTTATGACTTGCTCAAGAACTATCTTCACGTTAGCATATTAAAACGATAGGCATCAACATTCCTGATATTTTCCATGCTTGGACCATTAATATTCAATAACAAGCAAAATCATATGAAATACAAACTTGAGGCACTTATTGCTAATACGTACCCGTTTTTATAGAACGCATAGGTGCTTTGACAAAAACTTATGTAATCCCACCTCTGTTCCTGCACTCGCCTTTGGGGGTTCCGAAGTAACTTCCATTTCGTTTTTAGCTTAAGGTAGAGGATCCGAGGACCCGGCGTACCCCGTTTTCACTTTTAAATTAAGGTAGAGGACCTGAAGATCTGGCTTAACCTTATTTTTATTTAGGAATAAGGTAGAGGATCCGAGGACCCGGCGTAACCTTATTTTCATTCAAGAATAAGGTAGAGGATCCGAGGACCCGACGTAACCTTATTTTCATTTTCAAATTAAGGTAGAGGACCTGAAGATCCGGCTTAACCTTATTTTTATTTAGGAATAAGGTAGAGGATCCGAGGACCCAGCGTAACCTTATTTTCATTTTCAAATTAAGGTAGAGGACCTGAAGATCCGGCTTAACCTTATTTTTATTTAGGAATAAGGTAGAGGATCCAAGGACCCAGCGTAACCTTATTTTCATTTTCAAATTAAGGTAGAGGACCTGAAGATCCGGCTTAACCTTATTTTTATTTAGGAATAAGGTAGAGGGTCCGAGGACCCGGCGTAACCTTATTTTCATTTTCAAATTAAGATAGAGGACCTGAAGATCAGGCTTAACCTTATTTTTATTTAGGAATAAGGTAGAGGATCCGAGGACCCGGCGTAACCTTATTTTCATTTTCAAATTGAGGTAGAGGATCCATGGACCCGGCGTAACCTCATATTTGCTTTCAAATTAAGGTAGAGGACCTGAAGATCCGGCTTAACGTTATTTTTATTTAGGAATAAGGTAGAGGATCCGAGGACCCGGCGTAACCTTATTTTATTGTAACAGTACGTACGAAACAACGATGACAAGAGTAAAATGACAAAAGTGCATTTTATTAATAATAATATCGTCGCAAGTTACTTACATTCCAGGGGTGGGGCACAACTTTTTCATCTAGGTCTACAAGGTAATAAGCTCCTATTCCAGCTATTGCCGTAATGCGGTACGGTCCTTCCCAATTGGGTCCTAGCTTTCCCCACGCTGGATTTTTGGTATTACCCACTACTTTCCTCAGCACTAAATCTCCAAGCGCAAGCGGTCTCGAATTTACATTCGAGTCATATCCTTGCTTCAGTTTTTGTTGATATTGAGCCAAATGGATCATGGCAACTTCTCTCCTTTCCTCCACCAAGTCCAGGTTTCTTTCTAATAGCATGTCATTACTTTCCTGGGCGAAGGAACTTGTTTTCATTGTTGGAAAACCGGTCTCCAATGGGATAACAGCTTCGGCACCGTAAGTCATCGCGAAGGGAGTCTCTCCCGTTGATCGGCGCGGGGTGGTCCGATATGTCCATAATACATGAGGCAATTCCTCCACCCATCTCCCCTTCGCGTCATCCAACCTCTTCTTAAGGCCGCTGACTATGACTTTGTTGACTGCCTCGGCCTGCCCATTTCCCTGCGGATAGGCTGGCATGGAATACCTGTTGGTTATGCCGAGGTCGCAACAATATCTCCTGAATGCTTTACTATCAAATTGTAGACCATTATCTGAAATAAGAGTACGTGGAATTCCAAAGCGAGTCACAATGTTCTTCCATACAAATTTCTTCACATCGACATCTCTGATGTTTGCTAGGGGCTTGGCCTTCACCCACTTGGTAAAATAGTCAGTGCCGACAACCAACCACCTTTTATTTCCAGGTGCCCGCGGGAAGGGACCTACGATGTCTAGTCCCCATTGTGCGAAGGGCCAGGGGCTTGTCAAAGGATTGAGCACACCCCCAGGCTGATGAATGTTTGGTGCAAACCTCTGACACTGATCACATTTCTGCACATAGCTTTGAGCTTCGCGTTGCATATTGGGCCACCAATACCCTTGTGTTAGGGCTCTGTGAGCCAAAGACCTTCCCCCCATATGACTTCCACAAATTCCTTCGTGTAACTCTTCCAAAAGCAGCTCAGTCGCTTTTGGATGTATGCACAGTAAGTATGGGCCGGAGAAGGATCGTTTATAAAGTTTATTGTTCTCGGCTAGCCGAAATCGAGAGGCCTTCCTACGTATTTTGTCCGCTTCGACCTTTTCCTCGGGCAGAACATCATCCTTGAGGAAGGATACGATGGGGTCCATCCAGCTAGGTCCCACCCTGATCTGGTGAACGTGGATAACATTTCCAATCATTCTCGAGGGTTTGGGTAAGTCCTCAACTAGGATAATCCGAGGTAGTCCTTGCAACAACGACGTGGCAAGAGTTGCTAGGGAGTCGGCATGCGTATTGCCACTTCTAAGGACGTGGGATAAAGTAAAGGATTCGAACTTGCGTTGTGCCACCTTGGCTTGACTCAAGTAGTCCTACATTCTCGGATCTCTGGCCTCCACCTTTCCCTCCATTTGGCCTACAACAAGTTGCGAGTCCGAGAACACTTGCACGATCTTTCCTCCCAATTTATGAACCATCTCCATCCCTTTTAGCAAATTCTCGTACTCGGCCTCATTATTTGTAGCTGAGAATCCCAGCCTTAAGGACTTTTTCAATGTGAGACCTTCTGGGGTCATGATTACTAAACCCACCCCAGATCCCCTTTGATTGGCAGCCCCATCAATGTAAACAGTCCAACCCACAAGACCTTTGCACGCAACCATACCAACTGATTTTTCATCAATGTCCCTATTAACGGCACTATCTTCTATTGTGGGCTCAGCGAATTCTGCTACCAAATCAGCCAACACTTGTCCCTTTATTGAGGTGCGTGGCATGTACTTTATATCAAAAGAGCCCAAGATGGTTCCCCATTTTGCAATCCTGCTTGTATAATCTGCACTCCGGAGTATAGCTTTGAGGGGAAGCTGGGTCAGAATAACCACCGTATGAGACTGGAAATAATGGGGGAGCTTACGTGTACCATGCACCACGGCCAGGATTGCCTTCTCTAATGGTGGATAACGTACCTCGGCTTCATGCAAGGACTTACTCACATAGTAAACTGGCTTTTGTACATTCCCGTCAACCCTTATCAGCACCAGACTAACGGCATGGGCGGCCACTGCAATATATGCAAATAGGACCTCGTCAACTTCGGGCCGAGACATGATAGGAGGATGAGAAATGATAGGAGGATGAGAAAGATATTCCTTAAGTTTTTGAAAGGCAACAGCACACTCCTCCGTCCATTCGAACCCTTTCCACTTGT
This sequence comes from Castanopsis chinensis, assembly GCA_032878915.1. NCBI lineage: Eukaryota > Viridiplantae > Streptophyta > Magnoliopsida > Fagales > Fagaceae > Castanopsis > Castanopsis chinensis. The sequence continues at coordinate 3,962,570 of JAVQMG010000131.1, read as the reverse complement.
TTAATAATTGAAAGAATGGCCTTCACCGGTCAGCAGATCTTGAGATAAATCGGTTGAGGGCCGCGGTCATCCCAGTCGACCTTTGCACCTCTTTTGGATTCCGAGGAGGCTGCAGGTTATTGATGGCTTTGACTTGGGCGGGGTTAACTTCGATTCCTCTATGTGTCACCAGGTAGCCCAGAAATTTTCTAGACCCTACTTCGAAGGAGCACTTGGATGCATTAAGACGTAACTTGTGCTTTCTCAGCGTTTGGAAAGTGTTATCCAGGTCTGGTATATGGGCCGAGATGGTTTTACTCTTAACCACCATATCATCAACGTACACCTCGATCGTTTTTCCTAGCTGTGGTTCAAACATTCGTTTCATCATTCTCTGATAGGTAGCCCCTGCATTCTTCAAGCCAAAAGGCATCACCTTATAGTGATAGTTCCCCGTGGGTGTGACAAAGGCTGTTTTCTCCTGGTCTTTTGGAGCTAAGGGTATTTGATAGTAACCTTGGAAAGCATCTAAAAAGCTCATCCGAGGATAACCCACAGTAGCGTCCACCAGCTGGTCTATGCGGGGCATTGGAAATGAGTCCTTAGGACAAGCCTTATTCAAGTTTGTAAAGTCTACACACACCTTCCACTTTCCGTTCTTCTTCTTCACTACCACTGTGTGTGCCAATCATTCCAGGTAGAATACCTCCTTGATTGCCCCCGCCTTTTTAAGTTTCAGTACCTCTTCCTTTACAGCATCAGAGTGCTCCTGAGACGAACGCTGAGGTGGTTGCCTACGCGATACTGCTGTTGGACTGACGTTGAGGTGATGACAAATAAAATTTGGGTCAACCCCTAGAGCCTCGTAGGCATCCCACATGAATACATCGATGTTTCGTTTCAGAAATGCAACCAGTTCTTTTTCTCGGGATGGCAATTGACTTCCTACTTGGAAAAATTTCTCTATATCATCTGCAATAATCATCTTCTCCAAATCTTCACAGCCGGGCCCTTCAGCCTCGGCCACATTCGGTTCGGCCGAGGACTCTAACTACTATAAATTCTTCTCGGCCAGGGCTTGAGACTCTTGTCTTGTTTGATGTGTAATGGCTGCTATTATGCACTGCCTCGCCATGGACTGGCTGCCTAGTATTTCTTCAACTCCATCCTCGTACGGAAACTTTACTTTAACATGTAGAGTTGATGATACAGCACCTAAGGCATGCAGCCATGGTCTCGCCACTATGGCTGTGTAAGGGGAGTAGGCGTCTACTACGATAAAATCCACGTCCACTACCACTGGCCCCGACTGTACAGGTAGTCGGATCAACCCCTTTGGAATAACAGCCTTCCCCTCAAAACTTATCAACGGGGAGTCATAAGCTGTGAGATCTTCAGACCTCAAATTGAGGCCCTTGAACAAATCTGGGTACATGATGTCAGCCCCACTGCCTTAGTTAACCATCACTCTCTTCACATCGTAACCCCTTATCCTTAAGGTGATGATCAACGCATCGTCATGCGGCTGGATAGTGCCAATCTTATCCTCCTCAGAAAATCCCAACACAGGCAGGGGATTCCTCTTAATCCTCTTCGGCTCAGCGTTGAGGTCCTCGGCAGAGAGACGCAATACTGACATTATTCTGGTAGGGCATGACCCAGTCCGACCTGGCGCCGCAAAGATGACATTGATTGTGCCCAATGGAGGCCTCACATTGTTACTGCCTTGGTTCACGGAACCAGATTGGGTGCCTTGTTCATTAGGTCGATTCATGAATTGCCTTAACTTCCCCTCTTTGACCAGATGATCCAGGTAATTCCACAAGTTCTTGCAGTTCTCTGTAGTGTGACCCTTATCTTGGTGATAATTGCAATAGAGGTTCTGATTACGTTTTGTAGGGTCTCCTATCATCCTACTGGGCCATCTAAAATACGGTTCTCAGCAAATCTTCTCCAACACTTGCTGCACCGGCTCACGAAATACAGCGTTCACTGTCTGGGGCGGGGCCGACCTAGTCTGGCTAGTGAAATCTCTTCGCGGCCATTTGCTGTTGTATCTCTCCGCCTTGAAGTCCCTACTCTCCTGAGGGACAGTCTTCGTTTTCCCTTTACTTTTCTGCTGATCCTCCTCAACCCTCTTATACTCGTCGATACGATCCATGAGCCGACAAACCGTTTTTACCGGCTTCTTGGTCAAGGATTTTCTCAGATCGTGTTCAACTGGAAGGCCGACCTTAAAGGTGTTGACTGCCACCTCATCAAAATCACCATCAATCTCGTTAAACGCTTCCCAGTATCTATCCGAGTAGGTTTTCAACGTCTCGCCCTCTCTTATGGCCATGGACAGTAACGAGTCTAAAGGCCGAGATACTCTGCTGCATGTAACAAAACGGGACCCAAACGCCATTGTAAGTTCCATGTAGGAATCAATGGAGTCCGCTTTAAGCCGTTGAACCATCTCATCGCAACGGGTCCTAAACTTGAGGGGAAAACTTTGCACATCAAGGTTTCATTCTGTGAATAGACCGCCATGCGTTGATTAAAATGGCTCACATGCTCCACTGGGTCTGTTTTGCCATTATAGATGGTGAAGTTTGGCTGCGTGAACCGACGGGGGAGCTTTCCCCTCTCAATACGACGTGTGAAAGGTGATTTGGAGAGTTGGAGCAGTGCTTTCCCCATGGCGTTGCTGCCCGAGCCCCTGGGAAGGGATTTTTTGCTCGCCATATCATGGAGACTTCCTTCTTGGTAAGAGAAAGTCTCGCTAGGAGGAGTTCCCGACCTCGGCTTATAGCCACTGCTCTGGGAGTCATCTGATGAAGGGTCAAATATGGAAGGCGTCCGTTTACGCTTGGCCCGACGTAACTTCCTTTTCAGCTGATCAATCTCCCTCTGTATGGCCCTAGTATTTGCCTCACTAGAGCCCCTGCTTCTGCTCTGCGGATGATTACCGGCGGTTCGCCCTGAGTGTACACTGCCCTCTCGATCTCCCATTTGTTCTAACTGTTGGAGTGGATCCTCGTGCTGAGATCCTAGAGACTCTGCATGGTCTGGATTCAAACCCGCCATCACGTTATCTGCGCCAAAGCTCAAGAATTCCCACAGACGGCGCCAATTGTAGGGGCACAAATTATGCTGGACCAGAGTTAGATTTTCTGACCAGGCTAATGAGGCCTCGACAATAAATTTATAGAGAGTGGGTTCCTAATCTAGATCGTTTAGACGATGGATAACACAAAGATTGGGTTCAATTCCATCACTCATGCACCTATCCTCTGTAAAGATGTGATATTGGGTTCTATATATTGATGCCGAGGATCATTCTTAGTGCTTCCTTTTCGTCTCCCACTTCTATGTCCCTCCCTTTTCTTTTATAGGCCCCTCTCTCTCCCCTCTTCCACCTTCCACGTGTAGTCCGGGTCTTTCTCTCTTGGATACTTGTCCCATCACCCACCTTACTTAAATCTCTGGCTGTGAAGATAGGACCCCATTTTAATGTTCAGATGTCACTTCTTCATTAATGCGGCCAGAGAAGTAGGTATAATGCCTTTAATGCGGTGGCAGCAGTCTTTTCTCTGATATTTGTCCATCAACTTCCTTTATCCTTTATCCTTACTCTCTTAGTTATTCGTACATAAGGTCCTTAATACGAGAATCTTTGAACCACCAGGCCACTAATGCTGTCCTCGGCAACAAGCTACCGAGGACAATATCATCCTCGGACGTCATGTCTTGTGGTGCTACGCTCATGCAGGGCAACTTCCTTTGTCGTGTGGCGTTGCAGGAAGGAATTATTAGGTCCTCGGACCATTCTAAGCTGTTGAGTTGGACCTTCTTCTTTATGGGGGCCTTTGGGCCGGCCCAATACATGATTTGGGCCCATGGACACCACAGTAAACAACTACTAAAGAAAATTTACAGCATCCTGAATAGATAAAAGTTCCAACAAGTGTTGAAGAGGAATTTAGCACCTTATAACTAATACTGATAAAAGATTTATCTTTGCCCTACCTTTGGACAAAAGATAACAAATGACGTAATAAGTCTCTATACAATATTGTATTAAATCATCGTATGACATGTCTTTTAAGAATATGAAAATATACATAAAATTGTTATGATTATTTATTTATTTAGTTTTTAAAGTAGTTGACATATATATATATATATATATATATATATTTCAATATACATAAGGTTTAAACCATATAATTTATGTTAGATACATTTATAGATATAATTATTATTTTTATTCTTATAAAGTTAAGTTACAATAATTTTTTCTTTAAAATATATCAATCACGTTTATGTTTATTAAAATTATTTTTATTGTGCTAAGAATGTTGTAGTTCAACCAATTGATACCATTTGGTTTTTCCAATGAAGTAGTCTAGGATTGAAATCCACCCTTCCAAGTTATAACTATCAAATTATAAATAAAATAAAATAAAAATATTGTTGTTGGTTTTATAGTTATAAATTTTAAATTGTTATTGTTATTATTATTGTTGTTGTTGTTTTTAATTAGAGAAACATTTATGCTACATAAATTATACTATTTTTTGTATTTTTTTTTTCATTTCAAAATTTATTTATTTAAAAAAAATAAAAAGTAATTTCAATTTCTTATTCCAAAATTAACAAGTACAAAGATAATATATATATATATATATATATATAAATATATATACACACACATACTATTCCACTTATAATAACATGTTAATTGGCAACTTGTGTTTATTACTATTGACCTACAAATTATAAAGCAAAACTATTTATAATTATTCAAATGAGTTTTTTTTTGGAGGGGGAGGGGGCAAAAAAATTTAAATTTCCAAAAGCACAAGCCTAGTTTTTTCTTCTTCTTATTATTAAGGAAATAAAAAAACTTCATTAAAAATTTATTATTATTATTATTATTATTATTATTATTATTATTATTATTATTATTATTATTGTGGTTGTTGTTGTTGTTGTTGTTATAATTATAATTACTATTATTATTATTATAGAAATAAACCAGCTTCATTAAAAATTAAGGCATATATATTAGAAGAAAAACTCACTCTTTACGAGTTGTCTTGGAAGAAATTCTTTTTTGGTCCTAAACTTACATAATTTCCTCTTCATCAATTAATGTCTTTATAGACTTTTGCCATTTATCAAAACCCCTAAAAATGAGCAACATGTTATAAAATAACATTACATATGGTTGAAAGACTATTAATTACTCATTTGAAAGCACAATTACTATTAATCTATCCGCACAATGCAAAGTATTCTTTTATTTATTTATTTTTATTATTATTAGGATCGGGATACATCTATGTATGATTCATGATAAAATATATAGAATGCATTAAATTACTAATAGCTAAAAATAATAATAATTTCTATTAATATGATTAAATAATATTTTAACAATTAAATTACCAATACAAATATTAATAATGTTAACATTTGAGCTCATAGAGTGGCCTAAATAGGGGCCCATATGAGCAGCCTATTGCCTTAGGGTTTTAATGTGCACATATATAAGAGTACACAATCCGTAATTAGAAAAATAACCAAAATATAAGTTCAATCCAAATAATTAGAGTATAGGTTTGCCTAATGATTATTATGTTCCTTCTTTATTTTATTTTTAGTAATAATTATGATTTTTTTTTCCAAAAATACTAGGTTCAAACAGCTAATGTTTGTTATAATAATAATAATAATAATAATAATAATAATAATATTATTATTATTATTATTATTATTATTATTATTATTATTATTATTATTATGCTAGAAATACAAACTTTTTTATAAAATTTCTTACAAATTTATAAGAAATTTGTGGTAAATGGTTATTAGTAAATGAAAAAAAAAAATGATGTTAATGGCTGACCTAGATGAAAACTAATAACAAACTAGTAACATCAATAATTTGTAAAAATATTGGAAAATAATTTGTAACTGTAACATTACTCTTATATAAATTCTCCCAAAGTTCAGTTATTATAAGCTTTTAACTAGTAAGTTATAATAAACATAAGTCCATGCTTATTAAAATTGTTAAAGTTTTTTATTTTAATTCCCACTAATTTCATGCCAACTGTATTTATAAATTAAAATAGCTTCAATTATGCCTAGTGTCATTTTATTTATCATTTTGACCAAGTTTACATATACAAATTTGAATATGTATTACTTCCAAATTATTTGAAACCATTTTAAGTCAGTCTAAAATTACTTCTACTCCATTCAATGTAGATTTTATGTGAAACCACTTAATTATTTAAAACTAATCTAGATCTCTTCCAAAAGCTATACCATGTTTCAAAAATTTAAAACATTCTCCTCTCCCCATATGTATGTGTTAAAATACTTAGTACTCTTAAAAAAATAAAAATCTAAAAGTGAGTTTAATCAATAGTTTATTTTATTTTTTATAATATAGCAGAAGTTTTTTTTTTTTATATAAGTGTAGCTCATGAATATTTTTAAGAAATTACATTTCTATATAACACTAAATACCTATATTAGAATGGTCATGTGTTGAATTCAATTGCCCAACGCCTGTGAAGGCTTAATGGGGACTTCTCTCAATCATTTATCTTCTTCTTTTGATGAACCTCAATCATATATCTTAAAGACACCAAGCCAGCCTTGAACATTGGTCCTAAGAAAACACAGCATTGATTAAATTATTCTACTGGCTACTATAGTGCCACAACAAAAGGACAACTACACTAGACAAAGTAGGGCTTTGGCCATTACAAAGTTTAAAAAAAAGTCATGCTGCAAGAATCCCATTGAAAGGGCTTCTTAATTTGTATTAACCAAGGGAATCAAACTTGTCTTATTTGTCATTTAATAACACAGAAAAATGATAACTACCATTCAAGCTCCTCATCTAAAAAACTGATCAATAAAAAAAATATTAAAAAAAAAAGGCCAAGTTCCTAACATCAAAAGGCTGATGCAATTTTCATGAAACAGGAAGTCATAGCATCAAGCTTAGTAGACCTCAACATGCCATTGTTTGTTCTTTTTGAGCTGTGAGAGCTTCTCTTCCCAATTCTCCCCTCGTTGGTCTGCAACTCTCTTAAGCGTTTCTTGGATCCCAGGCATCATTCCCTTAAGACCACAGAAATAAATGTGGGCACCAGTATCCAACAGTTTGAAAATTTCATCACTGTATTCCTCAATCTTGTCCTGAACATACATCTTGCCTCCACTCTTACTCTTTTGCTCTCTACTAAGGGCCAGGTCATAGCGGAAGTTATCTGGATAGTCCTTAAGATACTTTTTAAATTCATCATCGTAGAGGAGACTGTCAGAATTGGCAACCCCAAGGAACAGCCAAGCAAGACCATTGAACTTGAATGTAGGAACAGACTCCATGAACATACGACGAAGATAGCCTCTATATGGAGCAACGCCAGTTCCAGTAGCTATCATTATGTGGGTAGCATTTGGGTTGTCTTCAGGCAAAAGCATTATCTTGCCAGAGGGACCTTCCACAAAATTCAGATAAGAGCAGATAAGAAGCCAAGTCTAGACCAAAATTACAATGAAAATCTATGATAAACCAACACCAGAGAATTAACAACATCAAATAAATTTATCTATCCATTCCTCCAAATATGGTGATCATGGATAAAACAAATTGAGCCACAGTATATCCTAACTAAACAAGCATCAAGACACTGCTAAAGCAGCACCAGCTTGAACCTCTCACCCTCCACCTTAATCATACAAAGGGAAGGAGGCATCATTTGAGCTAGAGCTCATTAACTGTAGAAAACATAAGCAAAACCTTAGGATAATAAACCAAAAAAGGTTAAACAAAGCAATTTAACCATAAAAAAATTGGCTAAAATGCACTTTACACCCTCTATAAATTTTAAATAGAAAGTTTTTAAAAAATAAAATAAAGTTTCACTTAGGAGAAGAACAAAATCCTTGGCATAGGGTAAACAGTCTTCCCTTCAAATTGTACTCATTTATGTGCCAGATTTGGTTGGAAAAGGCAGGTAATGTTTTAACTATTTATGTTAATTATGAATAATATACTAGTTAAGCCCAATGACACATTACTGTAGTTAAACCTAAATAAAAGAAAATCTCCTTTTGCTGTAAAAAAATTTTTGGCACATGATGTAAACCTCTTTCTTACAGGGGAAGGAAGAAAATATACTAAAATTTAAGCCCATGAAAGTTAGAATTACCAGTGAAATAAATTATATGGGGGTTTATTTCATCTTTCCTCCTGACCTTCAAATGCTGATATATCGTCAAAAGCATCTAAATGTCAAAGTTTGATGAAAGAATCATTGACCAGTAGATCCTGATCCACCAGTCTAAATTAAACAAATAATCCAGGCTATTGATCATCTGGACAGTAGCAACTAGTTATCTTGCCCACCTTTTGCTACCTAAATTACCCCTATCAAATTATGTAACTGCATTAATAATTTGTTCATTTTAGACAGCTGAAAAAAACCCTATATGGTGTTTAAAATAGCAATGAAAATCACTTTTATCCACATCCTAAACCACCAATATCGTGCCTTCTGTTGCACAAATTTCAATTGGGAACTTATATCAAGCTGCCGATTCTCTGTTAATATCAGCTAATCAGTGCATATGAAAGATTTCGTGAACAAGTGATGTGATTCTTGACTACTTGTGTCAGAAGTTTTCAAAAACATTAAATATGTTTTTATGTAAAGCACACCCTACCTGTGACCCTAACTTTATCTCCAGGCTTTGAGTTGCATAAAAAATTGCTGCATACACCATTCTTGGAAGGATCCTCCTTTCCAGTCTCAGGGTCATAATAAACAGCACGACGTACGCAAAAGCTGGCTGTTTTGCCATCAAAAGTGTCTCCATACCTAGTGGAGGCAATTGAGTACAAACGAACATTGTGTGGACTCCCTGGTTTCTTTGGGTTTTCACCCTGTGGTGCAACGAAATGATTATATAGATTTTACAACGGAACACTTGTACTTCACAGATACAACTATTAGCATGGCAAGAACATTATTATAAATATATGGATAAAGATATGAATTGAGATCCTCTGTCAAATGGAATTGAACGCAAAAACTAGATTATTATTATTATTATTATTAATTTAATGCTCTTATCCTAGCCAGCAGCATGACAACATCATTTATAATGCTATAGATCTTGGTTATAATAAGCTTAGAAAGAGAACATAAAACTCCAGAGAAGCACAATGCAAGAGGATAATGACCAGATAACTGGTTACTTACAGGAGGAATTACACCATAACTCTGTCCTTCCCAGTATGGAACATTGCCACCATGATCAATCACAATATGGCAAGTCTCTCCAGGGGCTTTAGGGCCAACAATCCTCTCCACAGAAACAATGGTTGCTGTATAAGGTTCCTTAGGCTTGTGTATATTTAGTGGGGGCTCTTTAGCATCTTCAAGGTTTAAAGGGGAAACAGTAACTTTAGGTACACTAGCTTGTTGCACTGATTGGCATATTATGTGTCGATTTCTCAACCGTGCATGCTTTGTTTTTAAGTCCAATGATAAGGAAGGCGCCCATGATTTATCATGAAAGCTTATGCTATGAGTCTGCAACAAAATGAGGAGCAATTGCCTTGAGAAAATCATTAACTATATATATTGCAGAGAAACTCAATTTGTCTACAGTAATCACGTAAAATGAATTCTAAAGTGAATTATATCATTCATATTTGTCTCGAAGAATCATGTAAACAATTATTAAAACTCTATATACATATACACTGAGGCGTTGAGGACAATGCACAGGGATCACTACACTGAAAAGACAAATCAGATACCTATGACTTCAAATCCATAAGCTTCTTTCCTTAAGTTACAATAAAATTTCATTACAATGACTTCAATTCTTTTTCTTTTTTTTTTTCATCCTTTTGCTGTTCAAGGAAATGGGGTTTTTAGTGGGAGCAATAGTTAGATAAAAAGACATACAATAAAGTGAATACGGGTGCTGGATTATGTTGTAAGACTGGAGTAAAACCACAGTGTCAATTGCTTTGATCAAAGATTTTCTACAAAATATTTTTTCCCAAGGAAAAGTAAGTGATTTTTCCCCTTGAAAGCTAAAGTAAAAGACATATACAGTTTTCTACAGGCTTCATTGTAAATAACCCATCAACACTATTACAGTTTCTAAAGAACGGTAAAAGCAATCAATTCAATGAATTACCACCAATTTGAACAATCTGAGCCAATTGCAATTAAACTAAAACTAAAACTCATGCTTCCAAAATTGAGAAAAATAATGAGAAATCAATCACAAAGTTGGTTAAATAAATCACAAAGTAAAATAAAAATAAATAAATAAACTGACACTGAAAACACTTTTTCAGAAACTTTTACGATTTCTTTATTGGTTCATTTGCATATAAGTAATTCAAGAGAAGGATTTGGATTTCAATCTTTTAGTTCCATAGGGTCGAAATGAAGCATAAAAAAAGCAGTAAAAAATAATTCCGTTGATCAAATTCACAGACGAATGTAAACTTAAAATAAGACTGCACAACTATTAAAACCAAAAGTAATAACAACAACAACAACAAAACACATCAAACAAAGAGGTAAGAACTAACAAAAACACTTAAAACCATTTAATTATGGATTTAAAAAGTGTGCATTTTTTAGCACAAAATTAATCAAAGAAAATAAAAAAGATTAGAAAAACCTTAAACACAGATCTCCTAGTGGACAAATCGCTTCCAACAGGAACAGTAACAGCAACCTGAAATACAAACCCACACAACAAAAACGTTAGTAAAACAAAAGTCAGAATGTTATAAACCAAAAAGTACACCCAAAAGACAAAGACCCATGTTTTTTATTTGGGTAATGAAAAAAAAAAGAAAGAGAGAGACAAATAGATTGAAAGCAATGGGTAGTGAACCTGAGATGCGGCCAATTGAGCCATTGATGAGATCAATTTAGAGAGGTTTGAGAGAAAGCTGAGAGAACACTTTGAGAATGAGAAGAGATGTCAATAGTAGTTTTATAAGCTGACAACACTTTGAGGTGCGACTCTGTGAATGATCCTTTCGATACTGCCAAAGGACGCTCTCATTCAGAGTCATTCATTCATTCATATAATTAAAATTATAAACTGTTCCTTTTGTGTTTTTTTCTGCCAAATTGTTTTGTGCTCCAATGATGGATAGTCTTCGGCTTTCAAAACTAGGCCGAGCTCTGTGACGTGGGCTTCTTAGGGATTGGGCTCTGGAGTTCTAACTGCCCTTTAGGCTCACATGGGTCCGCTGGGTGTTATGGCATCGTGGGTCAGATCGAATTCGGGGAACCGGTTACAATCCGGTTTGTAAAACCCACAAAACCGGAAAACTCAAACCTTGGGTGGATTAGAAAAGGATGAGAGACCTTTTAAATTACTTTAAAATGGTGTCATGTGTCTTTTTTTTTTTTTCTTTTTTCTTTTTGTTAAGGAATGCGTCCTTTCTTGATCAACTAAATTCCACACTACCTATAGTTAAGTTAGGTTAATCGGGTTTTATGATAGGGTAAATTTCATTAACATATCTTGAAGTTTAAGTTAATACCAACTAAGTTTAAGATATTTTAAAACTAACTTATTTGGTCCCTAAAGCCAACTTAATTCCTAAAACAATTGAGAAAAAATAATTAACTATTTAGGAGCCAAATTGGCTAGTTTTGAATAGTTTAAAACTTGGTTGATAATAATAATAATAATAATAATAATAATAATAATAATAACTAGGAAAGGACTCTATCAATGGCTACCTTTATGAAAGGTCCAATAATGCTACAAACATGACAAAATTAAAAATTATTGAGATGATATATTATGATTAATACATCATAACTTTCACATTAGATCATAATTAACATTACTTTTCTTGTGCACTAATCACCTCAATAACAATGAAATATTTTGACTTTAGAGTTGTAAAAGGTTAAACAGTTAACCTCCCAAGAATTTAAGGATTTTTAGGTGAAATTATAATCAAAATAATATTTTGGTTATAATAAAATTTAGAATTTATAATATGTTGGATATAATGTAATGATAATTGTACATGATATGATTTGATATGATTTAGATATAAATTAATTAAAATTATTTTAATGTTTCAGTGGTGACAGTAACTGATTATCATATAATTTCACAATTATATAATAATTAAACCTTTCTTACTTGTTGATGATGTCAAAATTGGTCCGTAAGTTGTTCCTTATTCATTTTTCTACCCAATTATTTTTATTTATTTAAATTAGATCAGTATGTGTCGAACTATGTTATTCATATATTTGTTGAATTACTTGATGATTTGTTTTTTTTTTTTTAGTTGTATAATTTATTTCCCTATAATTTGGGTTTTAGAATAATTTGGAGATTTCTCACTTTGTCTATATTAGTGGTTTATGGGGCATTATGATTTGGAAATTAATCTTCCCATGTTTTGTGCAAACAATTCTTTAAGTTCAATTATTTATGAAAATAATTTTTATTTGTTAATTTCTCAAAATATACAAGTTGAAACTACATCCCAATGGCGGAAGTTATGGTTTATTGTTCCTTATAGTTCTGTAGAAGCACTAACCATTAAAATTCTTCAAATCATCTAAAAATCTATATCTTCTTCTTCATGTGGGTGTTGGAAACTCAACCCACGTTACTAATATCAATATTCAACTAAAGTATAATATGTCTCTTATGTTTTCAAAGGGGAGGCTCTAGGGTCTTGGATTAAAACCAAGGACATGTATTTTGTTCTATTTTGAGTTTGTTAAGTTATTATATTATTTGATTGTGTAGTTTATATTATTGGGTTGTGTGTAAAAATAAAAATTGGGATGTTAGGTGTATTGTTAAATGGGTCTGTAAAATAGGTAAAGTAGTGTTTGAACATGTAAAATAGGTTTTTTTTTACATCTGTTAGGACATATGCAGTTGTTCAAGCTTGTGAACATATGTTGCTATTTTATGTAATTGGCTTATCCTTAGACAAAACGCACTTTACTTGTAATTGGGTAGATCTAGGATGTGTTAAACACTTCAAGAAAGAGTGGTTCAAGATTAAGTGTTGAAGCCGTCAAAGTCTGTTCAAGATACAAGCAAGGAAGTGCAAGATTTTAAAGCTCGATAGATACCTCGACAGATACATCTATCGAGATTTAAAGAAGCTGTTTAGCCCGAGCCTCGACAGCTGTCTCGACACCTCTCGACACCTCTATCTGTCGAGAATTAAAGAAAACAGATTTCTAGGTCTGTTTCAAGTCCAATCCGTGTGTGTGTCTTTGGGACTTCTTTTCTCCTAACCCTAGACATATAAAAGGATTATTTTAAGGGCCGTCAAAGAGAGCAAAAAGGCAGAAATCACAAGATACAAGTTGCTTCTTCTCTGTTCATGCAAATTGTGATCTGTGAGACAAAGTTCGTGCCCTAGTTCATCTCTGATGATTTGAAGAACTTTGCAGCCAACATTCTTTCTTCCTCAAGTTGGTGAGTGAGTCACGTACTGGGATTCGTGCAAGGGAGTAAGCCGAATACTGGGATCCGCGCATCAAATTGGTTAGTCACGTACTGGGAGCCGTGCATTGAAAAGCAGAAATTGTCACTACAGAACAAGTCCAATTGGGTATTGGGGTAAGAGTTCAACTGTAGGTTGGTGAGGTACTGGGATTCCTTACTTGTAACTGCTTGTTGTGATAATAATGGAGTTTCGGGAGTGGTGACCTTAAATCACCCGGTGCGGTTTTTGCCGTAAAGTTTTCCCCATTCGTGAACAAATCACCGTATTATTTATTTTCCGCTGCATAACTTAGTTTCGGTGATTTGTTTGTGCTGCCACATAAATTTGCATGTTAATTTGATTAATTAATAACTGGGCTAATTTAATTAATCTAAATTATCACAAGGGGTCAACGCGTTTGTGGCCTGTCAAGTGGTATCAGAGCAAGCACACTCTGATTAGGGTTTAATCTATTGTGTGTGATCCATTGACCCCTGCTGTCATGGATAGAGGACAATCTCTTATTATACCTCCTTTATTTGATGGCACTAACTATGCATACTGGAAAGTACGCATGAGAGCTTTCTTGCAGTCTTTAGATGAGAAAGTGTGGCAAGCTGTGGAGATAGGCTGGACCAAGCCTACAGAAGCGCCAACTAATTGGGATGATGCTAAGATCAAGGCGGCAAACTTCAACAGCAGAGCATTGAATGCCTTATTCAGTGCAGTCACCAATGAGGAGTTTAAGAAAATATCCTCAACAGAAACTGCTAAGGAAGCATGGACCATCCTCCAGACAACCTATGAGGGCACCAAGGCTGTCAAAGATTCAAAGCTGCAGAGGCTCACCACCCGCTTTGAAGAAATTAAGATGGAAGAGGATGAGTCGTTCGATGAGTTCTATGCCAAGCTCAAGGACATAGTGAACTCAGCCTTCAATCTTGGAAAAATCATCCCAGAACCCAAGATTGTAAGGAAGGTGCTCAGATCGCTGCCCGAAAGATTCCATGCGAAGATAACGGCGATCGAAGAGTCGAAGGATATTGACAGAATTCCTTTGACTGAGCTGGTTGGAAACTTGCAAACCTATGAGTTAGGGCTAACTAGGTTAGGCAAGTCGAGCAAGGGCAAGAGTTTGGCACTGAAGGCCAAAAGCAGTGATACGGATGACTCGTCAGATGATGAAGATTCCAAGATGAAATCCTACATCACAAGGCAATTCAAGAAGTTTATGAAGAATGCCAATGGAAAGGGTTTCAACAAAGACCGTAGACAGTCCAGTTCTTCACAATTCAGGAATCCAGAGAAAATGAAGAAGGATGTCAAGGATGGCGGTCAGTACACTGTTCCCACAGGACCAAAGTGCTTTGGGTGTCAAGGCTTTGGACACATGAAACAAGAGTGTCCTACGTACTTAAAGAGCATAGGGAAGAGCAAGGCACTTGCTGTTACCTTAAGCGACACAGAGCCCGAGAACGATTCCGAGGATGAGGATGAGGGAATCTTGAGTGCCTTCACTGCCACTGTTAATCCTACTGATGGGGTTACAGAAGATGTGGATGAAGAGAAGGAATTGGTGGAGTCCAAGATTGAGATTATGGATGATCAAGATGATATCCATACCGCCTATGAGAAGCTATACAAGCTTTCTGAGAAACACGAGAAGCTCTATAGGCTGGCCACCAAGAAGCTTAGTGATGTGGAACTTGACCGTGAGGAGCTGTCCACAAAGGTTGATCAAGCAAATCAAACCATTGGAGCACTGAGGTTCGAGAACAATTTCTTGGCTGAGAGGACCAAGAAGCTTGAAGCAGAGCTGTTTCAAGTCAGAGCACAACTGGAGAGGACGTCAAGCGCCAAGCTGGACAAGATGCTAGATGCTCAGAGATCTTCTTCGGATCGTACTGGATTGGGGTATGATTTCTCTCTCTCTAATACTCCTACTTCTAGTACTACTGTCTTTGTTCCACCCGCTAATAACATTAAAACTGAGGAGAATAATGTTAAAACTGATTTAGCTAGTGAGAACGTAGACAAGGAAAGGTCCATCCTAGGAGCACCTCCTAAAATTGAGAAAAGGGAATCTAAAAACCCTAGGAATAAGAAGGCTAACTCTCAAAAGGCCAAACAGAAGAAGCCGCATCTCTGTTATCATTGTGATCTCGCCGGTCACACTCGACCAAATTGCTACAAGTGGCTCGCCACTCAACAGAGCAATGGCGAAATAGCATCTGGGAGCCAAAATCAGCTTCAGTCTTCTCTCGCTCCTCTTGGAGACATTCTAAAAGCTCTTATGTTCCTTTCGAACTTGAACGGTTCATTTTCTTCTCCCTCTTCACCGGTTCAAGAGTCAACCAAAAGGAAAGGTTCTTCCAAGGTGTGGAAGCCAAAGGGATCTAAGTGATTTCTGTCACTTTTTCTTCTCTCCCCTGTTTTCGTGTGTTGCATTACTTGTGTGTTTCTTTACTGTTTTGAGTCAGTCTAGTTTTATGCATGTTTTGCTTTCTTTAGCATGTTTTTGTTTGTGTGTTTTCAGTTTTATGTTTTATTTTTGCTTCTCTAATAAAAAATAAAAAAAAATTTGAAAAATTGAAAAATACAAAAACAGTGTGTGTTTGTGTACATTGGTTTATGCAAACTTTTGTAATGGCCATTGAAACAGAGTTTTCTAAACTTTGTATCATCTATAGCTTAGATGAGCACTCTTTTGCACAACTAAGCGAGTGAGCTTTGTAGCTCTTTGTTTGTGATGAGTAAGGTTAAGTAATCTCTTCTTCTTAACACTCGTATCACTCTTTTTGACGGGTTGAACTAGAAAATCCTAAGAGAAAGGCATAAATAACCATCTCACCACTGTTACTCGCCAATCATAATATGACATCTGTATGCTTCGGCATAGCAAAAGTGCAATGTCAAGGACACCTGTATGCTTCGGCATAGCAAAAGTGCAGTGTCAAAAGCTTAACATCATTGGGTGTTTCTTTTCTTTCTCTTGTATGCCCATGTATGATATGCTTGTTAAAAGAAAATATGCAAAGAAATTAAAAGCAAAAAGATCAAAGTGCTTTAAAATATGGTTGCAAGCGTGTTTTCTAGGAGATGTGGGAGTTATAGGATGTACCTCAAAGGTGATAGTCCCCATCGAGCAGTTATGATTGTGTGTGAGTTAAAGTGATTTTCTCATATCTCAAATCGTCACGACATTGAGACACTTATGCAATCTTGCGATGTTTTCACACACAACACGCAACACTCTTTGCTATTCTTGATACATGTGCAGGTACAATGTGATTTGGCCATCACAAGGTTGACACGCTTTAATGTATGTTCACTAAACTGTCTTAACTTGTTTTTGAAAAATAAAATTGGTTAGACTTGTTTAGTGTGTGTGTGCGTGTTTTGAGATACATGTGCATCATATTTCTTGTTGAGAGATGATTTTGAGAGCTTAATGTGTTGATTGTATCTTTGGTTGAGCTGCATGTATGATTGCATTCATGTCTGTGTTTTTCCTCTTTTGAAAAACTGCATTGAAAGGCATCTCGACACCTCCTCGATACCTCTCGATACATAGCTATCTGTCGAGATCCTCAGACTCTTTCTTATCGCAGTCTCGACAGATACCTCGATAGCTTCTGGATCGATCGAGAAACTTTCTGTTTGCTCGATAGCTCCTCGATAGCTGCTGGATCGATCGAGGTTCCCTCTTGCTTGTTTCTTCTCCCTCGATAGCTGCATCTGTCCACGTGCTTTTCTCGATAGCTTCCCTCGACAGCTACCTCGACAGCTCTCGACACCTTCAGCTGTCGAGAATTACTGATGCTCTATATATTGGATGTTCGCGATTTTTCAGTTCACTCTCTCGATCTCTCTCGCTCGAAACTCTCTTTTCTCTCTTCCAAAACACTTCCCTCTCCCTCCAAACCTCTCTCAAGGCTTTCTCAAGTGATTCTTCGTGTTCTTCATCTCTTGGTAAGCACATTATCCCTCTTTTTCATGCATTTCATTGTTTAAAACCCTAGGTTTGTGTTTTTGAAAAATTTTTTGGGAGTTTTCAAAATTGTTGGGGTTTTCATGAAATTTTTGGGTTGGTTTTCTAGTTTTAATCTTCAAAACCACATGCATTGCATCACATTAGCATTCTAATTGAATTTTCATGCATTTAGATGTGTGCAAATCTATTGTGTGCTGTTAGGCTTGGATTGGGCTGAGCCCATGATGTTTTTGAGTTGCATGTCACATGCTCATGCATTTTCGTGCATACGTTCTTTTCATTTCAATATTTCATTCTGCCAATATTGATTTGTTTGGGTCTTTTCTGTTTGTCTCCTCTTTCCCCTTCTTCTATGTTTGCGTTAGTAGCGTCTATGGCTCCTAAACGTAAGTCCATTCCGTCCCAGAACCCTCTGCGTTCTAAGGGACAGTCTTCTTCTGACTCTACCCCTCTCTTTGTCCGGTTCCGTGATGAGAAAGCCTGTAAGGACTTCTCGGAGAACTTTTCCAAATGCGGTGTTCATTCGGAACGTCACGTCATCCTGGCAGACTTTGCCGACACCGACCTACCCGATGTCATTCACACTCGGGGTTGGGAGTCACTGTGTGACGTCCCGGTCACATCTCCTCTCGTGTTGATTCAGGAGTTTTACTCCAACATCCACGGGATAGATTCTTCTGTACCTTCTTTCCATTCTAGCGTCCGAGGTACGCGCTTCTATGTCACCCCAGAGCTAGTCTCTGAGGTTCTCCATGTCCCTAGGGTGGATCATCCTGATTACCCTAGCTGTGAGCGTCTCTGGACTGTGTCCAAAGACGAGATGATCTCGGCGTTCTGTGAACGTCCTACCTCTTGGGGAGATCACATGTACACACCATGTAGACCTTTTGCTAAAGGTCCTAGATTCCTTAACATGGTGATGACTTTTGTTTTGCACCCACTCTCTCACTACAACTCGATCACAGAGCCTCGTGCTCGGTTCTTGTTGTCCCTCCTTGAGGATCTCTCTATAGACTTTCCTTCTCACTTCATCTTTTCTATCATAGATGTCTATAGAGATACGGCCACCCGTGATAAGCTCATTTTCCCTTCCGCTATCACGAGGATCATGAGTCGTTTCTCCATTCCCTTCCCCTCGTCCGATCACTACCATGTCATGTCTGCCATCGACGCCGCTACCGTAAAACGTAGCGAGGCACAGTTCCGATCGCGACAGCCGGATGCTGCCACTCCTTCCACCCGTCCGACCACCTCCAGATCCGCTCGAGCTTCTGCTTCTACTTCTTCGAGCGACGTCACCTTGAGCGACATCATGGCGCAGCTACAGCGCATGGATGCTCGCCTCGATACACTCTCCACAGAGTTGTATCAGGTGAATGTCCGTGTTGGTCGCATCGCCAGGCGACAGGCGACCATGGGTGGCTTTGCCTCAGAGGTTTCTCCTCCGCCACCTCATGTGTCGACTGAGACCGAGGGTGATGATGATGGCGATGATGATGATGCTTCCGACGATGATGATGATGGAGATGCTAGCTCATCGGATGAGATGTCTACTTGACACTCTACCCTTTGTCACTCGTGACAAAAAGGGGGAGTAGTTTTGTATGAGAATAGTCATACTTAGGGGGAGTGTTAGTATAGGACATTTTTGTTAGGGGGGAGTGTGGATTGAGGGATGTAGTGAGGTGATCATATGTATTTTTTTCTTTTCTCATCTTTTAGAGATACATTGATCATGTACTGACATACTTTGTACTTATATTCTTCATACATATGATGATGTATGTCTTTCTTTCACCTACCTTTCATGTGTTGTTTCTTTTCTGTCTTTATACACATGTTTCTTTATTTGTATGCAATCTATTATTTCTGTTTCACACAAAGATGCCTTGATGTGTTTTGTTTATAAGTGTTTCAGAAATACAGGTTGTCAAAGTCTTCTTGCCATGAACTCTCTTCTTGCAAAGTTTTCAAGAGTTTGTGTTAGGATAGATTTTACTGTATGTAACAAGTGAGTATGAGTTGAGTGATTTATGACTTCTCTCATATCGTCATTTGTATGTTGTGGTTTTGTCACGGATTGCCAAAGGGGGAGATTGTTAGGACATATGTAGTTGTTCAAGCTTGTGAACATATGTTGCTATTTTATGTAATTGGCTTATCCTTAGACAAAACGCACTTTACTTGTAATTGGGTAGATCTAGGATGTGTTAAACACTTCAAGAAACAGTGGTTCAAGATTAAGTGTTGAAGCCGTCAAAGTCTGTCCAAGATACAAGCAAGGAAGTGCAAGATTTTAAAGCTCGATAGATACCTCGATAGATACATCTATCGAGATTTAAAGAAGCTGTTTAGCCCGAGCCTCGACAGCTGTCTCGACACCTCTCGACACCTCTATCTGTCGAGAATTAAAGAAAACAGATTTCCAGGTCTGTTTCAAGTCCAATCCGTGTGTGTGTCTTTGGGACTTCTTTTCTCCTAACCCTAGACATATAAAAGGATTATTTTAAGGGCCGTCAAAGAGAGCAAAAAGTCAAAAATCACAAGATACAAGTTGCTTCTTCTCTGTTCATGCAAATTGTGATCTGTGAGACAAAGTTCGTGCCCTAGTTCATCTCTGATGATTTGAAGAACTTTGCAGCCAACATTCTTTCTTCCTCAAGTTGGTGAGTGAGTCACGTACTGGGATTCGTGCAAAGGAGTAAGCCGCCTACTGGGATCCGCGCATCAAATTGGTTAGTCACGTACTGGGAGCCGTGCATTGAAAAGCAGAAATTGTCACTACAGAACAAGTCCAATTAGGTATTGGGGTAAGAGTTCAACTGTAGGTTGGTGAGGTACTGGGATTCCTTACTTGTAACTGCTTGTTGTGATAATAGTGGAGTTTCGGGAGTGGTGACCTTAAATCACCCGGTGGGGTTTTTGCCGTAAGGTTTTCCCCATTCGTGAACAAATCACCGTGTTATTTATTTTCCGCTGCATAACTTAGTTTCGGTGATTTGTTTGTGCTGCCACGTAAATTTGCATGTTAATTTGATTAATTAATAACTGGGCTAATTTAATTAATCTAAATTATCACAAGGGGTCAACGCGTTTGTGGCCTGTCAACATCCTTGAATATGAATGCTCTTATAGTTGCTAAAAGCCTTTCTAATTAATTTTCTCATCGACTTTATAGCATTTTTGTGTTCAATTCCTTTGTCATTGTGAGAAATGAGAGGCCAAGAATATTATATCTCAAATGGATAACCCAATTGTTGATATCATACCCCCTAGATTGAGTGTTTTACATTTTTGATTGCCACTTGTTATATTTATCTATATGTTACGTTTCTGTTTATAAAGTTTTTATAGAAATATTGTAATCAAAACATATGGTTCTCTACATTCATAACCCATTAGGATTTCTTAAATGGCAAATGAAAAGTTAACTCAATATTAGAATTGATTAAGCATCTTATTAAAATATAACAACAAAAAATTTAGATATGAAAAAATAAGATACCATTGAGCATAGATTTACTTCAAGTGTATGTTAATTTTTCTTTACCTTGGGATTTGAGTATTTGGGTTCCATACAAATTTGTGTATTCTAGTAGATCCAACACTACGAAGGTGATAGGTCCAAAATTTATAAGGTGTTAAAAAATGGTCGGAATTTTAGCGGAAGTAACCTTAGGTAAAGACTATTATATCCAATTTTGCAATAGCTGCAGGGCTTAGTTTTTAAGACTCCCTTTCTCCACGTTGTTTAGTAAATTTTTGAAAAAAATATATACTTAATCTTGAGTTGTTAGCCTTCCTGATATCCTTTCTCCACGTTGTTTGTGGATTTCTTAGGGAAAGGCCTTACTATCAAGTTTTAGACTTTGTCTTAATAAGAGTTTTGGTTTTAATATGGCTCTTATGTGAATTTCAAAATTAAATAAATTTAAAATGTATTCATTAGGAGATTGTTTAATCAATAGAGGTTAATGCTTAGTAAATTTAACAATAAATGAAAGTTAGAAAAGAAAAAGGCATAGACTTCAAAAAATTAATGATTTATCAGAGCATGCATTCATTTGTTATTTGTTGGTGGAATTGATAGAACACATTAGTTCATATGGTAAGTTCCAAATCAAGTCAACCACTGTATTTATTACAATTTGAACAAATAAAAAAATAAGGTCATATCAATATCTTAAAGAAATAAAACTCGTTTGAAAGGTTAGTTATCTCTCATATTTATGGTGTAAATTTGTTTTATACAATAAAAAAATGATAGAAATTTTGTGTAAACACCTTAATGATTTCATAATTGGTTTTAGAAATTTTAATTTATTTGAATAAAAAGTAACATATGTTTATAAATGGAAAAAAAAAACAATTTTTACGTTTATGTTTATGAAACTTTTGTTCAAAAATTGTATCTAAAAATAGTTTTAATTCTCTACATTTTTAACCCTTTAGGATTTTTGAAAATGTATATGAAAAATAAACGATTTGGTTTTTAGAATTCATTTGGCAAGTTAGCCAAAAGAGAAAGAAAGATAAGAACATAAAATTCACATATTTGAAAATGAAAAGCCTTTAAGCATGGACATTTCACGTGTAACTTTTTTTTTTTTTTTCACCTTACCTTCAAAGTCTTCGAGTTTCAAACAATTTCAATGTTGGAGCAAGCACTGGTTGAGGGCAAGCGCAGGTTGTTTGGCTGCATGAGGACTCATATTTCTCTTTTTAACCATTGTAGAAACCAATGTTTTGAAACCCGGACCGGACCGTACGGTCCGACCGGAAAACCCTCGAACCTCTCAGTTTTGCGGTTTTTTTAGCTTCAAAAACCGCTCTATGGAGAAAAAACAGGGACCCGTGCGAACCGTGGTCGGACCGCACGGTTCTGAGAACCGTGAACGGTTTTTGAGGTTCGAACGGTTCCTCTTTGTTTTTGCTTTTCCGGTGAGTTTTGGCCAATACACCGGTATAAAGTTCTGATCAGATCTAAAAGAAATGAAAGACCACGAAGAAGAACACAGATCGGAAGGAGATCTGATACTTTCAGATCTTGAACAAAAGGATTTTTAAGGGAAAAAAAACTAGAGAAGAAGAAGAAGACAAGTTCCTCAAAAAAAAAACAAAAAAAGAGAAGAAGAACACCGATCACGCCTTCGTCTTCTACTGCCGCTTCTTCTTCTTCTTTCTTCTTTTTTTTCTTCTTCTCTTTCTTTTTTCCGTTGATGGAATATCCTCTTTTTCGCTTAAGACTACTGCTGTGTTCTTTTACTTTCTTTTGTTACTCCTTTTGACTTGGAATTCCCAAGTCCCTCACGTGGCCAACGTTGGGAAGATGGATGGTTTTAATAATAAAGGCAAAACATTTTCAGCCGTTAGATTTAAGCATGCCAGAATGTACATGACGTGAGGTGACATGCATACCAGGTGCATTAAATATTTAAGTTTGCCAACAGCCATTAGATTTTCAGCCATTAAATTTTCAGCTACACACATAACGTGACATGCATTGGAGATACATTAAATATTTTAATTATTTTTAAGAAGAGTAATGGTCTAGGCACAAATTATTTTACAATATTTTTATAAAATATTGACGTGATTAGCTTTTTATTGGTTTTTATTTAAACTTATTATTAATATCATATTTTTATTTACCAATAATCACTCATCACATCAACAGTTTGTAAAAATTTTTGTAAAATAATTTGTTTCTCTAGCATTATTCTTTTAAAAGTAATGTAGTGTCACAATATTTTACACAACTTTTTGCTAAATTTGACACATGGCAAAGTGTGAGTAATAGAAAAAAAATTATGAGGAGTTATTATTATTATTATTATTACAAGTTTAACTAATCAATATATAAATAAATAGATATTATATTTAATTTTACTTAGGATTTGATATTTCTTATTTGTCTTGTAAAAGTTATGATATGAAATATATATTTGAAATATAGATATTTATATTTAATTAGATTATTTTAGTTAAATTTTCTATTTATACTAATTTAATATATTTATTTATATTTAAAAAATTATTAAATTAATTATGACGTCATCACGGTTCGACCTCGGTTCGACCTCGGTCTGACCTTAAAAACCTTGAACCTCTTTTTTTTACGGTTCATTGAACGGTCCGGGTTTGAAAACCATGGTAGAAACCCCCTAGGTGCCCATGACCACACCTTTGGTTGGCACAATTTTGTTTCACTTGGGTGAGGAAGGAATGGAATCAGATAAGACTTTGCTAATGGTTTCAGGTAACGTTCCTTGCCAAGGCACTTAAAATCTCTACTACAAAAGCAATGAACAAGGTATCAAGTAAAAGGGAGACAAAAAAATGGCGACTCCACCTTTCAAGCCAAGGCATATTTAGAGAAACTAATCAATGTGTTGATGTACTTGATAGATTAGAGACTTCTCAATCTAGGTTCAAATCCTCCCTTTCCCCACTTGTGATAAGCAAAATGAATAGATAATAGTAATAAAAATCAAGAAAGATAAAATTAAAGTAACACCCTTGGGTTATAAGTGTTGTTACCAAAAATAAGAGAAGATTTATGATACTTTTCCAGAATTTTGAGGGAGAGAAAATCTAGGGACTCAACAAAATCTCAAATCCTCTTTTCTCACTTGTAAAATGTTGTCAAGTATTGTCAAAAAAAAAAAACCCTATTTGTGGGGTGTTAGTGTTAGTGTATAGGTGTAAACTGTGTAATACATGATCTATACATATAAACGTTTTAATGGCAAGTCTTGAAAGATATTAATAGGATAGATTTATGTGAATAGAATTTCATTTTACATTACAGGTTGATAAACAGAGTTTATCCTATACGACTGGTAGAAAACAATATATAATTAACCCTTTTATCATTTTGATATATATATATATATATATATATTTTTTTTTTTTATTAAGGTGAGTTCTTTTTAAATATGGAAACCAAGAAAACTATACAAAAATTTTAATGTTTTTTCATGTCATTCTAATATATATAAATTCCTTCTCAAAAAAAAAAGATATAAATTTGTACAATAAATGTATTAGTGAGATTTTTATTAACAATTAATAATAGTTGATGGTTCATGGGATTACTTGAAAATTCGTTGGATAATTACTTTTAACTGTTTACTGTCTTGGCTTAAATGCTGTAAGCACCTTATTATTTTGGTATTTACATATAAGGAAAAACTTAAGTAAGTAATTAATTTTTGTTCTTTAGATTCCCTTTTAAGATTCATTCATATGGCTTTTTTCTAATGAGATGAAAGTGTATTATTAGTTAAGGATAGCCACATGGTTGAATCTTAAATGGAGAATCTAAGGAATAACACTAAGTACTGTACATAAGTTTTGCCCTTACATATATGTGATTCGGACGTTGTAAGCATAATATGTTGGGTAGACATTGAAAGGGGGGGGGAGGGGGGGGTCATGATATTTTCCCAAACAAGATAGTGAAGTGGGAAAAAAATGACAGTATACGTGAAGTGGAAAAAACATGGAAGAATTTGTCAATTATGAAATTCTTATTCATATAAAAAAAAAAAAACTAAAATTTGCCAACAAAGTGACCGTTGAATAATTTGAGAGATTTGACCATATGCATACTGCGAGCTCCAATCTCTTTAATTTTTGTAACATCAAAAATCATTTCGTTAAAAAAATTGTAAAACTAAAATTTTGATTTGCCTATTTGTTGACATTGAGTTGCCCCTAGGATAGGCTTTGAAGTAGGGCTAGTCATTTTTAGAACTATCTTCTTCTGTCTTTATATATATATAGGGAATTCTAGCTTTTTACCCTTATTTTCAAAAATGTTTTGCAATATGCCCCTGTTTTGAAACTATATAAGTTCGTGCCCTTGTTTTAAAACTCGATTTTATTAAAATCGAGTTTCAATGAAAAACTCGATTGGCTGAAAATCGAGTTATGCACGATCAAACTTAAAAAAATAAAAATAAAAATTGCATGGAACTCGAGTTCCATAGCTATAGCTGCGTTTTATAAGACCTATAGCTGCGTTTTTATGGAACTCGAGTTTAGGAAACTCGAGTTCCATGCAAATTTTGTAAAAAGTTTGATCACGCCAAACCTACAGCTGCATTTTATAAAACCTATAGCGGCATTTTTATGGAACTCGAGTTCCATGCAAATTTTTTTTTTTAAGTTTGATCACCCTAAACCTATAGCTGCATTTTATAAGACCTATAGCGGCGTTTTTATGGAACTCGAGTTTCATAAACTCGAGTTCCATGCAATTTTTTTTTTTTTTTTTTTAAGTTTGATCGTGCATAACTCGATTTTCAACCAATCAAGTTTTTCATTGAAACTCGATTTTAATAAAATCGAGTTTCGAAACAGAGGCACGAACCTATATAGTTTCCAAACAAGGACATATTGCCAAATCTTTTGCCCAATAAGGGCAAAAGCCTAGAATCTCCTATATATATATATATATATAGCACTATTTTGGTTTAGAAAGTTAGCTAGAAACACCTTGATTATAGATTCTATAAAATTGCTGATTAGTGTTGGCGAACTTAAAAATCAATTTTGGATATTTGGGAATTAAGCTGAATAGATTATAGACACTTCACAACAAGTCTAGCTACCAGTAATAGCAGTATTTCGTAAAATGACACAAATTAAGCATGCGTTTGGCTAACGCGTTTACAGGCTACATTTTGTGTATATTATAACCTGGGTCTCACAGCATTGTTCATGAACCCTATAAACTTGTGAAAAACGCAGATTATTTTTGCTGTACGGTGCGTTTTGCAGCAAGTGAGATACGCCAACGGATCTATTTTTATATTTACTTGCTACGGTGTGTTTTGAGCAACCCTATGTTCCAAATACGGTGCGTTGAGCAACAGATATATTTCTCCTACTTTCTTCTTTCACTCTGCTACATGAGATATGCAATTTCAGTGTCTTCAGTGCACTTTGCAAATGCTTCGTCCTCTTTCTCTTCAATGAACTGCACCTACCCACCAAATTCGAAATCATCAAAACAGAGAAAAGCAACTGGTTCTTCCTTTAAGCGGAACAAACACATAAGTACCCCTCTATTCTTCCTTCACTCAAGTCCGTCTTCTCTTGGCTGTGAACGTTGTTGCCGCCACTGTGGGCAAGAGACGCTGCATTTATCTGTAAGTTGTATCTAAACTTCTTATACTCTCTGATGTGTTGGAGTGTTCTTCAAACATCAATTTGGTATAAATTTCCATTAATCCAATATCCCTGTTCTTG
Organism: Castanopsis chinensis; assembly: GCA_032878915.1. Classification (NCBI taxonomy): domain Eukaryota; kingdom Viridiplantae; phylum Streptophyta; class Magnoliopsida; order Fagales; family Fagaceae; genus Castanopsis; species Castanopsis chinensis. Next base: position 3,935,802 of record JAVQMG010000131.1, on the reverse strand, counting down.
TGTTCAACTTTATGTGTGGTTTTTGTATTTTGTCCGTGAAATTCATCTGTGGGTTTCTCTCTCCTTCGTGTAATTTTGTGTATTTGTCTTCCTGCCTATGTTTGTATTTGGACTATGTGAGTTTAATTTGCATTTTTTCATGTGGGCCTGTAACCGATTATGATATGCATATGAACTGTTTGTCGAAATGCCTCAATGAGTATAGAATTCCGTTGTAGCAAAAATGGTTAAGGGGAAATCGAAGGATGCTAGAAATGATGTGAGAACTGAGTGGAAAGATCCAATGGAACTAAAAGCTTTTTGTGATTTGTGTGCTGCTCAAGTCCTAGAAGGCAATAGGAGCGGAGGATTTTTTTAGAAAGGAAGGGGTTGATGTAGTGATTAAGCAGTTGAGTGAAATGGGCAAAGTGGTGTCTCACCTACAGTTTAAAAACAAATGAGATCATCTGAGAAAATCTTGGAGGATATGCAAGCAGCTTGTTAAGAGTGAGACTAGGTTGGGTTATGATCATGACATTGGGAGGATTGATGCCACTGATGAGTGGTGGAAACAAAAACTTAAAGTTAGTCTACTTTACATAAATGTGATAACCTCAACTGTCTATGACTATATTGTGCCGTAACTATTGTTTGTACACATGTAGGAATGTCCCCAGGCAACAACCATTCGCAAAAAAGGTTTGCCGAATATTGTTTCCATGGAAATCATGTTTGAAGGTATGGTTGCAATGGGAAAAAATGCATGGACCCTAAGTGGTTAAATATCAAAGGAAAGCACCAAAGCGTCTGAAGACTCCACTGATAGCAAAGAAGTTGTTAACCCCAATGTCAACATCTTACAGATGTTGACCCAATGAATGTTGAAGGCCCATCAATGTTGAGAACATGACAGGCAATGAATAAGGGAAAAGGCTTGGCAAGAGGTGTCCACCTCTTCAAGGTGATAAGCCAAGAATGTATTGATCCCTTGTGATTAATTAACCAATTAATTAGCCAAGTGAATTAATTAAGTTAATTAATATGTAATACATGTGGTAGCACAAACAAATCACCAACTAAGTTAAATGCAATGGAAAATAAAGTTGACATGGTGATTTGTTTACGAATAGGAAAAACCTCCAAGGCAAAAACCTCATCAGGTGATTTTAAGGTCATCACTCTCGAGAATTTACTATTATCACAACAAGCAATTACAAGTAAAGGAATCCTAGTACCTTATACTAACATACAGTTGAACCCTTACCCCAATACACAATTGGACTTGTTCTGTAGTGACAATCTCTCATTTTCAATGCATGGCTCCCAGTACGTGACTAACCAATCAATGAGCGGATCCCAGTATGCGACTTACTCCTTTGCACGAATCCAAGTACGTGACTAGCACACCAACTTGAGAAGGATGTTGGCTACAAAGTTCTTCACTTCATTAATATGATGATTCGATGAAAATCACGAAGCTCTTTGGTTACAAAACCCTACGGTGTACAAACGCAACAGCTTCTTCAAGAGAAAGATGAACTAAGGCAAATTTTGTCTCTGGTCATAATATGCTTGAACAAAACCTTTGCATCAAGTTTCATATATTTGCAACACATGAGACAACCCTTAAAATAATTTTTATATATGTTTAAGGTTGTAGGTTGTTAGAAAAGAAAGCCTAAACACATACACATGGATATGCGTGAAATCATATCTGAAAAAACTAATTTTTATAAATCTCGATAGATAGGTTATCTATCGACAGTTGTCGAGTATCAAGCTAAAAAAACCTTTTAAACCTCGATAGATGCTATCTGTTGAGCTAGCCATTGAGCTAGCCGTCGAGCTTTAAAATACAATACTTCTTTACTTGTTTCTTGGACAGATTTTCATGATTTCAATACTTGGACTTGAACTCCTGTTCCTTAAAGTATTAAACACATACTAGATCTACCCAATTACAAGTAAATTGCATTTTATCAAAGGATTAACCAATTCTGAATAACATATGTTCTTAACATGATTCACATATGTTCTAACACAGGGGAATTCACAAAAAGCAAGGTAAAAAGCGTTCAATTGTGCAAGAGATGTCCGACTCTTTGAAGAACATGACAGATGTTATTATTGAAAGTAGAAGTGTAAGTACTCGTACACCATTTACTTCTACAGTAGCTACTGAGACTCAAACATTATGGACATGGTGTTGAGTCATCTTGGGGTGCAACCAGGTGATTGCATTCATATGTTTAGCTCCTGCTTTTTCATGGGAAACCAAGAGGCTAAGCACATGTTTGTAGCACATAGTCATTCTAAAGAGTTCCAGTTGAAGTGGATAGAGAAACAGTACCCAAAAAATCTCGGGCTTTGGCGAAGGAAGGGGGATTGTTTTGATAGGGGTTGCTTAGAATGGTGTTGTAGTAATAGGATTTTCTTTATGTAACTGTTACTCTTTTTTTTTTTTTTTTATTTTATTGGAAAAAACTATGCTTACCATGGGTGTGTATGTAACTATTGGGTACTCCTTCTATTCTAGTAGTAATTAAAAATGGTGTTAAGTAATGTAACATCCAATTTTCCCTAAATTTGTGTTCTTTTAAAGTTCCTTTGTGATGGTCTTCTGTTTAGATGTTTTTTATGCACTCGTATGTTTCTTTCCAATATTTCTTGGTTTCTTGTGTGTTTACATGTGTTTTTAGAGACAACTTTATGATTATTCAGGGCAGCTTTATGAAAGATACCAAAATGGCTTCGGAGGAGAGCATTGTTTTAGTGGTGCAATTCTAAAACATTTAGACAATTTCTTCATAAGTTTTACTTTCATTTTGAGTTCAAGGTATGCAGTAAGTTGTTTGGTGGCTTTAAAGATGCTGCAATCTCCCTAGTATATTGACATTCTATATTAATTTTATGAATTGGTTTCTATTTCTACCATTTGTAGTTGTTTCTTGCTAATAAATTCTTATTAAAGCTCCATTTGTGCAGGTAAAAGTTTAATGCACTAGTTCCTAGCCAACAAAATTTCAAAGCAATTAACAAAAGGATGGATTTGCTAAATGACTCATCTGATTCCCAACACCAATGAGTTTCTATACTTTCCCCTCTATATTTGAATATACATTTTACTAATCTTGGATGAAATTATGAAGTGCTAGAACAATGACGGTGAAAACATATGCTTAGCTCTACATGGTCATATTAAAATTAACCAATCCAAACCAAATTTAAGAACTAATCCACAAACCAGAGAAAATCAAAGTTAGCCACCAAAACTCCTAAACCATATAAGGATTACAAAATTCATAAAAAGATTGGTTACAATTATGGACAACTGTTGATGAATTGGAAATACCTATGATCGTAGCTAGATAACTTTCCAATGGCATCTTTTATAGATTTTACCTGATTTGCGGTGGTTTCTTCAACTAATTGTTTAGTGGAAACATATTTAAAAGTACTAGTTAAACCATATATTAGTTTGCTTATATATAGTCGGTAACATGGAGACATATATAAACAAAGTACCAATGCATAAAAATCTACAAACAAGGTATGAATGGATAAAATATATTTTAAATGGAAATAAGCGGAAATGTCGCAATATATTTAGACTACCAAGCCATGTGTTTGGAGAATTCTGTAATAGATTGCGCACTCAGTATGGATATGAGGGTACCAAAAGAGTTCGCTTGGAAGAGTTTATGGCAATAACATCGGTGGTACTTGGTAGTGGCATGTGTAATAGAATGCTGCATGATAGATTTCAACGCTCGGGTGAGATAGTAAGTTGACATGTGGAGACGATAGTTACATTGTTAGCCACTGTTATGGCAGTAGATATTATCAAGCCTGATGATCAGGCATTTCCTAACGTGCCACAACATATTCTCAATTCAGATAGATATTGGCCACATTTCAAGGTACTTTGTTAATTTGGTATCTTGACTTAATTTTATTCAATTTATCTTTAAGGTTATAACACGTAACAAATTTCACATGGTATTTTTGTGGCAATGGTTAGGATTACATTGGCGCGATTAATGGGGTTCTCATCCCCGTAGTCTTACTAGTTGATGAGCAACACATATACAAAGGAAGGAAAGGGGTCACAACAACGAATTGCATGAACACATGTGATTCTGACATGAAATTCACATTCGCCTGTGTTGGATGAGAAGGGTCAACGCATGACACAAGAATCTTTTTAAGTTGCCTCAATAATGAGACTGTCAACTTCCCAAAACCTCCACCTGCTTTGTAAATATGCAGTTTAATTACTGTATTAAAGTATGAATTATCTAGTGAAAATGCTAATATAATAAACATTCTCGTTTGTAGGAAAGTATTATCCTGTTGATTCAGGGTACCCTATGAAAAAAGGATTCCTTGCACAATATAAGGGGGAAAGGTACCACCTCCCTGATTTTCAGCAAAGTCGACTACCACAAAATCTAGAGGAAAATTTTAATTATCTCCATTCATCATTTCATTCTGTCATAGAACAAACTTTTGGAGTTTGGAAGAATAGATGGAAAATTTTGAAAAGTATGCTAGCTTTTCATATACACACTCAATAATGCATTATTGTTGCTACAATGGTTCTTTACAATTTTATTAGAGCACATGAAAACATTGACCTTGGACCTAGGCTTTTTGGACGGGGCACATGTGGAAGTAACGAGGGAGGTCATTACGAAGAAATGGCACATGTGATCTCTTCTTTGGACGAACCTGAGATGAAAGTGGTTCGGAACAATATCACAACATCGATTTGTGGGATGCCTCCATTGTAGGACTTAAGTTGTTACTAAGGTTATAAATACCATTCATATTATTGTATTTTTTTGTCACAATATAAAAACATGTGGTTGAAAATACCATTAATATTATGGTAATTATTTTTTGGGAACCACAACTGATGGTTCACAAACTTGAATGTAATACCATTTAACATTATTGTGATTTTTTGTTGGTAACCAAAACTGATGGCTCACAAAACTTGATTGTAATACCTTTGATTTATGAATTTAGATTTATCCTTACATGTGAAACACATCAGTAAGCTTTTGTAGAAGTAGCAGTAACTAATAAACTCAATATGCTCTGCAGTATTTGTATCTATTCTGATTTTGTGCAATAGTAGAAAACCAACCCACTATTGTGCATCATTCTATAAAAGATCTAGTTTTGTGCACTTAAATATCTTAGCCAAAAGACCATCATTAGTTAAATAATTCCATGGTGTAGTTCATCTCTATGCCTTTCCTTATTGTAATGACAATGGGGACCCCTTTGTAAATCAATGACAAATCTTGTAAAGAGTCATTAAAATAAAAGAAATTCTGACAAAAAAAGTAATAAAACAAAATTACCATAAATTGATTAGTACCAAAAAGTCAAAACTGACTATAAAAGAATCTTTATCTCTCTCTGTATCAATTGCTCATCTCTCTCTCTCTCTCTCTCTCTCTCTCTCTCTCTCTCTCTCTCCCTCTTACAATGCCCCAATACTACTCTGCCTCTGTTTCATATTGACAGAAAGAAAGGGTAAGTATTAGGAAGATGTGGGAGCTTATCAAAGCACCATTAATAGTCCCTTTGCTAAGACTTGTAAGTCTACCTGAAAATCCACTTGATTCCACTACAAGACAAACCCAAGAAAGTTAAGGAAAGGCTTACAGGGGACTTTTGAATAGACTCAATCTTATCTGAACAAGAGACAAACTCAAAAGATTTCAAGATTGCAACAGTAATCTACCAGAAATTAAAAAAAAAACAAAAAAAAAACAAAATCTACCCACAATTTTTGAAAAAGAAACCAAGAACCCTAACTATCAATTGCTGGCAAAGTGTAAATAGATAAATAAATGCAATATATATATATATATACATACACATATATAACAACAGAAATTATGATCTCCATCAACTTGGCCATTAACATTATCTCCATCAAATGTCTCCACATATAACAGAAATACAACTTCATACATATCGTAAATTGTTACTTGCAATACAACATAAAACATTAAGTTGTACGATTATATACAAAACAAATGTAATAATACAAGTTTGTATTATTACATACATACACATCCCATTATGGCAAACACCTTTGCTTAATTCTAACTTCCCCAAACCTAGTAGACAAAATAAGCAATACTATAAACATCACCCACGAAACTACTAGAGCTATCTTAAACTTCTTTGCTTTCTCTTCAGAAATCATGCGTACAGCCTTGGCTCTTTCAGCCTTTCGTTTTGCAACTCGCTTCCTTTCCAATGTTGAGTCTATCAGGGCATATGCTTGCTTTAACTCTTCATTAGCAACTTCCACCACATGCTCCAATCGCTTGAATTTGGCTATAACTATTGGTGTTGTTGCTACACCACGCATACAACAAATATTGGTGTCTAACCATTTGAATAACTTGCATACACGATCATCATCCTGTACAATAAAATACAACACATAAATAGGAATACAACGAATTGGTTAATGCACAACACAAATCTTTTGCCAATACTTGGATATGGTACTTACTGGCGACCAATAGTGACAGCCATAAAACTTCCTACCAAAAGTAAGAAGTTTGAGGGACATCCTAATGACGCAACTGTCAATGTCACAGAAATGGCCATCAAAACTGGAGAGATAGTTACTTATTTCCGACATTGGTAGGAACTAGCAGTAGATATTACGTTGGCTTGGCTATGGTCCATATGGGACACCACAAAAGACCATGTATACAAACCAACCAAACTTTGTACTTGATGAAATCTACATGTAACATGTCCTAGTTTTTCAATGTTTTTTTTTCTCCTTTTCTTGAAGAGTTTCTGATATGCCTGGTCTTCACCAAGTTCTCCAGTGCCACCATGTCCATATTCCCTTTCATGTTGTTCATCCAGGTCCTTTTGTCAATGACCTGTTTTGTGGTTCTTGCTTATGCTTCTTGTCCTCCATATCATGTTGTTCAACAAACCAATCAACAATTTAAGCAGAAACTAAAATTATTTGAACATCACAATTCAAACTTTAAATTATCAAAATCTTCATAATAACATGTTTGGCCAATTTGACAATTCCAATTGCTAATTGGATATGCACCTTAGGATCTTTGTAGGGATTAACACGGAGTGTTTATATAATCCACTTAAATACATCACAAGAAAAATAACTGAATTAGAAACAAGTTCCAGAAGATAAAATAAATAACTGTGTCACCTTAGTTACTAACAGTAATTAATAATGAACTTCATAGTTTTAACCAAAGATTTGAAAGACAATGAATGTCAATATATTCCACTTTTAGACTCTTTTTTCCATCAAATCAGACACAACCATTCATCCATACTAGAAATGCACTTCCATAAGATACCCTATAATGCAATTTTCCATGATATGCCAACTTGATGCATAGTCCTCAAACCAATAATTTCTAGATAAAATACACTATCTGTGTATGATTAATTATGTCACTAGAATTATTCAACGTGGCCTAAGAAAAGATTAAAAAATTAAGCATTATTATAGAGCAGTTGCTTCTATAGTTTCTCAACTAATTTCAATTATTTGAGCTGAATGTTTTATGTTGAATTAGCAAAACAGGGGTGAATGGTAGGTCGTGGGACTAAATCTCCTAGAATTATAAAATCATGCACTTCACTTGTTATTCTTTAAAGAACGCAAGAGTGTTGACGAGAATGAGAAAACACAATGAAATTAAATCTCAAAGGCATAGTTGAAAAATTAGTCATAAAATTTTTCAGTTCCCATCAAGATTCAAATAACTAATAATCACACGCAAAGAAAATTGCTCAAAGAAGAAGAAGAAGAAAGTTTTTATAAAGAGGAAATAATGTTTGAGAAAATGTGTGAGAGAAAGGATGGGTCTTGACCAAATTACCTTCAACAGATGGGTCAACAAGTTACCTTCAACAGTGAGTTAGCAAATTTGGAAAAAATTGTAGTAAACTCCAAGATTGATCTTCATCAGGATAGTCGACGATCTGAGGACAAACAAGGGTGAGGCGTGAAATGGGTTTATGGGAAGAGATGTGTTAATGGCATGGAAGGAAGAGTAAAGAAACTGAACCTGAACCCAATCTTCGCTGGCGTTAGATTGAGAGCTCTGAGCCATGGATTTCTCTTCTGGGCATGGGATTGCCTTTGTTTTGGAAAATAGGCGTTAGGGTGGGAGAGGAGTGAAATGCTAATAGAGAGTGTGGGAGAAATCACACAGGTATCAACCATAGCAGGGAAAAAATTAAATTAAAAAAAAAAAAAAAAAACACTACAGTAGTTTCAACCAAAAAAATCAGCTAACTTAAAAATTATTTTTCTATAGTGTTTTCAATAATAAGTTTTCAGATTTTAGCAAAATAAGCTGTATCCAAATAGAGTGTAAATTTGTGCCATTGGACTTTTAGGTGGATGATTAAGGAAGCCAGAAACATGTTGAGAAAGTTATTTGGTACTTTTGGAAGGTTTAGGCCCTGTTTGGATAAAAAAATTTGCTCACTCAATTTCCATCACTCATCACTCTTTACTCATCACTTATCACTCATCACTTAAAAATACTATACCCGTTTGGTACCATCACTCAGTTTGCATCACTCATATTTTTCACACTATTTGTGAGTCCCAGTCTGTCAACAGTGCAGCTTTTTCCTCTTTTTTTTTTTTTCTGGGTTCGTTCACGTCAGTATGTTTAAGGCCGAACCCAGAAAAAAAAAAAAAAAAAAAAAAAAAAAAAAAAAAAAAAAGTCAGCCTGTCAAAAGTTGCGGCTGTGGGTCCCTTAATGTGTGTTTAATTACAATAATGCCATTGAGTTATGAGTTATGGAAACTGAAAACAGCTAAAATGTGTTTTCAGTTTCCATAACTCATAACTTAAAAATCAGAGAATTGAGTGATGGAAACAGAGTTATGGAAATTGAGTTATTTGCTCCCAAACAAAGTTTCTGTTATGGGTCCCACCATTTTTGAGTTATGAGTTATGGAAACAGAGTTATGAGTTATGAAAATTGGCAATCCAAACACCCCCTTAGTAATTGGATTAAGAAAATACTTAGCTACTAAATAAGGCTCACCCTCTTCCTTCCTCTTGGTTGTTTGGGAAACCATGAACCTTTAACAATACACTTGTCGATGCATTAGTAAAAAATAACTTTTTTTTTGTGCAAAGATGGAATTTAAGCTGACATTACTACATCAGAACTTGTATTCTTACTCTTTAGTTTTTTTTTTTTTTTATATATATTTAAATTTTTTTGATAGGATATTTAGATTTGTTTTTGGATAAACGTAGAGTATTTGACTTATTTTTCTATTGTAAAAAAATAAACGTATGGTTACTTTGAAGAAGTGGGTTAGTGAAAGAGTGTTCCTATTTTGTAGGCAATATTTTAGTGCAAGTTAGACATGTATTTTACCAAACTATCATTTAGTTTTGTCTCTATTTAAACTTATGAGTGTAAGGGTATTTTGGAACAAAAAAAAATCCGATCCAAACAGGGGCAGCCACTTAAATAATAGTATAAATCATAAATAAAAATAAAAAACTAGGAAAGGACTCTATCAATGGCCAACCCTATGAAAGGTCCAATAATGGTACAAACACAACAAAGTTCAAAATTATTGAGATGATATGTTATGATTAATACAACATCACGTTCACATTAGATCATAATTAACATTACTTTTTTTGTACACCAATCACATTAGTAATTGTGAAATTTTTTGTCTTTAGAGTTGTAAAAGGTTTGACATTTAACCTCCCAAGAATTTAAGGAATTTTAGGTGAAATTATAATGAAAATAATATTTTGGTTATAATAAAATTTAGAACTTATAATATGTTGGATATAATGTAATGATAATTGTGATATGATATAGATATAAATTAATTAAAATTATTTTAATGTGTAAGTGCTGACAACAACTTATTATCATATAATTTTCACAATTATATAATAATTAATCCTTTCTTATTTGTTGATGATGTTACCATATGGTCCATAAGTTGTTCCTTATTCATTTTTCTTTCCAATTATTTTTTATTTATTTAAATTAGATCACTATGTTTTGAACTATGTTATTCATATATCTGTTGAATCACTTGATGATTTTTTTTTTAGTTGTACAATTTATTTCCCTATAATTTGGGTTTTAGAATAATTTGGAGATTTCTTTCCCTTTGTCCATGTTAGTGGTTTATGAGGCATTATGATTTGGAAATTCAATCTTCCCATGTTTTGTGCAAACAATTCTTAAAGTTCAATTATTTATGAAAATAATTTTTTATTTGTTAATTTCTCAAAATATACAAGTTATAACTACATCCCAATGGTGGAAGTCATGGTTTATTGTTCTTTTTAGTTTTGCAAAATCACTAATCATAAAAATTCTTCAAATCAACTAAAAATCAAATCTTCTTCTTCATGTGGGTGTTGGAAACTCAACCCACTTTACTAATATCAATATTCAACTAAATTATAATATGTCTCTCATGTTTAGGGCCTTGGATTAAAACCATGGACATGTATTTTGTTCTATTTTGAGTTTGTTAAGTTATTATATTATTTGAGTGTGAAGTTTATATTATTTTATTGGGTTTTGTGTAAAAATAAGAGTTGGATTTTTGGGTGTATTATTAAATGGTTGATAAAATAGATAAAGTAGTACATGAGCATGTAAAATAAGTCTTTTTTTTATATCCTCGGATGTGAATGCTCTTATAGTTGCTAAAGGCCTTTCTAATTAATTTTCTCATTGACTTTATTGCATTTTTGTGCTTCAATTCCATTTTCATTATGAGAAATGAGAGGCCAAGAATATTATATCTCAAATGGATAACCCAATTGTTGATATATATCATACCACTTAGATTGAGTATAGTTTTATATTTTTGGTTGCCACTTGTTATATTTATCTATATGTTTATATTTATATTTATGTTTATAAGGTTTTTATAGACACATTGTAATTAAAACATATGGTTCTCTACAGTTGTAACCCATTAGAATTTCTTAAATGGCAGATGAAAAGTAAACTTGAGATGTTACAATTGATTAAGCATCTTATTAAAATATAACAACAAAAAATTTAGATATGAAAAGAAAAGAAGCCATTGTGTATTCTAGCATATCCAAGCCTACGAAGGTAATAGGTCCAAAATTTATATAATATGTTAAAAAATGGTCGGAATTTTAATAGAAGTAACCTTAAGTAAGGGACAAAATTTAGCTATAAAATTAGTTGTAGTTTAAAGCTACAATCTTACTCAATATCTTTTTATTGGAGGTGAATTTTGACAAATCCATCATTGGATTACATCTTTTTCTTATATCTTTCATGCTTACAAAATTTTTAGAAAATTAGATATCAATATTTTGGTCATCAATAAATTGTTTAAATTCCAATTTTTTTGTAGTTTAAAATTATGTATAAAATATAATAGATCATATAGTAAATATTATCCGATTGATACAAAATTTGACATGTGTATTAAAAGCATAAAAAACATGTAATTCAACGATTAAATTTTCAAAATATGTAATAATGTTTATTTTATTGAATAGGGTTGTAGCCTAAAGCTGCGACTAATTTTGTACCTAACTTTGTTTTAAGTGAAGGTTAAAATATCTTATTTTGCAATAGCTGCAGGAATTCAACTTCAAGTGACTTGTACTCCATGCTATTTGGTATATTTTTAAAGAAATGCGTTAATAGTAAACATAACTCTAGCCAAATGAGTTACCCTTCCAAATATCCTTTCTCTATGTTGTTTGCAGATTTTTTTGGTAAAGGCCTTAATATTATGTTTTAGACTTTTTCCTAATAAGAGTTTTGCTTTTAATGTGGCTCCTATGTGAATTTCAAAATTAAATAAATTTAAAATGTATTTACTAGGAGATTATTTAATCAATAGAGGTTAATGCTTAGTAAATTTAACAATAAATGAAAGTTCTAAAAGAAAAAGGCATAGGCTTCAAACAATTAATGACTTATTGGAACAAGCATTCATTTGTTTTTTGTTGGTGGAATTGACAGAACACATTAGTTCATATGGTAAGTTCCACATCATAGCCAACCACTATATTTATTAGAATTTAAGCAAATAAAAAATAAGGTGAGATATCTTAAAGAAATGAAACTAGTTTGAAGGGTTAGTTGTCGCTCATATTTATGGTATAAAATTCTTTTATACATAAAAAGCATAAGAGGAATTAAGTGTAAACAGCTTAATGATTTCATATATTGGTTTTAGAAATTTTAATATATTTTCAAGCTTCTATTTGAATAAAAAAAAACATATGTTTGTAAGTGGAAAAAAAAATCAATGTTTATGTTTATGGTTATGAAACTTTTATTTAAAAATTGTATTTAGAAATAGTTTTAATTTTCTACATTTTTAACCTGTTAGGATTTTGAAAATATGTATGAAAAATAAACTATTTTTTAGAATTCATTTAGCAAGTAAGAAAAAAGAAGAGATAAGAAGATAAAATTCACATATTTGTAAAATGAAAATTAAACCTTTAAGCATAGAAATTTCATGTGTAACTTAATTTTTTTTAATTTACCTTACCTTTAAAGTGTTTGAGTTTCAAACAATGTCAATGTTGGAGCAATTATGACAATGAAGCTTGGGGACAAGCCCTGGTTGTTTGGCTGCATGAGGACTCATATTTCATTTTTTAACCATTGTAGAAACTCCCTAGGTGCCCATGGCCACACCTTTGGTTGGCACAATTTTGATTCAATTGGGTGAGGAAGGAATGGAATCAGATAAGGCTTTGCTAATGGTTTTGGGCAACGTTCCTTGCCAATGCACTTAAAAATCTCTACTACAAAAGCAATGAATAAGGTATCAAGTAAAAGGGAGACAAAAAAAAGGGCGAATACACCTTTCAAGCCAAGGCTTAAGGCTAGATGAATAAAAGCTCAAGCTCTCAAGTGTGACGATGTAGTCAAAGTTAGTCACGCCATACAAGAAAAGTGGTATTGTGATTTGATCATATTATATGCGTTTACAAATTTAAAAATTGCATGCTATAGTGACTGATATAGATAGACATGTTCTGGAGGGGTAATAAGGGGGAATCAAGAAAAATTCATTGGGTAGGATGGGAAAAGCTTAGCTTGCCAAAATGCCAAGGGAGATCTGGTTTTAAGGACATTGAAAATTTCAATTTAGCTTTGTTGGGTAAACAGGTGTGGAGGCTCCTTCATAACACTGATTCACTCTTTTACAAAGTTTTTAAATCCAAATACTTCCCCCAATTGCTCAATCTTGGATGATGAAGTGAAGCTAAAAGGGTTGTATGCCTGGCAAAGCATTCTAAAAGCTAGACAAGTTGTGATTTTGGGTTCAAGGTGGAGAATTGCTAATGGTAGATCAGTGATTATTCGGAGGGACAATTGGCTTCCAAATCAACACACTAGCTGCATCATTTCACCTCAGCAAAATCTACCAAACAACACAAGAGTTTGTGCTCTTATTGATGAAGAAAATTCATGTTGGCTAGAGGATCAGATACATGATGAATTTCTTCCTCATGAAGCGAGTTCAATCCTCGGTTTGCCCCTCTGTCATTGCAGAATTGCTGACAAACTGATCTGGTCAGCCAATAAAAATGGCATTTATTCAACCAAAACAGCTTATCAGCTCCTCAGTAATGCGGCAAAAAACGCTAAATTGGGTTCCTCAAATCCGAATGCTCACGGGTCTTTTTGGTAGCAAGTTTGGTCACCCAATGTCCCAAGCAAAATTCGACATTTCATTTGGAGGGCTTGCATCAATTCTCTTCCGATGAAACAGAATCTTTTCGAACAAATATCTATCCCTAGTGCTTTGTGTGATCGCTGCTGCAATCAGAGGCGGCCTTAGACATTTTGGGGCCTAAGGCGAGAACTAAAAATGTGGCCTTTTTTATACCTATATATTAATTAAATTAATTTTTATTTAATATTTTTATATTATAATATATTTCATTTAAAATCTATTTTTCTTGCCTTTTAAGATGCAAATTGACTAATTAAATTTTTGTATTCAAATTCTTCTAACATCTCCTTTTCAATCGATAATATAGCTAATCCATTTAATCTTTCTTAGGACATTGTCGATCTTAGATACGATTTTATTAATTTTAATTTTGAAAAACTTTTTTTTGCAAAAGCAACTATAACAGGTATTTTTAGTAAAATCCTATAAGCAATGCATGTATTTGGAAATAAATCTAATCTTTTTATATAATTTAGTATGTCAATTGGAGTATAATCTTTTATTTGTAAAATTTATTTTAAAATGTTTATTATTATTATTTTCAACATGTCATTATTATTTTCATTTTCTTTTAGTTGAACATCATTATGGTGAACTTGTTTATTTGTGACATTTTAATGATTATTTTCATTTTCTTCTAAATTATTTTAAAGTTCATTATCAAGATTTGTTGTATTGCATAATTGAACATCATTGTTTTCTTGCAATTGTATCATTTCATTATCTTCTAACTTTTTTTGGTGAATTTCTTGCTCATTTGTGATATTTTTATCTAAATTTTGTGTTATATTTTGTTTATTACTAATAACAAATTTATCCATTAATCCTTTTTTAGACTCAATTAATTTTTCTTCTTTTTTTCTTTTTTTAAATTTTTCATATCTAGATGCATATTTTCTAGTAGACGTTTCAAATCAAACAATATTTTTATAAAGACTAAAATAAAAAATAACTTTCAAGTGTAAAGCAATTGAGAAATATAACCTGATTTATATAGAAATTATTGTTGTAATTTCACCAAACAATAACAAGATTTTAGCAATTTCAACCTGCATAAATAAAGACTTATTTAATATATGGGTAATCCATTTTTAGAAATATTTTCTCGGGAATTGAAAAAGCTGTCAACACTTTTTCAATTCCCAAAAAAATATTTCTAAAAATGATTGCTTAATGTGTGCCCTAAGGGCACACATTAGTAAAATCCTTAATATATTACCACTAACTAAAATATATATATATATATATATAAACACAAGATTAAAATTAAAAAAAAAAAAAAGCACAAGCATAACAAAAATTTAAGCACAACTATTAAACTATAGCACTAGGCTTATTAATTTATAATACCCACACAAAAAAAAAACACACACACACACACACACACACACACACACACACACACACACACACACACACACACAAAAACACAAAACACAAAACAAATCCTATCTATAACCCAAAAAAAAAGGCTAAATCATTGAAAAAAAAGGGGCTGAATCATTAAAAACAAAAACTTGTAGCCCAAATTACAAAACGTCAAAACCAGGCGGTCCAGACCAAACTCAATCAGTCAAATGAGTCAATCTTATTAATTACTAAATTACAAGAATACAAGTAGCAATCTCAAACTCAATCAGTCAAACAACCGGACCCCAAATATTTATAAACTATACCTGAAGAATGAAGATGAAGTGAACGGCTAGAGTCCGTGAGTGATGAAGGACGGAGGCGGTCTGGCGGAGAGCAGATTCAGACTCCATGACTGATGAGGAGGTAGGGAGGCGCCGACGCCCAACGATCCAGCCGTCGCTTGCTTCAGTTTAGTTACAAGAGAGAAAGGTAATGAGAGATTAGAGAATCAGAGAGAATGAGAGACAGAGAGTGGCGGAGAGCAAGAGAGAGGTAAAATTTTTAGGATTTGAATTGTTTTTATTTGTTTTGTATTATGATTGTTTTGTGATTAATCTCTTAGACTGGATTTGTAGTTTATCTGAATGATTTTTGGTTTGTACAGAGGATAACAATACCGGATTTTTGGTTTGTCTGATATTTTTTTTGGGTTTAAATCTGATACTAAATTTTTTTTTTTTTTTTTTTTTTTTGCTTTAAATCTGATTCTAATTTGTTTTTTTTTTTTTTAAATCTGATACTAATTTTTTTTCCCCCTACTACCCCTTATTTTTTGAAATTTGGGGACCTCCTTTTCACTTGGGTGCCCTAGGCAATTGCCTAAGGGAAGGGCCGGCCCTGGCTGCAATGAGGTGGAGAACACAATGCATGCATTATGGGGCTGCCAATTGCTAAAGGAAATATGGTGGGAGGTCAAGATGTGTCGAAGTTTTTTGTTGGAGAGATTTGCAAATTTCATGGATTTCTGCCACGGAATTTTGCTACTCAATGGGAACAACCTTGCTGAATCAGTGGCCTACATTGCATGGAGCATTTGGTTCAATCGAAACGCCATGAGAATGGGCAAACCATCACTGCTGATAACTCAAATTCATCATGATGCAGTAGAGCGACTCACCGAATTTCAGAATGTCTTCAAACCTCCATTGCTGCTACCTATTTCTGCAGAATCTCACCCAACATATTGGCTTCCACATTCACCACTTCAGTTTAAATCAAACTATGATGGAGCAATCTTTCATGACACAAACTGTGCAGGCTTGGGAGTGGTAATCCGAAACTCGGAAGGCTTGGTCATTGCTGCACAAGTAGAAGTGTAGAACAAGTCCCTATGCCTCCACCCAGTAGATGATTTAGAGGATAAGGCTAGGAGAAGATCCGTAAGATTTGCCTTTGAAATTGGACTTCAGGATGTCATGTTTGAGGGAGATTCAAAAGTAGTGTTCAAGCACCTCACTGCTGCCTTGACGAGCTTCGCTCCATCTGGCCCCATGACAGACGAGACCAAAGCTTTAGCTTCGAGTTTGCATTTGGCCTCTTTCTCTCATGTCAAACGTAGTGATAATGCTGTAGCTGACAAGCTTGCCAAACTAGCCAAGAATTTTTTGGATTCACATGTTTGGATTGAAGAGTGAAGACATCCACAGCGATGCAAACAATCTTGTAATTCTTGACAGAAGGTTTCTGTCCAATTGATAAAAAGTCTCGGCTGTTTTCTCGAAAAAAAGATAAAAAAGAAAAAAAAGCATGCAAATATCATTTTGATAAATATAAAAATGCGAGTATTTTTCAATTATTATTTACATTCTTGATTGTATGTTTTTTTTTTTCTTTTGTTAGACTTTGTTTCAATTGTTGCAAAAGCTATTAAATTTGAGCAAGAATACCATATTTTCAAATCAATTGTTTTTTAGATAGATCTTAGAAAAATAACATCAAGTTCATTATACTTAAATAATTGATATAAAAAATAAATTCATGCACCACTTAGAATTCAAACAAGGTGTTTCTTAATGAGCTTTAGTTTTAGGCTTCTTTAATAAACAAGCCAAACCCAAGCAAAATAAATTGTTCATGAACAAGGAATATCAAAACTCAACACAAAACAAGTTAAGCTTAGACTCATTTATAGGCTTGATAATAAGCTTGACAATTAAACTCATATCTTACTAAGACTTTAAGTATTAGGATTACAACTTGTTCAAACCAAGTAAGCTTGATATTGTAATATTGTTGGATCTCAAACTCACAAACTTGATATGAAGCTCGAGTTTGAGCTTGAACTAAGTTTGACTAATGAATCAAGCCGAACCAAGTTGAGTTCAAGTTTTTAGACTTCTTCATGAGCTTGAGTATCATTTATAGGCTTGGTTTGAGCTTGAGCTAAGTTTGAACACTTACTATTTGGTACTTTTGGTAGGTATCGTGATTGGCTTAACAAGATACTTAGCTATCTTTTATCAAAATACTAGCTATTTTTTATCAAAAGAACAAGATGTTTTCAGGAAGAAAATTTCTCTACAAAATAGTTTGGAGAAAAACTTTTCAAACTCTTCATATATATTTATATTAGGTGTGAATTTTGAAAATTTAACCATTGGATTGCATGTTTCTATTATATCCTTCATACTTGCAAAATTTCAGGAAGATCGAAAATCAATTGCTATGTCATCAAAAAAATGTTAAAATTTCAAGTTTTTGCAATCTAAAATTATGTATAAAACATAAGTTTATTGATCAAATAATAAATAATATCCGATTTGAATAAAATTTTATATGTGTGTCAAGAACATAAGGAACATAAAAATCAACAGTTAGATTTTCAAAATTCACACTAAAAAAAGAAATATATGAGAAGTTTGAAAAGTTTTAAAAATAAACTTTGTTCATGCTTTTAGCTACTAAAGGTTGGCCCACTTCCGTCTAGATTTCAAAATAAGTAAAAGGTTCACTTTCCTCCATTCTCTTGGTATTTTGGGAAACCATGAACCTTAAACAATACAATTGCGATGCATTAGTAAAAATTATTGTCTATTTAATATGTGATTCTAAATAACAATTTTTAGTGTTTAAATACTAAAAATTGTGGTTCTAAAAAAAACAATGCATTTGGTAAGTGTATTTTTTTAGGAGTGTTTGAATTGCGTTGCTTATTTTAGGGTATTTAAACACTAAATTTGGAAAACTGCTCTTATCTGTTTTCAGATTTTAAAAAATGTTGTTCAATGGCACTTTTGTAAATATTTTTAAAAAACATGAGACCCACTTGATTAGACAATATATAATGGTTCCTTTTTCAATTCCAACCAGGGGACCACTTGTCAGCTTTTTTAAAAAAAAAAATATGCACATACTAAATACACAATTATGTTTTTTCACACAATTAAAAATTTTATTTGAAACATGGTACCAAACACATTTTTTACTTTAAGAATACTGTTGTAGGGGCACAAATCAAGCCTGGACCCAAATGCCTGTAGGGGACAGGCCAAAATGGCCTCAAAACAATAAATTTGTAGAGGATGGGCTTGAGACCTAGGTTGCTTTGGACGATGGAAAGCAAAGATGTTGGGCTAGATTTGCGCTTGCATGCAAAGAGATTTTTGTGCAACACTAGCTCTCCTCGGACGTGGTCCGAGGACTTTTTGTGTATTAGTATCTCTTGTTCTTTTTAGAAAAGTTTACAAAAAAGATCCCCCTCCAATGCTCACTCTCTCTCTATTTATATTCCTCCTCTTTGTGCTTCCATCCACAAAGTCATCAATGCAGATGCCTTTCTCATCCACCCCCTTCTTGAAATCTTCCCCCAATGGCTATAAGGCTGATCACTGTCATCTCAGATGTCACTTCTTAATTAATGCGGCCAGAGGGGTGGGTGTGAAGTCTTTAATGCGGTGGCTGCAACTTTCTGCAGGGCACTTCCCACTTGTTCTCCCTCTTTTTATTCCTCCGAAGTGTAACCTTGCTTGTAGAGCTTTATGGGTCCCTCCTTATGCATCATGGTGTTCCTTGCAACCCTCGTTTCTGTTGGCCGAGGAGGCCTCCCTCCTTGGACCATTCTAAATAGCCTATAACCCAATGGTGGGCTTATGGACCCTTAAGTTCGATACCCTTGGCACTGCCCTACAATCCTTGGACAGATTGATGCTCTTGGATCAGGCCCAAGGCCCAAATACGTGCTTTGATACTTCTACCCCCACAACTGTAAATACGTGTGTTCACTACATTTTTTAAACCACAATTTTCACATCATTTTACATAACAATTCTAGAAATCTCTAACCAAACAAAGACTCTCTTTTTTTGTGCAAAGATGGGATTTAAGGCTGAAATTAGTACTTGTATTCTTACTCTTTGGATGTTAAAAAATAAAAAATAAAAAATAAAAAAATAAAAAAGGAGGAAAGGACTCTGTGTATGGCTATCTCTATGAAAGATCTATGTATATAAACCCATAAACTGGTAAATTAAACTTTCTTTTTTTACTTAACATCCATATAATACATCAAAAAAAAAAAAAAAAAAAAACCCCATCTTTCTTTGGCACCAAAAAAAAAAAAAAAACCATATTAGTGGGCTCCCACACCAAAAAAATGAAAATGAAGAGGAATCTTTCTTTCTTTCTTTTTCTTGGTTATTTCACCTATCTTTCTCTTTTTGTTTGCAAATAATTGGATGTGTGATTTTGTATGGTCAAGTATGCTAATCTAAATTATTTATAAGACGATTCCCCTCTTTGGACTGTATTTTTATGTAGTTTAGAAATACCTCTAATCCTTACTTTTAACGAGGAAAAAACTTGAGGGCAACCAGGTAAAAATATATCTCTAACTCCACTTAAAATGACTACAAAATATGACACTCTTCTACTAATCCATGTCTTCAAAATAAATTTATCCAAAAAATTTTTTTAAAAAAAGGGAAATTATGACACTAGACAAAAAAAAAAATAAAAAATAAAAAATAGAGCTTTATTGCAATCGCAAAGCGCATGTGATGAGACTAGTAGAACTATATTACATCAATAACCTTTTGTGCGTGCAATGAGGCTAGTAAAACTATATTACGTCAATAACCTATTTAACTTAACACATTCACCCACACAACACAACACATATTCAACTTATGTGAAAACACTAACTAACATTTGCATTAGACCACGAAATAACTGGTCATAATACAAATGAAAGTTATGTAATTGTATAAGTCTAAATTGACTCAGTATATGCTTGATGTGAGATTTAGTCTCAATACATTTTCCAATCAATATGTGGTTATCACAAACATGTCACAGGACCCTAATCTTAGAAGTCCCTCAAATCTCAGGCTATACCTTGGATTTTATAAATATATATATATATATATATATATATATATATATATTATAGAGAAGTTTAGACCAACATCACACTTTTCAGTTATTGGTCTTCCACTCTGCATGTTATATTGAATTCAAGTTGGATGTGTAGTCGTTAATTTTATTCATCATCAAATGCACTGATCTATTATAAAGAACTAGTATGTAACTCGTGCTACCGCATCGGAATGGATATAATTTAATAAAACAATGAAAAAAATTGCATTTTGTTACTTAAGTGATACTATTAGTTTTGTTTTATTTATTAATTAATCATGAGTTTATTCATGTTTAAAAGGCTTAATTAAGTCTAAATTCATGTTTAAATATTAAACGGAAATGGATATCATTTAATAAAACAATGAAAAAAAAATATTGCATTTTATTATTTAAGTGACACTATTGGTTTCATTTTTTTTAATTTATTAATCATAAGTTTATTCATGTTTAAAAGGCTTAGTTAAGTCTAAATTCATATTATTAAACAAAAAATTTCATTAACAAAACTTAGCATTATGTAATTTTTTTACAATTGTATGGATATACTTAAAAAATACACATTAAGATGCATAGTATAATTCTTATATATATAATGTAAATACTATTGATAAATAGTCATTATTATATTTTGTTAAGTCTTTAAAAAAATGTTGTAAGGATATTATTAGGTAGATTTATTCATGTTTAAAAGGCTTAGTTAAGTCTAAATTTATATTATTAACCAGAAAATTTTGATTAACAAAACTTTGCATTATGTAATTTTTTTACAATTGCATGGATATATTGAAAATGCACATTTAGATGCATAGTATAATTCTTATATATATAATTTTAAATACTATTGATAACCGCGTGAGAAATGGTTAATTGTAGTGATAATATTGGACAATTTCTTTTTTGTCTTTTTGGGTTTATCACAAAGAGGATAGAATTTGATAAAACATTAAAAAAAATATATATTGCATTTAACTACAAATTTTTTATAGCCACAAGGATAAGGTTGACTACACTTTGAATTTTCCACAATCTATAATCATTGATTTTGGCAAACCATTAAGGAAATCATAATTGTAAAACTTTTGCAAAACTTAACAAACAATTAATAATGGAACAGAATATTGCATCTTATTATTTAAGTGATGCTATAATCAGAGTAAAAAAATACAATAAAAGAGACTTAAAGAAGCCTATGCGCCAACCTAAACATTTCAAGGTCAATTGAGCATATTTTTCACGTCACTACAAATTCTTCATAACCGTAAGGATAAGGTTCATCTCAATTCCAATGTCCCATTCCAATTTTGTGGCATGCTTGAAAGTTTGGAATTTTATACATATCGGTTCTTGCAGTAAGTAGTCGAAGTATTTTTGGTCATTTAACAAGCCAATGTTTCCCACGTTCATCATTTAAAATTTCCAAAAGGTTATTAATGCCTTCATTATTTGACTCACAAAATAGAATAATTCCATAAATATAAAGTGCAACAAAATTGCCACATGGAAGAGTTTTTTCAATTATTTTTTTTCCTACAACGACTTCTTCATTCAAAAAATACTAGTAGCTTCCCACTATCAGTAGCGCATAAGGATTTTATGCTTCATAACATGAAAATATTAAGTTTTTTTTCCTTGTCATGTAGTAGAGCTGGATGATTGAAATACAGAGTTAGCTCAATTTTTTGGAGGACTAATCTCTTTTTTGTTAACTTCTTGAAGCGTTTGCAACTAATTAAGACAAAAGAAAAAATTAAATTAATAAACTGAATTATTATATAGAGGGAAATGAATAAGTAGATACAAATTGAAGAAATAGTTTTTTTACCTTAACTTAATGTTTCCTAAAAGTGTTGCCGAATCTTTGCCCACTTTCGAAAAGATTTCAACCCATATGTCATTAGGAAGGTTTTTTAAAGTTTTCATATTGTTGTTTTATCTGAAATAGTATTATAACATTTCATCTACTATTTATAATAAAATCATTTTTTAAGGTTCATAGTATGATATTAAATAACAATACATAATAATCATGTGTTTAAGAATTTTGAAATGATTATACATGAATTTGGTGGTGAAATGGTTCAATTCATATTGAATTTTGTATTGCAATTGGTTCTCAATGAATTTCATTGTTTCTATCCGTTAATATTAATATTTTGCAGTTGATGTTAGTGGTTAATTAGGTTCATTGAATTGCTGTTTTAGTCCCCTAACGATTCACAGTATTAGAAAATGGGCAATGATTCGGATCCCAGGAATATAACACAAACCAGTTCAATGAATCAAGAAAAATAAAAATCAATGTAAAACATAAAGGAATTGAATTTGCTTAGAAGGAAGGGAAAAATGTCATAACTTAGAAAAGAAAATTGATCAAAATTATTAATTATTACTTATTGAACCGTACAATGAGAAGAATCCAGAAACAACTATAAAGATAGATTCAGAATTGGGTCACTACTTTGTTCAAATTTATATTCAAATATTGGTAAATTATTAAAGAGTGATAAGAAATGTGATTCATTTAAATTACTCAACATATTATGTATTCAATTTTAATTAGTATATATCTAGTCATTATGAGTTCAGTCATGGATGTTTATGTGTGATCTTATTATTATATGTTTAAAGTGACAAAAAAATGAAAAAGAAAATAAATACGAGTTATTATCATGTGATATGGTGAAACCTCCCATCAAATTTGAATCTCATCATAGTTTGTAGCTTGGACAAAAAAATTATCAAAGACTTGTGGGGTTATTGTTCAATGTGACATGAATTATTAATTGATATGATATAATTCTTGTCATGTATAAGTCAGTATAACCTTGTTAGTTTCTGTTCAAAGTGACAAAAATGAAATGAAAAAAAATAAGAAATCTAGCTTTTACAATGTAACGTGGCAAACCTAATTAACTACTATGTAACCATGTCATGGTCTAACTTAAAATATAATTACGAAAAAAATGGTGGAGTTATTACTTGATTTGTAATATTATAGTCCAACATGAAATAGAAAATAAAAATAAATAAATAAATAAACTGAAAAAATTTGTTTAGTTACCCATTTGATTTAAGGTTATCAACAAATATAACAAATTAAGTTACTATTACATTTTTATTAATTAACCATTTATACAATATGATTGGAATATATAATATTTACTTTATAATGATTATTTTTTATCATTAAACCAAGATATTACTGAATTAAAATAATTTATTTAATCGGGGCTTTCATGCACTAAGAAAATAATATTTCTGAACATTGTCAGGGGCAAAAAAGTCTCATTTCCGACAAATGAGATTTATATTGGGTCAGGGGCCTAAACCAAAACTCGACGATGGGCTCGATGCACAGCCCAAAGGCTATCGGCGAAGATCCAAATAATCCACCATATTTTTATGCCCTGAGCCTAGATTGAGACTTACAAGAACGGCCCTTAAACAATCCCTACAGCAAACACGTCAGCATGGTTAAAAAGTCTACTATAAGATATAGCCCAGCAGTAAAGTGTTTCTGCAGAAAATAACCCAACAGTAAAGTGTTTCTATAGAAAATAACTCAGCGGTAAAGTGCTTCTGCAGAAAATAACCCAACCGTAAAAATAGTTCTGTAGAAAAATAACTCAGCAGTAAAGTTTTTCACAGATTGAAAGAAACATCCTTATTTTAGGGCTCATCATCCGTTAGTTCTGAAAAAGAATCTTCTAATACGTCAATATGAGGAAAAAATTCTATTGTAACAGCTACATCATAACCATCAATAGTAAATGAGTAAATAAATGTCATGGGTTCCATGGTAACAAAACAATGGAGAAAACTTAGTGTGAGATGAAGGGAGAGAGAGAGAGATCCCAGCTAGTGCAACAAGATCATTATGGTGCCAAAGCATGCTCTTGGGTGTAGTATATATAATGAGTAAAGGGAGACATTTGTGGGCAGTAAGTGAGAGTCTATAGTGGACTGTTGGAACTTTCTACTGGGGAGGAGTTGTATGTTTTTATCTAGAGGTATGAGAGGTGTTTTTAAGCTAGGAGTGGGGGAACTCAGTTTCCATGCTTGAGAATAAGAGTTTGGTGACTTAGAACTTTGCTAGGATTTTGAGAAGCTGAAACAGAAGGGTTTTTGTAAGAGTTTTTCTCTGTCAGTGTGTTTCTTGGTATATCCTTGTTCCCCCTTAGTGTGAGATGAAGAGTTCTATCTATAGTTGAGATTTAGGGAGTAATTGGCAAATAAATTTTGTTAAATCTTCCCCAATCTTCAAAAAATCCTTAGGGATTCATTCTTAGAGTTCTAGCTAAGAATGGTAAACTTAACTTTTTGGAAGACTCTTGCTGTTTTTGGGTAATATCAGCTGGGATTCTGACTTAGCATTAATGCTAATTGGTCTTGACTGATGAGGTTAGAGCATACATTAAGCTAATGACCTTGGTTGTGCTGCTTACTAGTTTCAAAGCTCCCAAAGGCAAATTGCATCACCCCAAGCCAAGTGTTAACCTTGGAGCCTTTTGTTGGGAACTCTGCTGGGATCCCCTAGGTGCCCTCCAAACCACATTTCCCTGAGTTTCCCCATTAGGGGTTCATGTACTTGGTTCATGAACCAGAAAATGCATATTTTTATCATGAAAAATGAGCTGATTTCAGCTTGCTTCAGGGGCTTTAATGGCCTGGTCATGGCTGCCCTTGATGCTTGACCGAATGGGTTGAAGGAAGGAAGAGGAGATGGTCGACTGAAGTGGTTCAGCTCTCTGTCAAGTCTTTTCAGCCTTATGTCAAGAATGTTTCAGCTTTATGTCACATGATGATGATATTTCAGCTTGTGGAGGAAGGGTCCAACTCCTGATGGACATGTGTCCTATCTTGACCTGATGGAATAAGCTGAAACCTGACAACAATGGGCTTCAGCTGTTGAATTGTGTTGGGTTTTGGCTGATTAGCTCACGTGAGCTTCAGTTGCTGAGACTTGAGTTTAGGCTGGACTGGTCCAACTGGGCCTTATGTTTGAGCTGATTTGGGCCTGATTATTCCAACAAAATGAAAAATTTTGCCATAGATGCTACTCATGGGCTTTTATAAACTTTGCAAGAGGAATATTTTCTTGGAGGATGAACACTTATATTTCCCATGAGTAAGGGATTTGGTATATGTGAAATAATTGTTAAGATAATATTTAAGTTTTGTAAATATGTGTCAAAAATAGTATTTGGGCTTTTAGAAATAGTTGCCAAGATAATCTTGGGCTTTATGAAATAGTTGCCAAATAATATTTGGGTTTTAGGAAATAGTTGAAATAGTTGCCAAATAATATTTGAGCTTTAGGGAATAGTTGCCAAAATGTTATTGGGATTTATGGAATAGTGCCAAGGTCATATTGGACTTTATGAAATAGTGTCAAAATGTCATTGGGCTTTTATAAAAGAGTTTTGTAAATTAATATAGCGCCAAATTAGTATTTGGACTTTGTAAAATAGTTTGCCAAATTAATATTGGGTTTTTAGGAAATAGTTGCCAAATTAGTATTTGGACTTTATAAAATAGTTTGCCAAATTAATATTGGGTTTTAGAAAATAGTTGCCAAATTAGTATTTAAGTTTTGTAAAATAATTTGTCAAATTAATATTGGGCTTTAGGAAATAATTGCCAAATAATATTTGGGCTTTTAGGAAATAGTTGCCAAATTAATATTGAGTTTTAAGAAATAGTTGCCAAATAATATTTGGACTTTTAGGAAATAGTTGCCAAATAATATTTGGGCTTTAGGAAATAGTTGAAATAGTTGCCAAATAATATTTGGGCTTTAGGGAATATTTGAAATAATTGCCAAAATGTTATTGGGCTTTATGGAATAGTGCCAAAGTCATATTGGGCTTTATGAAATAGTGCCAAAATGTCATTGGGCTTTTGTAAAAGAGTTTTGTAAATTAATATAGTGTCAAATTAGTATTTGGGTTTTGTAAAATAATTTTGCCAAATTAGTATTTGGGCTTTGTTAAAATAGTTTGAAATTTTGTAAAGATATTGCTGTGTAGCAACAGATTTTGTAAGATTGCCATGTAGCAATGGACTTAGGGGTGCCGTGTAGCAACGAACTTAGTAAGATACCGTGTAGCAACGGGCTTAAAAAAGGTGTCATGTAGCAACAGGCTTAATAAGGTACCGTGTAGCAACGGGCTTAATAAGATGTCGTGTAGCAATGGGCTTAGTAAGATGCCGTGTAGCAACAGGGTTAGAGTAGCGACGGGCTTAGTAAGATGCCGTGTAGCAACGGGCTTAGTAAGATGTCGTGTAGCAACAGAGTTAGAGTAGCGACGGGCTTAGTAAGGTGCCGTGTAACAATGGGCTTAGAATGGGGCCGTATAGTAACGGGCTTAGAAAATGGTTTTGTTGGGCTTTTTGGGTCTTGCCCACAAGTTAAATGATTTTGGGCTTTTTGTGGAGGAAGTATAATTTTGTGGCCCAACGTTGGTAGCAAGGTGATGGGCATTTTTTGTAAAAACCCAAGTTGGATAATATGTAGAATATAGTGGGTAATATTTGTGAGAGGGCCCAAAGTAATTTGTGGGGCTTATATATGCAAGAAATATTTGTGGGAGCCCAATAACAAGGAGAATATTTAAGTAATATGTGGGAGATATTTATGTGAGCTTCAAAATAATTCTTGGACTTGTGTGGGTATTTTGTGAGTGGGCTAAAGAAATTAGCAATGGGCTTAGTAAGGTGCCGTGTAACAACGGACTTAGAAAAGGTGCTGTATAGCAACGGGCTTAGAAAAGGTGCTGTGTAGCAACGGGCTTAGAAAGATGCCGTGTAACAACGGGCTTAGAAAGGTGCCATGTAGCAATGGACTTAGTAAGGTGCCGTGTAACAACGAGCTTAGAAAATGTGCCATGTAGCAATGGGCTAAGAATGGTGCTATGTAGTAACGGGTTTAGAAAAGGATTTTGTTGAGCTTTTTGGGTCTTGCCCACAAGTTAAATGATTTTGGGCTTTTTGTAGAGGAAGTATAATTTTGTGGCCCAACTTTGGTAGCAAGGAGATGGGCATTTTTTGCGAAAACCCAAGTTGGATAATATGTGGAATATAGTGGGTAATATTTGTGAGATGGCCCAAAGTAATTTGTGGGGCTTATATATGTAGGAAATATTTGTGGGAGCCCAATAACATGGAGAATATTTAAGTAATATGTGGGAGATATTTATGTGGGTTTCAAATAATTCTTGAGCTTGTGTGGATATTTTGTGAGTGGGCTAAAGAAATTAGAGCCCGAAAATTCGTACCTCAACAAACATAGATCTTTTCTACAATTTTTTTAAAAAATAATTGAATGGTTACAAAAATTATGAAAGATTTGAACTATGATTCAACTAATTCAGGAATGGATGCTATCCATTGAGTTACAAAATACTCCTGACTTATATTAAACTTATAAATTATGTTCCGTCTAATGACTATGCTTTTGAATTTCATATTTGATTTGTCTTCTTTTCAATATTTACAAAATATTCCTAACTTATCTTAAAATTAAAAATTATATTCCGTC
Source organism: Castanopsis chinensis (assembly GCA_032878915.1). Lineage (NCBI taxonomy): Eukaryota > Viridiplantae > Streptophyta > Magnoliopsida > Fagales > Fagaceae > Castanopsis > Castanopsis chinensis. Next base: position 3,907,723 of record JAVQMG010000131.1, on the reverse strand, counting down.
TAATGACTATGCCTTTGGTAAGAAAATTAGTAGTTCTAAAGACACAGTTCGTTGGCAGCAAAGTTTCCAATATTATGACAATCTCCTGTGGGGGGTAAAAAAGCATGGCAAATAAGGACATAAACTGTGAAAACATAAACGACCTTTGTCAAGATAATAAGTTGTTTACAGCATATAATATTACGCAATTAGGGGAAACCTAATTAACATAAGCAAACAAAAAAACTTTTATAAAATATGAAATAGGAAACAAACATGTAACATTAATCATAGGCAAACAAAAAAAACTTTTATAATTAAAGAATAAAAATTGTTCACAAAAAGAACAAAAACAATAGGCAAATGAAAGAAATAAGTAATCAAACCTTAGGAATGGTTGAAATTCGTTTTACAGACCATAAACCAAGACCATTAAAATTCTGAGTTTCCTTGTAACTTTTTATGAAACAAAAAATAAACATGCAACATCAATGATAGGAAAACAAAAAAAAAAATTATAATTAAACAATAACAATTATTCACAAAAACGAACAAAAGTATAGGCAGATAAAAGAAAGAAATAATCAAACCTTAGAAAGCATAAACTAGGACCATTAAAATTGTGAGTACAATCGAAATTTATGGAAAACCTCTTCTTATATAAGATACAGTGATACCCAAATATATGCATCATTGATACCGAGAGATTCTTATCAAATTCCATAGCATTCATTGGACAACAGTGAAGCTGTATATGAAGGTTATTATTGAAGAAGGAGAGATGAACCTTGAAATACGCAAGTGTGAAAAAAAAAAAAAAAAAAGCACACTGAAATTACAATTGATCCACTTAAATTTAGACATATAGAACCACATAAGTCTTGACACATAGCACAAAATTAGGGTTATAATTTAGAATTACAATTGGAGTTTCTCTTTGCTTCACCTATTATATATATATATATATATATATATATATAACATACTAGCTTCTAATCTATGCAAATGCATGGATACACTTAAAGATATACAATAAGATACATAATATAATTTTTATATATATATATATAATTTAAATATTATTAATAGTCATTTTTATATTGTATTAGCTCTTTAAAAATTTTGTAAAGATATCATTAGGTATAAAATGTAAATTGTCCATTTTTTAAAATTATTGTGAAGCACTTTTTTTTTACGATTCATTTATTCTGGACTCCTTAGTTTTTGTACTTTTGAGAGAAAGTTTCAACCTATGACATCTGCTCCTGATGAAGAGCTATCATCAGACCAAGATACCAATCAGTATTTGATGTAGGTGGGGATTGAACCCCAGATCTCTTATTCAACCATTAGAGACTATCAGTTGAGCTTAATAACTCAGTTGGATGAATATTTATGATATGGTCCCACATTTGATTCTAAAATTAAGAAATAAAACTCTCTAAAAATAAATAATTTAGGACACATAGTGCAAAATTGGAACTTAATTTGAGTTTCTCTCAGTTTCACCTATTATTATTATTATTATTATTATTATTATTATTATTATTATTATTATTATTATTATTATTATTATATATTCCACAATATTGTACCTCTGATAACTAATATGACATAATAGGTCACCATAGGTTATTTCATTTTATTTAAACTAATGTGTAACCCCTTATATATATATGGATATAATTTAAAAAAACCAAAATTACACGGTTCAAATTATACCTTTATTTTAGAAGATGTTCAAATTATACATGATATTAACTTCCACTTTTTTTTTTAAGACTTTAATTGGATTTAGGCTCTTTGGTTTTTGCACCAAATAATTTATATGTCACAAAAAATAAAAATAAAAAATTATATGGACACGTGGCGCAAAATTGGACTCCAATTTAGAATCTAGTTGGATTTGGGCTCTTTGATTTTTACACTCAACTAGTATGTAACTCATGCTACTGCACAGGAACTGATATAATTTAATAAAACAATGGAAATAAATATATTGCATTTTATTATTTAAGTGATACTATTAGTTTTGTTTTTTATTTATTTATTAATCATGAGTTTAGTCATGTTTAAAAGATTTATTTTATTCATGTTTAATAAAACTTAGCATTATGTAATTTTTTAACAAATATTTTTATCATACAAAATTCTAATAAAAGAATACTACATAGACATATATATTCAAGATTGATTCATACACAGTACATATAGCTATGATTAAGTTGTTTTATCACAAACCATTTTTTGCAAAATATTTTAACTAATTAAATGTAAATCTCATAACGTGCATCTCATAATAATATATAACAAGAAAATAACGTGAATCTCATAAATTTTTTTTAATCAATTAAAAATTACTAAAATTATGAGCAGGATAAGTACTAATTCCTTCAAAGAAAACTTACAGTAAGTTAAGAAAATTACACAAATAATCTTTTATGTTTGAAGAATAATGGGATTACAATTTCCTTTTGAAATTGGGTAGAAACTCGTGTTGATAATGTGTTATGAAAAAGAAAAGAAACATGCAACATTAATGATAGGAAAACAAAAAAATTTATAATTAAACAATAAAAATTGTTGACAAAATGAAAAGAAAATAAACATGCAACATCAATCATAGGAAAACCACAAAATTATATAATTAAACAATAAAAAATTTACACAAAAAGGAATGACAGTATAGACAGATGAAAGAAAGTAATAATCAAACCTTAGGAATGGTTGAAATTCGTTTTGTAGAGCATTAATCAGGACCATGAAAATTGTAAAGGCAAGTACAATCGGAATATTTAGAGAATCTCTTCTTATATAAGATACAAAAATACTCAAATACATGCATCATTGATACCATGAGATTCTTTTGAAATTCCATAGCATTGATTGAAGAAGAGGAGAATTGTATATTAAGGTGCCTGAATTGGTGTAGAAAAGAGAGGTAAGCTTGAAAATGCGTGAGTGTGGAAAAGAGAGTTGAACCTGAAAATACATGGATGTGAAAAAGTGAGGCGAACCTGATAATACAAGTGTGGAAAAAAAAAAAAAAAACCACATCGGAATGAACCTGATAATACACAAGTGTGGGGAAAAAAAAAAAAAGCACATCGGAATTACAACAGATAAAGGAAAAATAGACTTCAATTTCATATTTACATTGACACATGGCACAATATAGATTAGAATTCTAATTTAGAATTGCAATTGGAGTTTCTCTCTGCTTCACCTATTATATATATATATAGTAGCATGTAACTCCATGCAAATGCATGGATATATGCACTTAGAATTAAACAAAATTTTTATTATAAAAATATAAATAATTAGTCAAATTATTTTTTTTAAAGAATGTAACACATGCATTCATGCATACATATAGATACATTTAAAATTAAACAAAATTTTTATCACAAAATATAGATAATTAGTCAAATTATTTTTTTAAGTAAACGTAATTAGTCATATATTAAAATTCTTACCTAAATTTAATATTACTTATGATCATTTTTTTCTAATTTTTAATAAGATAAAACATGTGGTGATTTTTATTATGTGATGATTTTTATTTTATTTATTTATTGAGAAGTATGTGGTAGTTTTTATTGAGTATATATGATTTAAAAAAAAAATTTATAGTTCATTAATATTAGATTATTAGTATTTTGCACACATTAACTCACTTGAAACAAAGATTAAAAAACTTAAGTAGACACATGATACAAGCTTAAGTGGATAATTATGGTGTAATTTCTACACAAATTTAGACACATGATGCAAAATTGGATTATAATTTTAAATTCTAATTCAATTTTCTCTAAGCTTTATCTATTAATATATATATATATATATGACTTATAAATTTGAATTTTTTTTTTAGTTATATGATTATATTTTTTATGGTTTATTATATTAGACTCCTTGTTTTCTACACCAAATTAACTAATTTGGCACAAAAATTTAAAAATTTAGATTAAATGGAATAAATGACGCAAAATTAAACTCCAATTGAAATTCAATTTTTACACTAAATTAACTCACTTGACACAAAATTCTAAAATTTAAATTAACTGAAACTCATAGTGTAAAATTAAACTCTAACTGAATTCCAATTTGGAAATTAATTGGATTTTCTCTTTGTTTTACCTTTTATTATATATATTGATTAATGTATAACCATGTACATATGTATAAGTACAATTAAAAACAATCACAAATATACGGTTCAAATTAAACATTTTTTTTCAAAAGATGTTCAAATTATACATTTTTAAAATTTATAATGGTCTCTCATTTTATAGGATACAAGAGACAAAATTGAGGATCCAATTAAAATATAATTGGATTTTCTCTAAGATTTATCTTTTCATATATATATATATATATATGGGTGGCCCAAAATTGAAAATTTGTTGATGCTCATTTTGGACAAGCCCAACCGCAAGAAGAACCCCAACAAAATGGGCAGGAAAAGAGTTAATGGATTGAGAGAAAAATTCATCAAGCCCGAATGGAAGGAATAATGGGTCTTATGCCCATAAAGTAAACAAATGGGCTTAAAGGAACCCAAGGGAAGAAGCAGTAAACTCATGGGCATTAGAAATAACATAATGGCATGATAAGAATACTGGTAAGCCAATGGAAGGAACAAATAATAGACTAAAAAAGAGGAAATTCCACAATCAAGTAAGGCCCAGCCCTTGGGGGAAGCAAGCCATAAAGAATGGAGAATCAAAAAATAGTTCATGCCATAGGAGGTCAATAATGAGCAGCAGAATACATAGGCAGGCCTTCAATCCACAACAAATGCATGAGCAGCAAACAAGCTTTGGACATATACGGAAGTAGAGTACACACAAGGCCCAGACACCACCAACCTGTACCTAGCCAATACAAGGGTGGTGAGTCATGAGTCAGATGTAAGAGAGGGTATGGCCTGACGGTGGGGAGAATGGAAAGCTTGTTTTGGGGTTCCTGCTCAAACTCTTTTGGGGAAATGTCCTACTGGAATGACATGCCACCCAAAAAAGGGAATGATAAGGTGGAATTACTAAGTGCATGCCATAAGAGATAGTAAGAGAGAATACTCACACTGTGGTAGATAAGAATGCCACGGTGATCAAGCAAACGAAACAATTTTTTTGTCTGGTAATGGGGAGTGGTACAGCCAGCACATGTAAGTAGTGGTGGCTGGGCAGCTAACAAACTAGTGGGTAGTCAGGAAGGACACCCACATCTAGACAAAAGTAGTTAAAGGGTAAAATGGTAAAAATTAGTTATGGCAAGCACTATATAAAGTGCTTTTGTCGTGCATAGTATCATCATCACAATAGTAGCAACCACTAGGAGAGAATTATAGCACCACCATCACCATAATATTACACGAATAAGCTCTAAGAAAGAAAGAAAAGGAGTGGGAGAGGATCAAGGTAAGAAAAAAAAAAAGGAAAAAAAAGAAAAGAAAAGAAAGAGAATCAGGAAGAGGAATAGAGAGTGTAGAATGACAGTCATGCACCAATAGGCTAATCCTTTCTCTCCCTCTAAAAACCTTCCATCTACTGAGGATAAATGATTCGTTTGGGTATAAGCCATTCAGGCTCATTCTCTCAAAGTGGATAATTTCTATATCAGGATCCTCTTGCGAGGTTACTCACATTGAAGAAATGGTTCCCTCTTTAGTTTTAGTCCCGTAACACAACTGAATATGACAGACTAACCTTTTTTCTTATGATTTTTATTATTTATCGTAATTATTTTCTTTCTTGCCTTTGCAATTTCACTTATAACATGTTTTTCTTTTATTGCTATATTGTTCTTTTTCTTTTATTTTTTTAAGGATTCCTTATTTCATCTAACAGGAGAAGCATATTGCCCTTATTATTGTCATATTGTACTTGTCTATCATAACTCTTTTGTAACAGTTTCGCTTGCCATGGGCATGAGACCAAAGTTTCAGCAAAAATTGTATAGTTTGTGCACAAGTCGGCCCAAAGTGGGTTGCAATTAGACTAGTCCTAACTCTCTTATCCAGAACACTTGGGCCTCTATATAGCAGAAGGTAGTTCAACCCAAAATCACAAAAGACCCATCACAAAATTCAATTGAATTTTTTCTAGGGTTTAGCTTTTAATATATATATATATATATAGATTTTTCTTATAATGTCACATTTGATAGTAATAATTCAATTATGGATACATCACATTTTTTGGTAACTTTATGTCACATTCTTTTTCTTCTTGTGTTTTAAGTCTCTGTTTTTTTTTTTTTTTTTTTTTTTTACTTTTTATTTTTATTGACTGCTTTATATAATTATGTTGGATTGTAACAATATCACATAGTAACTGCAACATATTTATTGGTAATCTTGTGTCACCTTTATGTTTTACCTATACAATTTCTTTTAGTTGTAGAAGGCAAGAAGCAATGAAATTGATATATTTTAAAGTTATCATGAACTTGGATAAAATTTGAGGAGGTAAAAATTAAATTTAGATAAAATCTTATGGACCGAAAAGGTGTTTTAGCCAAAATTAACAAAAACAATAGCATCGGAAAAACAATTTTACCTAATAAAGCTACTTTATGCTTGCACTTTGGAGATTGGATTTCATTTTGGGGCCAAATAGATGACGAGTGCTTCATCTTCAGTGGAGTGGATAAGGTTTTTGATTGAAGAAAAAGAATGGTGAAAGTAAAAGAAGGAATATGTATAATGAAAAAGTGAAAAGAAAAAGGAAGATAGAGACAGAGAAAGAAAAGGAAGGCTAAAACTAACCAGAACATATCTCATAATTCTATGGCTGCTTATTAGTTATTATCAGCTACACTTGTAAAATGGCAGCGAATATGGAAGCGGATAGATAGGAAAGGAACAACATAAATAGGGAAAAAATTACTTGTAATATATATATATATATATATATAATTTTGAAAAGAAGGCTATTAGCCCTAACATTTTAAAGAAAATTTTACAAAGATCATGTAGCATATCAAATTATGATGAATGCCATATGATTGTTGCTCTTTAACATTATATTAAAATATTTACTAATTGGTATAGACGGAACTGAAATCCTAAGTCCCTTATATGAGAGATTAAAAAAAAAATTTACTAATCAAACTATCTGAAACCCATAAAATAAAAATAATTTCAGATAAAAGAAACTTCTTTGTGACGGTAGAGCAATGTTAGGGACTCATTATTCTTCATTTCCCTCATCATTCCTTTTACTCATTATTTTTCATTTCCTTCGCCATTCATTCGTTATATTAATATCATATTAACATATTGTTAAGAGTCTTATAACTTAATTTTCTAACTTAAATTTAATATTTTTTCCTTAAAAAGTAAAGGGTTTAAATCCCTTATTTTCTAACTAAAAAAATCATTATATTTATGTGTTCAAAAAAGAAGGAAAAAACATCAAATTTAATTTGGCCACCATTTGTCATTAATTGCAAAAACAATGGTGTTATTTATACTTGACCAAGTTTATCATGGGTTCTGTGTCCCACCTTGACCATAAACTTGACCAAAAATTTCTCTTTGTTTATTTTTTCTTGGCAAGTTCTGCGGTCCAAAACTAGCCACGCATTTAAGGAAGGAAGACTAAAAATTTAGACTTTTCTTAGTTTTCTAGTAGCATACAATAAAAAAATAAAAAAAGATTATATGACTTTACTTTTTATAGGTGGCAAAGCAAAAGAAGTTTGCTTTATTGGTGCCAAGCAAACTGGAAAATAAAATAAAATAAATATAGATATCACATCAAAATTACGTATTTCATCATCATCTATGATGACGCTTATGTATCGTTTATCTCTCCCCGTGGGCCCACTCTAATCTGATCCGTACACTTACACAAAACTAAACGAACCAAACAATAACAACAACGGTCAGCGGTCAGCAGTCACTTCTCGAATCCTAACCACACACTCAATCTGCTCAACATATTTTTGTGGCTCAGATTTGTTCCATTCTCTGCCGTCAGTACTACTTTGCTGCCCGAAATCCCCATTTTTAATTTACCGGTCACGATCATTGTCTGGCCCACCAAACTTGCTTGACATTTAACCGCACAACCCGGTTTAAACCCGATATATCGGTAAAAAACCCGATATATTGGAAAAAAAGTGGATGGTAAAAAAAAAAAAAGGATTTTAGGGGAATTGGGAAAGGGCAAAAGGGTAGTGTGTCGCTTGAATAGGTAGCAGTGAAGTACAGCAGAGCGGTTAATGGATTTCCAATTCCCGTAAAAGTTTTTCCTAAACAGAAATTTTATTAATTTTGGAAAAGCAAAAAGAAAAAAAGTTGTAGTAGCAGTAGTAGTAGTAGAAGAAGAAGGGAATTGTAATCAAATTACAGCGGCCTGGGAAGAAGTTTTCCTTGCAAGGTAAATTCCAAACCCTAGTTTGTTCAATTTCCACTTTTTTTTTTTTAATAGTTTGCTTTCGGAAGCATGACTGGTTGCTCGGAAATTAAAACTAGAAGAAATGGAAAAAATTGTTTAGAGTTTTTTGATCTTTATCTATCTCTGGTGTTTGTTTGGTTTTGATGGTTTCTGGGCAATCAAACGGGTAATTCGGCGAGTTTTATGAATTGTTTTGAATGTTATTTAATTAATTTATTTAAAATGGTTTGTAAGTTAATTGAGTTGAATAACCTGAGTTTAGATGAATTTGAACTGATTTTTGGGGCTTAAATGGATAATTGAGCTGGGATTTAGTTGAGCTGAATTTTCCAGGTTTTGGTGTCGTAATATAGTTGAATTTTGGGGTTTAAGTTAGTTTATTGAATTGATTTCTGGTAATTTGATTTTTTTTTTTTTAATAATTTTTGCTCAGGAACTTGTTATTTTGACAGTTGAGGCTGTTGATTAATGCAATTTTTTGTGTTGATACTGAGTTAGAATTGTGAACAAAGGAATTAGTGGTGTTATGGTAAACAGCACTCCTTAGTTATTTCGTATTTTATCAGGTAATTATACCCTAGGCATGCTCAAAAGCCTTGTAGCTGAACTGAGACATCCAGAGTTTAAATCTCTCCTCCCCCAATTATCCAATTATCCCAAAAAAAGAAAAAAAATTTACAATCTAGGCATATCATATAGGAATGTTGATAAAGGCCAAGTGTGTGGCGAGAGCTGATCGGTTGTTAGATGGTTGAACTAAGTAAGGTAATGGAGGAAGGGAATGAGGCATGTAGGGAGGAAGTTTGTGAAGCCCACCTTGTGTCTACACATTTTAAAGTGAAGGTGATAGCATTTAAGCTTTATCCATTGAATCCAAAAGATTTATTCTATTCATGTCTGCAAAGGTACTGTCTTTTATCAAATCAGAAAGAGTTATTATGGTTATGATCATATAGGATGAAAGCTATGGTTCGTTTTAAAAGATGACTGGTAAAATCAAAATTTATGCGTCAGTTTTCATGAGACATCTGCATGGTTAATTTGGAAATTGAATGTCTGTTAAATTGTTAATTAATTACAGTTATTAAAAAAAAAAAAAAAGTATTATAAGTTTTAACAAACTTATCCCAAACCCAATTATGCCTGTCTTGCTTTAGTTCTCTTGAAGTCAACCTTGCTTTATGGCATGTAGTTTCTTTAATGGAGTTGGTCATCATACTTCGTTTTATATAAATTGTCACTGGCACATCAATGGTTTACTTCTCATGATTATTTTAATAAGTATGATAACAAGCACAATTAAATTTCATAAAAGCAAATTTTATCTTCTTTTTTTTTTTCTTAATTTATTTAATTTTTTTTCCATTTAATATATATGTTTTCTCAGTCTGCTGCCAAATATGGATTAAACTATGTTGTGCTATATAAGGATCAAAGTAGGCTTTTTACCAATTGCTTTCTTGACATTGTTTGAAATGAGAAGAAAATACATGTTTGTCTTTTAAATTTTAGATACCATCTTTCCTGAGCAATAAAAAATTCTAAAAGATCTCTCTTTAGCTTGTGGTGGTTTATCTTCTGTCAATACCTAGTACCTTCATGTAGTGGCTTCTATTGAAGTTGCAGTGTGCTGGACGATGCTGTGATGCCCTTGGTGTTGAGGTGCTAATATATGTTGTGATTATCTGAACCACAAGAGTTGGATGAATACAAGGCTGTGTTTGTTCTGGCATAAAATGTCTTCTGTTGAAAATGCTTTGGAAAACATTTTCAGGCGTTTGGCTTGCACTTAAAATCACAATTTTTCCTATACACAAGATCTAACAAATAATTTCATATCTACCTATTGCAAATAAAAAACCCACGATAGATTTCTCATAACAACACAAATCAACTAATTTCTCATGACAACACACACACACACACACACACACAAAATAAAAATAAAAACTCATAATAGGCTTTTGCAATCACAAGAAAATTGGAGGTTACTTATCAAATATGAGGGAAAAAAAGGGGAAAAAAAGAAAAAGAAATTGGCAGCTTCACTTGGAGGGGTGTAGCAGATCAATATACTAAATGCACTGGAGCGGCAATGGCATGGGTTTCTTGGTCGTGGGTTGTTGGATTGGGGGTTGGTAGGTTTGGATTTGGCTGAGTGTGGCACTGAAATATGTGGTAGCAACAGGGAGGAGAATGGGTGGGTGGGTTGGGGGAGGGGGGTGGGTGTGTGTTGTGTCTGTGTCCGTGAAGGTAATTTTCCTGGTCAAACAGATTTTTTTTTTTTTTTGGTTTGACCAGCATTTTCAGCTGGACCAAACACCTGAAAATGTGGAAAATGCTATTGGGGGAAAACGTTTTACGTCAAAACCAATGCAACCTTAAGTGAAGATTGAGGGATATGCATCATGTGTTGGGCTTAAAAATTTAGCAAGTTTATCGAGTTTTCAATTGATTTCATGTTTTCTTCCTTTCAGCCATTGGCTTCTTCAGTAATACAAAAGACTATCAAAATGGTTTACCTGCCAATAAATTACCTAATGAAGAGCTCTGTGAGCAAATATATCAGTCTAGATCATTATAAATCTAATGTTATAAATACTGAATATAGCTTAATTAAAACCATGTCTCATGTGGCGCTTTCTATATGCTAAGTTGACTTAGTCATTGGATACTATAATTCCTTAACATGACTATTATGCTAGGTTTCTTTAGTCATCAAAATGGAGGCAGTTTGCCTTTGTTTCTGTCCTTTTATAAATCAATAGATTATTTCCATTGACATATGGACTAAATTTGATAAACTCATCGTTGTTAGGAGCATATTCCATGTTTGTAAGGTTAAATACCCTAGAGAAGATATACTTTCTTCATCTGCCATCAACCCTAAAAAGTTTTATCTGCTATTTGTGAATGTGTGGGTTCTTGATTTCTTTATGAAAAATTCTCTGTCAATCTTCTAGTCTCTACCCCTGTATGCATGGAAAAAAAATGGTAGGGTTTTCTGATCTTATTGAAAGAACATTCCAATAGTACAAAAAAAGGAAAAGAACTGAATGATTTCATTGTTGATATGTTTCTCTTGAAGCAATTCACCTTCTATGAACCTTAGGTTTGTCCATTATTTTATGACATAATGGAGCTCTGATTCTTTTGCAATGAACTAAATTGAGTCCTAATATGTCTCAGTTTATGAATGATTACATATACCATAGTAAGTAGTAGTAACTACTCGAATAAATTTAGTTTCCAATATCAATTACATCTTTTTGGTATTTGTTAATCAACCCTAGTAATTGTTTTTTGATAGGTAGTTAATCAACCCTAGTAATGTCATGGACGATAAACATAGTGCATGTTTTTTGTTTAGTGGTATTATTTGTGTAATATTTTAGTTGGTTTGTGTTATACTTGTGTATTCCAATAGTAATTTAAATTAGTTCCTGCAGTTGTATTCTCACTGTACTATTTTTGTGCTTGGCATTATGGTGCTGAATATCAGTTTTTTTCCCCTGTTCTTTTTCCTTAGCCGCCTTCATAAATGTTAAATATTAAGCATTTAACCTTTTGATACTATTAAGCGACTGAAAGGTCCTAGTTTGGACCAATGAGCATGATTTTGGGGACTAGGATATCTTTTTTAACTTGCCTCTGGAATGCTTTGGTATTAATTTAACAGTGTTGGTTGTGCTGCCAGATTTGACTGTCGGGATTCAGGATTTGGGGTGCATTACAGCCTCATGACTTCTTCTGTGAACGATCTTTCTGGTATTTTCTAGAAAATCTGGATTCAAAATCTTATATCAGTGCTCCCCTTTTAAAAATTCTGTTTTGATCTTTGTGAGTAGATTAAATTATTATTCTAATTATGCTGTAATTGAACCAGCATATTCGGTGTTATGAGCTTCAGCCTAACTTTATTGCCTCTGCTTTGTTCCTTAACTCTTCCTCGTCTGTTATATGGAAATTTCACTATTTTTTTTCATTTAAAATGTAGAAGTGTTTTTTTTTTTTTTTTCCTTCATCATTATCAGTTCCATAGAAACAGAATAACTGTAACAAGAGAAAATCTAATTCATTTTCAGCTCATGCTTTTCCAAGGATTTGATCCTAGGATCTTCAGCATGAGTTCGCTGCTACCTTACCACCAGATCCAAAGTAATGCAGGACAAACCAAAATGACACAACCATAAAGAACGAGAAAATGAAGAATAGTTAACCTATAGTCGGTACCTAGGCCTGCTTGGAGTTAACACCAAGCAAGAGAGAACTGATATGAGCAGCACCAAACCATTGGGAAAATTTCAAGAAAAATTCTATTCATCATCAAACTAATCCTCTCTCATAGGAGTACAATGCTTTGCTTATATAGAATTCCAAACCCTAATTCTAATTGACATAGTAAACCTAATTCTAAGTGACTTAAGAAATCCCAATTATTAAATTACAAAAATGACTTTGACTATAGCGCATTAAATAAAAGTACTATTAAACCTAAAATACTAAAATAAAATACAATTGATTAATACATAATACAATTGATTCCAAATTTAAGTAAATCTAAATTAAAAGAAATTTTTCCTTGTGCTTCCCATTTCACAAAGACGCTGTTCACATTATAACTATAGCTCTTTTTCTTGTGGCTTAGGGCAGGTCTCAATCTTTGTTAACAAAGGGCTCTTTTGTGCACTGTTGTTGGCAGTTTCATTACCTTCCGTGGTAATATTTTTCTAGTTACTAACTTATCAAAAAAAAAATTTTTAGTTATTAGATTAGAACTTGAATTACTCTGATCTCAGTTCATTTTCTTACCTCTTGAACCATGGTCAAAGTGCATAGCCGTCCATGGTAATTTTGCTTTACAGTGTTCTTTTTGTCTGCTGCCATGTATTGCCCTTATGCTATGAAATTATGTTCAAGAAACTTACCTACATCTCATTGTACAAGCTGAGCAAGCAGGCTGATTATTGAAAAGCTGGAGTCCCTCACTCCAGTTGTAAAGCTTGGTGCCTTTACACTTTGTTTTACTGGTTACTAGTTGCTATCTTTGGTCTAAACTTGTTGTGTCTTGTCTTTCTTGTATTATTTATTTTTTAATATTTTTCAAAATTTTACGTAAAATACTTATGTTCTGTAAATTGATGATTGTCCAGATAATAGTGAAGCTGACGAGCAGCAAAAGCACTCAGAATCCCAGATTCATTCTTCATCTTCTATAACTGGAATGTCTCATCCTGGTGTTACTTCCTCTAATGTTCAGTATTCAACACCTCCACAACTTGGAGCAGGACCTGCTATGGTACCACCTTTGAAGTCAACTTTTAAACTATTTGTGTTATTATTAGCATATTCCACATTGATTTTTATTTTTCAATGAAATTATCTGTTTGCTACATATATAAATTTCTTTAAAAAAAAAATAATGGTTAAAGTTAACCTGGACATAGTGTTGGGCACTTGGGCTTCATAGGCTAATTGTATTATGATAAACAGTCTTTGTTAGATCCTTAAAAGAGACTGATTCCCTACTCTTTATTTTTGTTAAATCCTTACTTTGAAACCTGGTTCCTTACTGTCATTCAATCAAGTTCCAAATATTCCTAGGAATCTTCTTTGTCCCTGATAACCTTCCTATAATCCTAATTTTTTATTTTCTGAACATATCTGTAACTGGTAATTATTCCAGTCACGAACCTTGTAAATAAAATTTGTGTCATAGTAGTGTATATTTTGATTTTATCCTCTTTTTTTTTTTTTTTCAAAACTTCCCATTTGAATAATTGAAATGTGTTAAATGATACGCCTGAAAAAGGATCTCTTGATGCTTATATTATTTGATATATATTAATTTGTGGGTATCTTCCTTAGTAGACTCAAGATGATCATTCAGGATTTGAAGTTGCAGTGAGAACACAGCGGTCAAGAAGTTTTGAATCACATATTGGGAAAAGATACCATATATGGTGAGTTACTGAAGCAAAGTAATCAATCAAACCCAAAAAAGAAAAGGAAAAAGAAAAGCTAAAACAGGTTGAGAGAGAGAGAGAGGTTTCTAAGGAGACCCATAGACTTTCTCATTTCTTTGGTATTGGAGCGATCAATATACAATTGTTACCTATATTCAGGAGCATGATATCTAAATATGGATGCATGCAGTGAGAGAAAAAAGTGGAATGCAAGGATATAAATAGAAAAAAAGAAAAGAATCTGAGGTAAAAACTTAGTTTATTCGGATAATTTAGGTGGAAATAGAATTGGTTTTGAAGTAGTAAAGGTTTGATGTGGCCAGCAATTGCTGTAATGGTTGTATGTATGAGCTCTCCTTAAAGGATATGTTCACCTCTATTCTTTTGCCATTATTAGGAGAGCAACTGTGGTGAGCCATATGGATTGGTCAGGAGGAAGTTGCATTGGAATCTAAGATTCAATAGGACCATACATGATTTAGGAATTGGAGGCTGTGGATTGGCGGTTTTATGCTCATAATGCTATTCATGTTTCTGGTGTTAGAGAGGATGTGACATGTTGGTGACCAAATGGGAGTACTAGATTAAAGGTGAAAACTTCTTTGACACACTTAACTTCAACATTTCTTCTACATAGGTGTATCATTTTGCCTTCTCTTTTCTTTTTCATTCTTTCTTTCTTTTTCTTTTTTTTTTTTTTTTTTTTTTTTTTTTTTTTTTTTTTTTTTTTAATTTATGTTTGTCATTTGTTTACTGTGTACTATGATTACACCCCTCCATTGTCACACTGTGTACTTAAAACAGTTATTGTGTTTCATTGTTAGAGAATGTACTAGTCAGTGGTTTTCCCTCGGTGATGCATATCTGGTAAAGAGTTGGTAGTGGCGAAAAGCACCACAAGTTGTTTTAAGGCAATGTATGAAGTGTTGGTATTTTTTTGTAAAACAGTAGTTTAAGCTACTACACTCTTGCTTCAATGGTGACTTTGATGCTTTATCTCTCACATCTCATGACAAAATGGGTTGTATATCTTTTCAATTAATGTTTCTTTTAATGGATGCTAATGATGATGAGGAATTCATCAAGCTGTTGGTTTTACACAATTGAAACCATATTTGGTTTTTGAATTGTCTTACTATGTGGTCCTTGTTTACTACATCTTAAATTTTTTTTTTTTTTTTTGATAAGTACTATATCTTTAATAAATAAAGTTGTAATGAGTTCTTTTATTTTGTTTGTATTTGTGTTTTACTTTAGAATGAAACTAGAGAAAAGATAAAAGTTGGGTTGCTTCCAAAAGAAATTAAGCTCTATAACTTTTTGTAATCATGCTGCAATTTTGTCATTGATGAACAGGATTCTTTGAGCTAATAGAGACCCTATTTTACCTTTAGGTCTCACCTTTATTCTATTAATGGAACATGATTATGTGTTTTTAGGTAACTGTAAGACTGCAATGTTATAGATAGAGCTGGCATAATTATCTGCTAAGTTATAGATAGTTAGGGTTGCATAAGGGGGTAAGTTTGTGGAAATGCATTTGGAAGAGATGGGAGTTCTCTGAACATGCTACATTCATAGTGAGGATTAGGGATCATGTATGCTTTTGGAATGGTCCACGGTGTGGGGAGATTATGTTAAATTGTTTGATTTCTAAGCTTTTTTGTGTTCCACTGGATAGGCATGCATATATGGCTGATTAAATGAATTGGTTCAATATTGAACTCCAAATGTATACGGGCTGTACAGGATTGGGAACTTGGGTTAGCGGATCAGTTTACTGAGTTATTCAGTTAACATGAATAGGGAGGGCATTGATTGGTGTGCTGAAGCTTTTAACATGAATAGGGAGGGAAGTGAACGATGTAATTTTGAGTTAAAATCTTATTATTTGGCTCTGATAGAGGTTTAACAGGAACCATTCCATGGAAGAATATTTAGCAGGCCAAGGGCCCCAACAAGCAGATTGTTTTGTTTGGACAGCAGCAAGGAGAAAATTTTTGACAATGGATGATCTGAAAAAATTGTGAAATTTTTTAGTGGATTGGTGTTGTATGAGTAAATCAAAATGCAGAAGAATTGGAGCATTAAGCAACCAATGCAGCGCATTATATTTTCAACCGACTAGCTAACAACACTACACACGTTAGCTAAGGTAATCTGCTTTGTAGTGTCATTGAGTGAGGACTGAGGTCACATGTTTTTGCTTTTATAACCTGGGTACTAGGGTTCCCTACTTTCCTCTTTTTTGGAATTTAGCCCCTTTGATTGTTGTGGACTTTGCAGAGGGAGAGGAATTGCTGAACTTTTGAAGATTTGGAAAACTCGGCGGTTCAATTGAAGACGTATTTCACTAGATCATTGTTTGAATGGTCTTTTGCTTTGAGTTATAGTGTCACTCTTTCTTTTGTAGATTTCACTTGATTCCCCTTTATTTGATTGTAATTTACATGTGTTGCAATTTTAGGCTATATTAAGTATGCATCCTGTGTACATAAGGTAGTTCCTCCATCTTAATAACATTATATTACTTTTAAAAAGAAAAAAGGAAAATGAAGAAGAATTCAACCTTTTTTGTAGAGCAGTCAACTGAAGTTGGTGATGTGTATGCTCTCATTTCAGGATGTTTAATATCAATTGCGGGATTTGAAAAAAATGTGAATTGGCAACACTGAAAATCATGGAATAAGACTCAAACTAGTATTTTATGTTGTCATTTCTTGATCTGATTACATATGTTGTCATTTCTTGATCTGATTACTACGTCTCATGATTAATGAATGCAGATTAGAACAATAGGCTTAGAAAAATTTCTTTTGTAGATGGTTGTAGTTGCCACCCCTCTCTCCCCCCAAAAAACAAAACCCCCCTTCTCCCTTTCAAGGCAGCATGAATTCTAAACTTTCTCTTGTTCATTGTTGTATTATTAAAAAATGTTTTGGTGGCAACAGTTCTTATTGAAGTTTTGTTACTGAACTAGTTGACAGCATGATTGTGGTTTCTCCCTCCGATTTTTTTTCAAACTTAATTTGGAACTAAGTCATCACCCACTTAACTAATTCGATATTGGCTTTTCTATTGAAGGCACCGGCGGCATACCCGTACCCAGATCCTTATTATAGAAGCATCTTTGCCCCCTATGATGCACAACCCTATCCTCCACAGCCCTATGGTGGGCAACCAATGGTATGCTCTCTTTGATGCCATCTGTCGATACATTGATAAAAAAGATGGCATATGTTGATACTCTAATTCTTTATGACATATGGTCATTGTTGATATTGAGACCACACATTGCTTATTACCATCCACCTTACAATAATTGGATAATTACCTCTCAGGTCCATCTTCAGTTGATGGGAATCCAGCAGGCTGGTGTTCCTTTGCCATCAGATGCAGTTGAGGAACCTGTATTTGTGAATGCAAAACAATATCATGGCATCCTGCGACGTCGACAGTCTCGTGCAAAAGCGGAATCAGAACATAAAGCTATTAAGTCTAGGAAGGTATGTTATAAGCCACATGTTTCTTGCCTCTTTTATTCAAAATTGTGTTGAGTTTGCTTCATAGGCTACAATGGCATTCTGCCCTATGTGGGTTTAGTTTCTAGGGTTCAATCCCTCCTACATATGCTGAGCAAATTAATAAATAAATGATCTGTGGGTTGCCAAATAAATAAATTAAGTGATCTGTGAGGTTGCTTGGCCTTTTTTATCCGTTAAGTGTTAGTCTTATTTGGTTCTAATTGTCTTTCAATTTTATATTATTTAACGTAAATTGATTTATTGCTCATCACTAAATTGATCTTGCAGCCATATTTGCATGAATCTCGACATTTGCATGCACTGAGAAGAGCAAGGGGATGTGGGGGTCGGTTTCTCAATTCAAAGAAAGATGAGAATCAACAAAATGAGGTGGCATCAAGTGACAAATCGCAGGCTAATATCAATCTCAACTCTGATAAAAATGATATTTCTTCCTCAGATGGCACATCCTGAGGTTTATCTGCACAAATCAGTCATTGATCAAAGGTGTCCTTTCAACCAAGGCTCAATACCAGTCCCAATGGTAGCAGTATTGCTTCAATCTGGATCTATACTTAGAATTCAGTAGCATGTATAGGTTAAATCTGTAGGCAGTTCGTAGGGTGGTTGCAAGATGAGGCAGACATAGTGTTATTGAAGAACAGTGACTGTTAGCTTCTCTGATGGATTTCTCATCAGGCTTCACTTTTCTTTTTTTCTCTCCTTTTGAGAGTGATGGTTAAATATGCTGTGTGGGTTTTTTTATGCATTTGAATTTGTGGCGAGGTCAAGACTTCCTAACACAAAATTTGAGTTGTGTTGATTGTTTGGTTTGGTTATGTTTAATTAGCTTGGCAAAGATTAGATTGGTTGTTCTTCTGTAGTATCAATCTGATCCCTGCATTGTCAGCTGGGAGAATAAGTCAGAATTGTTTAATTAAAATTGTTGGTGAATCTAGTGGGTGATTGTCGTTCGTAGTACTATGTAATGTATTTGTACAAGTTGCATTGCCAATGGAAGTTTTAACATTCTGTATGTACAACTAGAAATGAGCTAAAAATATACTTCTCCATGAACCAATGCTCATTTGATTCAATACAGGCCTGTGCAGTTAGGCTGGAATATTGTTGCACTTGTCAGATGGGACTAGAAGGTTGTTGCACTTGCAGGGTCTAGCCATCTTAGAGAAGTGTGGTACAGGTGCTACTAAAAAAAGAATTGTGGTAAAGGCATTCATTCAAGGTGTGGATTATCCTGGATTGATTTGAGGCATTGAGAAAAGAATTAAGCAGGCCTGAGAAAACCATGCAGTCAAGGCATACCCATTCAATTGATCTTTAGATAATTTCGTACAAGGTCTACAGCCTTTGTACAAGTAACTATGTCGTTTTTGGACTACTGTGATGGAGATGAAGGCAAAAGTAGCTTTAAAACAAAAAAAAAAAAAAAAAGAAAGAAGAAGATCTTATGTAACAGGTATATGTAATGCAGCCGTATGTGACATGGTGGCCTCCAGAGATGCCATGAATGTGAAAACTAGTGACTCAAAACATCAATGGGATTAACAGTCTCCAGCGGATTAACAACACATACCAGTCTTTTCAGGGTCTGGCATGGTGTTTTAAGTATATGCAGGAAGAAGTTGCTTTTGATTGATGTCAAACAATGTTCATGCTTTTTTGGTTAAGAATCAAGGTCAGAACTCAGAGGCAGACTTTGTGTGTGTGTGTGTGTGTGTGTGTGTGTGTGTTTTGAGAGTAGGCAGACTTTAATTAAGCTTGGATAAGTGGACAACTTCAAGAAACCATAATTTTTCTTTTTGAGAAAAAGAAGAAACCATAATTTAAATGGACTAGCTGAGCCCTATTACTACTATTAATAGTCATAGGTCCATCATTTCGGGTATTTATTAAAATGAGTCAAATATGCTTTTGTAGTGTTTTGCAGTCATTTAAACAGTTCTTGTTTCTAGATGAGTTAATCTGGTGTGACTTTTATGTTAGAATTTGATTTTCTCTTGCGTGTATGTGCGCGTCTTTTTCTAAAAAAAATGTTCCTATTTCTTAAAAATACTCATAAAACAAATCTCATTTTCAGTAAAAATTTTAATTAAAAAAAAAAAAGTTTAACCTGCATTGTTTGCCAACAAAATTTGATACAAGGACCATTGACTTGTTTTGACAAAGTGAGAGATTAATTTGATAATTGAAGCAAAAAGATAAGGAAATAAATTAAATTTTAGCAACAAAAAAAAAAAAAGGCA
Organism: Castanopsis chinensis; assembly: GCA_032878915.1. Lineage (NCBI taxonomy): Eukaryota > Viridiplantae > Streptophyta > Magnoliopsida > Fagales > Fagaceae > Castanopsis > Castanopsis chinensis. The sequence continues at coordinate 3,887,579 of JAVQMG010000131.1, read as the reverse complement.
CACTGTTACATGCGCTTGTGCTTGTCCAAGTTCAATTTAATTTTTATGATGAAAGTTTGGTCTCACCCAAAATTCTTAATCTAAGAAAGAATCAAATAATTGTCTTTTACTCACTAGAGTCTTGTTGAGTAATAGCCTTTATAACATTTAAAATAAGGATAATAATTAATAAACACCTTTCTATCACTTAATTAAACTTTTAAGATAAAAAGTAACTGGTTAGTATTTTTTTTTTTTTTTTTTTTTGAGAAGAACTAGTTAGTAATTGGTGCAATGAACAACAGAGTTTTAAAAAAAATTCTATCTTTTATTTTTTGTCTAAATATAAAATTTAATAATTATGGTAATTATTCATAGTTATTTATTATAATTACTCATAAGTATTTATTATAATCTTGTTTTTGTATAAAATCATATATATTTGATAATTCAATAGTTGGAGGTGAGGGAATTTGAACCATGTAATCACCGTTAGAAACACAAATAGGTTTTTTTTTTTTTTTTTTTTTTTTTGAGAAACACGCACACACAAAGAGGTGTTAGTTGAGCTTCAAACCTACAATTACAAGACGCTCTTGACATGCATTCTACTATTTAAAGAAAACTAGCTTCATCATGTGCTTTGCGAGTGCGATGACGGTTTTTTTTTTTTTTTTTTTTGTCTAGTGTCATAAATTTCCTTTTTTTGAAATTTTTGTTGGATAAATTTGTTTTGAAAACATAGATTAGTAAGAGAGTATCATATTTTGTAGAAATTTTAAGTGGAGTTAGAGATATATTTCTACCAAATTGTCCTCAAGTTTTTTCCCTGTTAAACATAAGGTTTATGAATATTTATGAACTATATAAAAGTTCAATCCAAAGAGGGAAATACTCTTATAAATAGTATAGATATAATTTAGTAAGATTCTAATGAATGCTTTAAATATATACTAAATTTTAAAATCAGTTTAAAAATATAATAGAATTATGATGTGTAAAATCATGAGGTCTCAAAAGTTTAAGTGACAAAATATTGTGAGTTCAACCAAAAGTTAGAAGATTATAATACCATTAGAGTAAGTGGGTAAGTGGGATTCTAGGTCTATATATATATTTTTTTATTTAGTGTTAAAATTTTCACATAATAATTAAGGCTCCACTTGTTTTAATATAATTTTTTTTTGGGAAAATATTTTCTGATAAAAAAAATCTAATGGAAACACTTGTTTTACGGTGTTTGGTTGTACTTCTAAACTGTTTTGATAAACATTTTTGGTGTTTGTCTTGTACAAAAAATCACAATATATATATATATAACAAAAACTTTAATTCATTATATTAAAATTAATACAAAACATCTAAAATCAACCTAAAAAAGAACCACAAATCATAGGGCATTTTAGTCATATTGACATTGAAGGTTTTGAAGATATTTGGTCATTTTGAAAGTTTCAAGGTTATTTTGATCATTTTGTAGGTTTGGAGAGTATTTTAGTTATTTTGAAGGTTTTCAAAAGGCAATTTTGTCAATTTGAAGGTTTCTGTGGCATTTTTTAGGTTGTAAATGTATTTTGATAATTTTGGAGATCTATGACTATTTTTGTTATTTTAGAGATTTCAAGGATGCATCAATCATTTTAAAAGGTTTTGGTATCATTTTAGAGGTTTTAAAGATATTTTGGTAATATTTCTATTATTTTGGTGGTTTTTGTTATTTTGAGATTGAAAATGTTATACAATATTTTATAGGTGTAAAACATTTTTCAGCCCTAAATAAGGGTTTTTTTTTTTTTTTTTCTAGAATAGAAAATGATTTTGTGACCATGTGTTTCAACCATATCTTTTTTTTAAATATTTTATACTGAAACAAATAGGGGCACTAATATATCATTTTGCTTCACCACAATTTCAAAATTTTGGATAGTTATTTCCTTTTGGATGTGTTACTTTTTGTAATCGATTAAACTCTATATCCTTTATCATGTTATAGGGAAATTCAAAAAATGTCTGAATAAGAATGTACACACAAGCCAATGGTTCATTTCCAACAAAAATGACCATATTTATTTTGAGTAAAGTTTATGTCTACTGTTCTATTGTATTAGAGAAATACAAAAGTGATACATGATTATTTTTAGACACGTGTTGTATTCATGTCACATCTAAAACTCTAGAGCATTGGATGCATGCCAAACAATTATCTATCATATATTTTTGGAGGGGACCCTTAACATTAGTTATATATATTAGAGCTTAAGTACAGATCATAGTGAAGAAAATCATTTTATTCCCTTTGACACCTTTTTTTTTTTTTTTTTTTTGTGAAATGAGTCCCATCAAAACTTTGAAAAAGAGAAAACCATCATTTAATTGACCACCACCTAATCTTAACATCCATGTTCACAACCTCAAACCCATGAATTCTCAATATATTGTAACTCCCAAATTTAGCTCCATTATTGTACTGAAAACTGGAGATTAAAAAATCTTTGTGGGTAATTATTGAACCTAAATCTATACCTTAACGAAAAGTTTATGAATAGGACACCCTACCCCCATTGTGTAGCATATGAGCCTTCTAAGTAAACTTTTGTTCCAATGGACCAAATTAAATATTCACTTATAGACAAATAGAATATAATGAAAGTCTGTACCTCAATCTTCATCACACTCTAATATTTTTTTTTTCCCTCTTTTGTTTTTTATAATGAAAATGACATTATTTAGAGATATTCTCCCCATGTGAATTTCCTATCCTTTAGTGGGGAAGGGGAAAAAAAAGAGAAACTAACTAATTAAAATGAGGTCAAAAAGTTGGCCTTCACTGTTGACCATCGTCAATGATTTAATATTTATAGGGGTCATTCAAACAATATGATATGTGGTGCAGTTATCTCTTCTACAAAGATGGGGTTGGGTTCTCAGATTTCAACGAGTCACTATTACCTTCTTTTGTTTCACGTTATCTTATTCCCGATGTTTCTACCTTGAAATCATTCCAATTTTGCCTAAAATTTCTAACGTTCTTTGGGTTTGTCTTATTAGAAATTGCATGATTTTTTTAACCTCCTACACTGAAGTTGGTAGGTGATGGATCGAATAAGAGAGGCTTTTTGGACTTGCACTTGTTTTCGTTTATGTTCTCTTCCCCAATGATGCTACTTTAAACCCACATGACCAAATACAACAAATTTTCGGTAAGCTGTAAACCAAACAGTCCCATCACACACGCGCACACACACAAATAAAGTGGGGTTAGTGAGTTTTGTGACCTTAATATACCTATATTATTCATGAGAGCTCTAATTATAGAAGAACTCACTTTCCTCAACAATGCTTTGCACATGTCAATCAAATCAAGAATTAACAAGGAAAAAAAAATTAAAGATCACCCTATTGTGTTGTCTATTTATGCAGGATTCAAGGTATTAGTGTATGTATCAATTGGACTTATGAGGGAAATTGGCATTATATTAATTTACCACTAAATTGTCCATTTAGACTTCAGGATTACTATTTAGTATTTAAGCACACCATTCATGAACCGATGATGAGTCGTATCACATCAATTATTGTTGATATATGCAAAATACCTTTTGGTTCTTTCTTTTGGACAACCTTCTATTATTTACAATATTGTTTTCTTGAAGTCAAATAAATGGGAAATTGCCGTAGATCACTGAAAATTGTCACTACATGTATCATTGGAAGTTGTTAAATAATAGTAAATCATATGAAATGTTGAACGTACACTTCAGGAGGTACCAGGAATCACATTTGTCAGGATTAGCAGTGACAGTATCCAGAAATAATGATAGGAAATGTGACCCAAATATATAAATGAAAATGAAAGTTTTAGTGACCAATATACCAAGAAAATAAACAGTAAAGAGAGGCAAGTTAATATGCTGGAAGTAATTGCAACCAGAACTTCAAAATAAGAAATTTTAGAATGAATAAATTATTTATGCCATCTTATACTTCATTAAAATTGCAACATGTCACATGTACGCCCATTTTTCTTTTCTTTATAAAGTAATTAAAGTTAAAACCAAAAAAATTTAAACGAATGACATATTATAATTGATGAAAAATAAACTCAAATATTAAGAGTGGGACAAAAAATTTCATTTTTCTAGAATCACCCGATTCTCCCATAGAAAATAATATGAATCGGCAATAGGTGTTTTTTTTAGTAATTACCTATTGCGGTAGTTTCAAAGCACCGCCCTGTATTATTAAAAAAGAAAAAGAAAAAAAAAAAAAAAAAAGACCTATCCCAGTGCATTCAAAGGCTAATATCAAGGACGGATTCAGGATAGGCCGGAGTATAAAAAATAAAAAAAATAAAAAAATAAAACCTCAAAACTGACATTCATTTAGTATTAAAAAATTAAAAATACACAAAATTGTTATTTTTAAATATATTAAGATGCAATTATCTACTAACAAAGACAAAAATAAAAACAAAATAATGTTATTTTTTAATACTAGGCTGGCTAGAATTATCTTTTTTTTTTTTAAATTAAAGCATTCACAGTAGTGGTGCTAAAAATTTTAGTTTTTAACACCTCAAAGAGTTACTTTATTTATTTTACCATCTTACTTTACAATGCACCTAATATCAAATGTTCTATTTTTTTTTTTTTATCACTTCATTCTATATAATGTAAAAAACTCATTAAAATAATAAAGGAAGAGAGAGAATTTGAGTTTTTTAATTGAATGAATAGATATAATTTTAATAAAATATTATCTTTATTTTTAACAACATGCTATAGTCAACTAGTATTTATACCAATTTACTGTAATTGCAAAAAATTTAGCTTTAACTTCTCCTATAACACATGATTTTTTGGTTCTTTTGTGGTAAAATAATTTTTTTGGCTAAAATACAATCACTATTGTGGAATTTTTTATTATTTTTGTTCAGTTTTTTGGTTGGATAGTTGTTATTTGAGTTATACTAATTAGGCTGATTGGGGACAAGGGGACGTCTAAGGTTTTGAAAAGGAGGTCCAACTACAAAAATAAAATATATAATAACTATATAAAATAAAAATAAAAAAATAAAAAAATTGGACTCAAGGGGGGTTGGGCCCTCTTAAGCCCCCATTTGGGTCCGTCCCTGGCTAGTATTGACCATAATTATGTCAATGCTTACAAAAGCGCTGCTGTAAGCCTTTGTTTATAGCGGCAATTACTAAAACCACCGTAATAGGTAATCCATAATAATGATTTTAAAAAACGCCAGCATAGGTCAGTTTTTTTGCAATACCAGTGGTTAGAGAAAAGGAAAGTAATATGAAAATCAGTTATGGCAATTCCTTTAGCATCTTAACATTTTGTTTTGGAGTTCATAAAAGAATGAAATAAGTAAATTATAAAGGAATGTAATGGAGAGTAAGGAGAGAGTATTCTAAAGCCTTTAGAAATAAATACACAAGTGAATAATAGTTTTCCTGGGTCTTCGAGGAATAGCGACCATAGTAACATGCATGATACTATTTGATTTGTTATGGATTTGTATTTAAAGTTATGATGTACGATTGATATTTGCCACTAATACATATTAAATTGGCTTACGATTATCTATCATCATGCCACATCATCCGTTAATGGAGATAAAAGTGGTTGTCACTTTTACTGGAAAGCGCATATACACATTTGTGTGTTTTGGTGCAAAACGAAGGATGCTAATTAATAGGCTGCTTGTCTTTTTTTGCTGAATAATTAATAGTCTGCTTGTCTTTTTTCGCTGAATAATTAATAGGCTGCTTGTCATGAAATTTTCAAGTGACTATGTTATACAACCAAAAACCTATCCGATCAATTCAAAGAATTAGTTTTATGATATCTGTTATTACTTGTTTCTTTTTAACCCACACCCCCAAAAATCACCAAAAAAGAACATCCATATTCATGTTTGGAGTTCAAAATTTCTATAGATAGAAAATGAAACTAATGAATGATAGAATTTTCTTTCAATTTGATTTGGACAAATTAAAGTTCTTTTAATATATGGGTTCAAGTTAGTTCAACTGGTAAAGTCTTTAATGGTTGAATAAGAAATTTGATATTCAATTTCTACTTATACCAAAAATCGATTGGTGTTTTAGTTTGATGATAAAAAATTATCATCAAGAGCAGACGCTATAGGAAACTCTCTAAAAAAAAAATCCTTTAATATGTGCCAAGTCAAATAAGCATACACTTATACTTTTAGTCATATAATCTACTTGATATATAGTCAAATAAATGGCTTCTTTAAATTATTTAATAAATTAAAATTTAATACACATAGTCTTAGAATCTTCACGCAATGAAGGAGCTCTTATCCGGTTCGCATAAAAACCTTCTTTTTTTGTTAAGAAATATTGTGAGCATGATTTAATAGTGGACGTTCCTCAAGAATTTAGCGCTTCTTTTACCATCTTCCAACACAAAATAGAGACCTATGAAGCACATACGCATGAATACAACATGGTAACATGGAACTTTTTGAAAAATTAAGATACAATACAACAAAAATATGCATATTAATGAATTATTAAATATACATTTATTTATATTTTTAAATATTTATTTTGTATATAATGTTAAACATATATCAATTTAAAAGAAATAATGGATACTAAATTGAATTCATGACTAATAAACGATATTTAGAAATTAGAATACAAATGTGAGTTCCAGTTAGTTCAAGTGATAAAATTTCTAATGATTGAATAAGAGATCTAGGGTTCAATCCCTGTCTATACCAAAAACTGATTGGTGTCTTCGTCTGATAATAAAGAATTATCATCAGGAACAAACTATAGGTTGAAACTCTCTCTAAAAAAGAATACAAACCAAAAATAAGATTTAAAAGAATAAATAAAAGATAACTATGTAAGAATTTAAAATTGAAACTAGAAATTAATAGATTCTCCAAAAAAAGAAAAAAAAAACTAGAAATTAATAGAAGATAAGTCATAAGTGTCCCTCTTGTGTTTCGCAATTAAAAAAAAAAGGCTGGGACATGCGTAATATCTCATATGTGTCCTATGTCCGACACAGATACAACACCCTAAATAAAGTATCATCACTTCTTAGATAAATACATATGTCATTAATAAATTGAGTTTCCACCCCAATGTTTTGATTTTTTATATTTTGAAAATTAGCTTATGTAAGCGATTTGATACCCGATCTACTGCGATAGGCCTTGTATAATTGAATTGGGTCTTTGTATAATTGAATTGGGTCTTTACTAACCGTAATCAAAAGAACCAATGTTAGTCAGATGATACCTAAGAATTCTGCAGCTCAATTAAAATTTTGTATTACACGTATTCCAACAAAGAAGCTTATGGTTTAAATCCTTTTCCCAACTATCAAATTGCTATAAGAAAAAATTTACTTAAATAATAATGAGGTTTTTTTTTGAGAAGAAAAATAATAATGAGTTAGATGCTTAGAAAAGGCAGCCTCCTTTCTTAGATCCTATATTATAGTCCAGGGGCTATAACTGTGTTGGGCCTGAGTTTGAGCCATCAACTCAATCACTGCATGTTTGAAGGGGTGGCAGCATAATTTATACATAGCTCTTCTCGCGATTTTCTCTCTCTTTGAAAAGAAATCGCCTATCATTTCACAAGTTCATTTAGAACGTCGGCAATCTCTCAAATATACACGACAAAAGATGACATTATAAGGGTTTCTCAAAAAAAAAAAAAAAAAAAAAAAGAAAAAGAAAAAGAAGATGACATTATAAGGTGATAAAGCTTTTTAAGATTAACACTGTATCTTAAAAAAAAAAAAAAAAACACTAATTAGCGTACAACATGGACCATAAATTTACGTGCATGGTAACTTGAGAAATCTATTTATAAGTACATGGTTCATACTTCATATCATACAATACAAGTACAAGTACAAGCACAAGCCAAAACTAATTAAAGCGGGTTTAAGAGAAAAAGTCACTAAATTTAGTTGTAATTTAATCAATACCATGAAATTTCTTCCCTACAATAATTTATCTTATGGAAACGTCTGAAAATATATTATATATAGCATGGCCATTATTTGCATTGCGACCAAAACTTGCCAATACTTTTGAATAAGAACATAAAGATTCCCAGAACAAATAAAATAATATTATAATACAAAAAAAATAAAATAAAGCTTGAAAGGAAAGAAGATGACTTAATAAACATAATTATGCTTCTCTAATCCAAAGTCCATACTCACATTAGGAGGAGAACAAAAAGGCATGGTGATGCATGCCATGTTGACGGCTGATTAATGCTATTAATGTTGCCATTAATTGCAGTCTCACTCGTAGTTTTTCCTTAACTTTTCTAAGGTTTTGACAAATTAAATTCATATACTTTAATACCACTCCTAATCATAGCAAGTATTATATGATATTGTGTCATAATTAGTAACAAAGATATCAAGATTTTCCCTCAGATGAGCATCCTATCAAGTTGGGTTCCTCTCCTTTCCTTTCTAGCCATGTTTCTACCTTTACACCCTCCTATCATGCATGGCCCCCTAACAATACATACAACTCACACAGACAAAGAGAGGGAGAGAGAGAGAGAGAGATAGAGATGTAAAATGGAAGCAAAGGCACACAAATCTAGAGTGAAAAAATTGTGGTGGGTGGGGTATGTTTTGCGAGTCCATAACAATCTTTTGTTGCATGACAAAATGGGGTCACCCACCCTCCTAAATTCTCTATCTCCACAACCAAAAAAAGAGAAGAAAAAACCCTTTTGGGTCCCTCAGACGGGGCTGGAAAGGGACTTCCACCACTGTTAATTTTGCAAAATCACGCAATCTGATATGGGAACATGGCTCAGTGGACCTACCCCAGTGGTGGGGTCTTGGTGTCCTGGACTAACCCATATTTTGTGTACCCCTTCTCTTCCAAAAAGAGAGTTAAAAGGAAAGAAAAAGAGAAGCAAAGGGGTTCATGATAATTATATAGCCAGGGAGACAAGAAAACACCAAGTGAGTCTGTGTAGCCATTGACTCCTCTCCCTTGAGCTCCCATCATAAGCCCATTAATTATATACATGTAAGAAGAGAGAGAGAGAAAGAAGAGCCATCTTTGAAGGAGTGTTTCCCAGCTTTGGATGCTTTCAAGATATGAAATCTTTTATATGTGAAATGTCAACCTTGTGAAATCTAAAAGTCAATTGCTTTTCTTACCATTATCTCTCTCTTTTTTCTCTCTCTTGGATTCTTCTGATCCAAGGGATGGAGGTGGGAAACACTCTCAATTGTCACCAAAAGGGGTGGTTGGTGCTGGTCGACCTTAACCAAAAAAGGTGAATTTTAAGGCCAGATTCTAGCTTTGAGGTTTAAAAGGTTGGTAGAATTTAAATATAAAGAGGTTATAGATTCTACATAGTGAGGCAAGGTGTGCTTTAACAAAGAAAACATATTCTTAATCCAGTAATAAGACTGAACCCTAAGTTATCTTTTTTGCCACTTGGCTCATAGAAAACGAAAAGCATGGGCAAGTTGAATTCATGATGACACTGCACATTAAATTATAGCATAATAGAGGTTACTTTACTTTTAATTTGACCTATACAACTAATAAAAGTACTAGGTATACGTAAACGATCTATCAATGGTCAATCTTTCTTCTTCATCCATGAAGCCTTGCCACTTCCTGTTATTTTAATAACTGTTTCTCATAAGCCTATCTATAGAGGGTCAGGCCATACCTCAACGATATGAGGAGCGAGATTGAGCGAAGTCATCGGATCCCTTATTTAGAAAGAAACGCCACTCATAGAGTGTGTTTGCGTTCTGCTTCTTCAATGTTTGCTTTTGTGTTTGCGCTTGGCTGGTTCTATGGCACTGTTTAAAGACCCCAAGTTGCACAAAATGCGTGAATAATGTTTTGGTTGTTTAAAAAATATTTTGCTACATTATTTTTAGTAATAAGTTTTCAATTTTCAACAAATAAGCGATATTCAAATACACCCAGAGAATAATAGTTATCTCCATATTTATTGTACCTAACAACCTCCCATTGCATTTAGGCTGTGTTTGTTTTGACTGAAAAACATTTCAGAAAATCATTTTACACCAAGCGCCGTGTTTGGTATGCTCAGAAAATTGGGTCAACGGAAATTATTTTATGCGTTGACCGTAAAATAAGCCTCCTCATCTGGAAAACCATTTCAGTTTTTATTTTACCTTCAAATCTCATTTTACAGACTGAAAATAGAGAAAGAGAGAGAGAACAAGAAGAGAGAGTAGAGAGAGTGAGATCGAGCTAGCGTCGTCGAGCTCAGACCATCGTCCCAAGCCCAGACGCACAGTCGAGCTCGCGCCGAGGAGATCGAGCCGTGAGATCGCGCCATAGAGCTCGCTCCGACGAGATCAAGGAGCAAGATCGCTGGCAAGATCGCATGTCACCAATCTATAACCTACCACCCACCCCCGTTGTCGCTACCACCTCTAGATCGAACCACCAATCTCGTTGCCCAAAGCCCCAAGGTCGAACTGCCGCCCTCTAGATCGCCTCGTCCTCTTCTGGGTCAGATCATCTCCTCTTGATCTCATCGTCTGCCACTCGCCGATTTGCTTTTTTTCTTTGATCTCTGATTTTTTTGTTGTTGTGGTGGTGTGGGTGGTGGTTTTTGTGTTGTGGTGGTGGGTTTTGTGTGGATGGTGGTGGATTTTTTGTGGGTGTTGCGATGTTGGTGATGGTGGATTTTCTGATATAAAATTTGTTTGGAAGTTAAGAAAATGGCTGAGAAAATGTGAAAAGTTAATAGAAAATTTGCATTTTCAAAATGTTACCAAACATATGAAATTATTTTCTAATATAATTCTTAAAATACGACCAAACACTAGAAATTATTTTCCTTTCTCGAAAATATTTTCACCCAAAATTATTTTACACTCGAAAAATATTTTACATTAAAACAAACGCAGCCTTAATGTGATGTAATTGCTCCCCCCCTCTTTGAAGTAGGTTAGAAAATTCAACCGCCTAATTATTCCTTGGATGTCACCAAATTGGTTGACATGCATCAAACTAACTAGAGAAATGAGGGCTTTGAGGCCTTATTAGGGAGAGAAAAGAGAGAGATGGCTATAAAAGATATATACCAACATGAAGAAGAAGGTGTGATTTCTACATAAATTTAATGGTCCATTTAAATTGAGAGATAAAGGAGGGAGAGTAGAGGAGAGTATAGTAGAATTAGATAAAAATAGGCTAATTCTGGCCCAAATCAGCTCTACTCTACGTTACTCCTCATCCCTCCCCTCAATTCAAACAGATAGTACTATTCTACAATACTCAAACTCACTTTATCATTCAGGTGTCACCGATGAATCGGATAGACAATTTTTACAATGATCATGTTTGAGAAGATAGTTGCTGACAATACATCTTGACTTTCATCAATGCCCAATTCCAAGATTCCCAACTCTCGCGTTGACTTCATAGGTATGTACTTGTCTCCTCAATGGCTTTATGATTGTCAAGGACACCTTAAATGTTTAAAACTAAGTATTCGTTTGGATTCAGCTTAAATTTTGCTGTGTTTAAGCTTTCACGTTTTGCTTCTTCTTCTTTTTTTTATTTTTTATTTTATCGATTCTGCTGCAGGGGGACAAGAGGTGCAAGCGCGTACTGTGCGCGTACTGTGCGCACACTGTGCGCCACTTTTTTAACAATTTTTTTATTAAAAATGGGTCCCGCAGTACTATTCACACATTTAAAAATTATTTTGCTACAGTGTTTTCAATTTTCAGCAATAAGCTCTATCCAAACGAACCCTAAGAAGTCACAAAAAGTTTTACTTTTAATTTCTCTTGCTTGAAAGAAGAGGGAAATTGAATATTAGAATTTGAAAATCATTAAAATAATATTTTAATTATTAAATGGCTTTAAATAGCTTAAAATTTTGTAATTATCCTAAAACAAACAAGACATTCAAGCAAAACCCACCAAAAGTCAAGATTCGAGCTAAGATGTGCACAAGACACAAGTGCAGATTTGTACCTTGTCCAAAGACAAGGTTGCCAATTGGCACCTATGTTGTGATTGTCGCAAAATTTGAGTTTTGGTACACCTTATTAGCTCAAACGTAGTTTAAAACATGCATTAAGAAAAAAAAAGTTTAAAATCACTTAGTGGGATGGAAATAAAAGAAATTCGAACCCTCTAATCCATTCCCCTCTATAAAGAGAACCTCTCATCACTAAATTGAGAGATTCCAACTTTTTGTAGCTATGAAGCTTATTAAAATTTGAGAATCATTAGATGCTGCAGATATTTTGAGGGAACTAACTAAAATGAGGCATTACATATATCCAAACATTTAAATTGTCTAAGTCAAGCAAGCTACAACATGCATCACAACATATTGCGTTCATCAACACACACAACTCCCTCCATCAATAACGAGGAAAATATGTGGATTGAGAGATCCAACAATTCAAAGAGACACATTCACTTTTAAATCTACAATTAAACCATTTGAAGGAGATAGTACATACTACATACAGGTATAAAATTTATTACCCGTTAATTACATATTGGGGAAATTAAATTTTTTATCCCTATATTTTGGCCATATTTTCAATTTGGTCCTCATGTTGTATATATGTTTACACGTATGTTCAACATAATATTTGAATGAGTCATCTTCTTATTCAAAGGTAAAATCTGTTATATTTGTACTCGTTATTGTTGCTAATATGTGTGAAATGTTTAAAATCGTACTTTAAATGGAATAATCCAATTTCAACTACAAATTCCTTTTTTCTAACTTTCATTCCTTATAAATTTTGTATTTACTATATGAGATGTTTAAGAAACGAAATTGGGAATCAAAATAAAGTTTTCCTAAAATAATTGTTGTAGTTAATTTATATGTTTATGAGCACGTATATGATTTTATATGTTTATAAATCAAACTTTAAGGTTTTTTTCCTTGTAAAATATTGGCATTACCTAATTATTCAACTTTTTCTTATAATGTAATAAATAATACAACATTACAAAACTCCAACAACTTGCATGAAATTTATATTTTACATAACATACTTCTTGACATCCACTAGAATATTATCTTGCCGGTGATCTTCTGATTCATACTGTTCTTGTTTAGCTTAACCCAGCAAGTGATATATAATCCACGTCATCATGAGCTATTAACGGTGATTAGAGAACATAAACTCTCTATAACGTCATTATAAGTTCAGATAAGCTCGAGTATATTGGACCTGAAGTTCCTCTTCCACCTCGCCCCAACAGTGAATGAAGATATTCCAGAATTATTGACTATTATATCTCTAGTTGGTTCATTGATTAGTATTGGGTTAGTCTACAAGATCAGACGATTTGTAATCCTTATTTAGTCACCGACACTCCTCACTACACAGTTGACGATTTGTAATCCTTAATATAAAATTTATTATGATCAACATTATTATTGAATTTAGATTATCAATATTTGCAATATTTTGTATTTAGATTTCAATATTAAATATAACATTACAAATTATGTTTTTTGTTTAATATAACAAAACACACCAAAACTAGTCATTTATACAAACAACTATTGCTTGTATATTGTTTAAGATGGTACTTTAAATGGAATAATCCAATTTCAACTAAAAATTCTTTTTTCTAAATTTCATTCCTTATAAATTTTGTATCTACCATATAAGAAAGGGAAATGTTTATGAAATGAAATTAGGTATGGAAATAAAGTTTTCCTAAAATAATAGTTGTAGTTTATATGTTTATGAGCTCGTTTATGATTTTATATGTATATAAATCCAACTTTAAGTTTTTTTCCTTGTAAAATATTGGAATTACCTAATTATTCAACCTTTTCTTATAACATAATAAATAAGACAACATTTCAAAACTCCAACAACTTGCACAGAATTAATATTTTTCAAAACATACTTCTTAACATCCACTAGCATGTTTCTAAAATCTTTTTTTTTTCTTGTTAACCTTAAAAATACATCAAAAATTTTGCTTAAATGTTTTTTTTACAAGGGTAACTTAAGTGTGCATCATGTGCAACAAATTTGTCTATTTAAGAATATAAGATAATTTAACAAACAAACCAAATTGTATAAAGCGAGAAATTCATAATCATATAAGAATATATACTCTACATTTTTTGGTACAAGATAGAGGTACCTTTGATAGCCATTTAACCTCTCAAAGCACTAAGTTCTATCATGCAGTCCAATTTTAGAGTCATCAGGGCTACAATTGCAATGCCAATAATTTAAAAGTTGCAACATTACTTTCATGTCGCAACATTACTAATAATTAACACTTTTATAATAATTAAAGTGTTGTAAGTGCTGATTTTGCAACCACTTACAAAAGTTGTTTAATTAAAATCAAGAGTTTAAATTCAATTAAAATAATGAAGTTTCATATCAAATCAAAACGTTAAAATAATCTCTATCATAGTTATATTTTCGTTATTCTAATTGTATTTGTGTTTAAATATATGTTCAATACAAGATTTGAAGAATGATCTTCTTATTTGAAAAGAAGTTTTATGATTTAGGAGATCTATGGGAAATTGAAAGCAAAATTTATTGTGTTTGTACTTGTTACTGTTGCATATATGTGTAAAAATATTTTCAAGATAGATAATACTTGAAGTGGAAAAGTCCAATTTCAAATTCAATTTTCTCAGCACCACTCATTATAATATTGGATCGAACATTTAAAAAATGGTGATGTTTAAGAAACAAAATTTGGTATGGAAGTATAGTTTGCCAAAAATAAATATCGTTGCTTATATGTTATGAATATGGTTAGGATTCTATATATTTATATATATTTTGTCCTTTTTTTTAGTTGATTTTTTTTTTTTTGTCCTTTTCAAATAACCATAGGACACTAAAAAATTTAGCCAAAGAATATTATTTGGCAAGCATAATCGATGTATGCCATATGTTTGACAAATTTTCTATCCAAAGATATAAGATAGTTTTATACTCAATTCTTATTTTTATGTACACCTTCAGAACATACATCTTACATAAACTAGACAAGTCAATTCTTCCATCCTAGTACAAATTTTCAAAGAGTTATCAACATAAGATGTTACTTTTTTGCCGCTCCATTAGCATCTTGTGAGGAACAATGAAAGCATCATCACCCAAATCCACATAAAACATAAACACAACATTGATAGGATGTCTATACGAAGTATTTGAAGCAAATTGTAAACCATGGATGGCCTGAGCAATATCAGACGCATGTTCCAAAAAATCTAGGTTATCTCCCATCTCAATAGGTAAATTTTGAAAGAGTAATTTCAATGGTTGGTTTGAAATTGGCACATGAAACTTTGTATGTCAACCATTTTTAACAATCGAAAAAATATGTTACATCAGCATGTCAGTTAGAGATTGAGCTGCATTTCATTGTTTCTAGTGAACTAACTTGCATGCGAGTTAAAACCACTCTAGAAATAAATTTCATGTTTCAATGCAGAATTCTCATTGATGATCAATAGGAAAATTAGACATCTAATCCTACCTAATTTTGATCGAACACCATTAATGAAGAAATCCCCAAAATTCCAATGTTATATGACACAAAAGGAGAATAATCAAATCTAGAAAAAAGCAAAATAGATAGAATAGAAGAAGGAAAATGGTAAAGGTACTACAACTTTTATTACATAAAACTTACAAACTTACGTGACAAGGATTCTAATTGGTGAGTTTCAACAATCTCCTAATTGAATATTTGAATTGTCTCTTTATAATTTATGACAAATCCATTTGTAAGTTCAATGTAATAAAACAAGATACTTAATTATAGCATTAATTTTATATATATATATATATATATATATATATATATATATATATATATAGAAACGAAGAACAACATAGTAGGGTTTTTTTTTTTTTTTTTTTTTTTTTTTTGAGAAACAGCAACATAATAGGTTGGTAAAATATACGAGGCGTAGAAAGAGAATGAAAAGATTCCTCAAAACTAGAAACGGAAAATTTGAATACTAAGTTTACATGGACAAAAAACAAAGTGGAGAAAAATATAATAATAAATGAGTAAATGACATAGCAATGATGACTACAACAGGTAATAATAATAATAAAACGAATAAAAATATAGTTGATACATGAATCGAATTAGAAAAAAGAAGCCACATAAAAAAAAAGAAATCGAATTAGAAAAAAGAAGCCACATAAAAAAAAAGAAAAAGAAAAAATCAAAGCCACAGAGGGGAAGAAAAAACCACAAAGGAAAGGGAAAACAGTCTAACACATTGAAAAAATATATTAAAAAAAAAAAAAACCAAAACAAAACAAGATCCTTACATGCAATATGCACAAAAGGGACTAAAACTTTGAATGAGAGGGACTAGAGGAATTGCATGCTTTACCAAACAAAAACCAATTCAACCTATTTCTCCAAGATCTAGCTCAGTCTATATATTTTTGGAACAACTTTACTACTTAAAAGGGTAATATTGAAAAAATAAAAATATACTACATACATCTTTTGTGTACCGAAGTTGTGCAACATTGAGTTCTAAGTCATAGCCCGAAGATATCTTGCTCTTGATAGTCGTTATGCTACCCTAGTTCGATGTAGTTGGTATTAATTTTGTAGCTCCAATAGAAGTGGTTAATTAAATCAATCACTTAGTTTCAGTTAAAAGAACAAAAGTTTACATCAATATAGAATGTTAAAATTTGAATTTTAAGGTCTGTTTGGGATTCTAAAAACTTTTTGTTGTATGTACTGTTGATAAAAGTATAAGTTAGTTGAAATAGTATAGTGGAACCCATGAATAATACCAAAAAATGCGGTGGGACTCATGAATAATAACAAAAATAAATTGAATAGTAAAATAAGCTGAGTTTTTAAGCTAAATAGTATTGTGGAAATTGCTACTAAAAAAGATCTATCATCATATTTTTTTCAAATGATATAAGAACATGAACAATCGTAATCTAAAAACCTTAGATTTAATGCATATAAAGTATTAAGAATTTATGAAAATGAAGAGATGATTTACCAATCATAAAGATGAAGAATTTTGACAAATTAAATACCTCAATGGCAATCTTGAACAACTGAGCAAAAAGTGTCAAGAGAGAATCAAAAGATGTGAAAGAGAAAAATGCATATAATGATTAGGAAACTGATGTAGTTTATTTAAATTTCTTGACTATCGAATGGTTGAACATCAGTCAAATTGAGTTTGACCAATCAATGATCAATGAAGAACATTGAGATTCAAAGAAATTCCCATAATTGTTTGATTGATTGAGAGAGTCAAAGATCTTGGGAGAAGGGGTTTTGATAAGGTATTTTAAACAGCGGTTTTCAGTATTTAAATAACATTACACGTATTTTCACGAACTTTTTACCTACACGTATTTTCAAAAAATATAAACAACATTACCAAACGCCCCTACTTGCAAATAGCTTCTCAATATAGGGCCACAATTCTTTAGGCAGTATTTTAGCCTCTTTTTGGCATTTTAGTGAAGACATTTAGTATAGGGGTGACAATATATTCATGTTCGCGTATTGGATTTATGTTGCATTAACTCATGAGTATTCGACTATATGGGTTGACTCTAACTATGTTTATTAAACGGGTTAAAATTTTTCAACTCTAATACCACATCTTTATTAAATAGGTCAATCATGTTGACATGCTTATTAGATTTTATCAAAGTAAAAAAAATATTTAGTGTTAATTCAATTGATTTGAATTATGAAAAACCAAACAAATAGATTTTTTTAATAAAAAATTCAAACTAATATAGTAACTGCATAACCAATAATCATTAAAAAAATAAAGCATATCTCAATATTACAAATAATTAATCAAAACTTGTCAAACAAATTAAATCTCAATAACTAATGCTAAATCCTAGCAATCAATTTAAGGAAAATAGATAAAGGATAAAGACAATGATGCAATGGTGGCAGAAATTTTATAGATGAAAGTAAAGGACGACGTCAACTAAGGTTTTAAGTGATAGAAAGAATTGACGGACAAGGGCAAAGGCAGCTTGGAACTGCAGTGGCATAAGGGTAATGGTGGCTAAGAAAATAAAGTGAGGTTCGGTGAGTTTGAGTGTGAGAGGTGACCATGGGGCTTGAAAAAATGAAATTTAGTCAAACAAGTCAAATGGGATTTGTGGTTGGACATGAACATGACATGTTTATTAAACAAGTTAATTGTGTCAACCCAAATATAACACGAACTCATTAAGCCTTAACCTATAACTTGCTAACTTCTTGTCATATCATGTTCGTGAATCGTGTCAAATTTTACCACCTCTTAGTCAATATTGAGACATGTAGTCACATTTGGATTAGGTTACGTGTTGACCAAATTTGGTGAAGCGCACCTGTTAGCTATGATAAGTCACTATTGGATTGTAGAAACTTTGTTCTTAGTGATTCAACGAGCAAAAGGGTTCATCAACATTGACGTGAGCATTCGATTAAACCAAATCATTTCAAGCGCTCCTATAGAGAATCAGAGTCATGGCAGTTGACTATTTATCTATAAAATTAAGGCTCAAGGCACGATCAAAGATTGTTTCAATTCATTGATCGAGAATTGATCAAGTGATCATAGGAACTGATAGGCCAAGAATATACTGACCCCTTGTGATGAATTAATTGATTAATTAGCCAAGTTTAATTAATTAAATTAAATTAACATGCAATGTACATGGTAGCACAAACAAATAAACAAATAACTAAATATGCAACGAAAATTAAATGACATGGTGATTTGTTTACGAATGGGAAAAATCTACACGACAAAAACCCTACTAAGTGATTTTAAGGTCATCGTTCCTGATAATTTATTATTATCACAACAAGTGGTTACAAGTAAAGGAATCCAAGTACCTTATACCAACCTACAGTTGAACCCTTACTCAAATACCCAATTAGACTTATTCTGTAGTAACAATCTCTCCTTTTCAATGCACGGCTCCCAGTACGTGACTAACCAATCAATGCATGGATCTCAAACATACATTCACGGATTGGATAAAAATTAGTTCTGGAAAACTGAACTTCATAAATCTCGACATATACCCTAACTGTTGAGTAGCTGTCAAGCCTCGGGTTGAAACAGCTTTTTCTAAACCTCAATAGATACTAGCTATCAAGATTTAATGAATAACACTTCCTTACTTGATTCTTGGACAGATTTGCATGGTTTTAACACTTGAATTTGAAACATTGTTTCTTGAAGAATCAAACACATCATAGATCTATCCAATTACAAGTAAAGTGCGTTTTGTCAAAAAATTAGTCAATGCATAAATATTAACATATGTTACTAACATCAAATCACATATGACCTAACAGGAACAAGTTTAATGAACTGAAGCAATGTCAAAAGTTGATAAAATAATGCAGAGATACAATTCTTCAAAGCAAAACTTGTAGAATTGATGCACAAAGCCTATTAAGAATAAAGATGCCATGCAGCCAATAGTTTATCAAAGTCACATTAGTAGTGCAATATACCATATGTGATAAAACTTGCATACCATGTGTGAAAAAAGCCAGTGAAAAAGTTATTAAAAAGAGAGTTTCAGAGGTGGCTATGGCTATACAAGAAATCAGGCATATGAACCTCACTTCCTAGATCACTACGGCTTGACAAGCATTATCACCTGACTAGATAAATCCTTTAGCTCCCCCTTGCTAAATTTTTTTTTTTTTTTCAAAAGTGTATCATGTTCACACCTTAAAGCATCCACATCAGTGGGTGCAAATTTTCCTTCAATTTTGTATAGAAATACCTACTTTTTCTATTTTACACATTCAATTTTACAAAACACTCACATCAGTTTATCTATTTTACACATTTATTCAATAAAATATTCATTTTTTACAATTTTTTATTATTCTCTCCCTCACTACCCTCTCCTTCACAGACCCAACTCTCCCTCACCGCCCCTCTCTCACAGACCCAACACACAAAGGAAGGTAGCAATTGTTTTTGTTGGCGTGCAAGCTCCGTTGTTTTCGTTGGCGTCTGGTTCCGACGGTCCGGGGATCAAAATGGAGAGAAAACTGGATCGGCAACCAAATATCGAAATAGAGAGAAAATTAGATCTCTTAGCTTTAAAGATCCAGGTACTTCAAGCCTTTTTTGTTGTTAATTTTCGTTATTTCTTGTTTGGTTGGTGAGAAAGTGGTGGAAAAGAGTAGAAATAGAAGGAAAGACGATCGTCAACCAAAGATTTGTTGATTTTCTCTGTGTTTGGTTAATTTTCTTTATTTCTTGTTTTCTCTGTGTTTTTCTCGACAACCAAAAAAATCTTGTGTAATAATAATTTCTTGCTTTACATGATTTTAGAAGAAATTTTTTGATGTGGGGTTCTTTGTTGATGCATGGTATGGCGTTCTCTGATGATCGGAGGCAGTGAGAGTGAGAGCAACCAAAGAGAGAGAGAAGGAGAGAAAAAAACTAATAAAATAATAAATGCACATGCTACAGTAACCGTGCATATATGCAAGGTTACTGTAGCAATTATGCAAATGCACAATTTTACACCCACTGATGTGGGTGTTTTTTTTTACCAAAATGTGTAAAAAGTGTAACTTTTTCTATTATGCAAAACTTTCCACAAGCTGATGTAGTTGCTCTTATCTTTTTAAAAATGGGCAAAATTTACATAGTTTTACCCATATGTATGTGGTGCTTTTACCTATTTTACAAACACTAGTTCTTTTTTAGTTCTGTTTTGTGATGAACACTAGTTCTTTCTATAAGCATGAGTGTAATTACAAAGTATAGAAACTAGCATTGAGATTGTAATTTATGCATTTCTCGTCAAAATTTGTTAATGTTTTGTCAAAACGACAGATCTGGACACAAAGGTCACATGACTGATTGCCTGCCAACACTCACACAAGTCCACCAAACTTGACTCAACTAACTATGTGTGTGTGTTAGGTTTTGTTTAAATAATTTTGCCTTTTTGCCTTTTGTTTTAGTGTTTTTTTTTTTTTGTGTGCAAATGATGTAACTTTTATTTTTATTTTTATTTTATAAAATAAAGTAGCTTTTAGTTTTTGGGTAATGTTAAGGTTAACAGGTTTCTTTAGGAAAATTATTAATAAACTATTTTAAAAAGATTTTTATAGCAATTTTTTGAAAAATTGAAAAAACTGTTAGAATATTAATTTTTTTTCTTCTTTTCCTATAAAAACTTTCCTAAAATAATTCATTAACAAATGCCCTGAGGGCATTCGCTAACTTTTCCCCTTTTGTTACACAATTAACATAACAATTATATTTAATACAATTACCTAGTTATAACTAAAAATAATTTGAAATCGTTTTGAGAGAAATGAATACAATCTCTTACAAAATCTAATACAATCTAACAAGCATTCCTAGGCTCTCTTAGAGCATTCATATCCGGAATCTACAAAAAATTCTATTTTATCATCTCAAAAGCTACTTTATCATTTATACCATACCATACCATTTTACAACATACCTAACATCCTAACTTTTATTTTACCATACTACACATTAAAATAATGTAAAGTAAAATAAAAATAATATAAAAATATTCTCACTTCTCTCTCTTACAGAGAGCATGCTCATTCAACCACAACTTAGCAAACCCATAGATCAAACACAACTCACCAATCTCCACCGCTACGCGAATCCCATCAAAACCACCACGCATGACCTCGCCACAACCCACGCTGATCTCCACAGCTGCACGAACCACATCAGAACCCATAACCACCGAT
The DNA here is from genome assembly GCA_032878915.1 of Castanopsis chinensis. Lineage (NCBI taxonomy): Eukaryota > Viridiplantae > Streptophyta > Magnoliopsida > Fagales > Fagaceae > Castanopsis > Castanopsis chinensis. The sequence goes on along the minus strand of JAVQMG010000131.1, from coordinate 3,865,792 downwards.
CCCAAAACCCATTAAACCTGAAACCCATCAAACTTGAAACCTAGCTAAACCCATAAACAACCCATAACCAAACCCATCAACCACCGTGAGAGAGAGACCTATCAACCACGCCGACCGCTGATGTAGAAAAACCTCCACACCACGCTTCACCATGGCACCACCAGACCACGCTGCCACCAGGCCCATGTTAGAAAAAAACCACCACCATGAGAGAGGTATGTTAGAGATAGGCTTGGAATGTCAAGAGAGATAGAGAGAGGAGATAGAGATATTGATGAAGAGAGAGAAAGACGTAGATATTAAGAGGTATGGAATAAACAATATTAAATTGATTTGCAATTGTGCTACAGTACCATTGCAATTTGAAAGGTACTGTAGCATAATTGCAAATTTTTTTTTTTTTTTTACCATTAAAATACCAGGTAACGTGCGTTTTTGATGCTTAGATGCTAAATAATCCAATATATACCATCACCGAGTGTGAATGCTCTTAGAAAACCAATTCAATCCGGTAGACTTTTCTATGCTCTCCAAGAAGAATGTTACAATTTGACCCATCCTAAAGACACCAAAACTAGATATAGAAGAGAAATCCTACCACATTGTAAAGACAATGGGGTTTAGCACAAGAGGAAACCAAATATAGCTAGAGAACCCATGGAAATGTTTGAGGTTTGGTGCTAAGGAACTCAAATCTGAATCGGTTTGAGTTATACATGTACTAGAGACTCCCTCCAAGGGCTTTAGAAGGTGGCTTGATCGCCACTAGTAAAGGAGACATAGTTGATTTAGGCCGGTTGGATACCTCTCAATAAAGACAACAAAAAGTGATACTAAGTGGGGCAAGAGACCTCTAACTAGGCCCTATGTAAGGGTTGAGGAGGGCTCACGTTGAGAATGACACTCACAACGAAGTCATTGAGGACTTATGATGCGGGGTGCATAAACGACAACAAGTAGAACATGTTTGCCTTTAGAAAATAAGAAGCAAAACATGTTTTCTTCTTAAAAATAACCTTGAATTCACGAGACTTCCTTGAATCCACAAGGAGGGATAATATGGAATCCACTAGAAAATAGAGAGACTAAAGTTTGAGTTTTTATTGATTGAATAATTATTAAAATAATGTTTACAGATTTAGAGGTCTATTTAAAAGCTTTGTAAAATTTGATATACAAAAAATATATATTCTAAAATAAATCATAATTAATATCTAACCATTTTAGGAACCAAATTTGACTTAAAAATTAAAAGCACATAAATACAAGGAAATAAATACTCTAAATCTAAAATAACGAAAACTACATAAAAATACCAAAATGAATGAATTACAAAATTAAGTTGTGAATTTTGTCCTATGTCAACTTAGATACACTTTAACCATCAAAAAAAAAAAAAACCTTAGGTGCACTTTCGTACAAAGTTGTGAAGATGTCTATGAGAGCCATTCTCTTTGTCTCTCTTTTTTTGAGAGAGACTTCCAAAAATTCTTTATGGCAGGAAATTTCAAAACTTTAGTTTATAAAAATAACTTGATCCAAACAATTTTTCAATTCAATTCAACATTGTTAGGGTCATATTTTGTGTAATCGGCTAATTTTTTGATAAAATGCACTTTACTTCTAATTGGATAGATCTAAGATAGGTTTAGTACTTCAAGAAACATGTTATTCAAGTCAAGTATTAAAGACATGAAGATTGGTTCAAGAAACAAGTGAAGAAAAATTGTTCATTAAGTCTCGATAGATAGCTTGACAGATGCCTGCTATCGAAACTTAATGTGAAGCTCGATAGATAGCTTGACAGCAGCTCGATTTATCGAGAATTACGATTTCAAAATTTCTATATCTGAAATTCAGCCCAATCTTGCATATTTGTTTAGGGTTTCTTTTCTCACAACCCTAGACATATATAAGGCTTATTTTAAAGACCGTCACACATTAATACAAAGACTAAGAGACTTATTTTCTCTGTGTGAAGCTACTGCGTTTGTACGCCATAGGGTTTTGTAACCGAGTGCTTTTAAATCTTTATCGTTGATGAAATGAAGAACTTTGCAGCCAACAATCTTTGTTCAAGTTGTTGAAGTTAGTCACGTACTTGAGATCCGTGTAAAAGGGTTAGCCACAAATTGGAGGTTTGTGCATTAAGGGAAAGAAGACTACTACAATATCAAGTCTAATTGGGTATTGGAGCAAAGGTTTAATTGTAAGTTGGTATTTTGGAAAAGACCAAGGATAGTTGATAATATTCCTTATACTTGTAATCGCTTGATTATTGATTAGTAGATTCTTGAGAATGATAACCTTAAAATCATTCGGTAGGGTTTTTGCCTTGTGAATTTTTTCCCATTTGTTAACAAATCATCATATCAAATTTATTTTTCGCTACATTTAGTATTTTTGGTAATTTATTGGTGTCTCCACGATTTATATACAATTAAACTTAGAGAGGGTTTGGATACAGTTGAAATTTCGGTACGTTTGCGTTTTTCACGTTTTGTTTTGCTTTTTTTTTTTTTGTTTTTTTTTTTTTTCGGTCCTGCTGTGGGGGGACAAGAGATGCAGGCGTGCACTGTGCGCATACTGTGCGTATACTTTACGCGCACTATTCGTGTACTTTTTTAGTAATTTTTTTATTAAAAATGAGTCCCGCAATACTATTCACATATTTAAAAATTATTTTATTACAGTGTTTTCAGTTTTCAGCAATAAACTCTATCCAAACAACCCCTTAATTAATCAATTTAAATAATTAATTTAATTAACTGGGTCAAGCTATCTTAATCCAACAAAACCATCCTAGAATTGTGAAGGTCTTTGTCTCATTGTAAGGAAAAATAAGAAGTAACACTCTAGCATCCATTATGGACCATTTTCCAACCCTCCATCTCGGTTATTTATAAATTGTTAAGGATAGTTTCATTGAAGTTGCGTCATTGTTCTCTTATAAAAAAAAATAATAATAAAAAAAAAAGTAAAAAAAATAAAAAAGGTTGTGTTGTTGTGTTTGCGTACCATACATGCAGGCATACAGCAAAGCAATTCTTGTCTATTTATACTAGTGATTTATCATTTATGTTATGTTTTTTGTTTTTCTTTTCCTCTAAAGAAAATTTCCTTTTACCGAGGTGTGGTCCATCGTCTCTGCGTTCACGCCTTCCATACATGCCCCCAAGTCTGTCTCACATACCACAACATACATGCCCCCCGTTTTGCACATATCATGCCTAACCATCCCCATAAGTATGATACATAATGTCCATGCATGCATAACCCTCAGGAAAATGTTACTGTTTGCCTAAAGAGAGAGAAAGGGTGTAGCAATGGCAGGCTTACTGTAGCTTTTTACTTTTTTCTAGACAGAGAAAGAGAGAGAAATACAATACATTACAAGCCAACCCCATTTGTCAAAAAACGTCTCTCTGACGGTCTGGCAGACCAAAATCAGCTCTCTGCATTTCTACTGTCCTCTCATTTATTCCTTTCCCTTTTCTTTCTTTTTTTCTCTTTTTATATTTATTTATTTGTTTTGTACTTTTCAATTTTCACATCACACAGTTTCAGAGAAGTCAGAGGAAAATGAAAATAAATAAAAAAATAAAAAAGCCAATACTACCAATAGTTTTAACCATATAGCTAAGCCAGGTGGGCTTTTTATTTGCCACTGGCTATTTGTTTTTTCTGTTTACTTTCTCAGTCACATACACACAAAAACAAACACAGACAAAACACATTACACACTCTCTTTCTCTTTCTGTGGGTTGGTTTTTTCAATCTCTCTCTTTCAAAAATTCTCGAGATTGGTGTCTAAGATAAAGACCACAGTCCCTTCTTCCCTGTTCAAGTTCAAGCTCTTAGCTTTCACAGAAAGAGAGAGAAAAACAAAAAAAAACCGAAGCCCACCAGCTGATGAAGGAGAAAGTAGGCTCTCTTGGAGGAGAGAGCCTGCCTGAGAACACTTCCACCACCACCACCACCACCAACAACAATAACAACAACAACAATAACAAAGAAGCTGATCAAGAAGCAGAACCAAAGCTACCACCTTTCTAAAATCCCATTTTCACAAGTGTGCTCAACAAGGCCTTAGAGACCACAAAAACATCTTCTGGGTCTGTGTTAGTTTTGGCTTTTTATCTTTTTTTGTTCATATGGGTAGTTTTTTACTTTAAGCTTTTGGTGTTTATAGTATTGTATTGTTGTATGTATGGCGCTTTCTATGCACAAAGATTCAGTGAATAAGCAAATGGATTCAAGCAAGTACGTGAGGTATACGCCAGAGCAAGTTGAGGCGTTGGAGAGAGTGTACACAGAATGTCCAAAGCCTAGCTCTTTGAGAAGGCAGCAGCTCATTAGGGAGTGTCCTATACTTTCCAACATTGAGCCTAAACAGATCAAAGTCTGGTTTCAGAACCGCAGGTATAGAGGGATTTGAATGTTTGTGCAAGATGAAAATTTTCTACTTTGTTGTTATTTAATTACTAATCTTGACTTTGATAAAAAAATGAAAGGTCTTTTTTTTTTTTCCTTCTCTTTTAGTGGCTTGCACTTTATATTTTTAGTTTGTTTGGGGAAAATGGGGAATGCAAAATGGGTTTTTTTTTTTTTTTTTTTTTTTTCCATGTAATGTCTAAGTTAGATGTGGTATAGGCCTTGCAAATAGGGGTGGGGTTTCCATTGAGTTTATGTTTGTGTTTTTTTAGTGAAGAAGTTAGAAGTGGTATAGGCTTTTGCAAATAGAGGTGGGGTTTCCATCTAGTTCATGTTTTTGTGTTTTTTAGTCACAATCAGTTCATTATTGTGTCAAAATGGACTTTACTCTTTGATGATCCTCCATTTCTGTTTCATTTTTAGTTTTTTCTGTATGGACTAGGAAAAATAATGAGACAGAGGAGTTTTTTTTTTTTTTTTTATAATTTTTGGTGTGGGAGGGGGGTGGGGAGCAAGTGTGCTTTTGTCTAGTCATGGACATTCTTTCTCCTTATATTTTGTCTGCAATTAATGGATCTTTCTTGAAGAGAAAATGTGGTTTTATTTTGGATGATTTTTCACTATTTCTCTTCGAAGTTGCAGAAGTTCTTAGAAAAAGTTATCTTTTTTCATTTTTCCCCATGATTTTGTTTTGATTCTCTGTTTTTTTTTTTGGTAAACTCCTTTCTCTCTCTTAAACTCGTCTTAAAATAGTGATATGATCTAATGCAAGTTTTGGCAGAGAATACAATCTTTTCTGGTTTGCATATTTAAAGCATATACCTCTTGTATTGTATTGGTAGAGAACTTGTCTTCTTGTAATGCATTAAATGGCTGTTTTCTGGGGATCCTGTTTGTTTCTCTCCTTCTGTCTTTGGGGAATTTAAAAGAAAAACATTACGCATTTTGTTTTCTTTCCAAAACTTGTGTCTGGAATTTCTTGTATATTTTTTTAATGGATTATGCGCCCTTGAGAAAAGGGTAAAAATTAAATGAAAGATAATGACAGCTAATCAGTTTGCTTTTTTTTATGAAATATACTTTCTTTATTCCTCTGGTATTCTCCGTGTCTCATCATTTTGGATATTTTTAATTCAATATATAGCAGAAGAGGTTAAAAGTGAAACTTTATTATATGATTCTTTTTAATTTTAGAAAATTTAGTAGTAGACAATAATGACATATGCTCTCCTAAAATGGGTTTTTGTTTGTTATGCTCTGCTTTTGGGTGTTCAAATTAAAAGAATGACATTGACAGCTAATCAATTTGCTTCTTGAAAACATTCTTTTGTTTTGTTTATTTCTTGATTGTTTCTGTG